>CM030365.1:175424753-176044762 GCA_017893485.1 Hemerocallis citrina | reverse complement strand
TATATATATATATATATATATATATATATATATATATATATATATATATATATATATATATTATACGAATTTAGTTGAAAAATATGAATATGGTATATTTTATATCTTAAAATTTTTATATGATTTTATTTAAAAGATACACTTCAAATTTTATAACATTGGAGGCTTCAATACCTAGGACGACTTAATTGATATCTTAAATTAGTCGTCTCATCAATTAAGACAAAATAATATAAATGTGGTTAAGGATTTTCATATTTTTGAACGCATGAAATACATGATTAAAAAAAGTTTTAAGTATTAAGCCAATTTGAATAATTAACGAAAGCAAAAGCAACAACATAGAAATCATTAAAAAAACTTTCTCTAAAAGTAAATATCTATATATAATCTAAACAATGAATGAAAGAAATATAGAAATCATTAAAAATTTTATATAAAAGTGTGTGTGTGTGTGTGTGTGTGTATAATAAAAAAAATAGATATCTATATATAAAAATGGAGAAAAAAAATGTCAACAACAAGGTTCGAACCTACAAAACATTAGATTTAAATTCTATCACCTTAACCACTTGAACAAATTAACTTTTGTGCTATAAATGGAATAAACTCTTTATTAATTCTATCTGATGGGGTCTGTCATTAGTGGGACCTATGCAACCGTGGGCACGACCGCATAGGTCGCACAAGCCTAGGGCCGGCCTTGCTAGCTTGTAGGGTAGTACTACATGGCGAGTAGTACGGTAATCATTTTTCTATCCTTTGGTGGCTTGCAAATGCAATTTGCAAGTGAGAATTTCAAAATTTCCCCCAAAATTAATGGACTATATCACCCAAAATATCTCTAAGTCTTGGAGTAGAAAAAGATGAAATATATAAAATAGAGTTATGATGAAAAATAGGAATACAATTCAGTTTTATAAAAATTAGAGGGAAATATGATGCTTTCATTAGCAAATACAATTGTAACTTGTATCTGTGAGCTAGTCACCCATTCCACATCTAAAAAAAGACTCGCCCATCTCAATGTTCGTGGACCCCACACTTATGTTGTGTGGCTACCAAGGTTTTTTGAAACAAACTTGACCGACAAGTTCCTCATGTATGTTTGTTGTGTTCGATGATAGATATTAGTTTAGTCTCAAATCTAAAAATGTATTGGTTTAATCTTCCATTCTCTCATATATATAGGAGAGATATTATACTCAGTTAATCAAAATCACTAAGAACTCAATAAGAATCCAATAATCCAATAATATTTTTCAATATCTCTATTAACCTTAATATAGTATCAAAAGTTGTACTCCTATAAGACCTATATTAATATTATCATCGTTATCGAGGTGGAGTGGTTCTCTCCTTCATAAGAATCACTCTACCTCCTGCCATCCCTTTCTTGATCCCAATCACAAACCCTAACTTTCAAAATCCTAACTCAAATCCCCTACTCCTACTCAAACCCTATATTCTTCCTCACTTCTTCAGCCGCCACTTCATCCCCATTAACACAACAGCAAGATCCACACAACTCCAGCAACACCAACCCTGGCTGTAACCTTAGTCTAAAATATTAACCCTAATCACTGTTCATCGGAATTTCATCGTAGTCACCGCTGCTAGCCGCTGTCGTCACCCCACCGCTGCTAGTTGTTGTCGTCGCACGTGGCTGCTGCCATAGTAGTCGTCGTTGCCTCCACATTCTCCTCTATTTTGATCTTAGATCCGAGAAGACCCAGATTCAAAATCTAATTTTTCTATTGGGTGAGGATTGGTGTTTGGTGTTCGGGCCAAGGAGCGGATCAGTTGTTGCAGCTGCTGTTTGAGTCAGATCCGCAAAGAAGGATATCGACTGGCTGTGTTTGCTATTCGGTGTTCGTGCCGAAGATTGGATCGCTGCCGCTGCTACTGCTGTTTGAGTTAAACCGATCCACAAACAATCCCATTGGCTGCTCCATGGGTGTTTGGTGTTCAGCCTTAGCATCAAATCAAGTCGTTGCCACTGCTTTTGAACCAGACCCGGCTCGTATAGGAGTCCTATTGGATGTGCTTGATTGTTTGGTGTTCGACCCCAAACAAAAGACTTAATTTTCTACACACTTAGTTAGAGATAGGGGGGGGGGGGTCTCGGCCCCATCCAATTTCCCGTCTCCTTCATCCCACCTTTCGTCTACATCCACCAACTTTCACATCCAGATCTCCATACAAACTCACATTGATTAATACATCGTGAGTTTGAGAGGGGGAGATCCCAACATGCGTCGCTACTGTGCGCCACCAACATACTACTTCCTTCCTCCACTACTACTACTTCTCAGTTTGGGGGTGAGATCTCAACATGCGCCACTACCGTGTGCCACAAACATACTACTTCCTTCTTCAACTACTACTACTTCTCAGTTCGGGGGTGAGATGCCAACATGCGCTGCTACCGTGCGCAACCACCACCACTTCTACTTCTCAGTTCGGGGTGAGATCCCAACATGCCGCTTTCGTGCGCCACCACTTCTTCTACTACTTCTCAGTTCATGGGTGAGATCCCAACTCAGTTCGCATGCACAACTCCTTCTATAACTTTTCAGTTCTACACCTTTCAAGATCCAACTAATACAACAACTTCTTCAGTATCAGGAGTCGACACAAACTTCTACAACTTCATACTTCTATACCTTTCAAGATCCATGAGCCAGGTCGTCCATGCACCATAGTGCACCGTTCCATGTGTCATCTACTAGAGCGCCTTTTCTATGCCATGCGTCATCACCAAGTGCATCATCGTGAGCCGTCCCTACCACATGAACATCGTCAGTATTCTAAACTCATGTTGCTTGAACCAACTTGAGTTTGAGAGAAGGTGTTAGATGATAGATATTAGTTTAGTTCCATATCTAATAATATATTGGTTTAGTCTTCCCTTCTCTAGAGGTGGCAATCGGGTTGGGTCGGGTCGACCCACGACCCGCTATGTTCACCCGGCCTGCTCTGGACCCAGTTCAGGTTCGGGTCGAACCCGAAAACCTAACCGGGTTGATCCGTTTGAAAAAAAAGGGTTTCAACTCGTTGCACCCGGCCCGTCGACCCGTTGACTTGGTCAAACCTTCTAGCAACACGCCCTCAAACTCGCGGTTTTCGACCCATTAGACCCGTATGGGTTGAATGGTCCACCCGCGTGGGTCGAACATTCGACCCGACTGTTGGCTGCAGCCAGTGGCTAATTTTTTTTTCTTTGCCTTTTTTTGAGAGGGGGGGGTGCCTATAAAAACCCCCTAAATTCAAACAAATTTTTTTCGCACCTTACTCTCTTACTCTCTCTACTACTACTACTCAATTCAACCAATTTCATTCATCAAAGAAGCAAGCAACAAAGAATTTACAATTTCGATCATATCAAATTCGTGGTGATTCAACAACGCTCTCGACTACAAACAACCTCAACGAAGAAGTTCTTTCTCTATTTTCTACGACTACCGGACTACGACTAAGTCTACTACACTTCTTAATCGACTATGTTTACTTCTACTATTATTTTCTCTTTCATTTATATATACGATTATTCCCGGAGTACGGTATCAAAATTCACAACCTTCTCAACTCTTTATTTTTGTTGTAGTTCTAATTTTTTGTTACGAATTGTTTGTTGGTTTTTTGCATTTCTCTCTCTCAACCCTTTTATTGTTTTTTGATTTTTTTTTAACATCTCTCTTCTAGATTTTTATTTATTTTTTCACATACACTATTTGAACACTATAAATTGTTATTTTTTTACATACACTATTTTCACATACACTATTGCCATGTCTAGATCATGAGGTAGCGGCCATAGCCAAAGTGGACAAGATTCCACCGGTTCTTCATGTCGGCCTCTAATAGTCCCACAAATAGAGCCCAAATTTATACCGAATCCTATAGTAGGAACTCACGATATCCCTCCACGTGACATAGAATAAGAAATGCATGATGTTGATACACAAACACAACAAACCGAATCCACTAGTAGTAGAAAAACTAGAGGAAACTAGTGATTGACACAAATATTATGACTATATCACCGAAGATGATAATCCGGGTGTAGGACATAAGCTTGTTCAAAGAGTTACAAATGGAGGACGAGTGAGGGAACAAGTACAGTTAATCGACACATTCAAAAAGTGCACAGGGATCTATTACAAGATCAACCTGGCCAACAAAAATCCACCCGAGGACCAGACATGTAGATAGCCACTCATATGATCCCGAAAATGTTCGAATGGAAATGACCCGACTAGTTATTAAGGATGAGTTACCTTTTACATATTCCGAGTGTATGAACGTAGAGACATTTAACTAAATGCACTAAATCCACATTTGAGAAGAATTCCTAGAAACACACTCAAATCCGATTGTTTTAGACTTTACGAAGAAATGAGAGACGGTTTAGTTGCACTTTTTATAGTTTAACTTCTAGAGTATCGTTAATTTCCGGTTGTTAGAATTGTTTTAACGATATTCCAATGATGGACATAACTTTTCATTGGATCGATAGTGACTGGATGATTCAAAGATGATCATATCACTTGCGGCTTTATCGTATCCCCATAGTGGTTTAGTAAATACACATTGTATTTTAGAAGTTTGTGGTATCTTTCATATTCATGATAAAAAAAAATTGTATTAGTTTTAATAATGCATCTAACAACAATGTTTTGATTAGTACATTAAAAACAAAACTAGCTTCTCATTATTACAAAAATTTTCATATTAGATGTGCATGTCATATTTTAAATTTATGTGTTCAAGATGCATTGAAAATAGCTGAACCATTTGTGCATAACATTAGAAATTATGTACATTTTATCGTTGTAAGTGACCCTATGCTTCAACAATATAAAGAATGGTGTAAGCTTCTTGGTGTACATTTTAGAAATTTTTTAAAGAATGTTAAACTCCAATGAAACTCTACTTTTGATTTATTAAATGTTGTTACTTAATATAAAGTATGTATAAATGATTTTTGTCTTACAAAAAATATGGAAAATTTTTCATTGATTGAACAATCATGGTATTTTGTTGAATCTTTGTTACGATTTTTAAAACCTTTTAAAACCGCAACTTTGAAATTTTCAAAATCTTATGATTCTACTTCCAATAGTATTTTTATTTTACTAATTACTATGATGCAAATATTTCAAGAAATAATTGATGACATTTACATTAGTCATATTGTTAAATCCGCACACACTAAAATTTTGAAGTATTTTAGTCATCCTTCTATGTTGTATTGTATTACTACAGTTATGGATTCTCGTATCAAATTAGCGGACATGAGGAGTTTGATTGAAATATTTTTTACTTTACTTGGAGATGAATCTGAAATTGATTGCGACAAAATTATCTAGCTTTGATTCGACATTTAATAACTTGTATGATTATTATGATAGAACTTTTGTATCTAGTATTACAACTAGTATATTTACTTCTTCTTCTACTTGTAGAGGTAAAGGTAAGAGTAAATCAGACGATGCCACTTTTAAATTTACTTGATCAAATTCAATCAAAAAATATATGACTAATCAACCTAATGAATTAAATAAGTATAATCAACAAGATAGTGAGAGTTTTAATGCTAAGATTGATGTACTACAATGGTGGAAAGAACATGAACATCCTTATAATATTCTTAAACATATGGCTAAGGATCTACTAACTTCTTATGTCTCTACAATTGCTTCAAAAAGTACATTTTCTACAAGTGGCAGGGTTCTAACAGATTACAGGAATCGCTTGACGCCCCAATTGTTGAAGATGCTCGTGTGCACGGAAGGTTGGATGAAGGTTGAAGATTGGACTTAAGGAATCAGGGTCGACATGTCAACAAGTGGTAGCAACTCGGCCGAAGATCAACAACAACAATAACAAATTGAAGACCAACAACATATAGCAAATTGTATGTAAAAAATTTGTAAAAAAATTATAGACGTTCAAATGAATAATATATACAATTTTCTTTCACACTTTCACTCTTTGACTCTTATTACAATTATATATACTAGTAATATACGCGTGCAATGCATGTGTTAATTTTAAAAATAAAACTATGATTTCCACATGCAAAGCACGTATAGTTGTAATTTGTCAACAAACAAACCCTTGCGTTCCACGTGCAACTCCCAACTCTTCCACATTTTGGTTAATTTTTTTAAAATTGACACGTGCATTGTACATGCATCTCTAACTCTTGCATTTTTACTTAAAATTTTTAAATTGACATGTGCATCGCACGTAAAACATATATTTTTTTACTTAAAAGTTTTAAATTAACACGTACACCGCATGTTTACTAGCATTGGTATAAATACCCAAAACCCGGATCCGATCCGGACCCGACCCAGACCCAGCATTGGACCGGAACCGACTCGGCCTATCCGGGTCCGGGTCCTAAAATGGGACCCGTTGTACTTTCGGGTCCGGGTCCGCTCAAAAGAGACCCGACACCCGTTAAAAAAAACCCCAAAATCAACATAAAAATAAACATTCTATCATCATTCCTTCCCTCCTTTCTCCTTAATTCTAAATCTTTCTCTTCCAAACCCAAAATTCATGCCTTTTACTTATCTCCTCTATTCTAAATCCTCCACTCACCGCCTCCGCTCGCCGCTCACACTCCCGCTCCTACCCGAACGGGTAGGAATATTTTAATAAGACCCGGATCCGGACCCGGTCCACACGGGTCCGGGTCCGGGTCCAATTTTTGGACCCGCAGGGGACCGGGTCTGGGTCCAGGTAGTGAAGGACCCGACCCGACCCGACCCGATACCAATGCTAATGTTTACATTAAAGTTTTTAGTTTAATTTTTTTTATTAACACGTGCTTCGCACGTCACGTCCAACTCTCCCATTATACTCTTTATATACGTATTACTAACATGTGCCTCGCATGTGCTATATTCTATTATTTTTTAAAATATATTTAATTTTAAAAATTATATTTAATAAGACATTCTTTGCAAGTGCAAATCATAGTTTTTTACTTTATTTTGTAAAAATTAACACGTGCATCGCACATGTAAAGGTAAATATATATTTTTAAAATAATATAATATAGCACATGCAAGGCACGTGTTAGTAATATGTATATAAAGGGTATAATGGAAGAGTTGTACGTAACGAGTGAAGCACGTGTTAATAAAAATTAATAAAAAAAATTTAAAGTACAACGCGTACGTGTTAATTTAAAAATTTTAAGTAAAATAAATATTCTTTACGTGAGTAGCACTTGTTAATTTAAAATTTTTAAGTAAAAAATGTGAGCATTGGAGTTGCACGTACATCGCACGTGTCAATCAAAAAGTTTTAAGTAAAAAATAGGAGAATTGGACGTGACGTGTAAAGCACTTGTTAATAAAAAAAATTAAAGTACAACATGCAGTGTAAGTGTTAATTTAAAATTTTTAAGTAAAATAAATATGCTTTACGTGTGTAGCACGTGTTAATGTAAACATTTGAAGTAAAAAATGTGAGAATTGGAGATGCACGTAGATCGCACGTGTCAATCAAAAAATTTTAAGTAAAAAATGGGAGAGTTAGAGTTGCACGTGCAACACACAGGTTTGTTTGTTGACTAATTACAACTCCAACTCTCCCATTAATATAGTGTGTGTGTGTATATATATATAGAGAGAGAGAGAGAGAAAGAGAGAGTAATGTGAGCCTCATATTTGTATGAGAAAATTTTCCTCATACAAAGTGATTATACTCACTTGGTAGGGCCATTATGGAAGATCCATTCTGTCCATCATATCATGCTAATAGATGTAAGTGTAGAAAAAATCAAGTTGTTTGGAGGTCATTCACCCATGCATCATGTGGGTCTAATTTGTGGTTCGATTTATATTACTGTTGAAATCATTCATTTTTCAACCACATGATGCATGGGTGAATGACCTCCAAACCACTTAATTTTTTCTACACATACATCCATTAGCATGATAAACATGATGGACGGAGTGGATCTTCCATAATGGCCCTACCAAGTGAGTATAATCACGTTGTATGAGGAAAATTTCCTCATACTCTATATGAGGCTCACTTTTCTCATATGAGTAATGTGAGCATCATATTTGTATGAGAAAATTTTCCTCATACAAAGTGATTATACTCACTTTGTAGGGCCATTATGGAAGATCCACTCCGTCCATCATGTTTATCATGCTAATAGATGTAAGTGTAGAAAAAATCAAGTTGTTTGGAGGTCATTCACCCATGCATCATGTGGGTCTAATTTGTGGTTCGATTTATATTACTGTTGAAATCGTTCATTTTTCAACCACATGATGCATGGGTGAATGACCTCCAAACCACTTGATTTTTTCTACACATGCATCCATTAGCATGATAAACATGATGGACGAAGTGGATCTTCCATAATGGCCCCACCAAGTGAGTATAATCACTTTGTATGAGAAAAATTTCCTCATACTCTATATGAGGCTCACTTTTCTCATATGAGTAATGTGAGCCTCATATTTGTATGAGGAAATTTTCCTCATACAAAGTGATTATACTCACTTGGTAGGGCCATTATGGAAGATCCACTCCGTCCATCATATTTATCATGCTAATAGATGTAAGTGTAGAAAAAATCAAGTTGTTTGGAGGTCATTTACCCATGCATCTTATGGGTCTAATTTGTGGTTTGATTTATATTACAGTTGAAATCGTTCATTTTTCAACCACATGATGCATGGGTAATGACATCCAAACCACTTGACTTTTTTTACACATACATCCATTAGCATGATAAACATGATGGACGGAGTGGATCTTCCATAATGGCCCCACCAAGTGAGTATAATCACTTTGTATAAGGAAAATTTCCTCATACTCTATATGAGGCTCACTTTTCTCATATGAGTAATGTGAGCCTCATATTTGTATGAGAAAATTTTTCTCATACAAAGTAATTATACTCACTTGGTAGGGCCGTTATGGAAGATCCACTCCGTCCATCATATTTATCATGCTAATAGATGTAAGTGTAGAAAAAATCAAGTTGTTTGGAGGTCATTCACCCCTGCATCATGTGGGTCTAATTTGTGGTTCGATTTATATTACTGTTGAAATCGTTCATTTTTCAACCACATGATGTATGGGTAAATGACCTCCAAACCACTTGATTTTTTCTACACATACATCTATTAGCATGATAAACATGATGGACGGAGTGGATCTTCCATAATGGACCCACTAAGTGAGATTATTCACTTTGTATGAGGAAAATTTCCTCATACTCTATATGAGGCTCACTTTTCTCATATGAGTAATGTGAGTCTCATATTTGTATTGAGTTAAAAAATATAATAATTTAATAATCCAAAATACCTCATAATTTTTATTAACTAACACGTACACTACGAATGATTTTTTTTATAAAAAAAACCTAATCTCTTAAACATAGTCTCTTCTTCTCTCACTTTCTCAAACTTACAAAATCTCACGGCTCTTTCCAAACCCACCCCCATCCCTACTCCCACACCCCCAGCAGCTTTAGTAATATTCAATTGTAGAATATTATGGTTTGGTAGTGATTCTCTAAACTATCTGCTTATGTGAGGATGATAATGAAGATTTCAGTAATTACAGTATGAATAATATTCATAAATTTTTCTCAATTTTCTCACATTTTTTGAGAGTTCTATATAATTTTATGAGTTCCTCAAACCTACTTTTAGACTGTATAATTTGCTCAGGTAACTCTAGTAGAAACAAAACTTATAGTATACAACTAATAATATTCCAAAAATTATACTCCACTAATAGATGATGCTTCTCAAAACCATAAGTACGAGATCATGAGCTTTAAGCATTAGCTTGTAGAGTAGTACCACATCGCAAGTAGTAGGGTAATCATTTTCCTAAGACTTTGGCAGCTTGCAAATGCAAGTTATAATTGCATTTGCAATTGAGAATATCAAAAAAAATTCCAAAATTAATGGACTATATTATCCAAATATCACTGAATCTTGTAGGAAAAAGATGATTGAAATATATAAAATTGATGTTATTATAATAAATAGGAAAAATTTTGATAATTGAGTTAATAAAATTTATAGAGAATTTTAAATTTTCCATTCAATTGCATTTACGAGGTACGAACGATTTTCTAGTCAAGCCTTCCACATGTTAGGGTTTGTGGATCCAATACACGATATGAGTTGAAGAAGAAGATAGACAAGAAGAATAGTCAAAGCAGGAGAAAGCAGCTCAAAGCATCATGTAGCTGCCTGCAGAGTTGCAGTTAACCGTCCGAAGTTGCGATCGACCTTACACTCGACTGGCCACACAGTCGACAGTGCAGTCGACTGTCCCGCTCGCTATTGCAACCCTGTACACTTGAAGGAACGACCGGTCAACTGTCCTACTCTTTGTTGTATTCCTGTATAGTCGAAGGCGACGACCATCCACAATTGCGGTCAACCGCATAGTGCAGATTGATCTGTGACTGAGATTAGATCTTATCAAATCTATATATATTGTATTGTGTACGATTTTAGGGTAATGTGAAAAATAAGAGAAAAAGGAAAAAAACTGATCTATCGGCCGTCAGAGAGAGAAAGAGAGAGGGAGAGAGAGAGAGAGAGAGAGAGAGAGAGAAATAGAGAGAAACCTTACACCTTGGGGTGAGTTCTTGAGAGATTTGTAAACTTGTTCTTTATATTTCTAGTGAAAATCGCAGGAGTGCCTCTGCGTGAGGAAGTATCCATTTTATTGGTGAACCTCGAAAAAAATTCGCGTGTTCTTGTGTGTTGTCTTTTGATTGCTTTTGTTCTCTTGCTTTTGATTCTGTTGTTCTACATCTCGTTGGTGAGTTATTCCGCAGTTAGAACTCAAAAAAGTGGTACCAGAGCACTAGGTTGGTAGCGTTGATTGTGATGGGGGACAAGAGTAGAGTCAAGGAGTTCGATGGAACAGTTTTCACAATGTGGAAGATCCAAATGATAGCGTATCTCTGACAGAAAGATCTAGATGATCCATTGTTAGGTGTGAAGCCAGAAGGGGCGGAGGATGATCTGATTGCATTGGCAGCTTGGAACTGGTTGGATAAGAAAACACTTGGACATATTCAATTATTGTTGAGTATGAAGTCGCTATTTCACAATGAGAAGGCAAAGACCGCAAAGGAGGTAATGGAGATCTTGACAGATATGTTTGAGAAACCGAATGCAGTGAACCAGATTCTTCATGGTTAATATGAAGTTTTCAGGAAGGGGTTCGGTTGTGGAGCACATTAACAATTTCTATATGATTTACACTCAGATGGAATAGTCGGGTTTGAAGTTTTGGAAATGGCACAATCATTGTTGTTACTATCCAGTCTTCCCGATAGTTACGACATAGTAGAGTAGATTGTAACACACACTATGACCGATGCGACAACTCTAAAGGATGTTATAAGCAGCATCATAAATGAGGATGCAAGAAGGAAGAGACATGGAAAGTCTTTGATATCATATTCTTGCAATGCCACACTATCAGTTGAATACCGTGGTAGAAGCAACAACAAAGGGAGGTCGCTAAGTAGGAATCACAGGTCCAAGTCAAGAGCAGGACATCGCAAAGGTGAGTGCTGAAACTGCAAGAAGCCGGGACACATAAGAGACCAATGCGAGTATAAGAAAGCGCAAGCAGGGTCACAGGAAGCCAATGTGGTAAGTATCAAACTTGGTAATTGTGTTTATCAGCTGGATTTGATATTATGCAAGATGATTGGTGTATGGACTCAGGTGCTTCTTATCATTGTACACTCATAGGGATGCTTTTGAGGATTACAGGACATGTGATTTTGGTGCAGTCTTAGTTGGCAATAGGCAAATATGTCTAGTTGTAGGTAAAGGTACAGTGAGAGTGAAGGCTCACAATAGTGGGCAGTTGGTTTTGAATGACACATGACATACTCTGAGCTTGGGGAAGAATTTGATCTCGATTAGTAAACTAGACAAAGAATGATTCACAACAATATTTGTACATGGAGAATGGAAATGACTACAGGTGCCAGATTGGTGGCAAAAGGAAAGTGTGATGACACGCTATACTTACTCAGAGGAGGTGATTCTGGTGATATCATTACTACAGCATCAACATGTAGTTCTTCTTCAATTCTATGACATGTCATGTTAGGACACCTTGATGAAAATGGTGTCAAGCAGCTTTGTTCTAAGAATCTTTTGTCAGGGCTTAAGAATGTTGAGATAGATTTATGGTGTAACACCCCGCAAAATTAGAAATAACAATTTTGCCTTTGTGTGTTACACATGTATATTTTGTAACGTATTTTGATTACCGACTATTTATGCATTTCCCATATTGATTTTTACCCTATTTTGAGTCAATAAAAATATAATATTTCAATCTCTGTATTTTTACGTGCTTTTTATGTGTTTTTGATTCACATATCAATTACATATTTTTCCATCACTAAGTGTGATATTTCTACGTGTATTGATTATTTATTTTACATGTTCGAACTCGTTTTATAAAACGGAAATTTATTTTCTCGCATTTTGGTCTAAATACTTTTGTACGTGTAATGCACGTGTTTTCCATATACATGACGATTACGTCGTAGAATATATAAAATTAGTAAATATATTTTTCTTATATTTTATTTTAACATTTTTCCGTTGATAAAATCAATTTTTGTATTTCGGTATTTTACGTGCGACGCACATGTTTTGGTGCGCGTATTTGAGCATACTCGTTTTCAAAATAAATTTTTGGAGTATGTGTATTTATTTTATCTGTGTATGATACATTATAAAATTTTAATTAAACTATTTTTACTTACATTCTAAAATAATAATATACAATAGATATATAGATAGTATATAGATGATAGTAGATATATAGATAGTATATAGATGATATATATGAGATGGTATATGGTAATGTATATATATGAATTATGTGAGAGGTGGGGGCCCACTTGAATTGAGACAACAGAAAATAAAAAGCTAATGCTGCTATGCCCTTTGGTCCTTGCATCACCACATGAGTGACGTGGCCAGGGTGGGGCCCACACGTGAATTTGCTGCTGCTGTCACTTCGTGTAACCTCGTAGGAGAGCTCTTGAAGGAGTAGGCCAGTTTGGGAGTTTAGAACATGAAGAGATGGGGGTTTGAGTTTCGAAGAGTTGGAGAAGTGAAGAGTTGGGAGTTATAGGAGTTAGGATTATGAAGAGTTAGAAATTAAGTTGAGTAATTTATTAGGTGGAGAATTTTACACTTTAAACCCTCACCTTGTCCTATAAATACACCATCCAAATCAATAATCACATTTGGACTTACTGGTTAGCCAGTGCACCACAGAGCACTACTTGTAAGAGATCTTGGGTTCGAAACTTGATAGTCACATTTATTTTTTGATTCATTTAATTCCGAATACTGGAGATTTGATATTTGGGGTTTCGGTATGACTATTTGACACAGAGTCCATATGGACTTTCTAGCTAGCGGGTTGGGCCTTTGGGGCGTTACTGTAGCCGACGTTGTGGTCCTGGGTTCGAAACCCGTTGGCTGCAATTTGATTTTTTTTCTTTTTTCTGGCATTTTCAATGAGTTTAAATGAGAATAAAAATTTGAGAAAAATACTAGAATTTCTATAAAATGAAATAGAGTTTATTAAAAAGAGTTGTAGAATTTTTCAAGTATATTTAAGATGTTAAAAAGAAAAAATTGAGATAAAAAGTGAATTTTTACTTAAGATTTAATTATTAAAGAGTATGAGATTTATATTTTGAAGAAGAGTAAAATTTGGTTGTGTGAAGTGATTTCTTTCGAAAAGATTATACTCTTACTTGGTTTAAGAAATGTTTGATGTGGTTGAGATACATTTTTATGAGCTTAAAATTTGTTAATAAAATTTCAAGTAAAAGAATTATTAGAGTATGAATGAATAAGTGAATCATGAATAATGTCAAGATAAGACATGATCCCTTTGTGAATAAGTGTTAAGGCAAGACATTGATCATTTGTGAATAAGTTAAAGATAAGAATACTTTGAGTTTAAGACATGTTTATTGAAGGGTATGAGTACCCATGGATTCATGTACATGAAAGGTTGTGATTTAGAGTTAGTAAGGCCTCGGGCACCGGCACTATTGAATAAAAAAAATGAGTTATATTTTGAGATTTGTCATGGAGCAATCTCGGTATTTATGATTAAGTCCGGTAGGGGGTAAAACTAACTCTAGGTATGGAAATTTATTCATGTCTTGAACTTAAGAACTAGGCACATAAGTGAAAATGTGATAAAACTTGGGCAAACGTAAGTGGGGCTCTCTATATGGTCGGGCGGTGGTCTTGTTGTGGCGGTTCACCGGGACTATGGATCCAGTCGGGCGGAGGATTCCGGAACTGTGGTTGTCTCGTGGGAGACAAGCTTTTATTAAATCCGGGACTATGCATAGTCGGGCGGATAGTTTGCCGTACTCCAATGTATATACATATATCGGGGCTAGAGGGGTACTTGGGGGAGGTTCGCACAACGAGGAGTCTGTATAACAGTCGGGCAGGGGTTTTGCTGCGGCGGTTCTCCGAGACTGGGATCCATACTCGTGGAACGTCTCAACTTTGTTTTATTACTGGGTAGTTGTCATGGCAAGGGATCGAACCCTTTATTGTGGAGTACGTAGGTACTTGCCCTCAGACCTATGTAGTATGGGATGCATAGAATCCGAACAAGTATGCATTAATGTCATCTTAGTATAAAATATCTACATTAGGCATTAAGGCATTGCATACACTTATATGTTTAGAGTAGTCACATTTTAACACTTTATTTGCATTCAAGTTTGTATTTTGTTAAAGTATTAAGATCGTTATATTTCCGGCATAGAGAGGATGGCCGAGTATAATATTTTCGTCAGTTGTAAGTAACTGACGTGCCCACAGTTTATTATGCAGGAATTGGATTTTTCATGAAGAAGTAAAGTTGATATGATGCTACTGATTAATCACATGTTAAAGATGTTACAGTTGTATATTATTTTCATTGTTGTACTTCATTTTATCTTCAGCTATGTAAATAAATATAAAGAACTCTGATATATAATGAAAAGTTTAAATTTTCTTGTAAAATTGTACGAAGTGAAGTATAAAGATCCTGTGGAATCTCGAATTCGGTTCTATTTGGAATTCGGGGCGTTACATATGGATAACTGTGTGATGGGCAAATGGATGACTGTTAGCCTTCAGTTGAATAGGAGTGAGAAGAAGCTTAGGAAGCTAGAGTTGGTACATATAAATGTGTGGGGTCCAGCACAGAAATTCTCTTATGGTGGTAAGAGATACTTCGTCACATTCATCAACGATGCTAAAAGGAAAGTTTGGGTTCATGCAATTCGCGAGAAATCAGAATTGTTTAAGACATTCAAAGCTTGAAAAGCCAGGGTTGAGAATGAGACAGGTTGCAATGTGAAAGCATTAAAGTCAGACAATGGTGGTGAGTACACAAGTAAAGAGTTTGTTGACTATCTGGCAAAGAAAGGTGTCCAAGGAATCAAGACAGTTCCTAGGACTCCACAGAAGAATTGAGTAGCATAAAGAATGAACCGCACGATACTAGAATGGGCAAGATACATTAAACTTCATGCGAGTCTTCCTGTCTATCTTTGGGTTGCTGTAGTGGATTCAGCAGTGTACTTGATTAACCGTTGCTCATATAATGCCCTTGGTAGGGCCATTCTGCAAGAACTATGGTCAGGTAAACTTGTCAATTATTCCCATTTGAAAGTTTTTTGTTGTATTGCATATTCACTAATTGACAGGAAAAGAAGAAAGAAACTGGATTCGAAATCCCGAAAGTGTGTATTCATTGGCTATGGCAGTGATCAGTATAGTTACAAATTTTGGGATTTTGTGGATAACAAGGTCATTCACAGCAGGAATGTAGTGTTCAGTGAAGAGGACTTGTACAAGGATATGCACGCAGGTCAAGGCAGTACAACTAGTACAGATTTAGATTCTGAAGGCGACCATAGTGGTGGGGGCCCTATAGTGCAGCAGCATGTACATATACCACAGGTAGCACAGGAGGCTCATGATGAGCCTATTGGGAATGAGCAGGTGATCCAAGACGAACATGAACAGCCAAAGCAGTTCAGGGAACATGAACTAGTCGGTAGACCGGTACCTACATTGAAGAGATTGACATGAGAGAGAAGGTCAACAAAGATATTTGATCCATAAGCTAGTGTTGTTCACGAGCATGTTCTGTACACGGATTCAGGAGAGCGAGAGACTCATTAGGAGACTTTGAAGGATAAGACTCGAATTCAGTGGGAGTTAGTCATGAGGGACAATATGAACTCCTTGGAACAGAACCAAACTTAGGAGTTGACTAAGTTACCTGCAGGAAAACACGCTCTTATGAACACGTGAATTTTCAGAGCCAAAGATGGGGCAGATGGAAGTAAGAGGTATAAGGCAAGGCTTGTTGTGAAAGGGTTCTCTCAAAAAGAAGGTATCGATTGCAGTGAGATCTTTGCACCGGTTGTAAAGATGGCTTCAATTAGGGTTCTGCTTAATTTTGTGGCAGTTGAAGACTTGCACTTAGAGCAGTTAGATTTGAAAACAACATTTCTCTATGGTGATGTCGATGAAGAGTTGTACAAGAGGCAACTCACAGGTTTTGAAGCAAAAGGGAAAGAAGGCATAGTGTGTCGACTAAAGAAGAAACTTTACGGACTCAAACAAGTACTAAGGCAATTGTACTTGAAGTTTGATTGCTTTATGAGAGGAAAGAGTTTCGAGAGATTTGAAAAAGATCATTGTGTGTATGTTCGTATATATGAGGACAGTGATATAGTTACATTGACATTGTATGTAGACAATATATTGTTAGCAGGTTCATGTATGGAAAAAATCATGAAAGTGAAAAAGCCGCTAGCTTCAGAGTTTTCAATGAAAGACTTGGGTGAAGCAAATCAAATCATCGAAATGAAGATCAGTAGAGACAAGAAAAGCAAGAAGCTTTGGTTATCTCACGCGGACAATGTGAAGAATGTGTTGAAAAGAATCAATGTGGATGGCGCTAGGCTAGTAACTTGTCCCTTGGCCGCTCACTTCAAGTAATCTATAGACTTTTGTCCCACAACGGAGGCAGAGATGGAAGAAATTGTAAATCACCCCAATACAGATGACGCAGTGATATAACGTGGTTCGACCCCTAAGTCTACGTCCACACCACCTACTTGTAGCAATTCTCCGCCACAACCATTCCACTATACTCAAAAACTCTTGTACAGTGATTCTCGGATTCAGGCCGAGAGGCCTATTACACCCACAGGACTTCTAATCCAAGTCCCGTCAATCTCACCGAAGTGGAAAAGAAAACCTCAAGATCGTGATCGAATATATTCTTCGTGTATATTCTTGACTGAAGAATACAACCAAATAAACGCTCACACTCGGATTGATTTACTGAAGGATTAGTTCTCAAGAGTTGTTTTTTTCAGAAGTAATTAGGTGAGCAAGACGGAATGGATTCGTCAATATTAATAGACGGGGAAGAGTATCAATCCAAAAATGGGAACGATACTTTTCAAGAATATACACAGCACAGTGTGCGGTCGAACATCATATTGGTGCGGTCGACCGTTCAGCTCTTTGACGTAAAGTAGAGAGGTGAAAGGTCGACTGCTCCTCGACCAACTCAGGTTGCGGTCGACTGCCATGCGGTCGACCGGTCACTAAGTGCGGTCGACCGGTCATGCGCTATTTATTCCGAATCCATCATGTTTTTCTTACCATAAACTAATCCCTCTTTAATCAATCTTATACAATTATAATCTCACAAAAATAGAAAGAAAAATTCAGATCTTGATATCTTCTTCTTTTGCTTGTGAATCAATTAATCAAGAATTCCTTTTGAATATCTTTCTCTTTTGCTTGTGTTTGTCATTATTCTTTATTGTTTTCCTTGTTTGAATATTTGTGAATCTCTCTTGGATCTCATTTTGATATTCTTTGATCCTGAAAATCTGACACACTAAATTCAAACTTATTAGTATGAGTGAGCACGTTTTGTGCACACCAAACTAGAAGTCAACAATCTTCCCCTTTTGGTGTGAATAAAACATGCATGAATGTTTGAAAATTTTAAAGCACAACATATGAATACTCCCCCTGAATTTAGCACATCCTGTAATACAGATTTTCATTTAAATAATGTGAAGATTTATGAAGCATAATGAGAACATTCAATATATTGAAAATTCAATAATTCTCTGCCTTTTTGGAACACACCAAGAGGGGATTAATAGAGAAGATATAAGGAAAATAAGCTTTGGAAAGTTCGTAGAATAAATTATCAATGAAAACACCAAAGATAAAACATATTATGATATTACAATGAGAACAATCTTGTTAAAAAAAATGGAAGAAAATCTTCTTACATGATACCATTTAGGGTTGGCATTCGGGTCGACCGGGCCGAGTCGGGTCGGACCCGCTCGGGTTGGAGGTTGACTTGGGCGGGTTCAGGTTGGGTTGGAGGCTTAACCGGGCCGGGTCGAAGAGCTAAATTTGCGACCCACCCAACCCGTGAACCCTTTCGGGTCGAACCCGGGACGGGTCACGAGTTGGCCCATTTAGATGGATTTTTTTTAAACTTAAATAATAATAATAATAATAATAATAATAATAATAATAATAATAATAATAATTAAAAATTGTAATAATATAATAAGATTGAAAGAGTGAAATTACCAAAAAAAAAATGATATATTATTCATATGATTTCAAGTTATACAAGTTTCACAATTTCTAATAAGAAATAAAGATTTCACAAATTTGTTTTATACACTAACATATTTCTTAATTCTTATATACAATTTCAATTTACTTTAATTTTCCTAATTTGAAATAACAAGCAAAGATTTAATACAAATTTTGATCTATTTACAATTGTCTTCAATTTGATGGCCTTCAATTTGTTGTTATTGACTTCTTGTTGTTGGTCTTGAATTCTTCATTATGGTTGTTATTGTTGTTGTTGTTCCGGCGAGTTTCTCCCACTTGTGGACGTAGATAATACTTTTTCTTGTGTCCTATCTTCAGCCTTCAGCCAGTCTTCAATGCAAACGAGCATCTCTAATGAATCGGGCTTCAAGCGATTTCTGTAATCAATTAGAACCCTGCCACTTGTAGAAAATGCACTTTCAGAAGCAACTGTAGAGACAGGAGGAGTTAGCAAATCTTTAGCCATATATTTAAGAATATTATATGTGTGTTCATGGTCTTTCCACCAATGTAAAATATCTAGTAAAGAAGTAGAAGACTCAGAATCTTGTTGGTTATACCAATTTAATTCATTAGGTTGATTAGTCCTAGGTTTTTTTGATTGAATTTGTGCAAGTAAATTAAATGTTCTATCATCAAATTTACTCTTACCCTTACCTTTAGAAGTAGCAGAAGAAGAATTAACTACAGAAGTTGTACTACTAGAAGCAAAACATCTATCATAATAATCATACAAGTTATTTAATGTAGATTCAAATTTAACTAAAAAGAAGCACAATCAATTTCAGTTTCTTCATCCCCAAATAAACTAAAAAATATTTCAATCAAACTCTTCGTACCTTCTAATTTGATACGAGGATCCTTAACGGTAGCAATACAATACAACATAGGAGGAGGATTAAAATACTTCAAAAATTTTGTGTTTGTAGGTTTGACAATATCACCAACAAAAGCATCATTTAATATTTCATTAAAAATTTGCATCATAGTAACTATTGAAATAAAAATGCTACTAGAAGTAGATTCATATGATTTTGAAAATTTGAAAGTTGCGGTTTTAAAAGTTTCTAAAAATTTCAACAAAGATTCGGCATAATACCAATCGGGGGAGTCATTTGAAAATTAGGCATATTTTTTGCGATACAAAAATCGTTTATACATTCTTTATATTCGGCAACAACCTGCAGTAAATCAAAAGTAGAGTTCCATCGGTATTTAACATCCTTTGGAAATTTTCTAAAAGGTACATTTGAAATCCTACACCAATATTTCCATTCTTGAAATACGGTGCCACATAATGCAATAAAATGTACACAATTTCTAATTTTAAGTATATATGGATCGGCTATTTTTAATGCATCTTGAACACATAAATTTAAAATATGACATGCACATCTAACATGAAAAATATTGTCAGATGGAGGGTTTAATTCTCTTTTTAAAATACTAATTGATGCATTGTTGTTAGATGCATTATCAAAACTAATACACATAATTTTATCGCGAATAAGAAAAACATCACAAATTTTTAAAATACGGTTTGCTATTTCAACGCCACTATGGGGATAGGCAACGCGGCAAGTGATATGATTCTTTTTTGAAGAATCCAATCATTGTCGATCCAATGACAGGTTATTCCCATCATTGGAATATTGTTGCAACCCGTCTAACAATCCGAAGTTAAACTAACTCACAAGTTAAACTCCATAAAATTGCAATCAAAGCGTCCCTCATTTCATTGTACATTTTAAAACAATCCAATTTGCAAGTATTTCTCGAGATTCTTCTAAAATGAGGGTTTAAGGCTGTTTGATTAAAAATTTTCAAGTCCCTACTCTCGGGATAGGAAAATGGTAACTCTTCCTTTATTACTAATCGGGCCATTTCCGGACGAACAAGATCGGGATCATAAGGGTGGCTATCAACTAAACCGGTCCTAGGGTAGATTTTTTGTTGGCCGGGTAAGTCAACAAGAAGGTCTTTATGGACACTTAGAATGTGTCGCTTAATTGTACCCGTGCCCTCACCCCTCTTCTATTTGTATTGCTTAGAACATGTTTTACAAACTTTCAAACCTATACTAGGAGTTTCTTCGTCCGGGATATAATCGTAAAATTTATGCCAATCACTACTTTCCCCTCTAGTTTTCCTACCACTAGGGAGTTGTGTTGTTTCGGTTGGTTGTTCTTCTTCTTCTTTGTTCTTCTTCTTCTAATTGTATGTCTCCTACAAATTTATCGTGTGTACCCCATTGTTGGGTACGAGGATCATGATACTCTTCGACGGGTTCATTATGTGTGACAATTGGTGGCCTACGGGAAGTGCCAGTGGAATCTTGTCCACTTTGGCTACGACCGCTACCGCGTGATCTAGACATGTATGTAAAAAAAAATACACAATGAAGGGGCGATAAGTTACCAAAAAAAATCTAGAAAGCAAAAGGATTTTGAAAGAGAAGATAAAAAAAACCAACAAACAAACAAGATACCAAAAATTATAACTAAAAAATAAATTGAAATTGAAGAAGAGGGATATGAAATTTTGATACCGTTCACCGTGGATACGCGTATATAAAAGAACCCGTGAAAATAAGAATAAAAGTAGAAGTAGAAATCCGGAATTGAAGACGAGAGCTTGGAGGAGAGTAGAAGACTTGATCACTTGGAGTTGGAGGGGAGTTGAAGACTTGAAGACGTTGTTGAATTTTGACTTCGATACGATCGGAATTTGATCGTGTATATGACTTGCTAGCTTCTTTGTTCAATTGTTCACAAATTCAAATAAATTGAGTAATAATAGTAGAGAGGGTAAGAGAGAAATGTGTGATTTTTTTGTTTGATTTTAGGGGGGTATTTTTAGGGTAAAAATAAACAAAAAAACACAAAAACACAAAAAAACACAAAAAAACACAAAAAAACACAAAAAACACCAAAAAGGGCTAAAAGAGCCGTTCAACGACTCTGGTGAACAGTAACCCACCGTTGGACCCGCGGGTCAACGGTCGACCCGGAGCGGGTCGAACGTTTGACCCGTATGGGTCAAATGGTTCGCAACCCGCAGGTCGACCCACGGGTTGGCTGGTGGGTTGGGTCCATTTTCGCGGGTTACCGGGCCGGGTTGAGCGGGTTGGATTCGTTAATTTAGCGACCCGGGTCGACCCGTTAACGTTAACGGGTTCGACCCGAACCCGAACCATGGTTTCGCAGGCCAGGTTAAATGGGAGGGTCGCGGGTCGACCCGACCCATTTGCCATCCCTAATACCGTTGATAACGAGACTCTTTGCTATACAGTGAGAGCTCTTCATAATATCATAGATTCGAGATTCTCCCCAATACACATGAAAGCAACCAAAGGAAAATCAAAAATTTGTGAGGCAAACAGTAATTTTTAGATGACATTGAAAATATAGGCCAGAGAGAGAATCGGTCGACCGCCCGGTCGACCGTACTCTGCGGTTTTTCAAAAGATTTCCAGAGAGCATACTGGTCGACCGCAAAACCTACAGAGCCTACAGAGTGAGAATTAGTCGACCGCATATACTGAGAGACCATTTTTGCTTATAAGGAAAATCTCTTTTGATGAAATCAGTAAGAGCAGTGTATAGGAAAAATGAACCATTTGTAGGTTGTAGGGGTTATAGAAAATGTCTTCTACTGATATATATGGATCTATGATAAAAATCCCTTTTCCTGATTACTGTGGAACATTGCAAAAACATATAGAAGTTAAATACTTTGGTGAATAGAGGTATGTATAAGCTACATCTATAAAATCCGTCTTTTGTTGATATGCATCAAGAAGAAATGGGTCCTATGTAGGTATATAGAAAGTTGATTCTCTATGCATGCACAACACTCAATTACTGCTTCATCACGTATCCTGGATGAGTGAATAAAGATGAACTCTTGTTCATATGTGCACCTGCACAATGGTGCAACAGTACCAACAACTAACTGCAGAACTTCTTATCAATTATTTGAAAACATAGGAATGATTTACTTGATAGTAATTGAGTATTTTAGGATTTTCAAGCCATCAATGCTAGCATATGCAAATTTTTGACAGATACCGCTTAAGTCATGTAAAGAAAAAGAATCTGAGTTATCACACATTTGGATAATAAATTTCATTCATACATTGAGATGAACCATTTGCAATTACAATTAAGCCTACTCATCATCATCTCCTTCTTCTTCTTCTTCTTCTTCTTCTTCTTCATCATTAGGAGGAGGAAGAATCTCCCAATCATCCTTATTTTGCAAGAATTCAAGTGTATTGACATAATACCCGTAGACTTGCATTTGATGAGCAAAAAACTGCTCATAGGTCACAAATGATGATGATGAGGAGGAGGAGGAGGCATTTTTGCGATGCGAGGAGGAAGGAGCTCGCGGTGCTTGTTCCGCTTCCCATGCTTGTTGTTGGGCTTGACAACGGCGAGCCCGCTGATTAAACGGAACATCAATGCCCATTTGTTAAGGAAGAATCAGCATAGGGCTTTTTCTAAGCAAGAAGTTCCCGACATCAATGCGGGAATCAATAGCAAGGTTGTATATGAAAGAGCTGAAGGGGAGACCACGATTAGTGGTAGTTGCATAATTCATCGTGCGAATGATGAATGTAGCAAGATCAAATTTGTACTCCCCAAGAATAAGAAAGATGATGAAAGATTGATCGACCCTCATTTCTGATTTATCATTTTTTGGGGCTAAATATCAGCATTGACAATTTTATTAAGAACTCGAGCAGTATCGGTAAAATTGGTAGGAGCGAATGAAGGAGACGAGAAAATTCGGGTTGAATGATCATAGATTTGACAGTATTTTCATTGTGGCCGGGCTTATAATTGAGAGTTTTAAAGTCTAGATGATATGCATCAAACTCCCCTTCGGAAAATTTGTATCTCGCCCGGAGATATTCGGGAGTGATTTTAATAGAATAATAGAAGAGAGGGTAAGATCATCATCTTGAAGTCCTTCAAGATTTGCATAGAATTGTTGAGTTAAAGACTCGGACTGAGTGCTAGGGGTAGCAAGATAGTTTTCCCATCCAAACTCCCTAAGAATTCTAACCATTACTGAGAATTTCCCACCCAAGGATGATAGGTTAATAACCCAATTTGCAACAACGGGGGCATTAAAGAGAGAAGAGAAGTAAAGATCAGCACACTATGCGTTACGGAAAATTATACCGTTTCTAGTGACGGATTTGGAAGCAACAGCTTTCTTGCCCTTCGATTTGTGAGAGGAGAAAGCCATTGAGACAGAGGATGAGGGAGCACTTGAAATATTTTGATGAAGAACTTAAGAGAAGAGAGTTTACTAGATGGGTTTGGAGGCTAGGGTTCTTTGTGAGGTTGAGAGATTGGGGGTGAAGGAGTATTTATATTGGAGAGGGAATAGACAGATCAGCCGACTTGAATGGTCGACTGGTTCAACAATACGGTCAACCGCTCAACACAAAATAAAAGGTTTTGAATTAGCGATTTGTGACAGAGGGGTGGACGGTCGACCGTTCGGTCAACCGGTCCAGTCTCGACAGACAAGAAATTTTAGGAGGTACGATCGACCGGTTACTCACCTTTTGTAAACCCAATTCATAAATCAATGTTTATTGTAAATTTAAGCAAATATAGATTTTACCCGGTGCTGTGCTTGTTTGAAGAACACCGTTCTTCACTTGTTTCCTTGATAGAGATGCAGGTTACTACCATGCTTGTTGAGTTTTGTGCGTCTTCTATCAAGGTTTCTGCACCTTTTCTACGTTGAAAACTTCGTACTGCCCACTTGTACGTTTGTAGGAATCCATGTGAGCTTTGAGCCTGCATTAACATTCTTTCTTACCCAGACAAGATTAGTGTTTCTTTTTAATGAACAGTTATAAGAAATATGCCCAAGTCTTCAGCAAAAATGACATGTAATTCGACTATACCTAGGGTCATGCACACTTGTATAATTTATATTTGTTTTGTGATTGTGTTGATTTTTATACAATTGTGTATGACATGATGGTTTTTGATGAGGTATTGGATCTTCGTAACCAAGCCCTCAATTATGATGATAAGATCTTGAATCCTTTGTAATAAGGTAACTAGGCCCTTCATGCTTTTCAATAATTTTTTCATGCTCAATTACCTTTTTACACAGTCTTTTTCTAGTTATCTCATCGTCTTTGTGTTCCAACGAAAAGTATCTAGTGTGGCATCAAGAAGCCTATTTTGATTAAGGGCTTCATTACATCCTTCCACTACTTCATCAAATTTTCTTTTATATTCATTTAAGTCATTTGTGAGCTTGGCAATAGTAACAGTTTTCTCCTGAATCTCTCTTAAGTGATCATCATGCTTTGCTAGCGATTCACAAATTTGTTGTTTTAAATTCTCATTTTCTTCTAGCAAAATATCATGATCTTTTTGACATGACTCAAGTTTTTCCAAAATCAGGGCATTCTTATTTTTCAGTTTGTGATTTTTTGTTATGCAAGTGTCATGTATTTCATTAGAATTTTGTTTATATTACCTAAGTTCACGACTTAGTTTCTTGGCATAGTCTTTTAAACTATTACACATATCTACGAGTTCATCATAATTTGGTTGTTCGATTACCTCTTCTTGAGAAGGTGATTGCACTTCACCACTCCCAAGAGCCATGAAGTCGACGTCGCTGTGGCCTTGCTCTTCCTCACTTGAGTCCGAGTCTAGTCAAGTTGTCTTTAGCGCCTTCTTCTTCTAACTTGGATTTGAGCGATAATATTCCATGTTCCTGTCTTGTTGATTGGGGCAGTTTGCACAGATGTGTCTGGGCTTCTTGCACTTGTAGCATACATCCTCCTTCTCCTTTTCCCTTTCCTTTTGAAACCTGCCATACTTTTTGTTTTTGAGGTACTTACAAAATTGTCTTGTTAATAAAGCAATGTCTTCGTCTGACTCCTCATGATCTGAATCAGCTTTTCATGGTCGGGCCTTTTCTGCCTTTAGTGCAATGGTTTTCTCCTCAGTCTTTGGTTCAATCCCGATATTCTGCCTGTATCTTTTTGTCTCCATCATTTCCATCTCGTAAGTTTTTAGCTTTCCTTGAAATGTATAGTAGTCAAATCCCTTCTCTTCGAGAGTCTCTCTCATTTCCGCGGCCTTAACGTCCTACTCTGGCGTGAGACAACTTATGAGCTTTCCGACCTTTCGGTCATCATCAAGCCCCTTACCCAAGCTCTCAAGCTCATGGGCAATGATATCGAAAAGGGCGAGCATTTGGTCCACATTTTTACCTGGCAACATGCGAAACACATCAAATTTATAAAAAACACAAATTCACTTTAGCTTTTACCTCAGAAGCGGTTCCTTCATGCCGCTTCAGCTTGTTGTTCCATATCTCGTAGGCTGTTTTACAGTTACGCCCGCATCGCATTAGCTTTTCATTGTTCAACCCTGCATAAAGAGCTGTCATGGCTTTGGAGTTTGCTGTTTTGAGGGACAACTCCACCGGTGTGAACGCCTTCTTTCCATCACTAACTGGAATTTCTGTTTTGTTGATACATACATTCCATACCTCTTCTCCGAGTAAAAAATGAGACATACGAACTTTCCAGACGTCATAGCATTTTTCATCAAAAAATGGTGATCGTGTAAGACTTGTCCCATTGGAGACGAAAGGATCCGATGAGTACACGTTTTGGGGAGAAGGGATTTCGGCCATTGGACCTTTTGCTTAAGCTTTTAAGCTTTTTATAAGCACTCTGCTCTGATACCACTGTAAATTACCCTAGTGGGGGTGGATAGGGTGATCGTACAGAATTAAAAAAATTAAAATTAAGTAACGTAAAGGCAAGAGTGATAAGAAAAGCAAACACATATGACGAAGCGATATAATGTGGTTCGACCCCCAGGTCTACGTCCACACCACCTACTTGTAGCAATTTTCCGCCACAAGCATTCCACTATACTCAAAAACCTTTGTACAGTGATTCTCGGATTCAAGCCGAGAGACCTATTACACCCACAGGACTTCTAATCCAAGTCCCGTCAATATCACCGAAGTGGAAAAGAAATGAAAAGAAAACCTTAAGATCGTTAAAGATCTTGACTGAAGAATACAACCAAATAAATGCTCACACTCGGATTGATTTACTAAAGGATTAGTTCTCAAGAGTTGTTTTTTTCAGAAGTAGTTAGGTGAGCAAGACGGAATGGATTCGTCAATATTAATAGACGGGGAAGAGTATCAATCCAAAAATGGAAACGATACTGTCCAAGAATATACACAGCACAGTGTGCGGTCGACCGTCATATTGGTACGGTCGACCATTCAGCTCTCTGACGTAAAGTAGAGAGGTGAAAGGTCGACTGCTCCTCGAACAACTCAGGTTGCGGTCGACTGCTATGTGGTCGATCGGTCACTAAGTGCGGTCGACCGGTCATGCGCTGTTTATTCTGAATCCACCTTGTTTTTCTTACCATAAACTAATCCCTCTTTAATCAATCTTATACAATTATAATCTCACGAAAATAGAAAGAAAAATTCAGATCTTGATATCTTCCTCTTTTGCTTGTGAATCAATTAATCAAGAATTCCTTTTGAATATCTTTCTCTTTTGCTCGTGTTTGCCATTATTCTTTATTGCTTTCCTTGTTTATGTACTTGTGAATCTCTCTTGGATGTCTTTTTGATATTCTTTGATCCTGAAAATCTGACACACTAAATTCAAACTTATTAGTATGAGTGAGTACGTTTTGTGCACACCAAACTAGAAGTCAACAGAAATGACTGTTATTCCTTATGCCTTACCCGTTGGGAGTTTGATGTATGCGATGATGTCTACATGACCAGACATCGCACAAGCAGTGAGAGTTGTCAGTCATTACATGAAGAATCCAGGTAAACAATATTGGGATGCAGTGAAGTGGATTCTCAGGTATCTTGCAGGTACTTCAGATCACTCTCTTTGGTTTGGAGAAGATTCTTTGCATATACATGGTTACGTGGATGCAGATATTTTGGGCGATTGTGATGATTGCAGAAGTACTACATAGTATTTATTTACAATTGGAGGTACAACTGTTAGTTGTGCTTCACAGTTACAAAAAGTTGTAGCAAAGTCAACCACGGAGTCAGAGTATATGACACTTATAGAAACAACATGGATTTCGGAGCTTATGAAACAATTTGGCTAGAAGCAACCCATAAGAGAGCTATGGTGTGACAATCAAAGTACAGTTTTCTTGGCAAAAAACTCGGCATATCACTGTAGAACACGACACATTCAAATGATGTATCATTTTATTAGAATGTTAGTTGAGAAGAAATGGTTGAAGCTATCTAAGATTCATGGCATTAAAAATCTGGCGGACATGCTCACGAAGGTAGTGGACAACAAGAAGCATCGTTTCTGTTATACCACGAAGCATCTGTTTGCTATACCGCTATTGGATTGTCTCTAGGTCGCAGAAGCACAACCCTAGACTAGGCCAATAAAAGAATGAAGAACAAGTTAAAGACTTCGTGTATATTTCTCCAAGTGGGAGATTGTTTGGGTTTGTGGATCCAATACACGATAATGAGTTGAAGAAGAAAACAGACGAGAAGAAGAGTCAAAGCAGGAGCAAGTAGCTCAAAGCAGCCTGTAACTGCAGGCAGAGTTGCGGTCGACCGCACACCCGACCGACCATACAGTCGACCGCACAGTCGACCGCCCTGCTCGCTGTTGTAACCCTGCACACTTGAAGGAACGACCAATCGACCGTGCAGTCGACTGTCCTACTTTCTATTGGATTCCTGTACGGTCGAATGCATGAACGGTCGACCGTCCACAATTGCAGTTGACCGCGCTGTGCAGATTGATTTGTGGCTGAGATTTGATATTATGAAACATATATATATTGTATTGTGTACGGTTTTAGGGTAATGAGAAAATAAGAGGGAAAAAAAAGATCTATCAGCCGTCATAGAGAGAGAAAGAGAGATAAACTCTACACCTTGGGAGTCAGTTCTTGAGAGATTTATGAACTTATTCTTCATACTTTTAGTGAAAATCATAAGAGTGCATCTGTACAAAAAATAGCCAATACATTAGATGAACCTCTTAAAAATTTTGTAAGCTCTTATATGTTGGCTTTTGATTGTTTTTTTATTTTATCATCTTGTATCTCGTGGATGAGTTCTTCAACGTCACATTAAAAAAAAATGACTTACCCATCTCAATGTTGGTGGACCCCACTTCTGTTGTGGCGACCAAGTTTTCTTGAATGAAACTTTACTGGCAACTGTATGGTTGTTGGTCTCAACACTTATCTTCAATCTGTATATTATACATATATATGTATTATAATCAGCGTAGTGTACTAACTTTGACTTAGCTCATAATCTCAACCATGAAAAAACCCACCAAACAAACACTGCTCTTCTTCTTCTTCTTCATCTACCTCTACCTCCTCATCCTCTGCTCCTCCTCCCACCCAGCCTACGACGTGGATGTACAATCATGCAGTGCACGTGACTTAAAGCCTGTAAGGAGAGAAGAGTATGATGGAGGGAGGATCATTGACATTACACACTTCTACAGGGAGGAAATTCCCTATGGGTACTTGGGTGAAGGGCTGGGTCAGTTTCTGTGGCTCCAAGAATCAATGAAGAATGGGTCACTTTACAATCTCTCTGTCATGATGTTGCCTGCTCATGCTGGGACACACGTCGATGCTCCGGGTCATGTGTTTCAGCACTATTTTGAGGCTGGGTTTGATGTTGATACCCTTGATCTGGAAGTGCTTAATGGTAATTAATCAATCATTCATCATATCTTGTTTATATCTTCTAAAGGTTCATCATCTTGTGGATATCTGTTACATCTTGGTGGATATGTGTTTGACTTCATCACTTCATCTTGTTGGTATGTGGTTGACTTCATCGGCCTGTGGATATGTGTTGACTTATCCCTTCTAGCAAGCTGTGTTTTTAGTTTTTGTTGTTTGGGTTTATCTTCAGGTTGAGTAAAAAATAGAAGAACCCAAATTTTAAATGCACAAATTTAAACTCGAAAATGATTTCTGATTCTCGAAGAATGAGGGCAAAGGGATTGATCGAGAAAGATCTCTTATTCTTATTAGATTAGAATTATTATAATTAGAAGATCGTGATTTGATCCACATATGTTTGGTAAAAAGAATAATCTTCTCCTTTGATCATAAATGAAAAGTGTTCAATTGGATCATGAAAAGGTGAATGAATTGGTCTTGTACTCTTCGGGGCAGAGTGGAACAAGGGAAGAGATTCTCGAATGAAGAAAAGAAGGAATGATAGAACTAGAAATTAGAAACGAGCATATACGAGACATGCTAAAGGTGCCTCCAATCTAATATAAGTTAAGAGATAATCACCTCAGGTGGTTTGGACATGTCACATGTAGACCTAGAGTGCCCCCGTTAGAAAGAGTGATTTGATAAGTATTGATGATAGAGTTAGGGGTAGAGGAAGACCTAAACTAACTTGAGTGGAAACAATGAAAAAAGATATGATATATAGCTTGTGACCTTACAGAAGATATTGCGCTAAACCGAGCAGAATGGAAAATTAGGATTCATGTAGCCGACCCCAACTAGTTGGGAAAAAGACTTTGTTGTTGTTGCTGTTGTATCTTTAGGTTGATTTCGAAGTTCAATTTTTTAAGCATGTAGTACATCTATTTAAACAAAAAATAATAATTAGCGTGTTAATTAAGTATCAAATATACACCTATGAATCTGTGATAATATCTGCTATATATGAATCTCTGATAATGTTGCTTAAACATTAGTGTGACATGGCATTTGGGTATTTGACATTCAGAAATAAAAATTTGGAGTTGTACCTGTAGTCTTTGAACCCAAAATATGGCATTTAAAATAAAAAAAAGACCAGCATAGATCATTTTTCATCACGTTTAATTAATTTTTTTAATTTATAAAAGTCACGAACGAGAGATCAAATCCCTTCCGACATTTTTTTATTTTATTTTTATTTAAAAGTCACGGATGAGAGATCCAATCCCGTCCAACAATTGTGGGTCAATCTGAGCATCGGACGAAATATGTTATTTCGTCCGAGAGCTATTTTTTAAATTTTTTTGAAGTGACGATAAATAATGTATCGTCCCTCTCTTTTGTTATTTGTTTCTTCCTAATTTGCCCTTCACACTTTATCTTATTCTCAACCTACATTTTCATATATTTTTAGCATTCGTTCTTCATGCTATCTCACTCTTTACTCTGACTTAAAAATTTCCTTCTCTCATCTCAATTCCTTCTCCGGAATATCCACTCCAAAACGTCATTTCGATCTGAAAATTTATTGGTATGATCAAATCGAAAAGTCAAGCTGGTTCAGATCGTGGCAACACAAGGAAAGAAGTCGAATCGGATACTCCAGATATGGATTTAAGCGATCCAACAATGTGAAAATGAGTAGTCGACGACCACCCTCATATTTGTAAGCATATTACTGAGATCTCTTATGGTGGGTTTTGTACATTTATAAATAATTAGAATGGTCCAATGAAAGCATACGAGCTATGCTCTCGTGTTCCACTAGTGAAGTAAATAATCGATAATGCGGGGTAGCACATTTTTTATAATTGATACCGAGAAGTCGTCTCATCAGCTTATCGAGGCCTTGGTTAAGAGATGGTGGGACACTACTCACACATTTTACTTGCCGTGTGGTAAGTTGGGATTCACCCTGTTGGATTGGGCAATGCTAACAGGGTTATCAATCGGAGTCGTTGAAAAACCTCTGTGTAACGACGAAGAGTACCCCCTTTGAATTAGTTCAGATCTGCTTCTTTCCTGAAATAACTGAATCTAATTAGAAGCCTCAGAGAATACAATGTTCGTTCCTAAAGAAGTACTTTCATAGCAGTATGATTGAAGTGGCAAAAATTGATAATACTAAAACCATGACGGTTGCATGAACATTCTTTATGTTCTTCTTCAGTGAGTTTATTTTCTCCAATGCTGCTTCAGTTGTCGGATGTGATTGGCTTGCAGCACTTGAAGATCTTACTAAAGTGGGCACATATGATTGGGGTAGTCCAGTATTGGCACTGTTGTATATGAGAAAGAAAGATAATAATAAAAATTGGGGAAGAACATATTGTAATGGAATATGTTGTGCTTGGAATTGGGGAAGAACATAGTGTATATATATAGACATTTGAAATTTCTAGCCGTTGTACAACTAAATTACAGCCGTTGGAGTCCTAATGTGAACGTTGGGATTGAATGAGGGTAATTTAATCTTTCAATAAATATATTAATTTTATTAAATTTTGGAAAGGGCGACAGATCAAGTTTCAGCCCTTTACTTTTGGAAAGCAAATGAACGAGCGGAAAATCAAATCCTGTTCGTCCTATTTTATATATATATAAAAATTTGGACGAGATTTCATCTCTCGTCCAATAAAATTTTGCGGATAAAATTTGAACGGATGAAAATTTATGTTTTGTAAGCTATAATTTTCAAATTCATATCTTTATTTCCAAATATAGCAGACTACTGTTCCTCTCAAATTCAAATTTAGGGTACTTAGCCAAAGCCAATGACTGTGACACTTTTTTGGCCAAATTTTGCAAAATTTGGCTTTATGAGAGTATCTGTAGTCGTTTGCCATATATCCAAATTTTTCAAAATTTGGAAAAAAAACCTCTGTAGTCGTTGGCCAAATACCCAAAAAATGGGTTTCATCGCTACAGTGCTCGGCCATATTTGGCAAGCGAAATGGCAATTGCCAAAATATGGCCGGACGATGGATTATCTACCGGACGAAAGATTATCTTCCGTCGCTCATTTTTTTTTATCGGACGATACATAATGTACTGTCCCAACCAATTTTAAAAAAATAATAAAAAAAAAATTATCGGACGGAATTTAATACACCGTCTCTTACATTTTAGCTAAAGACAAACTCACATTTGTGTTGGGACGGTGTATAATCCACTGTCCCACACATTTGGTGGTTTTTTTTTTTTTAATAATTTTGAGACAAAGGTTAATCCATCGTCTGGCCAAATTTTAACTTTCGACCACTATAATGCGCAACCAAATTTATTATTTCTATTTGTCAAATACCAAAAAATGGGTCACAATGACTACAGATGTAATACCCCAGATCAGTCGACTGGTACTGGTAGCAGTCGACTGGTAGAGAACAGTCGACTGGTATGCCCTAGCAGTCGACTGCTATTGAGATTTGTGAGTGGATTTGAGAAATATAGTCCCATATCGGGAATATACGAGGATAAATTGAGTATAAATACTATTGCCGAGGATCAAGAGTCACCAATTCGGTTAACCACCTTTTGAGAGGCAGCCTGTGGTGGGCAGTTGTACTACATAGTATTTATAATTTGTCTGAGTATTGGGGCGGGGCGTTACAACAGATGCTCTGACCGACGACTACGGAAGCTCTTAGTTCCTCTACTTCTTTCTCTCTCCTCACTTCGTTCATTTCATCATGGTGATTCATGACATGACTTGATTCCATCAATCTCGAAGTCATCAATGGTAGTTTCAATCAACTCTTATTTAGAATTTTATTGTTCGTTCCCATTGGGTCTTGGTTGTTTAAGATGTTCAATTTTATATTGGCGTAGATATTACTGGCATGGATTCAGAGTCATTTTGAAGAGAGACACATGTGGTAGTTAAAATTTGACATAATTAGAGGAAAAGATTTTCATGTTTAGTGTCAAATGAAAATATTGTTTGTTTCTCTCTTTCTTTATTTTTTTTCTTTCATTTCTGCATTTGTTATTGCTACTGATTATTTGGTACCTGTTAAAATTTGGAGCAGGTCCTGCTTTGTTGGTGGATGTCCCAAGAGACAAGAACTTAACTGGTAATCATTTTAAGTGAAAATTACATCTTCACTCTTTTTTCATAGATGAAATGTTGTACATTGAAGTTTGGCATATAATGATAGTTGGTCAATAAAAATAGGAATTTAAGGCTTGAAGGGTTCCTAAGATTTCAAAACTAGTGAATGATTGGCCACAAGGCGTTTTCTTTTATTTATTTATTTATTTATTTATTTGGGATTTTTTTTTGGGGGGGGGTGGGGAGGTCACAAGGCATAATATTGAGAGGAAATTTCTACCCATAGTGGAGGTGGCTGATCTCATGGTAAATTTGGAACCGTAAATGTGTGCTGATGTTCACTGAGCATGGTTTGAATCACACTGAATAAGTGTCTGTTCCTTTTTTGAAACCTTAGTTGGTGATTAACTGATTATTCAGTGCAAACCACTTCCCTTACCTTCCCTCTCCTCCCTTCTCAGTTCCTCCAACCTAAATCTCGTCAATTTCTCTGACTTTTGGGAGATTAGGTCGGGGAGGGGAGGAGCTCGCCGGCGACAGTTTCTACCTCCTCCCCACTATAGTTTTCTTTTCCCTTTTTTTTCTACTCTTTTTTGCCCCCAAATCCAAAGAGTGATAGAGAGAGGGAAGATCTTGAAGTATTAGATCTGGATTCCGTCAGATTTGTAGGGGGGGGGGGGGGGGGGGGGGGGGGGGGGGGGGGGGTCTCAAAAGGGTTTGTCTTTGAAATCTATTTTTCTAACTCAAAATTAGGATTGTTGAATCTTGATCTTGGTGATTATGGGAATGCTTGCTGGATTTGTTGCCATGAAGGGTTGGTCGGCCGAATTTGTTGTCGTGGTGGGAATGGCCGCTTGCCGGCTGAATCTTTTATCGTGTTGGTTGAAACTTGCAAGAATATGTAGTTGAGAGTGTGGATTGTGGTTCTTACCATAGATCTACATGTTTATTTTTGTTTTTCTAGGATGTGATCATAATATTCACCATGAATTCCGAAGGTTTGGGGGCATGGATCATTCATTTCTACGGTGATATGAGTGTTAGTCGTCAATGTTGGTGCAACCAAGCAGGTTAGGGCACTAGTAGGGTTCAAATTGTTCAATTTCAGTGGAACCAAATGAGAGATATGACTCTAAATCAGGGTTCTTGGTCGATGTCGGTGTCGTCATAAAGGCGAGGGCACTGAATCAGATAAAATTGGGTGATTTGGTGGTGCTCATGTGGTTTAGGCACTGAGTTGATGGCAACTGTTGGAGATTGTTAGATTAGTTGGCATGCAACCAGGATTAATTTTGGTGGCATAAAACTTGTGTCTCGTGGTTGTAGTTTTGCTTCGAGTAGACATTCGTTCCTTCAAAGTTTGATTTACTAAGGTATTGGCATAACCAAGGATGGTTGATGGCTAAATCTTGATAGATTAAATATGGGTGTGGCTACAAATCACTTGTACTTGTCGATGTGTAAACTATAAATTAGGGTTTAGGCTAAATTTGAAAAAAAAAAAAAAAAAAAAAAACCCTTGAACACCATGTACAATACATTTTCATTTATTATTTATGATCACCACACTTTGTCTGATAAGAGTATGAAAGTAAAAGTAGTACAGTTAGCACTACAAATATTTGACAATTTGTGACTTTATACAGCTGAAGTAATGGAGTCCCTACATATTCCAAGAGGAGTTCGACGTGTGCTTTTCAGAACTCTAAATACTGATAGGTAGTCCTTTAAATTTGTTCTAATTCTGGTTTATTATTACATAAACAGTACATATTCTTTGTTTTTTCTATGGTTATGTTTCTTCCATGTTTCTGTTATATATTAGGTGATAATACTACAGCACAGCTTCAATTACATGCAAAATCAATATTTCCCACTTTTTCAAGAATGTAGACAGTGGGTAAATTGTAATAAGACCTGTAATAATTTGCGGATTTCATAAATCGATTTACTTATCATATTAGTGACAAGTGACTTATAATCAAATCAATATCCATAAAGAATTTATAAATAGCATGATAACACTTGTAAGAGAGTCTACTGATTCGCCATCTATTTATTACATCACAATTTGGAGCAAAAGGCATGTGATTCTGTTCTGGTTATAAGATCGTCATAAGTTTTTATTAAGAACCTTACCTTAATGTCAGTTCGCCATTGTCCCAAGCCAAGGTAATTATGAGGAAGAGAGGGCAGGACCATTGATACTTGAAGGCTAGTTGGTAATAAGGTTTAACGACATTTTACTGAAAGATGAACGAAGTAAAATAATTTTGTGTAATTGACATTGTGAACTTGTGATGCTAGAGAAGAACTAAAATTAAGTAAATAGGAAGTCTTACATTTAATGAAATCAAGTGTAGCCTGAGGCTGATGTGAGGGCATTAGTTCGAGACGATTCGGGCACTTCTGTCAGTGCAGACATCGTTTAGGATGGCTACTTCATTAGCATAGTTATCTTTATTTCAGCAATTTTTATTTGTTTTGGGCATTTTAACCATATGTAGTACTTTTGCAATTTGCACCTTTTATTTTCTGCATTATAATATTTTGGAGATTTATATTGAGATTTTGTTTTGAGCCTATATATAGGCCTTGAGAATAATGAGAAAGTATGATATTATTGATTTAAAAATTACTTTGTGATTGCTCTGTATTCTTTTCTTGTGTGTGTGAGACCATAAGAAATTATTAGGGTTTTTTGAGAAATCCTAAGACATTTAGGGTTTGTGAGAAATCTTAGATCCCACCCTTATCTCTATAGCCGCCATTAAAATATACCCCTACCCTCCTTTACTATACAGCCATCAACCCCCCCCCCCCTTCTCTTTTCCTACTTCTTCTTCTTCTTCTTCTTCTTTGTGTGAAACCCACCAAATCCAACACAACTCGTTCCCCATCCTCCTGCCGCTCCACAAATCCCGAAACTTCACAGCTCACCGTTGACACCTTTTCCACTCCAAATCCCCTCAACCATACCCCCAATCTCCACATCCCAATCAAATCCTAAACCCTAATTCCCCAAATCCCATTCAGCTTCAAAACCCTAAAGTCTCACATGAAGAAGATGAGATTTGGAGGAGTACAGTGCAAATTAATTGCGACGATTGACATCTTCTTTCTTCATCAGTGGCGACGACCTTTTCATCGAACCCGGTAATTTCTTTCCACTCTTCAATTATTTGTGGTACCGTCAATCATCTCTAGAATATTATTTGCTTTTATTGTCGTCTACAAATATTGAGTGCGTATGCTTTTACTTGCTAATTAGAGTACGAATCATTATTGCATATCTTACATGCTAAGAACGATTAAGTATAATTGTTGATTGTTAGGTGTGAATATTTAATTGGGCTTGTTAAACTTATGTCAATTCATGAAAATCAATCAAACTCATTAGTAATTTTAATTTCTAACTTAATCGATATTACATGTTGGTAAACTTAATCTTTTAATATTCTTGGAAAATTCTATATCTAGGGTTAAATTTACATCATTTTGGTATCAGAACAAAGGTATTTAAAACCATAGTTCTCGCATCATTTAGTCATAAATTTTGCATTCATTTATTAGGGTTACTTTTTAAGATCATTCAGATTTTAAAAAAATATTTTAGGTGCACTTAGGTCATGTTTTCCCTAAATTTCAGCAAGCACACGTCCCCACGACCCCTAGTTCTCTGCCTTTGGTGAATGCGTCTTCGTAGCACCATCACAAATCCTGAAGAGCATTTCTTATCCCAACCAAACTACCCAATCAGAATCCTAGAAATCAGCAAACCCCTCCTCGAACTGAAATGGACAACTCTAATATCTTCAATACCCCCGCTGCCATTTAAGCAACTCTTGCCAATATGAATCAGAGGCTTGAGCAACTCGAATTGACTCAAAATATTGTCCCTGAGCTTCATTGTCAGATCCCTCATGGGAATGATTGTGACGACCGACGTCAAGATTGTGACCTTGACGAAAAATACAAGAAGAACGTTAAAGCTGACGTTCCGCACTTTAAAGACCATATGGTGTTAGGTTTTGAAGGCAATCACAGATTAAATACATAGCGAAAATTACAAAAAATATTGATGTCTAGCCATGGATCCATGCGAAAATCATAAATCGTGTTTAGGAGTTATACCTTAAAGATGGATCTGTTGTCTCCACAGTATACCGATCACAGCACTACAGTATTGCGGTGTCTCTATAGTATCCACATGAACAGAACGAAAAACGGCTCTTCCTCAGACCGGGTGCTAGCTGCGGGAAGGGGATGTTCCTCACGATCTCTCTCACTTTCTGTGACGGCTAAGGTTTTTCACACGTGTATCTTCTCCACAGATACATTGCATATATATAGGTGTAAAAAATCAACCCTAAGAGAGTAATGAGGCTGTTGGGCTTACAATCTGATTTGAGTAGATTCGTGTGTGGGCCTTTAACTTTAGTCGGCCTATTTAATCTAATTAAATGTCCGACCAATGTCAGGAGTTCAGGTCTTATTTGGATTCTCAATTAAATTTATCTTATGAATTTAAATCTCAATTTCAATCCATTCTAAGTGTGTGACTCTGTAGGTTCCCATTACGTTGACAGTAATACTAAAATTATATTCTAGTAATACAAACAGTGAGCGATATCTAGCAATATATCATTGCTACTAAAATAACAGGAATGTCAGTGATTTGACATAACCTATCCTGACCAATATTACCATATAGTGTAATCTCTTGGTCCAAATATCTTAATTGACCACAAGGCATAGAGTGTATCACCCTTGTATAGTTCAATCTTTGGTTTCTTGATGTTCGAGTAGACTTACTAAAACAAATAAGCTCAATATCTCATATTGACTCATTCTAGCACGGCCATGCATTTTGTAGTTCCACTCAATCAAGGGACCCGTAGATATCACTTCTGTTATGTAAAATGGACAAATCCTATCCAAGTCACTCATATCCCTCCACATGATTTGTAGCATATCTAAAAGTCGACTTTATAATAACCTTATTACAGGTAACGTTTGACAACATTAAAACATATAACTTCTCATGTAGGGAACCGTAGTGAGTTCAAGTCAAAGGACTAGTACACCATGGTCACTGTGAGAACCGCTTATGATACTCACATAACGATCCATATAGCGTTCTCGTGGTGGGTCAGTCCAGTACATTATTACTCTAATATATACCTATGTGAAGACTTGATATCTCATATCCATGACCCGTGAGCTATGGTCATCAGTCTATGCACATAGTTATCTCTATGTATTATTGTTATCCTAACTCACAATAATATTTGACTAGAAACATTTAAGAATAGTGTTATGATTACAACCAATAGGATCCCACAATCAAGTCATGCACTTGATATCTCATCGTATTGAACCTACTATTCTAAAAACTTTATTATGTTCATTTAATCACAATAAACAACACAATAAATAAAATGCCTTATATATGAAATAAATGTCATGATGCAATATAAACTATTAATGTCAATACACAACTGGCCTCTATGGCATACACCAACATATGGAACCCCAAGCTTATCTTGATTGGATCTATACCATGGACCACTACTTTGTGTGGTTTGACATGAGTGAAGCCGTGAAGGTCAAATTTGTCACGATGAAATTGACTGGTAAAGCTCAACAACACTGGACCAATCTTGAACATGCCTACAGAGGCTGATTCTTGACACCCACAACCACTTGGGAGGCCATGAAAGAGAAGCTCACTGAGAGATCTGCACCCTTGTCATTCCACACCCAATTTTTAGATTCTTGGAACCAACTCTATCAAGGAAGCAAATTCACCCAAGAGTATGTGGATATGTTTGACGACTTCTTCAATCGGTGCAATGCCTTAGGTAAAGAGAGTAAATAACAAACTATCTCTAGGTTCGGAGCTGGAGTACGAGCCGATCTTAGGAACGAACTAATTTATAAAAATGTGGACTCCTTGGCAGCAGCTTATGCCCTTGTCCTCGATTTGGATTTCCTTAAAGTAAGTTTTCACTACAAGTCCAGCGTTTAAGAGACCATTCCTCTAAAATGACCTCCACTGATCCCTCTAGACCTGAGCTCCCCTCTTTTCAGTACCCCAACGAGTCTTACCCAAGCAAGCCTACTTTAAATCCCTATCCAATTAGAAATGACAACACTGGTAAGAACTCTGAAAGAGACTACTCTAAGATTGATCATCTTACTAAGTGTTATAAATTCAAGGGATACGGCCATGTTGCTGAAAACTGTCACAGCTCCAGTAGGATCAACATCATAGAAGGTACCGCTGTTATTGCTGATGAGCCTGACAATAAGTTTACCTATGAACCTCATGTAAGTGATGACGTCGGTGAAGAAAAGGATGACCAGTCTCTCAACTGTATTCGGCCGATCCAATCACCTCCATTAAATATATCTGAGTCACTCATTCCTTCCCAAATCACTTGGCAACCCATAGATTTTATCCCCGTGTTACAATATCATAGTCTCATAGTCTATATTTACATTTGCATCCCGCATTCATGATTTACATAGAGAAATTTTCAAGGAAATTAGTGAGAATAATTTTAACTACAAGTTAATAGCAGATACTAGAAGAAAATTTAAAACTTTTGATGTTGGTGACGAAGTGATGATTCAGATTCGTCTGGAACGGTTTCCAGCTAGATTCGTTCAGAAATTGAATGCACGTACTACAAGCCCATTTAAAATTTTGCATAAAATCAATGATAATGCCTATGTCGTTGGCCTTCCTGAATGTTTTGTCATAAGTAAGACTTTCAATATTGAGGATTTGGTACCTTATGCAGGTCCAAAATTTATCCATAGAAATTTTCTTATAGATGAGCCTAGACATGAGATTTTCACATTTCCCCCATTACTTGCCACTAATTACCCACCAGCAGACAAATTAGATACAATTTTAGATGATCAAATAATCTTTACTAGAGATTATAGTATTCATAGGTATTTGGTGCGATGGAAGAACAAGTCGAAGTCGGAGGACACTTGGAGTGATCATGAGCAGCTCCAGCGTTTGAATCCAGATCTTTTGGAGTACTATGACATGATCATTGGTTTTTGACTCGAATGTGTTGAGCTCTCTCCCACCCGGAGAGAATGATGAGGATATCACTTCGAGATGATTTGGGCACTTCTGTTAGTACATGCATCATCTAATTATTACTCCAGTAGCATAATTATCTTTATTTCAGCAACTTTTATTTGTTTTGGGGCATTTTAGTCATATGTAGTAGTTTTGGAGATTTTTACTGAGATTTTGTTTTGAGCATATTTATAGATCTTGAGAATAATGAGAATATATGTTATTGCTCTGCATTCTCTTCTTGTGTGTGTGGGACCATAAGAAATTATTAGGGTTTGTGAAAAATCCTAAGACATTTAGGATAGATACCACCCTCATCTCTACATCTGCCATTAAAATATACCCCCACCCTCCTTTACTATACAGCCATCAACCCCCCTCCCACACCCCTCCCGCTTCTTCTTCTTCTTTGTGTGAACCCGTAACCCATCAAATCCAACGCCACCCGATCCTTTCCCCTTCATCCTGCCGCTCTACAAATCCCGAACCTTCACAGCCTTCCTTCTCATTCTCCTTTCCTTTCTTCCCGAATCCAACAAACCCCCGACATCCCTCCTGTTTCCGCTTCATAACTCGATGCCACCCTGCCTTATCCAGCACTCCTGACCACCTCGTCGCCTGCCGTCATGCCAGTCGACCACCCCTTCAGCCTCTCCATCACCATTGACACCTTCTCCACTCCGAATCTCCTCAACCCTAAACCCCAATCTCCACATCCCAATCAAATCCTAAACCCTAGTTCCCTAAATCCCATTCAACTTCGAAACCCTAAAGTCTCACATAAAGAAGATGAGCTTTGGAGGAGTACAATGATATTGATTGCGACGATTGGCATCTTTTTTCTTCATCAGTGGAGATGACCCGCTCATCGAACTCCGGTAATTTCTTTCCACTCTTCAATTATTTGTGATACTGTCAATCATCTCTAGAATATTATCTGCTTTTACTGTCGTCCATAAATATTAAGTGGGTGCTACTACTTGCTAGTTAGAGTACGAATCATTATTACATATCTTACATGCTAAGAATGATTAAGTATAATTGTTGATTGCTAGACGTGAATCTTTAATTGGGCTTGTTGAACTTATGTCAATTCTTAAAAATCCATCATACCCATTAGTAGTTTTAATAGGGCTGGCCCCACCCTTGAGGCGGGTGAGGCCGCCGCCTTAGGCCCCCGACGTTTTCGCGATTTTAGGGACCCCAAATTTGTAATTTCCTTGTAAATATAGGCACATATTTTGCGCGTAAAAAAATGTTGTTATTAGGGGCCCCAAAAATAATTATTTGAGCCTTTAAAATGTTTTAAAAAATTATTTGGGTTTAGGCTTGAAGACTTGAATTGAATTTGAGACTTTAAATTTGGGTGATTTAAAACAGATTTATATATTTTGCATATTTTGCTTTCAACAATGTGCAAATTTTTTGTATACATTTTTTTTTTTTTAGTGTATGGGGGCCCCATTTCGGGAGTTCACCTCGGGCCCCCGGAAACTCAGGGCCGGCCCTGAGTTTTTATTTCTAACTTAATCGACATTACATGTTGGTAAACTTAATCTTTTAATATTCTTGGAAATTCTATATCTAAGGTTAAGTTTACATTAGGGGCACTCTTAAATCTAAACGGATCCTTCCCTTGATTGAGATAAGAAGCCTCGGATAACGAAGTAGAAAGCCCCAAATAGAATAAGATGATATGGTTGATGTAGGAATTGGAGAATTGCGTTCACCCTTACGGCACAAAATTAGCCGAAGAACTAGATGGAATCACGTTCAAATATGACTATGTACATACGTGTAATACCACACTATTATGATTTGGACCAGAATGAAGTGACTTCAATGATGATAACAACATATAACAAAAAATTGATATGCTTTTGCAGGCAACTCATGTGGAAGAAAGAGTTTGATTCATCTTATGTTGGGTTTATGAAGGATGGTGCACAGTGGTTAGTAGATAACACTGACATCAAGCTAGTTGGTAAGTTCAAAGAATTTCCAGTTAATGTATGCTTTGTTCTATTCAGAAGAGGCAGCTTCCTGGTATATCTATTTGGAAGTATTTCATTAGTGCGTTGCAGCATTGAATTTTTTTTAATGTGCTTACTGAGGTTGTTGATTGAATTATCTTCATCATCTGATTATCATCAAAGTCCTTTTCCATCAAAATGAGGTCAACTATGGAGCACAAGGTTTTCTGAAATAATTTACTTAATTTTCAGTAGACTTGACACCATTAATTTCTTCTGATTATCATCAAAGTCCTTTTCCATCAAAATGAGGTCAACTATGGAGCACAAGGTTTTCTGAAATAATTTACTTAATTTTCAGTAGACTTGACACCATTAATTTCTTAATTATCCATCTATTTGACTGTTCACTAAACTTGGACAAGAGTGGCTAGTTCCTGAAGACTTTGCGTATATGGTATCTTTCAATTCCTCCTACATCAGTGAGCAATCTAGAAGATGATGACAGTCAGATAGATGATACATATCCTGGGCATAATAATCAACTTCAAGGCATAGATAAAGTTAAGAATTAAAACAAACAAAAAAAAACTGCTAAGGTTATTATGTTGAGTATCCTTGATTGTCCCAGAAAGTCGTTGGCCATTGCTCTGACACCAGTACATTAGTAGGATTGATTTCGTGAATTTAGCATCTAAAGATTTTATGATATGACCATCATAAATTTTTGGTGTTTAGAGTTTTCATTCTTTCCTTTTTTTTTTCTTTTGTGTGTGTGTGTGTGTGAATCTTTTGATTCCTTTGGATATCAATCTGTAGGCATTGGTTGTTTCTGTGTTGTGGTGGGGGAATTTAAAAAATATTTTGTTGAATTATAGCTTTTCTTTCTTATAACTGTTGAACTGATTATGCCCTTTCTTTCTCTCCCATTATATGCAGGTATTGACTATGTATCGGCGGCTGCGTTTGATGATTTACTCCCTTCTCACTTGGTTTTTCTTGAAGGCAGGGTACGATACCACTTTTAATGAAATACATTTTATGTCACTGATGTTTTGAGTTAATGGTTATCAAGGGGAAATTCTATCATCTGTGATTTTAGTGTATCATGCACTAGTCAACATATTCAAGTCTTTAAATCTACCAGTTAATGATATTTAGTAAAGACATGTTATATCTCATTGTAGTTATGAGGAATAATTTTTTTAAGGAAATTCCCATCCTTTACTATCTTATTGTCACTAATCATATTCAAGTCTTCAACCTACCAGTTGATTATATTATTCTATTATAGTTACTTTTCATATACTTCTGTTTGGAGTGTTAAGCTATTCACCTTCCTTGCTCTAAAGTACTATGTTAACAACCTGTAGTTTTACATTAATCCATAACATAATAGTTTCCCATTGGGTGAACAAAAAAAGAAGTTAATGACTATTGATGTTTTAAACTTCAAATTGAATCATAGTTGAATAAAAAGATATCCATGAAACTTTTTATTTCTGTGCATGCTGTTAATGGATTTGCTGGTTTTCTTCAGGACATCATCCTCGTGGAAGCCCTAAAACTAGATAATGTGAAGTCTGGGATATACTCCTTGCACTGCCTACCTCTGAGGCTACGCGGGGCTGACGGTTCCCCAATCAGGTGCATTCTTATCAAGTAATCTTCCTCGTGTAAGTAGATTTACAAGATCGGTAATATATGCCAATGTAGTATTATTAGTCTTTTGTCCTCTAGAGAACAAGCTTGTATGAGTAAACTATTTCCCTATGTAAGTGATCTTATATCATAAGAGACCAATAAAGGGGTTCTTCTTCCCTCGTCTTATAGATCTGAGATTGCAATGTGTACGATTCAGGTTAAGTAATACTTTTGTTCTCCTTCATGTGTCCACTCTTTACTCTATGAAGTTTCTCCTTAAAATAGTTCATGATCTTGTAATCTAGGCTAAATTTGAAGAAGAAAAAAAACCCTTGAACTATGGTCTTTATGTAGGAAACTGCTTGATCTTTTTTTATGCAGAAAACCTCCTGAAGTATGGTTGTTGCAAAAAAACCCTTGAAGTATTTTAAAAAACCACATCTAGCTTTTCTACCTGTATCAGGTAACCACCATTCATCTTTGCAAGTTGTTTCAAAAAATATCATATATGTTTCTCATTACTGTCAAAAACCTTCCTTAACTTTAGCAAAAGTCTCACGGTGGCGGTGTAGATTTTCTGCATAAAAAAAAATTAGGGGGGTTTTCTGTATAAAGGCCATAATTCAAGGGTTTTTTTCCTTGCAAATTTAGCCTGTAATCTAACACTTATTTTAGCTGATTACTTTGACATCTAACAGAGTAGACGATAGCCTTACGCCAACATGATTAGAACCTTGAAGCTTTCACCGGTTCAGATTGGTAAATTGACAGATTATGATTATTTTTCATGGATGGGTTGGTCCAGAAGGCAAATTGTAAAACCAAGTTCTCCTTGAAATATGCAAGATATAGAAAACTATTCTTCTTAGGATACTTGATATTGTAGTCAACTAGGCTAAGATGCATATCTGCTCAGGGGATTTAGAGACCCCTTTGCTCCTGAAACACTGTATGCTGCTCCCTCTGTTCCTTTGCACGACTCGTAATCCAGTTCCCTGTTGGGATGGGATGTCTACGAACACCCCGGTGGCGTAGTCTAACTGATTAGAGCAATCAATGAGAAAGTTGAAGTAGATGAGAGAAATCAATTGAACACCCAAGCAAATAGTTCTACCAACCCAATACAAACACAACGAGGATTTATCTCTTTTAGATTTCGCTTAATCAGAAGAAGAAGAAAATATAGGGAGATATAAAATTAAACTAGAAGAGATTAAAGGTGTTCATGATTCACTTAATACAAGGTATTAAATTCACTCACAAAAAACTATTTCTCTGAAGCCTCTCTTTGTAATAGAGAAAATATCAATGAAGTATTTCACCTCTCATATTGGATACTACAACAATATATAGAAGAATAATAGAGAACCTTAGGTTAATCTTTGATTTTCAGTCGTCCGATATATCATGTAGAAAAAATAACTGAATATGAGCCGTACGATCTGACTTGGAATTAAAGATTGGGATGAAATGACCTAATAAATCGAGGCCTAAAATAACAGCCACCGCGGTAGGTCGACTGCACCATAAGTACGGTCGACCGTATCCCCCTTAGGTTAATCTTTGATTTTCAGTCGTCCGATATATTATGTAGAAAAAATAACTGAATATGAGCCGTACGATCTGACTTGGAATTGAAGATTGGGATGAAACGACCTAATAAATTGAGGCCTAAAATAACACAGCCACCGCGGTAGGTCGACTGCACCATAAGTACGGTCGACCGTATCCCCCTTTTTGACTCCACTCTCTCTTTGGCTGTTGGCAAATGAACGTGCTGCACTCGTTTGCCAAATACCCATTTTATCGATAAATCGCTACAGTCGATTGCTATAAATGAGAATCGATATAGCTTTTATCGATAAGTGTCCCACGAAAAAAAATAATTTTTTATTCGTCGGACGGCACTTCAAGTGCCGTCCGTTTTAAAAAATAATTAATTTGTCGCAAAAAGGTGGTCGCTGCCCAAGCAAATAGTTCTACCAACCCAATACAAACACAACGAGGATTTATCTCTTTTAGATTTCGCTTAATCAGAAGAAGAAGAAAATATAGGGAGATATAAAATTAAACTAGAAGAGATTAAAGGTGTTCATGATTCACTTAATACAAGGTATTAAATTCACTCACAAAAAACTATTTCTCTGAAGCCTCTCTTTGTAATAGAGAAAATATCAATGAAGTATTTCACCGCTCATATTGGATACTACAACAATATATAGAAGAATAATAGAGAACCTTAGGTTAATCTTTGATTTTCAGTCGTCCGATATATCATGTAGAAAAAATAACTGAATATGAGCCGTACGATCTGACTTGGAATTAAAGATTGGGATGAAATGACCTAATAAATCAAGGCCTAAAATAACAGCCACCGCGGTAGGTCGACTGCACCATAAGTACGGTCGACCGTATCCCCCTTAGGTTAATCTTTGATTTTCAGTCGTCCGATATATCATGTAGAAAAAATAACTGAATATGAGCCGTACGATCTGACTTGGAATTGAAGATTGGGATGAAACGACCTAATAAATTGAGGCCTAAAATAACACAGCCACCGCGGTAGGTCGACTGCACCATAAGTACGGTCTACCGTATCCCCCTTTTTGACTCCACTCTCTCTTTGGCTGTTGGCAAATGAACGTGCTGCACTCGTTTGCCAAATATCCATTTTATCGATAAATCGCTACAGTCGATTGCTATAAATGAGAATCGATATAGCTTTTATCGATAAGTGTCCCACGAAAAAAAATAATTTTTTATTCGTCGGACGGCACTTCAAGTGCCGTCCGTTTTAAAAAATAATTAATTTGTCGCAAAAAGGTGGTCGCTGCCGAAATCCTCGGACGGCACTTGAAGTGCCGTCCGGAGGTTTTTGTATTTTTTAAATTTCTTTTGCAATTTTTGAATTTTTTTTTGCAATTTGTAAAATGTTTTCGTAATTTTTTAAAATTTTTTTGTGATTAATGAATTTCTTTTTTTAATTTCCAAAAGATGGAAGATGACAAAAAAGCCAAGAGCCCGGACGGAGTTGCTTTGAAACTGCGGGCTATGGTCCAGAAATTTTGTACACTCGTAAAGATTATATGCCTCTATTTCTCTCATAATCTCTCACACTCTCTCTCCAATTCTAAATGGCTTTACTGTAAACGAAGGAAAGAAAACCTTATTTAAAGCAAAAGAATCCCATCTCACAGCCGATATGGGACTATTGGCTGCATGCATAATAGCATAGAATTAATTAAGCCCAGATTAATCAATCAAGTTAAGCTTTTAATTAGGATTAATTGATTAATTAAGCTCGCAATTAGGATTAAGCTTTTCTTAATTAAGGACATGATTAAGATTAAATTAATATTTAATTAGAAATTAGATTAAATTTAATTTAGATTAAGGATTAGATTAGATTATGTTTTAATTACGATTAAGTCCTAATTAGATTAAGATTAAGATTAATCCCTAATTAGATTAAAATTAATTAAGATTAAGATTAAGCCCGCTTAATTAGTTTTTTTTAGCTTCTGTTTTTTAGTTTTTTCGGTTTTTTTAGCTTCGTTTTTATATGATCGGTTTTTTTTGTTTTTTTTGTTTTTTAATTTAATTAAGATCAATTTAGTTTAATTTGTTTAAAACCTAATTAATTGAGATTAATTTCATATAAAACCAAAAGTTATAATTTGTTTAAAATTAATTTCACTACAGTATTCTTATAACTCAAACAAACATAATATTTCATAAAAAACTATTCCAGCTATAGTAAATGTACATCCAACCAAACCACTTTTTCAGAACTCATTTCCGAAGATTTTTTTATCTCTACAGTAATCTTACAACTTTAGAAAAGTTTTACGAGCAACCAAACATCCCCAAAATGTTGAACTTTAGGACAAATAAAAAGGAGTCTGGTGGTGTGCTTTTGCACAAAAGGGCCAATTAGGTAGCGGCAAGTTAAATATTGCAATTGCTAAGACCAAATAACCACTTGGAAAAAAATTGTTTTGGCTTCGTAACTCTACTACTTGTTCTCATTACAACAAAAAAAAGAAAAAGGAAAAAGGTGAAATATTCATTAATAAGATTTTAACAAAACAACCCTAGTGTATTGGGAGAAACTACAAAGCAGGAAATAAAATATAAACCTCCAACAACTCCCTGGAGTGTGGGACAAATCCAAAAGTAATACATCAAACAAGTACGAAAGCAAGACAAGTATACATATAGCGGTCCTTCCAACAAAACTCTGGAAGGTGAGCGTCAAGATGGCGTCTCTCCGCTCAGTCAAGGGTATGTCCAAACTCCACCTCCTCGTATCGTACTCGTCTGCTCTGGCGATCCTCCATCTCGGCCCTATAGCAGCAGTTGTAGCCCAAAAGGAGATCAAATGCATGATATGAATTAGAATACCAAAATTACTATTACTAGTCCCACAGAAGTAAAAATTATTTCTGTCAAGCCATAAAACTCAGGTCATAGCAGCGATGGCGAGTACCAGGCCTCCTTCGTTTCGTGCCGACTAGTGGCAAATTTGGGTCCTACCCACAACTCCTCATAAGTTTTTGGGTACTCACTCGTACCCAAGGCCCTAAGCACCTCAACCAGTGTAGCCTTACTCTGTTGATATTCAATGAACAGATTGTTCAGTGATTCCGTATGGAAGTTGCAAAACACACAAGAAGTTGCGATGTTTGGTTGTCTTTTGGTCATGTTCTCCCTAGTGAGGATAGCATTATTAAGCACCAACCAAAGAAAAACCCTGACTTTAGGGGTGTCTTTGCCTTCCAAAGGATCGTGGCCCATTTAGGTCTACACCCCGAAAGTTGATATGGTTGTAAAAGAAGTGGACAGTAAAAGAACCATTGTTCTCCAACCCCCATGACTTTCTATCTGGACCGTGTGTGCACTTCACCCCAGCTTGAGTGATATGTTCTTGGAGGGCTCGAAGTCCCTCGATGAAAGCCGGGCTAAGATGAGTGCGAAATGATGGTTTCCAAGTTCCCATCTTCCACGTCTTGGCCACTGAAGTATGTGGTTGGGATGCTAGCTCGTTTAGGTCTGAGAATCTTTCTCTAAGTGTGTGGACATCGCACCATTTGTCCCACCAAAATCTGGTTGACTGGCCATTGCCTATAAATGAAGAAGTCATCGTGCAAAATGGTTTATTGGCTCTAACGATTCCTTTCTAGAACCAGAAGACCTTAGAACCCACCCGGAAACCTGAATTTCTTGTACCTTTCCCTCGAAGGTAAGAATGAAAGAATTTCTGCTAGCCTTCCCTATTAGGGTGGAACAGCTTCCACCACCATTTGCCTAACAAGGCTAGGTTCATGTTTCTGAGATCGATGATACCCAACCCATCGTGTGATTTCTTCATGCAAGCTTTCTCCCACCTGACCAAATGATAGCCTCTCTGATCCGTATCAGCACATTTTCATAGAAATATCTTTCGGATGCAATCAATTCTCTGAATCACCCATTTTGGCAATTCGAAGAATGTCATGTAGTAGGTAGGCAGGTTGGACAGGACCGAGTTGATAAGGATCACTCTACCACCAAGGGATAGGGACGTGCCTTTCCACCCCTCCAGTTGACCTTCCACTCTGTCAATGATTGGGAGCCAGTCTGATTTTTCTTAAGTTTACCTGTTCTAAATGGATAGGAAATCCATCTCTTTGACAGTTGAGAATGATAGTGTGTGTCTCCGCCTTTGCATCCGAGAGAGCAATAGAAACTAGGGCTCTCTTAAGGAAGTTAACTTTTAATCTCGACCACGCCTCAAAGCAGTAAAGGGTTCCCTTAAAGCTGATCGTTTCCGCCCTGTCCCCATTATTGAACAGAAGCGTGTCATCCGCATATTGTAGAATTGTACAACCCAGCCGATTCCTACTGCTAGATACCTGGGAGATCCAGCCCACATGTTTGCAGTTTTACTTGTCACTGGGCAGTGCTTGATCCATCTGATCCATTTGTCACCAAACCCTCTCCCTTTGAGGGTTTCAAACAGAAAATCTCAATCCACAGAATCATATGTTTTCTCAAAGTCTAACTTCATAAGGAAGCTTTTATCATTTGTAGTATGACATTGGTGAATCACCACTTCGGCAGTGGCCACGCAGTCGAGAATACATCTCCCCCTTATGAAACCCGATTATTCACGATTGATTAACCCATCCATAACTTTCCCCAGACGATTGGCTAAGAGTTTGGAGATAATCTTAACCGAATAGTTGAGAAGGTTAATGGGTCTAAAACACTGTTTTAAATTTCTGTCGATACGGTCAAAATTTTGGTCGAAATTTTTTTTCACCTAGCTTGCCTATACGAAATCACTGATTTTATACTCAATATCGTTTTGGGCTGAAATGTATAGATTTCGGCTGAAATTTTGCCGAAATTGCCGAAATATTAGCCGAAATCGACACACTAATGTTATCGTGAATATGTAACATTTTTTGTTTTGTTTTACTTTTTACATGTAAGTCTTTCAATATAGGACCTTAAGCTAAGATAATGTAAGAATTTTGTCTCTCTATTGTTTGTGTATATGCAAAGTCAAGTAAGTCTATTAACTAATATTTTTTTTCTAATTAATGTAAATTTAATTTAGTTATATACTTATATCATATTAATTTTGATATTGCTGTTAAATTTTGAAAATATTTACCGTGAATGATTCATGTCATTAGTTATATTATACAATTTTTTATATGATAAATGACAGAGAACATATAATTTCTTGTTAGTAACAAAATTGTCCGAAATGAACACCCGAGATGATCATATTTTTCAGAGATCTCCTCTGATATCTCTGATCCGAGACGAAACACCCCTTGTCGAGATGAGTCTAAATCCGATATTTAAAACCTTTGTCTAAAATTCCCTACCCCATGGGGCTCCTCTCGTTTGGGGATGAGGATGAGGATGATTTCAGCAAAGTTGACTATGCCCAACTTCAGACTGTGGTCAAAGAACTCCTCCACCGGGACATAATATCCTCCTTGATTTCATCCCAAAAGATTTGGCAAAACATCATAAGGAACTTGTCTAGCCCAGGCGCCTTATCTGATCCTATCTGGTCGATTGCTTCTTCTCTTCCTCCTCCGTGAACTGGGCCTCCAAATTATGCAGGGAATGAGGATTGCTGTTCTTCCAAAAGTTCACCCACAGAGGAATTTGAAACCCATTCATTTGCCCGAATAGGTTCTTATAACGAGATTGGAAAATACGTGTAATTTCTATCTCATTTTAAGAAGTGCCAGCATCTGTTTGGATAGAAATGAAAAGGTTAGATCTTCGTCGTGCACTCGCCGCCCAATAGAGGAAGGCATTGTTCGCTTCTCCCTTTTTGAGCCACAAAATTCTAGACCTCTGTTTCCACTTGATCTCCTCAGGTTTATAAAGACTAGAAACATTATCCCTAAGTTCAATTCTGTTCCGCTCATCCTGGGAGAGGTCACGGGACTCCTCCAGTCTTTCAAGATCGTTGATGCCCTCCAGGAACGAATCTTTCGCGCGCCAAATATTCGAGAATCTAGTACGGTTCCATCTACGTAACATGTTGCATAGCCGTCGGACCTTTTCACACTATCGGGTTACAGCATCCGTCCCTCGTGTTGTAAAGCCCAGATTTCTACCACCATGTGGTGAAAACCCTGAATGTCCAACCAGACCTTCTCAAATACGAATTTTCTCAGTTTACGTGAACTAAATTCTCCCGTGGAGAGCAAGAACGGGACGTGGTCCGAGGTTGGTTTTGGGAGTGATTTTGCCGATGCCAGAGGAAAATTTGTCTCCCAGTCCATGGAGACAAGAACTCTATCATGTTTAGCCATAATAGGGGCCACTTGCTTGTTTGACTAGGTAAAGAGTATATCATTAATTGGGATTTCAGTCAGAACCAAATCATTAATCACCTTATTGAACTGTTCCCTATATACACCACTGGACCCTCAACCCCGGTGCTCAAAGGTAACTCTGGTAACATTAAAATCACCCCCAACAACTCATGGATTCTGCCAACGAGCTTGGACAGACAATAGCTCATTCCAAAATGCACCTCTAGCATTTGACTGGTTCGGCCCGTAGACAACAGTAACCATTTGATACCAGCTGTCTGGGCGACAAAGAAGACGTACCGACAAAGAATATTCGCCTTGAAATTCGTCAAGACGTGAAAATATTTGAGTTAAAATCGATGGCAATACCCCTCCGAGGCTCCTATCGAATGGTGAATTTTCCATTCCTTAACTCTAATCCCTCGAAGCCATCTGAGCTTAAACCTCTGACTGAGCTTGGTTTCTTGTAGACCCACAATCCAGCATTGGACGTAATAATAACATTCCTAACCATTTCTGTTTTACCCCCCCCCCCCCCCCCCCCCCCCCCCCCCCCCCCCCCCCCGAACGTTCCAAAAGAGGACATCCATTGGGGACTATATCGGGGGTTACATGTGTGTAGGGCTGCAATCGAGCCGAGTTTCTTGAGGCTCGAGCTCGGCTCATTAAGCAATCGAGCTCGGTTTCGAGCTCGAGCTCGGTTCGAGCCGAGCTTTGACCGAGCATTTACCGAGTTGAGCCGAGTACTCGTGAGCTTAGCCTAATAATCACAAAACGCCCAAGCTCAAGCTCGGCTCGTTAAGCTGTCGAGCTCGTCTCGAGTCGAGCTTTGACCGAGCTTTGACCGAGCTCGAGCCGAGTAGCTCGCGAGTAGCTCGGATCGTTTGCTGCCCTACATGTGTGGTTGGGGGAGAGCCCTGACACAACATGTGTGGTTGGGGGAGAGCCCCGACACAACTCTCTCCACAAGGGAAAGCATTGAAACATGATTAGTTGACGCATGTAAGTGAACAAAGATTCGCTTCCTATCAGCTAACAGATTTCGGTTCATGCATATTGGTACAGTAGAGGCTGTACAATTGCATTATGGTTTAACAAGCATCACCTGCTTTTGTTTTTGAGTACTGTACGTAGTTTTATAAACTGTGTTTAATTAGATCTGTTGTTTTGGTATTTCTGATCCTGTATTTCTGCAATTATAGCTACTACTTACTAAGAACCCTAAGAGCATTTCATAGGTTAGTCAATGGGGAAAAGAACATCTTTATTCAACACCCACATAGGAGATCCATTCTCCCCTTTCACAGTCATATTTCCTTTTTCATCATTGTTAACATTATCAATTGTCACCCACAATATCTAACTACTCCCAAATCCCCACTTCCATGAATCCATCCTCAGTTGCACACCCTCTAAACATCCCGTTACAGTTAAACCCATAAGCCACCTCCCCATTACTCGACACTGCAATAAGCCCGGCCTTCCCCTCATCAAGCCTCTCATTCACTGCAAAGTCCACCGCCTCCTGCAGCTCCAGCCCCTTATACTCCATCACGGCCGCCACGTCCCTAGCTAGCGTGCTCCGGATGATTGCCTCCCCCTCGCCTGTGCATGACACAGCACATACATTGCAGGCATACGTCCCCGACCCTATCAGGGGTGAATCGCCTATGCGGCCGGTCATTTTGTTCATCAGACCACCAGTGGATGTGGCAGCTGCACAATTACCATAGGAATCGACAACGACACACCCAACGGTTTCCGGAGCGTAGATGCTGATCGGAAGGCCGTTCATTTGGAGGGTGGTGTCGAGGCCTGGGCCCATTGCTGGTCCAGCAGTTGCCCCGCAAGTTTCAATCGATGAAAGTGGGATTCTGTAATCGAACTGTGAATAAGAAATAAAGTAATTAAGGTTTGAGGTTTTCCAGGAAATGTATCTGAAGAAAAGAATGAGAGGGGGAATTTACCATGATGGTGTTGGCCTCTTTGGCTAGCTTCAACATGCCAACGTTCTCCTCTGTGATGAAGTACTCGTTGTCTACCATCTCAACACCCTGCAACAACCAACCATGTTTTAAACAACATTTATTACTATTATGTAGCTAAGTAAACGTTAAAACTGAGTAACATAATTTAAGATTTACAAGTTAATTATGGTAGAATACAAACACAACATGACCATTAAGTTTTTATTTTGCCTTGTCCATGATAAGTTTTTTTTATAAAAAAAATAGGTTAAGATGTCAGAAAAAGTATTAATTAATAGAGGTGATGGATCCTATGAATCAATCAGTCAAGATCCTTATAGCTTGGAGATAGAGAGATCGATGCCTAGATTTCCAAAGAATCTAATTAAGTCACTTGTCTTATTACACAAGTTGGGTATCAAAGTGGCTGCAGAATAAAAAAAATTATGGAAAAATGAAGCAGACAATGTCCTATAGCCGACCCTTGGTGTATGGAAGAGGAACATATTTTGGGAAATACTCATACACGTGAAGAGGCATTTGTTTTGTTTTTGGACTCACGCATTTATTCCCCCCAACACCTGTCTACTTCAAACAAAGACAATCTGAGACCACGCTCTTACAGCTGAAGTATGGCCACTAGTAAACCACTCTACTTTGAAAATGACTATATTTTTTTATTCTAAATATACATTATAAATATATATTGAGATCCATTTTCTTATTAAAAGATAAGATTTTATTAAATTTTAAATTATTTTTAAAAAAAATAAATTGTCTTTTAGTAAAAAATTAGATCACACTACATTTATTATGTATGTTTGGAATAAAAAACCCTATATGTATATCATTTTGCTTCTACTTTTTATCCTCTCCTCTCCGACAGTATTTACAATTGTAAATGACAAGAATAACTTATCAACAATTTAGTTATTCGGTATAGATATTACTCATAAAAGTGACTGATCGACGACTTAAAATATTCAATAATTTAAACCAAGACAAAAACAAATTGAGCTTAATCACTGAACTTGGAGACTTATATACTCCGATAATATAATATCATCTCATCTCTATGCTGCAGCCGCCTTGTTGGGCCTGAAGAAAAAATTTTAAAAAAAAGAAAGAAAACGACAGGAGTCGGCCGTAAAAATGATATTTGTGGGCCCAGTTTGAATCTTAGTTCTAGGACCACTATACCTACACAAATCCAAGAGAATCTAAACATGTGGATTCTTTCTAGTAGTGCGATTTTCATAAGGGCCCATTACAACTGTAATACAACAATAACAACAACAACGTCTTGTGTCAGTAAATTCACATTCAAGTATCAGTCTAAGGTTCCCTTGTAAACAGTTGCTTCAATTTTTTCATTAAAAATACGTTGAAATTACTAGACGTGCTCTCAGAAAAGCATACTCTGTATGATCTATGCTTTGAGATGCGCGATAGAAAAAAATAGGATTTTGGTTTTGGGGATTAATTAATTAATTAATCGGGATTAAGCGGTTAGTCAATTGCCTCGTTATAGAATAGTGGATTCTACGTGTCACGGAATACTGGAGATTCCGAAACTCCATACTGAGAACAGGACAAAGTCGTCACGTGAATTTCTAGGTTGCCAACTGAGGGAGGGGAAGGTGGGATACACTTTTAAGGGAAAGAATGGACGGTAAAGATTTAACTCTAGGCACCCATTGTAAGGGGAAATTAGCGGTGGATCTAACGTTAGTTCGTCAAGATCACGTGACCTATTTTTTTGGTTGAATTTAACTGAACATAATAACACAAGATGACGCGCACCTTCCTGAACAAGATTTTTCCCCCAAACTAATAAGTCTCTGTTTGAAAGTTATTCCCATAGTCAGGTCACATGCCAACCTTATTTAAAAGTTGCAGTTGAGAACTGATGACTTCAATAACTGTAGCTTAAGTTGGCATGACAAAAAGTAGCTCCCCCACAAAAATAAGTTTGGTATGCGATCCATTTTGAGAATAAGTTTCAAAAAGAGGATTAGTTTGGGAAAAAATTCCCCCAACAAACAAGACAGCGTGCAAATAGCAGTCACAATCATCTTTCCAAAAGGCTTGGAAGAGATATTTAAAGAGTGTCAAATATATTTTATTAATTGAAGAAAATAACACATGCAATTCCAACCTCCACCTCCATAAGAATCTGCAAATATACACTTTTTTCAAAAAAATAGATCAAAATTTTTTCCCTTCTTTTATAAATATTTAATATTTGACAAATATATATATATATATATATATATATAGAGAGAGAGAGAAATCTTCGGTTGCACACTACTTTGGTGAGCACTCCGTGAGCACTCACGAACTAGAGATCCTATGAAAAATCCGAACCGCTCATATCGTTCTATATGCCTTAGATAGCCTAACAATAAAAAATCAAGTAATTTGAAGTTCATTTGCCCATGATTTACATCATCACAAAATTGTATGGCTGAAAATTCTAACAGCTTGATGGATGGGCAAATGAACTTCAAATTACTTGATTTTTTATTGTTAGACTATCTAAAGCATATAGAACGATATGAGCGGTTCGAATTTTTCATAGGGTCTCTAGTTCGTGAGTGCTCATGGATTGCTCACCAAAAGTAGTGTGCAACCGAAGGAGACTCTACTTGCTCATTTACTAAATGAGCAAGTTGCTTATATCCCTTTTACCCATATATATATATATATTTTATATTCTTAGTGGAGTCCAATAGATTCAGATTCTCTCCAGTTTCTTCTATAAAAAAATACTTTTAACGACGAAGGATTTTACTTTTATATCTGTATGTATGTTTTAACTATTTCATCATTATTATTTAAATTCTTATCAGATTCATCAAAACATTTATCATATACTATAAGATCCTCTGATATTCATACTTAAATCGATAATCTCGAAACAATTTAATCTATCAAAATAAGTAATTATCTAATTTGTACCTGTTCCTTGGCAAACTCCTCAGCTCCATCAAACCCCAAATAAGAATGGGGCGACTTCTCCATCACCAACCTCGCCAACGACACGGGGTTCTTAACGGACCTCAAACCCGAAACCGCCCCGCACCGCCGTCCACGCCCGTCCATTATACTAGCCTCCATCTCCACCGTCCCCGCCCGAGTCAGCGCCGACCCCCGACCCGAATTAAAAATCGGATCCGTCTCCAACTCCCTCACCACCACCTCCACCACGTCCACCGCGCGTGCACCCGACCTCAGCAACTCAATGCCGATATCGAGGCACCGCGAAAGCAGCCTCTTCGCCGCCTCCTGCCGCTCTTCGGGGAGGTTGGGGTCCACCCCGGCCCCACCATGAACGGCAATGGCCCACCTTCCCATTTTAATAATAATAATAATAATTTATTGCTGTAGTTTTTATCAAGAATTTTGATTAGTAATTTGTTGTTGTGATGGACGCTTTGGTTTGGTTACGTATTTATAGATGGGGGATACGGGATTGAGAGGGGGTTTGTTCAATTGAGTTTTGGGGGGGTTTGGAGTCCAGGGTGTCCGGAATGTGCGGGGTGGGGTTGTCAGTTGTGTCCTTTGAGATCCGAGCTGGGTTTGGGCTGGATGGGTGTGCACCGAGACGGGCTTGCTAAATGCTAGCTATCTTTTTGGGGTGAATAATAAAAGTGAGTGAATGGCTATCTTTTTGGGGTGAATAATAAAAGTGAGTGAATGGGAGGGTTGAGATTCTTTTGGTATTTTTGGAATCTTCGGTCCAGTAACTATTCAGTATTTTATGTGTCATTAATTAATGATTTATGTGTGGTAGTTATCAATTTTTTCACTATCTTATATGTCACATTTTTATTATAGACTTTTCCCACCTATTTTTTCTTTCCGTACTTCTTGGAATATATCATCTAACATAGTGAATAAAATTGTAATAAATTAATAGTGAGTATAACATTACTCTTCAGCTTTTTATATGAAATTATTGAATTACGTTTGCTGGTAATTCAACATGAGGTGGATCAGATTTGCTAGGTTAATATAGACTGGTTTATTTAAATATAGATTAATAAATCATTTGTCGTCCGAAAGTTAAGACGGTTAGACCCTACCTTTTGGGAATTTAAGTATTAGAGTTTGAGGTCTACGAATTTAGAATATAGTTTACAGAACGAAAAAAAATGCATTACCTGTCTTTGTACAAAAAAAACATAAATGACATTGTGATATAGTGAAGAAAAACGAAAATAGTAGCATTGTTGTTGAATCTTATGATGAAAAAATGTGAGCCCTTTAATATTGTGGTATTATTTACTAGAATGAAATAGAATATTACTTTTTGGTTATTTTTTCATACAATCAGAAGATTGTAAATTCTTACATTGCAAATCTAGCAAGAGAAGTTTTAGAAAAATCTTGATTTGTGTCGGAAGGTTCTGAGCAGGGAATGCATGTATATTAATATATGCATGTTGATTCTAATTTAAGGAAAAGTTGTTAATTATTATAAAAATAATTAGGTGGGACCCAAGAGATATTTGTTAGCTGCCTAATTTGCTCAGTTGGCCATTGAACATTGGTTATCCAATCAAATACGAGTTCAATATTGCAGAGTCACCAACGTTGTTATATGGCAGCCCATCTATTTTAGTGAAAGAATTATTTAAAGAATTCAATAACCATTCTTTTGATGATCATCCTCATAAGCACCGTGATCATCGACCATTATCTTTGTGTAAGAACCATCTATTCGATTACATATTTAGTTGACATAGACATAGTCACAAATTCGGCATTCAAAAATAATTCGGCAAAATTTAATATTTTATATTTGGTAAAAAAACCGGTTAATTCTAAAAATATTCTGTGAATATTCGAGAAGAGAGAAATACAAAATTTGATGCACCTTGATATTCATGGGACTCGTTCTTTTGTTTTTTCTCCATCTATTGCATATGAATCATATGATAAGACATCCGGTTTATATTACTCGCAAACTTTGTTAATTGATTTATATTAATTAGTTACTCTTTCAATTAGTTGATTTTTATATTAATTAACTGATTACAAAAACTAATTGGATATGAATCATATGATAGGTAACCCCCTTTTTCGGTTTTTTTTCTACATCTATTGGATATGAATCATATGATCAGACGACCAATTTATATTAATTGCGAAGATTGTTAATTAATTTGTATTAGTTAGTTAAATTTTTAAATTAAATAATTTTTTTAATCTTCCACTAATTAATTTATATTAATTAGTAACAAAAAAGTTATGAGGCTTTGTTAATTGATTTTTTAGATTAACTTTACCGAATAATTCACGGAAAAAACTGTTTAATTCGCATTTTTTTGTGAATAATTCGTTAACAGCTCGAATTAAATGTGAGTCAGCAAATAATTTACAAATTTGTACGTCTGCGAGTTGTTTGTGAATAATTCACAAATTTAACGAATTAATCACGAATTTTGTTACAAGGCCACAGGGGGACAAAAATTCATGAATTTTTTATTTCAAAATTTTCATGGAAATTTGGGAAAAGGCTTTTTTATCCTTGTGTTATATGAAGTTTTACACAACTGCCATCCTGTTTTGCTGTCCGATTGAAGTTGTACAGTACAAATTTTGTCATGATTCGTGCTTTCATGACTTCTATAATTGTACTCCGCATCTACCAAGTATACCCTTCCGTGTACTCTTGGTTGATTTCTCCAACTGAGATGAATATAATACAGGTGACTGTATCACTTTTCTTCACTTTGCATCTACTTCTGCCCCTCTGCTTAAGATTATTTACAATTGAACCTCCTATGTTGGTCACAATCATAGCACAATTTTCGCACTTAAAGCAAGGAGCAATTCAATCTGAACATAAAAAATATCTCTAATTTTGTAAAATGTCAATATTTACCCCCTCACTATCTTCTATATAAGTTTGGATGAGAAAGGGGCATATTAGTAAGTGTATTCTCTCTCACCTCTCCACACTAGATTCTGTTCTTTCTTTTTTAATGTTTCTTTCTTCTTCCCTCTTCAATGAATCTTTCTTCCCAAAAAGAAGTCCGACCAAACCTTCACTTCAACCACCAAAATGAAGAAGAAAAAAAAGGGAAAAAAAAGGTCATATTGGATCTAGTGAGGTCAATTCTGGTTCAAAGTCCTAGAAGAGCTCCTTTTTCAGCAGATCTTGGCCAGCCACATGAGCAACATGTTAGGATTATATTTTGCATACTCGTAGTTCGTAGTTCGATTAAATGATGATCAAAGCATAGAGGTTGAAGCGTTGTAGACACAGAAGAAATTGTGCGGAGCAATAGCAGTGGTCGACCAAATGCGGTTGACCGCACAGTCGACCGTTCCACTCTCTGGTTGGAGTGTCGACTAAATGCGATCTACCGCATTGGGCATAGTCAACCGCATATTGCGGCTGGCAGCTTCTTGGGCTTCAGGTCTTGGGATCTTTTTTGGCCCATCTTCTCCTCCAAGTTAAATCATACGACTGAGATATCAAGGCTAACATAGGGTTCTCTCTATTCTTCTTCTATTTATTGTAATGGTCTTCAATATGAGAGGTTAAGTACTTCATTGATATTATTCTCTATTGTAAGTGAGGCTTGAGAGATAATTCTTGGTGAGTGAGTTTAATTCCTTGTATTGAGTGAATTTGTAACTTATTGTAATATTCTCTAGTTGAATATTATATCTTCCTATATTTTTCTCTGGATTAAGCTAGAGCTAACCGGAAAAAATCTTTGTTTGGTTTGTGTTGGATTTATGGATCTACTTGTTTGATTATTCGATTGTTTCGTCTCATCTATATCTCTTTCCTCATTGCTCTAATTAGTTTTGTTGCGCCACATGTGTTCGACGAAGTTTTTCAATAAGAGTTGTGGTAAGATTCTCTTCCCATTACAACAGCCTAACACAACCCGCTCCTCTTCCTCCTCTGGACCGAGTCACCTGCATCGTCATCAATGCCACCAGCTGCAACGACCTCCAAATCGTAAAGTTTGGATCTTCATCACTTATCTTTTGGTATGTTTAGGTTGTTGATTATGTGTTTGTAACAATTACTGAATGAACGGATGGAAGAAAAAAAAAATTATAAAAAGGCCTCCAAATGGCAAAGTTTGAATCTTTTCTCTTATATTTTGGTATCTTTGAGGTGCCTTCAATTGGCAAAGTTGGAATTATGATTTTTCGCCCACCACCATCATATTTATTATTTTTATTATTTATTTTGATTAATTTTGGGGAATAGGTGAATTTGGGAATAAGGTTTTTATCTGCCGAAGTGATAAGATGTTCTCAAAAGGGATCTTCTCCTTCGTTTATTAGTTAGTTAGTTATTTAAGAATAATTAGGGTCGTAGGAGCATCCATGCTCGTTTTTATCAAATTTGGCAAAATGGTAATATGATAAATGACAATATGAGAGTTTCTTTGCAGTGATCGTTTGCCAAAATATGCGAAAAAACTTTAAGTTTATCGGGCGGAATTTGTGGTTCCGTCTGAGAGAATTTTTTTTGTAATTTTTACATCAATTAAAATGTTATTAGTTATTAAACGGTAATTAGTGAGTAAATTACTGATTAAATTAAGACTAAACCATGTTTAAAAGGAGAAACCAAGTGATTATTCCATTAAATTAATACTTAAACCATGATTTTTTGACTCTTTGTTGAAACTGGACATATTGTCCTGTCCAAGATTTTTGAGTGTCGGACGGGACAACATATCCCGTTCGATGCCTTTTTTTAAATTTATTTTAAAAATTTATTTGGACGAAACATGTTGTTCCATCCGATTATTTTAAAAAATAAAATAAAATAATATTGGACGAAACAACTTGAACCTTCCGATTGAATTTAAAAAAATATATTTGGCAATGAAACAACATATTTCGTCCTCTACATTCTGAGAATCAACAAATAGTTTTTCATATTTGAGACGACATTGTTCCCACTTTCACATATTTTGACAAAATGAGAAACCATTGTTACGCTCATTTTGCGAAAATATAAGAAAAATGGGAAAATGAGAAACCAGTGTGAATGCTCTAACCAAACTTTATTGAATCAAATAGGATTATAGAAGGCAATAAGAGCATCTGCAGTGGTTTTCTAAAATTGCCAATTTGCCATTTTTTAGAAAACGAAGCGCTGCAATGGTTTTTCATTTTGCCATTTTTTTAGCAAACGTTTCAAATTTGTTTCTCAAATTTGAGAAACGAAATGAGAATTCTCAAATTATAAAGGACGGGGAATGATTCCCCGTCTCTCAAATTTTAATATATTTTATTATCAACAGACGGGGTATCTTATACCGTCTGGTAAATTTTATTATTATTTTTTTTAAAAAAAAAGGGTCAGACGGGATATCATATCCCGTCGTTCCCCTTTATTTTTTTAAAATTTTTTTTTTTTAAATGAACGGCCATGATTGGCCGATTAGAAAAAAAAAAAAATCCAAATGGTGGGACGGTACATGATGTACCGTCCATGAAATCCGGATGCTGAGTGGGTAGGTTTAGGTAGTTAATTAGGTTTAGGTAGTTGTATAATTAGGTTTAGTTATTATTATATTATTTAATTTATTTAATTAATATAGTTTAATAGTTAATAAGTAATTAACTTTTTTAATTTATTTGTAAAAGTTGAGACAGTTTATGATATACCGTCCCACTCAATTTTTGGCGAACAATATAGCAAACAACCATTGCAGCGATCGATCCTATTTGCTATTACTGTTGCAGCCATTTTTGGCCAAATGAGAAACACCACCGTGGATGCTCTAAGCTAGCCTAGGGATATTTCAAAGTAATTTCTCATTGATTATTGTAACTTTTTTTTTCAACTCACAACATTTTTGAGTGGCTTTTTATTTCCATCATGGTTTCAGTTTTTTTCATCGCTCTCTTAGGTGCCAAAAGGAGTCCGAGTTGAAATTGTTAGAAGAGAAAACTTCTGAAAAAATTAGGGAAGCAGCTAGCAAAATCCTTATGAGAGGTCATGTTAAAATTATAGCGGCAAATAGAAGAGGGCAGAAAGAATTTATTTGCTAAGGTTGCTCAACTTAAGAAGGTTAAAAAAAACAGTTTTTGCGGAAACAAGGTAGAAAGCGATGGTTTGAACTGTATAAAGATATATTTTCAGTGTGATATCTTTCTAAATATATTTTATAATTTTAATTTAAAGGAATCTTTTGTGTGCATTGAACTCATATTTGTAATGACCAACCTTAATGAACAAAACATTTACAATTTTAATCACATCACATGCACATAAATCAATCAAATGATATCTTCTTAAAGTCACCTCATGCAATAGAAGCCCATGATCTATGGACTGAAAGTCCTCAAGGATGATTGATCAGTAGCGGTTACTTTTGACCAAGTATAGAAAGATTCGGTCTAATTAGCACCATTCTGAATTTTTTTACCAAACTATCCAACTTTTTGAAAGTACGTACCAAACTGTCTCTGTTTGAAAGTTAAATACCAAAAAGTTTCCATCAATAACTGAGATAGCACGTCTGGTAAAAATCTGCACGCTGACTCAGCCAACCTATTAGGGTGCACTACTTTCACCCTCAAATCAGAGTGAAAAGTCTCAAGTATATACTTGCTATCTCCGTTAGCTCGCCTATTCAAACCAGGCGCGCTAACTGAGATAGAGTGTCGATTGGATTTCACTTAAATCACACTTGATGTCGCACTCTCATCCCACTTCTTCTAGTCCAAAACGCGCTATCTCAGTTAGCGAGTGTCGTACAAACACATTCGCTAACAGAGATAGCGTGTCTAAACCCAATGATTTTTTTCCTGCAAGCGAATACACTCGCTATCTCCGTTAGCGAGTGTGTTTGTGAGGTACAAACACACTCGCTAACGGAGATAGCGAGTCTATACATTGTATTTTTATTCATTTTTTCTTCAAAGTGTGTTTTAAAATTAAACCAATCTACACTCGCTATCTCAGCTAGCGTGCCTGGGTTAAATGGGTGCGCTAACGGAGTTAGCGAGTCTATACTTAAGATTTTTTTCACTCTTACCTGAGAGAAAAAATAGTAGCCCCTAAGACATGCTGACTGAGATAGCGCGCAGATTTTTACCGTACGCGCTATCTCAGTTAGCGCAAGAGACTTTTTGGTATTTAACTTTCAAAAGGGATTGTTTGGTAAAAAAATCCACCATTCTTGATTAACTGTCGGCATTTTGAATTCTTTTTCATTTTGTTTGTATGTGTGCATGACTTTTCTATTAGAGAGACCTACATGTGTCAGTTCTCTACTTAAAGCACTTATAGTAAAGTAAATTACTCCTTTAGAAAAAAAACATTAAGTAAATTAACATTAAGCTGGTTGAGGCATATATGACTTAATATCTAGACTAATCGTAGCATGTGTCAGGTTGTAATCCTTACACAATATTAGATTCTCAACTCTACACGTGGATAACTACTAATTTCTTGCGCTCCATTGCTACGAAAACTATATATTTTTCCATTAAAACATTTAACCGCTGTTGCAAATCAAAAGAAAATTTGTTATCATGGACAATAAATGGGCAACTAAGGCTGCCTTTTTTTACTAATTGTTTGTTCATTTGTAGAATGAACAATTAGAACACGGTTTGGCTAGAAAAGCATGCTGGGTCGACTATCATGTTTTAAGCAACAGACCGAAGCAACCGAGGCATCTAGATAGTGTACACAAAGTACTAAGAAGTTCCACTAGACCTTTGGGTGCTCAATCTAAAAACTTCCACATCGGCAATGTGGTAATTACTTATGTGAAAAGGTCAAAGTGGAATCCATTTATTAAGCGAGGTTTGTAAATCGTCCTGGAGGTGAATATGATGATTCTGCAGAAATTAAAAACTTTAATTAAATACGTAAAGTAAAGAAAAAGATTAAAAAAAAGCAAACGAAGTAAGCAAGCAAGACATAGCAATATAATGTGGTTTGACCTCCAGGTCTACGTCCACACTATATACTTGTAGCAATTTTCCGTCACAAGCGTTCCACTATACTTTAAACCCTTGTACAGTGATTCTCGGAATTAAGGCCGAGTGATCTATTACACCCGCAGGGCTTCTACAAACAAGTCCCGTAAAAACTCACCGAAGTGGAAGAAAATAAAAACTCTCAAGATCTAAAACGATCTTGACTAAAGAAAACAATAAAACCTCTCACACATGGATCGTTGATTGAATGATTACTTCAGAAGAATTATAATAGCAAGGGATGAAGAATACTCAGTAAATTCGTCTCTATTTATAGAGAGAGGAAATTTATCTTTCAAAAATAAAAAAGATATTTCCGAAATAGTCAAGTCTACATGTTTACGGTCGACTGCATATGTGAGCAGTTGACCGTTCATCTTTCAACTTGAAAGTCGAGCGATGACTGGTTGACTGACTCATCTTTTCAACTATGATGAGCGGTCGACTTTTGTGACGGTCGACATACATTTTGTACGGTCGACCGTTATCGTGCAGATTCGACTTTTATTTAGCGAATCTACTTTATATTCATTCCAAAAAATAATCAATCAACCAACGACATTTACATAGCATTTTCTTTAAAAAACATAAATGAATAATTGATTTTTACTTGCTTCCTTGAGGATTTAAAGCACATGTTTCTCGTGTTGCAATCTTCCTTAAAATTACAATCTTTTCAATTCATTCCTCTTTTGTTTGGATTCAAATCATTTTTATCTTTATTTTGATTTTCCTTTTCCGGTATTTCCTGTAAATCTTAATTGAAAATTTTAGTTGAACATGATATATTTTGTGCAGACCAAACTTAGAGTCAACAATCTCCCCTTTTTTGTGTGAACAAAATAACCTTAGAATTTTATGTTTAAAATAAATCAAATTCAACTTATGCCCCTTAATCCAAAACTCCCCTAAATTCATGCACGTATAAATTTAAATGAGTGTGTTCATGAGATGTATAAATTCATACATGTACTAATGTAAATGAGTGTGTTCATGATATGTATGGAACTGATATGTCTCATCTACTTGAAAATATGCACACATTATGTGAGTTACAGAATTCAAGAACACAAAAATTTAGAGAAAAAGATAGATAAATGTTGCCGCTGAATTTGGTGTGGGGGCAAACAGATGAATTTGTGGATTCTTAGGGAAACTGAATAGTAAAACCTGTATACCTGTTCCTTCGGGCTTCAGTCATCGATCCCGCCGTAGACCTGCAAAAAGTGCGAGACACCGGGGTTGTTCCCGGCGACGCACCCTCCGACGCTCAAGTCAGTAATCTAGGGAGACTGTGAATGAGCGTAAAAACTGGTGAAAGATTGATTACCTCTTAACGGAGATGGATGTGGGGTATTTATAGGCGTCTCAGGGAACAGATTGGGAATGTAATCCTCGTGATTTGATAAGGAATATCCCCCATAATCAGATAAGGAATGTAATCTGATGAAGTGTATTCCTCGTAATCAGATAAGGAATTTTATCCCCAAATCCCGGTGAAAAGATAGATGTATATCTGGGCCGTTGATCAAGATTAATCAGGGACCCTGATTTTATCTTGTTGGATTAGGTGTGCAGCGGGTAAAAACCCGCACCCTCTTGTTGGTGGGTCCGTTTGTGGGTGCTTGGGGAGAAGACCCAATACCCATTTCGGACCCTCTTGCAGGCGAAATTACCCTTTTACCTCCAAATCTCAAGATTCGTGCCCAATTTGGATGGTTCCGGTTTAACCCCATTTTTAGCCCTATCATGAGCCCCCCACTCCTAGAGACTGAGTTTGATCAGCCTTTGAGGAGTAGTTTTGACTATTTTAATGGCTGGTGGAGTTATATCGGAGTTCAAATGGAGGGTCGTGAATCTTGAAGGGGCAGTGAGGTGATTTGCCCAGTGGATTGAGCTTCGAGTTGCTCATGAGCTCTGATGGTCATGTAGTATTCTTGCAGGGATATCCTCTTTACCCTCGCGAAGCGTCAATTCGTCGTTCGGGGGTCTCATACGTTTGTATTGCGCCTTAGACTCCCCCCAGGGCTCGCTGACTAGGAGGCCGAGGTCCATATGCAGTTCGGCAAGCTTTTCCGGAGAGAAAAGCGAGTTCGGCATAGCTGCGAGCACTAGGAGTGAGTCTGGTGATCTGCCGAACTCGTTTTTTGCCCTATAACAAGGTCGGTGTCACGAACGCTCGGCAGTGAGTGCCGAACTTGTTTTTTGTCCTGTAACAAGGTCGGTGTCACGAACGCTCGGCGGTGAGTGCCGAACTTGTTTTTTGCCCTGTAACAGGGTCGGTGTCACGAACGCTCGGCAGTGAGTGCCGAACCTGTTTTTACCCTGTAACAGGGTCGGTGTCACGAACGCTCGGCGGTGAGTGCCGAACTTGGTTTTTGCCCTGTAACAAGGTCGGTGTCACGAACACTCGGCAGTGAGTGCCGAACCTGTTTTTACCCTGTAACAGGGTCGGTGTCACGAACGCTCGGCGGTGAGTGCCGAACTTGTTTTTTGCCCTGTAACAAGGTCGGTGTCACGAACGCTCGGCAGTGAGTGCCGAACCTGATTTTTACCCTGTAACAGGGTCGGTGTCACGAACGCTCGGCAGTGAGCGCCGAACCTGTTTTTGCCCTGTAACAGGGTCGGTGTCACGAACGCTCGGCAGTGAGCGCCGAACTCGATTTTTACCCTGTAACAAGGTCGGTGTCACGAACGCTCGGCAGTGAGTGCCGAACCTGATTTCTACCCTGTAACAGGGTCGGTGTCACGAACGCTCGGCAGTGAGCGCCGAACCCGTTTTTACCTTGTAACAGGGTCGGTGTCACGAACGCTCGGCAGTGAGTGCCGAACTCCCGGACTTGTCATTTTTGGGGGTTTGTTTTTTCTGTGCGCCATTTGAACCTCTGGTGGCTCTGATAGCTCTGACAGCTCTGACAGCCCTGACAGCTCTGACAGCCCTGACAGATGGGACGTTCATTAATTGTAGTGACCTCTGGGCTTCTATCAGACGGGATGCGCATTAAATTCAACTCATGATTCGTTGCGGTTAGCGAGGTGACGATTGGGATCGCTCCGCCGCTTGGTTTAGATGGGCCGGTCGTACGAGCCCATTATCCTCGTTTGGTGTGCCCCCCTCTATAAATCCTCACCCCCCTCTCTCATCTCTCATTTCTCCTCTCATTTGCTCAGGCATTCTCTTGTGCTTCAGGCGAGTTTTTCCGGTGGTCGGCGTTTGACTCAGGCGAAGTTTTTCGGCAGCTCTCTCCCTTAAGGTAATTTATAAATTATGTCTGTAGCTTCCGTCTCAGACGAAGTCTCTTGGTCCGAGCCCTCCCTTGAGGACGTTGAGGACTCGACTCCGGCCCCGACCAAAGGCAAGGTGTTCGGCAAAGATTCAATTGTCGAGGATCCGAAGAGGATGGGGGAGTTCGGACAGCTGCCAGGTCCGTTGACGGGGCTACACAGGGTCCGGCAGCTCCCGGAGGATCAGGCCGAGCGAATTGTCCATGGGAGGGAGAGGTCCTTCGAGGAGAACGAAGCGAGGGAGACGACGGAGGCGGACGATGCGGCGTCGATCCTGCGCGAGGAGGAATTGGCTGTGATTCGGGACTCTTTTTTCATCCCGGAGGAGTACGAAATCATGCTGCCGGGCCCCGGAGTTAGGGCCAATTCGCCGCTGCCAGTGACCATGTGTTGCTGGCCGGTCGATGCCTTTATCGCCGGTGCTCGGCTACCTCTCCACGCGTTCGCTATTACCGTGGTGAGCTGGTACGGGGTCAGCCCCATTCAGCTCATGCCGAACGCGTGGCGAGTGATTAATGGTTTCGTTCTCCACTGCCAGGCCGCAGGGATCGAGCCGCAGCTGAACGTGCTTCGGACGATATACCGGCTCCACCAAGGGAACAAGTCGGAGTACCGGTATTATTTGACTCCGAGGCACGGCGGCAGGCTCGTCGTCTGTCCCGACTCCATTAAGCACTGGCGAGAGAAGTGGTTCGTCGTGCGGAGTCGAGAGGCATGGCCGATCCCTACCAATTGGGCAGAAGGGGTGCCAAAGAGGGCGACGGCGTTGCCGAGGCTTACAGTGGAAGAAGAAGAGGCGGTCCGGACCCTCCTTGACCGGCCGAAGTATGATTGGAAGGAGTTGACGGAGGACGTTCTCTACAGGGGAGGGCTCTGCCGCGTAGATCCTAGTACGCGGCTCTCGTCAAGTTCTTTTTTCCGCACTTGCTGCCTTGTTGTTTTTTGTGCTAATCAACTTTTCTCTTTTGACGCAGAATCCATGGACTACGAAGCGGTATTGGCACTGAGGGCAGGGCTTGCGAGTAAGGCACCGAGGAAACGCAAGAGGGTCGCGTCGAAGCTACCCTCGACCTCGAAGACGCCGAGGATTGCTGCCCCTGAGGAGGGGGTGGAGATCCTCGATGCCCCGGTCGTCACCGTTGCGGGGACTTCTGCTCCCTCACCTGCGGGGGAGTTTCCCATTGCTGCCGCCCTCGCCATGCCGACACCGCCACTGACCGTGGCAGGCGAGGAGCTCCTGACAGAGGAGCACAAGCGTATCCATATCCCGGACTGGCAAGTCCGGAAGCACGATGGGTTCCTCGGGAACTCGTTGGCGAGCATGCAGGCTGTCAAGCATCTCGCCACCCCGAAGGACCGAGCCGCCATGGAGGCGGGGAGGGAGGGCGACGACGTAATCGAGATCGCTCGTTCGTCGGTATCGGTAAGCTTCTCCACGTCTGTTGTATTTCTTGAACCGAAAATTTTTTCTAACTCTTTTAGTTCTTCTTTGCTGCAGATCATCGTCCACTTCGGCCATCTCACCGAGAGGCTAACAGCTCTGGAGAAAGAGCTGAAGCAGGAGTCCGACCAAGCTCGGAATGATAAAGCTCGGATGGCGAACGAGCTCGACAAGCTCCGAGTCGAGCACGAGGGTCGGTCGGTGAGGATCAAGCATCTCGAGGCCGAGGTGAAGAGGCTGGAGGGCGAGCTCCTTCGGGAGAAGGAGGGGTCGGCCAAGCAGCTGACCGAGGCGGAGGCGAAGCAGGCGGCGGCCGTGAAGGCGGCGGAGGGCGCGACCATGGAGAAGGCGCAGGGGTTCCTTGCGCAGAACATGGCGAAGGCCTTTGCTGCCGCCCTCACGCGGGTGTCGGAGGCATACCCCTCGGTGGATGTCTCGGGATGGCGTCTCTTTCCCGGACACGTTGAGGGCTTCGACCCCGAGTCCGAAGGGGAAGAAGAGGAGGAGGGCGATGCCGATGCCGACGCCGGGGCTACTGGCGAGGTCCCCAGCGCCACGATCACTCCGCTGGCGGCGGCGTCTCCTTCGACGAAGTCCACCCCTACTCCACCTCGTCGCCCGGGGAAAGAGGTCGGGCCTTGATTCCGCTCCTCGTCTTCTTCTTTTTTGTTCGTATGTTTGTTGTTTTTTTTTTGTTTTTCTTTTCAACCGTTGTAATGCCTAATAGCGGACTGGCCACCGCTTACTTTTTTTTTAAATGAATGAAAAGAAATTTTTTTTGCAAGTATTGGTGTTCGGCAGTCTTTGCCTTTTGCTCCCTTTTTTCGCCGAACATTCCCTTCTTGTCCTTATCTTAGACTTTTCCAAGTGTGGTGCTTCGGCAGTCTTCGATATTTTTGCTGATCGCTTCGATCTCTTTTGCAGCTTATGTTGATTGCCCAAGACGTCGGACCTTTGGGCTCGGATGAAGGAGCTCGAGCCGAGGTCGGCCTAGGGGCGACGAGGCTATGTCTGGCGAGGTGCCGAGAGAGGCTCTACGAGGTCGAGCTCGGATTGCGCCGAGCTGAAAGCGAGAGGAAGCATCTCCAGCTTGTCCTCGGCCGGCGAGACATCGAGATTCGCCGATTGGAAAGCAGGATCGTGGAGCTTATCCCCGAAGGTGAATACTCACCAACTGATTTCAGTAATGAGATTCGGGTTCAGTGCATCCGTCATAACTTGTCCAAAATAACAGCGGAGAGGGACGACTTGCTTTCCGAGATACAGCATCTGCGGTCCGTGGAGGCGACGCTTCGGAGTGAGGGCGAGGGGCTGACGGCCGAAGTGGCCAAGTTGACTACCGAACGGGTGCAGTTGACTGCCGAAGTTGATGCGCTCAAGAGGGCGACGGTGGATAAAAGCATCGAGGTCACCCACCTCCGGTGCCTCATTACCAGCCGATCAGGAGTTCCGGACTCCACGATACCCCCTCGGTTCGAAGTCAATGTCAAAGACGACTCGCTGCGGGATCAGATCTCGGAGTTGGAGGCAGAAGTGGCCCGTCTTAGGCTGCATTCGGGACCGATCAACGTTCGAAGCACGTCGTGCACTCGTGCTGAGAGCGAGCGGGGCATTACCTTCTACGAGATGGCGACCCATCAGCGGATCGGCCGACCTAGTCCGGGGGACACGCAGAGCTCGGTGGCAATTTTGTCGAGCGGGGCATCCGTCGGAGTCGCTACTAGGAGTGGCGCCGAGGATACGTCTCAATTTGCCGGCTTGGGGTCGCGCTTTGGAGACAAGCGTCGCCACTCTCGGGTGTCCTTGAAGCGGAACGCTCCGGCTCCGAAGAAGCGCTGAAGTCACCGGTTCCACGAGTCTTTGTGTTTTTCTTGTTTTTTGCTGAATGTAATAAGTCGGCGTTGTAACTTTTTCTTCGATGAGTTGTAACCCTGTGATGTTTTCCTTTGTACCGCATTTGTTTCATCAATAAAAGTGTTGTTTGCCGAACTTGTGTGTTTTACTTTCGTGACTGTTGTCTGCTTGTGCCGAAGCTTTTAAAGTGGTGGACTCCGAAGGGCGAGCCTCTTGCAGTTCGTTTTGGGGCGAACTCGCGAAGTAGAATCGAACCAAGTGTTGGACTCCGAATTACTCAACGGCTTTGGGAGCAGTTTCGAATGGCGAGCTACTTCTAGCTCGCTTGGGAGCGAACTTGCAAAGTAGAATCGAACCAAGTGTTGGACTCCGGAGCCATCGTAAGATTAAGGGCATGGGAGCAATTTCGAATGGCGAACTGCCCCTAGCTCGCTTAGGAGCGAACTTGCGGAGTAGAGTCGAACCAAGTGTTGGACTCCGAACCATTCAACGGCTTTGGGAGCAGTTCCGAATGGCGAGTTACTTCTAGATCGCTTGGGAGCGAACTTGCGAAGTAGAATCGAACCAAGTGTTGGACTCCGGAGCCATCGTAAGATTAAGGGCGTGGGAGCAATTCCGAATGGCGAACTGCCCCTAGCTCGCTTAGGAGCGAACTTGCGGAGTAGAGTCGAACCAAGTGTTGGACTTCGAACCATTCAACGGCTTTGGGAGCAGTTCCGAATGGCGAGTTACTTCTAGATCGCTTGGGAGCAAACTTGCGAAGTAGATTCGAACCAAGTGTTAGACTCCGGAGCCATCGTAAGATTAAGGGCGTGGGAGAAATTCCGAATGGCGAACTACCCCTAGCTTGCTTAGGAGCGAACTTGCGGAGTAGAGTCGAACCAAGTGTTGGACTCCGAACCATTCAACGGCTTTGGGAGCAGTTCCGAATGGCGAGCTACTTCTAGATCGCTTGGGAGCGAACTTGCGAAGTAGAATCGAACCAAGTGTTGGACTCCAGAGCCATCGTAAGATTAAGGGCGCGGGAGCAATTCCGAATGGCGAACTACCCCTCGCTCGCTTAGGAACGAACTTGCGGAGTAGAGTCGAACCAAGTGTTGGACTCCGAACCATTCAACGGCTTTGGGAGCAGTTCCGAATGGCGAGCTACTTCTAGATCGCTTGGGAGCGAACTTGCGAAGTAGAATCGAACCAAGTATTGGACTCCGAAGCCATCGTAAGATTAAGGAATTAAAAACAGAGAGATGTAGTAGTAGTGAAAATACGAAAAAACTTTATTTATTAAGATCTAATGATCGGCTGCTTCTAAAGTTGCTAGCCGTTATTACAATGAAAAAATAAAAGGAAAAATCACTACTAGTAAAGGGAAGGGAATGGTTCGACATCTTGAGTTACTTAGAGAGGCGTGGTTGCCTTCTCTTGGTATTTCAAAAGATGGTCGGCATTCCAAGTCCTGGGAATTTCTCTGCCTTCGAGATCTTCTAGCTTGTATGCACCTGGGCGGATCACTTTTGAGATTTTGTACGGTCCCTCCCAATTCGGGGCCAGTTTGCTTTTCTGTCCGGGGAACGAGATGGCCAATTTTCGAAGGACTAGGTCCCCTTCTTTGAGGTCCGTTGGTCGGACCCTTTTGTTGTATGCTAGCTCGATCCTCCTTCGGTAAGCTTGCTGGCGTATGGCTGCCCTCTCTCGGATTTCATCTATCAGATCTAAGCTTGCTCTGAGTTCTCTAGCGTTCTGCTCTTCTTCATAAGCTATCAAACGAGGAGAGGGTATCCCGACTTCTAGGGGGATGATGGCCTCGGCCCCATAGGTGAGATTAAATGGGCTCTCGCCTGTTGGGGTCCGCTTAGTGGTGCGGTGATTCCAGAGTACGTTCGGCAGCTGATCGACCCACAGTCCTTTGGAACACTTGTCTAATCTCTTCTTGATGCCCGAGAGAATCTGTCGGTTGGCATTCTGCTTGGCCATTCGACTGAGGATGGGAGACGGAGGAGAATTGGTGTTGTATGGAGAGGTCCTCACATAAGGCTCGAAAGGCGGCCCCAGTGAACTGTGTTCCATTATCCGTGACTATGACTCGGGGAATGCCGAACCGGCAAATCACGTTTTTCCAGAAGAATTGAACGACTCTATGTTCGGTGATTGTGGCCAGGGGTTCGGCTTCTATCCATTTAGAGAAATAGTCGACTGCCATGACTAGGAACTTTAGCTGTCCGGGAGCTGGTGGAAACGGTCCCAGTAAATCCATCCCCCACATAGCGAAGGGGATCGGACTTGATAGGGAGGTGAGCGGTGCTTGTGGAAGGCGTCGGACGTCTGCATACTTTTGACAGGAGCTGCATTGCCGAACGTGTCGCTCGGCGTCCCGTAGGAGAGTGGGCCAGTAATATCCGTAGTTCAACACTTTACGTGCTAGAGCCCTGGACCCGGAATGAGCCCTGCCAATGCCCTCGTGGAGCTCTTGCAGGGCGTATTCGGCTTGCCTGGGGGAAAGGCACCTTAGGTAAGGCCGACCGTCCACCTGGGTGAAGGAGCGTTTATATAAGATGCCTTCGATTAAAGTAAAATGCTCGGCTCGGGTCCTGATTCTTCTTGCTTCCCTCGGATCTTCAGTGAGGAGTCCGTCCCTCAGGAATTCGACAATGGGTTTCATCCAGTTGTCTTCGAGGAGGACAGGCAACGTTTCAACGGAGTCTGGGGTTTCGTCCTCTATGCTTGGCTTTAAGAGGACTTCTATCAATACGGTCCGCTCAAGACCTTGAAGGGAAGAGGAGGCTAATTTGGATAGGGCGTCAGCCTGAGCGTTTTCTTCTCGTGGGATCCTTTGGATGAGAGCCTCGTCAAACAGCGCCATGAGGCTCTTGACTTTAGCCAAGTATCTAACCATTCTATCATCGCGGGCTTCATACTCACCGAGGACCTGGTTGACAACCAACTTAGAGTCGCTGAAGATCTGTAGCCGCTGTGCCCCTGCATTTCGGGCCATTCTTAGACCGGCTATTAGCACCTCGTATTCGGCCTCGTTGTTCGAAGATTTGAAATTTATACGGAGGGAGTATTGGAGGATGAAGTCGTCTGGGCCTGCCAGGATGACTCCTGCCCCGCTTCCCTCATTGCAAGAAGATCCGTCAACATAAATTGACCAAATCGGCAGCCCCGTTACTGTTTGGCAGGGCTCGGGGATTGTACTCTCAACTATGAATTCGGCCAGTGCCTGAGCCTTGATTGCGGTCCGGGGCTGATAAGTTATATCATGTTGGCTCAGCTCGATCGATCACTTCATGAGGCGACCGGAAGTCTTAGGCTTGTGAAGGACCTGTTTCAGCAGCTGGTCGGTAAGGACGACCACCGAATGGGACTGAAAGTAGGGCCGAAGCTTTCTCGCGGCCATCACTAGGGCATAGGCCATTTTCTCAATCTTCGGGTACCGGAGCTCGGCGTCCCGAAGCACCTTGCTGACGTAGTAAATGGGCTTCTGAGTCCTCTCTTCTTCTCTGACTAAGACCGCACTAAGTGTCTGTTCGGAGGCTGCCAAGTAGAGGTAGAGCGGTTCGCCAGGTATCGGTTTGCTGAGAAGTGGTGGATTGACGAGGTAGGCTTTAAGCTGGTCGAAGGAGTCCTGCTGCTGCTGCCCCCACTCGAACTCTTTAGCCCCCCTGAGGGCTTTGAAGAACGGGAGGCACTTCTCCCCGGACTTCGACAGAAAGCGCCCAATGGCGGCTAGGCGACCAGTCAACCTTTGGACTTCCTTGACATTTCTAGGAGGGGCCATGTCCAATATGGCCTTGATCTTTTCCGGATTTGCTTCTATTCCTCGTTGGCTAACCATGAAGCCGAGGAACTTTCCTGATGAGACGCCGAACGCACACTTGTTCGGGTTGAGTCTCATATTGTGCTTTCTTAGGACGTCAAAGGCTTCCTGAAGGTCGGCCACATGATCAACACCTCGGATGCTCTTTACAAGCATATCATCGACGTACACTTCCATGTTCCGGCCGATCTGGGCCTGGAAGACCTTGTTGACGAGGCGCTGGTATGTGGCCCCTGCGTTCTTTAGGCCGAACGGCATGACTCTGTAGCAATAAAGGCCTTGGTCGGTAACAAACGATGTCTTCGGGATGTCAGGAGGGAACATTCTTATCTGATTGTAACCTGAGAAGGCATCCATGAAGCTGAGGAGCTCATGTCCCGAGGTTGCGTCAATCAGAGTGTCGATGCTCGGTAGAGGGAAAGGATCTTTGGGGCAGGCCTTGTTGAGGTCGGTGAAATCAATGCAAATTCTCCACGTCCCGTTGGACTTCTTCACCATTACCACGTTCGATAACCATTCAGGATAGTTCACCTCCTGGATGAACCGGGCCTTCAACAATTTGTCTACCTCCTCTTTGATAGCGAGCTGACGCTCGGGGGCGAACTTACGCCTCTTCTGCTGAACCGGTTTGGACCCCGGATCGACGCTCAGGCGGTGGACCAAGAGTTCTTCGGAGATACCGGGCATGTCTGCTGCGGACCATGCGAAGAGATTTTGATTGGTTCGGATGCATTTCACAATATCTGAGTATAGGGCGGTCGGGAGGGTCTTGCTTACGAAGAACTTGCGGATCGGCTCTTGTTCAGAGAAGAGCACCTCTTCCAGTTCGTCCACCGGCTCGGAGGTCGGTTTTGCAGAGTCTTGAGGAATCTCTAGAGTCTCTAAGGAGAGGACGGGTCCGAGGGTTGAAGTCATGTAGCATCTCCGGGCCTGCTCCTGATTTCCCCTTACTTCCCCGACCCCGGACCGGGTGGGAAACTTCATCTTAAGATGGTATGATGAGGGGATAGCTTCCAGTGCTGCGAGGCCAGGCCGACCCAAGATGACGTTGTAGGCGGCGGGAACATCCACCACCATGAAGTCCATTGACTGTTCGGGTGGTAGGAGTTTGACCGGCAGTTACATCGAGGGTAATCACCCCTTCAATAGTTACCGGAATCCCCGTGAACCCATGAAGAGTGTAGCCGGCGGGCTTGAGTCTGTCTCTGGAGAGCTTTAGGCCTTTAAAAGCGGAGAGGAAGAGGATGTTGACGGAGCTGCCGTTGTCTACTAAAATCCTCTCCACTTTGAAATTCGCCATATGGAGGCTAATGACGAGTGCGTCACAATGTGGGGTACGAACCCCCTCGAGATCTTCGTCGGAGAACGTGACTGGCACTCCGAGGCCTTTGGGAGGAGGGGTGGCTCGGACCGAGTTGACTTCTCTTATAAAGGCTTTTCGAGAGGAGTTCGACGAGCCCCCCATTGGGCCCCCGTGAATGAGGTGGAGGACTCGTTCTTCCTCGAAGTCTGGCGTCTCTTCTCTTTCCGGACGCTTGTTAGCCCCCCGAGGCGGAGGAGGAAGTTCTGCTCGGTCTTTTTTTACAAACCTAGTCAGCTGCCCTCTCTGGATAAGCGCTTCGATCTCGTTCTTCAGGGCGCGGCAATCGTTGGTATCATGCCCATGGTCCCGGTGATAGCGGCACCATTTCTCTTTATCTCTTCTCTTGGCTGGAGTGTTCATCCTCGGAGCAGGGGGTAAGACTCCTTCTTTTTCAACTTCCATGAAGATGGTGGAGATGTTAGTGGTGAGGGGAGTGAATTTTTCAAACCTAGGAGGAGGTCGGCGCTGGCCGGCATTATCTTTCTGGAGCTTCTTGGCTCCTTCTTCTTCCGTCCCCTTCCTCTTAAACCTGGAGGTAGACCCCTCCCGGTTGGGTTGTTGCTCGGCCTCTTCGGCCCGGATGTACTTTTCAGTGCGAAGGAGGAGGTCGGAAAAGTCGTGTGGTGGTTTCTTGGCGAGGGAGGAGCGGAGGTTGGAATTGAGGACATTGGATTGAAATGCTACCGTAGCGACCGACTGGTCGAGAGATGCTATGGTCCTGGCTTCAGCTGTGAACCTCTTCACATAATCTCTCAGTTTTTCCTCCTTCTTCTGGTGAAGGTGCAAGAGGGAGATGCTGGTCTTCTCTGCCCTTCGACTGCTTACGAAGTGCGTGACGAAGAGGGTTTCGAACTGCTCGAAAGAGAATATCGAGGGGGTGAGACGAGAATACCACTCTCGGGCTGGCCCTTTGAGAGTTGCGGGGAAGGTTTTGCAGAGGAGGGCATCGGAAGCTTGGTGAAGGAGCATTAGAGTTTTAAAACTCTCTATGTGATCAACCGGGTCAGTCTCTCCGGTATAAATCTCGAATTGGGGAGGTTTGAAGCTGAACGGGACAGGTGCATCCACTATGGTTCGGGAGAAAGGGGGTCGGCTAGGACGCAGGGTTCTCCCCCTGAGCTCTTCTTCTCGGTTTATCTGACCCAGGCACCGCTCTACTTCATGAAGACGGCGGTTCATGGTGTCATCTCTTCGAAGGTAATCTGCCGAGCCACGAGACTCGCCTTCGTATGAGGGAGATCGAGGGCTGCGGCGATGGTAACTTCGGGAGCGGCGAGGACTTGGGGTACGCCGGGAGTTGGTAGGAGCGGGTCGAGGAGAGGGAGACCATCGGCGAGGGCTTCGGACCGGAGGAGGGGACGGGAGCTTCGGCTCGATAGGGTTCTGACGAAGGTTGAGAGCCTGCAGGACGGTCGCTTGGAACTGCTGGAACTCGGCACGGGTGATTGGTGCCTCATTGTTCCTGGGCTGTTGCCGACCTACGGGAGAGTGCCTTCTTCGGTAATGATCGGGGGACTCCTTTCTCCCTCTTCGGATGGGGGACCTCCTGTACTCTCAGCGACGAGGAGATCGCTCATGCTGGCGGGAGGCTTCCTCTCGAGCCCGCTTTTCATCCAGGTGACGACGGAGGTCATCATCTTTCTGGCGTTTGGTGGCTGCATTGTGGCGACCAGAGGCTCGGGGATGATGGGAGACCATAGAGTCAGTGGAGGCATTGTGGATGGAGAGGTTCTCTTGGTGAAGAGGCTGTTTCTGAGGGTTAGGACCCTTTGGATCAGGAGGGGGAAGGTTCTGTTGGAGCGGCTCTTCCGCGGTAGGGGGGAGTTGTCCTTGTTGCTGAGCGGGATCAGGAAGCACTTCTTGCTGGTCAGGGTTGGGTACTCGGTTAGACCCCCTTGACCTGACTTTGCGAGGCGGCATGGCGGTAAAACCTGTTCTCAGGGAAGAGGAGATGTTTCTATTCGTTAGTTTCCCATAGACGGCGCCAATCTGTTGCCGCTGAATTTGGTGTGGGGGCAAACATATGAATTTGTGGATTCTTAGGGAAACTGAATAGTAAAAACTGTATACCTGTTCCTTCGGGCTTCGGTCGTCGATCCCGCCGTAGACCTGTAAAAAGTGCGAGACACCGGGGTTGTTCCCGGCGACGCACCCTCCGACGCTCAAGTCAGTAATCTAGGGAGACTGTGAATGAGCGTAAAAACTGGTGAAAGATTGATTACCTCTTAACGGAGATGGATGGGGGGTATTTATAGGCGTCTCAGGGAACAGATTGGGAATGTAATCCTCGTGATTTGATAAGGAATATCCCCCATAATCAGATAAGGAATGTAATCTGATGAGGTGTATTCCCCGTAATCAGATAAGGAATTTTATCCCCAAATCCCGGTGAAAAGATAGATGTATATCTGGGCCGTTGATCAAGATTAATCAGGGACCCTGATTTTATCTTGTTGGATTGGGTGTGCAGCGGGTAAAAACCCGCACCCTCTTGTTGGTGGGTCCGTTTTTGGGTGCTTGGGGAGAAGACCCAATACCCATTTCGGACCCTCTTGCAGGCGAAATTACCCTTTTACCCCCAAATCTCAAGATTCGTGCCCGATTTGGATGGTTCCAGTTTAACCCCATTTTTAGCCCTATCAATAAATTAAATTCTAAGTTCTAAGATTTTCTCCCCCTTTCTGGAACACACCAAGAGGGGACAAAAAAAAACACAATGTAAAGAAGTTTCTCTTGTAAAAGAAAAATAACAGAACACGGACCGGTCGACTGTGCGGTCGACCGGTCGAAAATCCCAACGGAACATGTCGACTATAAATAACACAGAGAGAGGAGAGGTCGACCGTGCGGTCGACTGTACATCCTCACAGAGTCACAGTCGACCGTTCAGGCAACCGAACAACATTATCGATAAGTACAAGATATCAAGTTTACATGATCATCATTTCAAGCTACTTCATTCAAGTTCATACTAAAGATGTTACAAAATCATTTTCGAAAAATAGACTACATTTAAGCTACCACAAGAAACGACAAAAAATGCAACATCATTGAAACTATTCCTCTCGTCGTCGCCATCATCGTCTTCATTATCATCTTTATTACTCTCATCAGACTCCTCTGCTTCGGAAGGAGGGGGAAGATGTAACGGCCCGAATCCCAAATACACTGAATTCGAGATGTTCTACAGGATCTTTTCGCTTCCTTTAGTACAATTTTACAAGGAAATTTAAACTTTTCACTTTACATCAGAGTTTACATGAATACATTACAATTTACACTGCACAGCGGAAGTAAACTTTACAACAATGAAACAGATATACAACAACATTGAGTAATCTTTAAGCATTTGTTCCTCTTTAATCTTTATCAAGCCATTTACCTGCATATAAGACTGTGGGTACGTCAGTTTATTCAACCGACGATCATTATACACGGCCATCCTCTCTATGCCGGAAATAGTATAACTTATTTTCCATATTTAGCAAACACAAACTTGTCACATTTCAAACTAAAGGGACTACCCTATTGATGTCGTGTTGTGATTGTGCACTTAGTTCTTAATGCATTTATTTATATTACATGACACTAATGCGCACTTGTTCGGATTCTATGCATCCCATACTATATAGGTCCGAGGGCAAGCCCTTAATCGTTCTTCATCTTTGTAGTGTTCAATCCCTCGTTATGACTTAATCTACTACTGTAATTACGGTAGGTATCTTAGATTAATAGGCACAAGGATAACTAGCCATGGGGGGGGTATTTATACTAAAAATCAAAGGGAATGGAGGGCTAGGATCAATTGGTTGGTTGTAAGATGGAGGGCTAGGATGAAAGTAGGAGTTGCAATAGCTACCCACATCCAAGTAACCACCACACCATGATCACCACTCAAAATTTGGGTTTCCCTCCAAAAAGTCACAACCGGCCATAGGAAGAGTGCAATTTGCACGTGTACGTGTAGTGCACGTGCATGCAACTAGGTCCAAAATTGTACATTTCATTTTATATAAAAATAAATTCTAGTTTGTATTCTACATTACAAGTTGCATTTTAAAAATAAATTGACTCATGGGCTTTAGTTTATGGGCCAAAATAATTAATTTGAAATAAATAAATTAAATTTTGGGCTTTTTAAAAGAAAAGGCTTTTAAAAAAGGGTTGTTCATCCATTTAAAAGAAGGCTTTTGTATAAAATAATTTGAAAGCACAAATTTAAATATTTATACCCATCACAATGAAAAATAATTATAAGATTTAATTCAACCAAAAATATTGCACGTGCACACTACGTGCAAAATAAAATAATTTTTCATTAATGAAAAATCAGGGCATTACAGAAGAAGTTCTCAGTCCTCTTTGTTTTGCATGAATTCGATGGTGTTGACATAATAGTTGTATGCTTGCCTTTGATAAGAGGTGAATTGAGCACAGGTCATAAAAGTAGATGAAGTGGATGGAGGAGTAGCATTCTTGCGACGAGAAGAGGAGGAAGGTGCTTGTTGAGCTTGGTCATCTTGGCAAATTTGTTGAGCTTGACAGCGGCGTGCACGTTGTGTGAACAGAATATCAATACCCATTTGTTGGGAAGGATTGCCATGAGATTTTTACTAAGAAGAAAGTTTCCAACATCAATATGGGAATCAACGACAAGATTATAGATAAGAGAACTAAAGAAAAGACCACGATTACGAGTGGTTTCAAAATTCATTGTGCAAATGAGGAATGTAGCAAGGCCAAATTTATATTTGCCTAAAATAAAAAAATATAAAGAATTGATCCACCCGAATTTCGGTCTTATCATTCTTTTTAGGCCAAATGTTAGCATTGATAATTTTATTTAAGACACGGCCAATATCATTAAAATTTGTGGGAGTGGGACGAGGGACATGAAGAAACTCAGATTTAACAATCATAGATTTAATGGCAGACTTGTCATGATCCTGTTTGTATTCGAGTGTGTTGAAGTCAAGATGATAGGCATCGAATTCACCTTCGGGCAGCGCATATCACGTGGGAAGATAATCGGGAGTGATTTTAACCCATTTTCCAAGAATAATTGATGATAGTGTGAGATCATTATCTTGGATACACTCTAGATTGGCGTAAAACTAACGAGTTAAATACTCAGAGTGGGTGCTTGATGTAGTGAGATAATTTTCCCACCCAAATTCATGAATAATCATAACCATTGAACTAAACTGACCACCCAAGATTTCTAGATTTATCTCTCGGTTTGCAACAACCGGAGCAGGAGAAAGTGATGAAAAATAAAGATCTGCACAATTTGTATTTTAAATGTGATTCCATCTTTAGTGAAAAATTTAGAGGCAATAAATTTTTTACCCTTAGTTCTGTGAGAGGAAGAAGGACCGTGAGAAGCCATGAAAGAGAGAGAGACAACACCCAAAAACTGAAGAAGAAACTGCAAAAGATTTTCAAAAATTTTGATGGGTTTGAGAGAAAATGAGTTAGGGTTTACGTGGAGGTTGAGGAAAGAAGAAAGGAGTGTATTTTTCACGCTCCACTTCCCAAAAGAATACGAAATACGGTACGTGACTAAGCCCAGCGGATAGTTTTCACCATCCATAAGCTGTACGGACCTGTCTGACTCATCATAACAGTAAATATAACAATATACTCCAACCAGGTATGCAAGAACAAACATAACTCAACGGTATTTTGTAATACCCCGTAATTTCTAAAGAGATATATAATATATATATGTAGGTGGGTGGCAGTTTGGTAAATCAATTGATGAAGGGGGGCCCACAGAGATAAGAAACAACACGTTGTGTGCTGGGTTGTGTTGAGGAGGTGACGTCATCATGACGTCACCCAATGGGGGCCCACCCGGATTTAAGCTGAGATGAAGGACAACGCTGTGTTCTGTGAGTGTGTGACGTGGCATTTCATATGTGCACGGGGATTAGTAAAGTGGATGAATTTGTATAGTCATACCGAGAGTATACTAGATATAATTAAATATAAATATAATTGTCTATGATCAAAAGTCACCTAATTGGTTAACCACCTTTTGAGAGGCAGCCTGTGGTGGACAGTTGTACTATAAGTATTAATTTGTCTTCTAAAAATAATAAAAATTGTCTGAGTATTGGGGCGGGACGTTACATATTTATTGCAACAATAATAAATATCCCAACAAATACAAGATTCAAAATCGAACAATAATCTTAGAACCATAAGCCCAAATACAAGTCTCAATACAGTTCATGAAATAAATAGCTCAATGCAAAACAATAAGCAGTAATTTTTTCATTAGCACAGCTCAAAACTTTTGCTCACCAACTCCAGGAGGCAAATGGTCAGCAAAACCTGCTCATATGGTAATTACAAAAGAAAATAGGAAAACAGGAAATCATATCGCCCATTAAATGCAAGTTCTGGGCCGCAAGTAATACAAGTAGGAAAATGAAGGGAAACTAAAATAAACAGGTAATATTAACATGGAGAAGGTAGCAAATATAGCAGTGTACAAAATTCAGTGAATAGTGTAGTGACAACAGTGAGAGTATGACAGTAACAATATGTCAACAGTAATAGTGTATCAACGGTATTAGCGATCGACAGTAATAGTAAATCAATAGTAACAATAACAGAATATGACAGTGAAACAGTTATTCTTATGTCTAATGTTCATTACTAACTAGGTAGCACTTCACGCGTCCCAGATTTTTACCACATGGTTGCTACAACAAATAGTTTCGCTTTCAGATTTTGTAGTGGAAGTTCTATAGGTTAGTATATTCAGACAAATAGTAACAGTCACATCAATATCAAATAGTGTCATGGATCATGCCATCATTCATCCAGAGATAAACAGTAGGTACCATGGTAAATAGTGGAAAAACGAATCCCTTCTGAATATGCATTTCTATATTGTCCACTACTCGATCTTGTCCCTTAGAAACCCTAGCTATATTATTTTCATTATTAGCAACCGGTGTGAACGAACATAAACAATCTAAGAACATAGCATAAATAGGGATAAGTCTAAGATGAAATAGGAATCACAACGGTTGATCAAAACAACTTATAACGGTCAAAACAACGAAACTTTCATTTCTGGACAGCAAGACAACATTGTACCAAATCTGAGATTCCCGTTGCTACAGAATAGAAAATCCAAATCCAACAGAAAATCTTGAAACTAGACTCTTTTCCAATTCCAGCACATATATATGAGTCACATATCAGCCACAGAGTCAAGGTCGAAAACAACAATTAATACAAAAATTAGGTTCAACCAGAAAATGCAAAATCTTGTTTGTAAGCATGAAAATACTTCAAAATCATCATAACTAAATCTGAGAAAAATCTAGAAGATTTCTTAACATATCTAGTTTCAAAAATATAAAATATCATGAATTTATATTATAGATAGTATAGTCAACAAAATTGGGAAAATAAGGTAATGCAACAAAATCTCAATTCTGAAAGTTCAAACACAGCAGTACCAAAACAGAGATAATTCATAAAATATAATTCGAAATCCAGATCCTTCAAAAAGGTGATAAAATAGACAAATAAGGCTACTGTTCATATTTACAAAGTTCTTATAAAAAATGAATAGAATCAGGTTGAAAACGTAGTTTTATACTGAACAACATGCAGTTTGGAAAATATATCGATTGTTTTGTAAGTATGAAAAGAGATATAAATATCAGTGAATAATTCTACAAAAATTAGGGATTGATCCCAATCATGTCTAAACATACTCAGCAAAATATAAGGTTCAAATTCTACTTTTAATATCAGTTTAAAAATAATATTTCAATCAGAATACATATAGTTCAGAATTTGGAATATACGATATGTCTGCAGTAAAACAGCAATAACCCATGCATCAAAACTCAGAATTCAGATCCATCAAAAATTCTAGAAACTAGAAATCAGAGGCTACAAATCATGTTCACAAACTTATTTATTTTACTGATATTAACAGGGTCAAAATTACTGTACAAATAGGGCAACAGTAGACCAAAGTTCTTTTTGACATTTTATCGAACAACTTAATTACAAACGGTCCAACCTAAAATGTCATACAAAGCATGGTATATGTGGGTTACTCAAATCAGCATGGCATGTGTGCAATTAGTTTATAATGTGACAATACATCCAACAAACATCCAAGTAACAGTCAACTACAACATACAGTGTGTCACAAACAACATACAATCAAAATATCCACTAGTCTGATTGTTTTCATGTAACGAGCGTCAATTGTTGTAACTACTCATGATCAAGAGATGGTGTCAATGGTTAAACTAACAAATAGGATCATCATGAGAGTAAAATTATTTTCATACTAGATTACTTACAGTATTTAACTTGTATGACAAAAAAAATACATACATGCTACTATCCTGATTATGCAGGGACGAAAACGAAGAATAGAATAACGGGAACGGATCCTGAACTATGAACACACGAACGAAAGAGACGAGAACGAGAACTCCAATCAAACGAACACGTGTGCACTCAAAAGCACACGCACCTAAGCCAACACAAAGAGACAACAGCAACCCGAAGCAAGGGCGACATCAACAACCGTGGGGGTGACGGCAGCCACGATGCTGTGCTGTGTCGGCGGTCGAGCACAGGGGAGCACGGCAGGGGGTTCTGGCTTGCTACTGGTCGCGACGCAAGGTAGAAGGAGAACAGGGGGTTTCAGTGGGGGGGGGGAGTCTTGGGGTGTTGCCAGTGGTCAGAGACGATGACGGAAGGGGGCATTCGGGGTTAGGGTAGGTCGGGAGAGAGGGGGAGAGAGAGGGTGACAACTAGGAGAGAGAGAAGTATTAGGGTTTTGGTAATTAGGGTTAGGAGTTCAATTAGGGAGTATGTTACCGCTACATCTGGTGTAGGGGTAAACAGATAGAATTTGTGAGTTCTTGAAAAACCTGAATAGCAAACCTAACCTGTTCCACCGGAGCTTGACCGTTCACTCCCGCCGTTCACATGCAAAAAGTGCGAGACACCGGGGTTGATCCCGGCGACGCACCCTCCGATGCTCAATTCAGTAATCAGGGATGATTAAGAAAGAGCGTAAATTGGCAAAATACTGATTACCTCTTAGTGGAGATGGATGGGGGGGTATTTATAGGCATTTCAGGGATCAGATTAGGCATGTAATTCCTGTGTATAGATAAGGAATGTAATCCCTAATTCCCAGTGAAAAGATAGATGTGAATCAGGACCGTTGATTAAGATTTAATCGGGGACCTTGATTTTATCTTGCTGGACCGGGTGTGCGGCGGGTTGGAACTCGTACCCAGTTGATGTGGATCCGTTTATGGGTTATTGGGATTTGAATAAAGACCCAGTTTCCATTTCAGACCCGTCAGTAGGTGAAATTACCGTTTTACCCCTGAGCTTTAAGATTCGTCTCCGTTGTGAACGGTCCCAATTTAATCCTATTTTTAGCCATATCACGAACCCCCCACTCCTAGAGACTGAGTTTTTCAGTCTTTGAGGAGTAGTTTTACTGTTCTAATGGCGTACGGGATTTTATCGGTATTCTTAAGGGAGTTTTGGATCTTGCTTGGGGTGTAACGGTGTTATTCTGGGCTTGTAAAATGCCCAAAAATATTCTCAGAATTTTCTGGATTTTTGGTGATTTTTTCAGATTTTTCTGAATTTTTTCTCATTTTTTGGAATTTTTTATTCATTTTTCGAATTAAATAATTAATTATCGAAAATATTAATTAACTATTCTAATTTAATAATTATTTTTTCAGAATTTAAAAATAATTTTTCTGAATTAATAATTTTTTATAGAATTTTTAATTAATTTTTTTCGATTTTTTAAATATTTTTTCGGAATTTTTAAATAATTAAAACAAATAAATAAATAAATAAATAAATTAAATATTACCTGGACACGTGGCGCGATCTGTGCCGTCGGATCCTGGCACGAATCTTGAGGAGGTGCGTTTCCCAAAAAAACGTTATCTTGTCGTTTAGCGCACGTGGCACGATCTGGACCGTCCATCACCAGAAGCGCGAATTTCTGGAAGATCCAACGGTCGTAGTCGCTAGGCGGCTTTTTTCCCCGTTTTGGAGCTCGGATGGGCACTTGCTCGGCAGCCGACCGGGCAACTTCGCCCAATTTCGCGCAGCGGATCCGACCTCGGATGTGAGGCCACGTGGCACGCCACGTGGCACATAAAACAATTTTTTTCGCGCTCTTCCCTGTTTCCTTCTTTTTCCCTTCTTCTTCTTCGTTTCCTTCGACCCAGCCTTCGACCGAACGACGCTTCCGACCCCGACTCCATCTCTGTCCCTGAGAGCGCCACCGGAGCTCGGCGAGCTCGGCGAGAGGCGATGAGCGGAGCAGGGCTCGTCAAGACCACGGTGGAGCTCGTCGAAAGTGGTCGCCATTCGAGCTCGTTCGTGTGCGGCAACGATGGGTTCGTCGAGGAAGGTGCTCGGAGCTCAGTGCTCCGGAGTGTGAGCTCGGCATGGCGTGGAGTTGGAGTAGAGTTCGAGCTCGGTAATGGGTTCGACTCGTCATTTGGCTCAGAGCTCGGCCATGGGTTCGGCGCTGCGGGGGCGTCGGAGGTGGAGCTCGGCCATAGAGGTGGCGAGCTCGTCGTTGAGGAGGTTGACGATGGGGAAGCTCGGCCATGGGGGAGCTTTGGTCGCGAGTTCGATGTTGGAGGTGAGGTCGTGAAGGAGACGAAGGTGGAGCTCGGCGCTGTAGCTGAGGTGATGGAGGTCCAGCTTGTTGACGGAGCTTGATGCCATGGCGAGGCTCGGCTATGTAGGTCGGCAAGGTTGGGAGCTCGGCCATGGAGGTGGCGATCAGAGCTTGAAGAGAAGCTTGGTTTTCTCTTTTTTTTTGTTCTGGCGGGAACGTGCGGAAGAAGAGGGTGACGTGGCAGTAGGGTTCGGGTATGGATCCTTAATGGGTCCGAACCCGAACTGCCGACCCGTTTCTGAGCACGGATTTTGGAGACGTGGCTTCTTGTTCAGCAAATCCGAGCACGGATTTTGAGGCAAATTTTTGGCCATTTTGTAGCTCGGTAGGGCAGTAGCTCGGATGGTAGATCTGAGCTACGTGGCTCGATCTGGACGGTTGAATGGTGGCACGAATCTCGAGACGGGCTCAGTTCCCAAGAAAACACTATCTTGTCGTTTAGCGACGCTGGTAAGATCTGGGCCGTCCGATCGAGATCTTACACGAATGTTGAGGGAAAAGTGATTTTTCTCCATTTTGGAGCTCGGATGGGCACTTGCTCGGCAGCCGACTGGAGGGAAGAGCTCGGATTCGATTTTGACAGTTGCTCGGGTTCGGTTTTTCCCTCGTGCGAGTGGCTCGGTTCGGATTTTCGAGCTATTCGGCGCAGCTGTATTGCGGTCCACTTTCCCGGTGCTACGGAGGTCCGATCGGGGCGTGCGACCCTTCGTTTCGAAGCTAATTCGAAGATCTACAACTTCTCTTTAGGAGTGGGATGAAGATTCACCCTCCTTCATGGTCAAAATAGCCCCGCAACATTCTTGTCTTCATGAAGTTGATAAGTGCTTTGGTCTTGGGGATTTTGGAAGAGGAGCTCCACTCCTAGGGGTGGAGAAGATGTGCTAGGAAGACCCTTGTGCTAGGAAGACCCTAGGGGCGAAGAAGGGGCGCGAGTGGCTCGGATCGCTAGTCGCTCGGCTCGGAATACCGAGTGACGTGGAGCGATCTGAGCCGTCGATCTCAGTGCGGATCTCGAGGCGGGCACAGTTTCCAAGAAAACACTATCTTGTCGTTTAGCGACGGTGGCAAGATCTGGGCCGTCCGATCGAGATCTTACACGAATTTTGGGGAGAAAGTCGTTTTTCTCCGTTTTGGGGCTCGGATGGGCACTTGCTCGGAATCCGAGCCGGACTCTTTGATGTTGGGGTCGGATCGCCCGTCGCCCGGATTTTGATTTCGAGGGACGTGGGGAGTCATTTGGGAGACGAGTTTGAGGAGCAACTCTATGAGAGAGTTGTGAGCTCCGAACTCGTTGAGAGGAGGTCCGCCTTAGAGATGAGCGGAGCGAAGAGCTCGGCTCTGGAGGAGAGCTATTTGTGAGAAAAGTGTGAGGAGGAATTCTGGAAGAGAGTTGTGCTCCGAACTCGTTGAGAAGAGGTCCGCCTTGGAGGCGAGCGGAGTGAAGAGCTCGGCTCTGGAGGAGAGCTATTTGTGAGACAAGCGTGAGGAGAAACTCTAGGAGAGAGTTGTGCTCCAAACTTGTCGAGAAGGGGTCCGCCTTGGAGGCGAGCGGAGTGAAGAGCTCGGCTCTGGAGGAGAGCTATTTGTGAGACAAGCGTGAGGAGGAACTCTAGGAGAGAGTTGTGCTCCAAACTTGTCGAGAAGGGATCCGCCTTGGAGGCGAGCGGAGTGAAGAGCTCGGCTCTGGAAGAGAGCTATTTGTGAGACAAGTGTGAGGAGGAACTCTAGTAGAGAGTTGTGCTCCAAACTTGTCGCGAAGGGGTCCGCTTTGGAGGCGAGCGGAGTGAAGAGCTCGGCTCTGGAAGAGAGCTATTTGTGAGACAAGTGTGAGGAGGAACTCTAGGAGAGAGTTTTAGCTCCGAACTCGCTGCTTATGTGAGAGAATCAACGGTTGTAGGAGCAATTCCGAATGGCGAACCACTTCTTACCCGCTTATGAGCGAGTAATTTGAAGCAGAATCGAGCCAAGTGTTGGACTCCGAACTTGTCATTTAAGAGAGCATCAACGGTTGTGGGAGCAATTCTGAATGGTGAACCACTTCTAACCCGCTGAAGAGCAAGTTATTTGAAGCAGAATCGAGCCAAGTGTTGGACTCCGAACTCGTCGTTTAAGAGAGCGTCAACGGTTGTGGGAGCAATTCCGAATGGCGAACCACTTCTAACCCGTTGAAGAGCAAGTTATTTAAAGCAGAATCGAGCCAAGTGTTGGATTCCGAACTCGTCGTTTAAGAGAGCGTCAACGGTTGTGGGAGCAGTTCCGAATGGCGAACCACTTCTAACTCGCTGAAGAGAAAGTTATTTGAAGCAGAATCGAGCCAAGTGTTGGACTCCGAACTCGTTGTTAAAGGTTAGTAAGTTGCGGGAGGAGCCATGTAGAAGAAGCTGGACCCCGAACTCACCATTTAGCGAGTTGTGACTCGGAAAGATCGAGAAGCAAGAGCAATAATTTTCAATGAAAAAATATAAAGTTTTATTGAAATAAACTAAGTGGCTGCTTCAATAGGGCGAGCCATTATTACATGCTATTGGCCGGGTTACAAGCATCGGCCTTATTGAAAAATCAAAATCCTACTTCTACGATAAGGTGAAGACCTCTTGGGAGGAGCTGGTAGGTTCTGAGTCTTGAAGCTCGGCGGGCCTTTCTGTTCGTTTGTAGGCTCCTCAGGGGGGAAGCTCGGCCCCCTCTTTTTGGACGAACCTGGTCAGGTGCCCCCGCTGTATGAGTTCTTCGATCTCCTCCTTGAGAGCCCGACAATCATTCGTGTCGTGGCCGTGGTCCCTGTGAAAGCGGCACCACTTATCCTTGTTCCTCTTCTTGCCAGGTGTATTCATTCTAGGGGGAGCACGGAGTAGCCCTTCCTTGTCCACCTCCATGAGAACTTTTGATATATTAGCAATGAGGGGGGTGAACTTCTCAAAATGTGGAGTCGAGCGGCATTGGCCATTACTGTCCTTCTGAAATTTTTGGGACCCTTCTTCACTTGTGTTCTTCCGTTTGTTCCCGGAAGATGTCTCCTCAAGAGCAAGGGGGTTGAGAGCCTCTTCCGCCCGTATGTACTTCTCCACCCTGAGTAGGAGCTCTGAGAAGTCCCGAGGAGGCTTCTTGGCAAGGGATGCCCTGAGGTTGGCATTAGTGACGTTGCGCTCGAATGCGGCAGAGGCTACTGACTGGTTGAGGGAGGGAATGGACCGGGCTTCGGCGGTAAAGCATCGAACGTAATCCCTTAGGCGTTCACCCTTTTCTTGGTTGAGGGTCACCAGAGATACACTTGTTTTCTCGGTCCAGCGGCTACTCATGAAATGAGTAAGGAAGAGCCCTTCGAACTGATCGAATGAAAAGATGGAGGCCGGAGCGAGTCGAGAGTACCATTCTCGTGCAGACCCCTTCAGCATGGCAGAGAAGATCTTGCAGAGGAGGGTGTCTGAAGCATGGTGGATCATCATGAGAGTTTTAAAACTCTCTATGTGATCCGCGGGGTCTGACTCCCCAGTATACGACTCGAAGTGAGGCGACTTGAAGTTCTCTGGGATGGGGGCCTCCATGATGGTGCGGGAGAATGGAGGTCTACTCGGGCGGAGGTTTATCGCTCGCTGCTTTTCTTCCCTGTCAATTCGGCCGAGGCACCTCTCCATCTCGAGGAGACGGCGGTAGACCGAATCTTATCTTTGATCATACCTTGCCGAGCCCTGGGACTCATCTTTGTACGAGGGTGGACTGGGGCTGCGGCGATGGTAGCTTGGAGATGGACGAGGACTGAGAGTGTGAAGGTGATGGCTCCTAGTTGGCTCATGAGTAGGTGGCCTCTGGTCGTTCTTTGGGGTGATATTGAGGGCCCGTAAGACTGTCGCTTGGAAGTCTTGAAGATCTGCCCTTGTGACTGGTGCCTCTCTAGCTTGGCGGTCCCTATGTGTGGCTCGGCTTACTAGAGAATGAGTTCTCCGCCGACGATGCTGTGGGGACTCCCTTCGCCCTCTTCGAGTAGGGGACCTTCTGTAGTCTCGGCAATGAGGAGATCGCTCATTTGGACGTTGTTGGCGGGAGGCTCCCTCTCGGGCTCGCTTTTCATCCAAATGGCGGCGAAGATCCTCTTCCTTCTGCCGATTGAGGATGGTATTTCGAAGGTCGGAAGCTCGGGGATTATGGGATGCCATAGAGTCGGAAGAGGGGTTGTGTATTGGGATGCAGTCCTGTTGGAGAGGTTGCTTCTAAGGATTAGGACGCGAGCCCCCCACACCGGCATTCTGAGGCCCGGTTGGACCCCGGGGGAGTTGAAGATTCTGAGGAGGGAGTTGGTCCAACCGCAGGGGGTCCTCCGCCTGAGGAGGAAGTTGCCCCTGCTGCTGAACGGGTTGGAGGGGGACCTCCTGTTGTGGTTGAGGAGGGGTAGGCCCACGGTTGGACCCCCTGGATCTGAGTTTCCTTGGAGGCATGGCCGGAGAAGATCTGACGAACGGGAAGAGGGGAGGTTGCTATTCGCTTGGTTTTCCACAGACGGCGCCAATCTGTTACTGCTAAATCTGGTGTGGGGGTAAACAGATAGAATTTGTGAGTTCTTGGAAAACCTGAATAGCAAACCTAACCTGTTCCGCCAGAGCTTGACCGTTGACTCCCGCCGTTCACCTGCAAAAAGTGCAAGACACCGGGGTTGATCCCGGCGACGCACCCTCCGACGCTCAAGTCAGCAATCAGGGATGATTAAGAAAGAGCGTAAATTGGCAAAATACTGATTACCTCTTAGTGGAGATGGATAGGGGGTATTTATAGGCGTCTCAGGGATCAGATTAGGCATGTAATTCCTGTGTATAGATAAGGAATGTAATCCCTAATTTCCAGTGAAAAGATAGATGTGAATCAGGGCCGTTGATTAAGATTTAATCGGGGACCTTGATTTTATCTTGCTGGACCGGGTGTGCGGCGGGTTGGAACCCATACCCAGTTGATGTGGATCCGTTTATGGGTTATTGGGCTTTGAATAAAGACCTAGTTCCCATTTCAAACCCGTCAGTAGGTGAAATTACCGTTTTACCCCTGAGCTTTAAGATTCGTCTCCGATGTGAACGGTCCCGATTTAATCCTATTTTTAGGAGTTCAATTAGGGAGTATAAATAGAGACAAAATGGGTTTAGATGAACTGGGTAGTATCCAATAAGGTGAAAGGATCCAAAAGAGACAATTAGGCCAAAAATAGGTTTAAACAATAGACAAGATCAAGAACAAGTTGAAGATCAACAACTGTGAAAATAAAGGCTGAATCCAACGGAACGAATCTCAAGAAAACAACAACAACATGAAATAAACACAATCCAAAAATAAAATAAATAATTTAGAATTTTATTAAAATATAATAAAAATACAAAAGTGAGCAATAGGGGTTACAGTATTTATATTAGAAGAGCGGTCCCCACATGTCATAGAAGGAAAGAAATGAATTGTGATCGGATCAGCCGATAGGATTGGTCGACTGGTTCAAGGAAACAGTCGACCGCAATATAGAAGAAGAGAGGAATTAATTTTAATGAATCTGCCAGAGGACAGGACGGTCGAACGGTCCGCTTTCGACCAAATAAATATTTGTGAAAAAAATTACCAGAGTATGGAACGGTCGACCCAACCGCTTATGAGGGAAAAATCGACCATGCAGTCGACCGATCAACTGATTGTCATAGAAAATCGTGCACGAAGTACAGAAAAAAATTCAATGTTATTGAATTTACCTTTTAAAACAAGAAAACACTTTTTCTAATGGTATTGGAAGTATATCAACTAATTTGTAAATTCGTTGAAATGTAATCGATAACAAAATTTCCCCTTTAAAAATGATCTTAGATGAAGTTGTAACATATCTTTAATGATTTTGTGCAACAAAAAGGTTATTTGTAGTGTAGTCGTTTTGTCGCATGTTAATACTAAGAAATTTATAAATAATATTCACCGAGGTAAACAAAATTAACAAAATGCATGCATTTCATAGATGGATGAACTGTGTTTTAGATTTCTTACTAAAGGTATGTCATTCATAAAGTAAAAGTAAATCAAAATTGGTTTACCGTTTAGTTTTTACCCAATGTTGTACTCATCAGAAGAACTAATGTCCTTCTCTTTTTACCTTTTCAACAGACAGCGTCGACTACTTCTCCTGATTCGCTGTCTGCTCCAACAAATAGCTAAAGTGGAAGGCAATCTGCAAATAAAAATTAACCACTTGTTACGAATAGGTCGGGGACCACTCACCCAAAGCAGGACAAGTGAAGTACAAGAACGGGACTAAAGAAACAACTTACCACCATAGTGGCTCGAGAGATCTCCAAGGCGGATTCTCCGACTGTCCCATGTTTTAACGCGTACTTATCCTTTGAGGTCGCCAGATGACGAATGGCGCCCATGCTGCTGGCTGAATCCCCTAGAAAGTCGTCATGCTTCCTCACCTGCCAATCGAAAACAAAATTCTTCTTGTGCTCGTCGGTGAGAATCGCAGTGGCCTCCGCAATATGAGGAGGAGCCTCGAGAGCTAGTGTCGTGCTCAGAGTAAAATAGCCCTCGGCGGGGGTAGTGGAGGAAGCTGGAGGAGATCCCAAATCCACGGGCGTACCCTTTGCTACCTTCGCAGGGGAGGCTCTCGTGATGGTCTTCTTCCTCTTATTCTCCTCAGGAGCTTTGTTGCTCAGGCCTGAGTGCTTAGATATGATCGCATCAAAATCCATCATGACGGCCCCTGCAATAAGAGACAAGAAAAGTTGTTAAAAGAGGGGGGGGATTATAAAGGAAATGCACATAAGCGGTATAAGAATGAAAGGTGCGTACTAAGGTCGATCTGGCTCAGCCTCCCCTAAAGAGCACCTCCTCAGTCAGATTCTTCCTCTTCATCGCCGATCTCTTTAAAAGGATATCTACCATGCCTTGTTCTTAAATACTTAAATTTGGATCTGCCCTAATGTAATGCCCCAATTTCCATACACTGGGAAACCGTGACATAAGCCAGATTTTTTTCCTTCAATTAGTCACAATACACAGAAAACAGGAAGTTTAAAACTTTTTATTCAACAAAAATATATTACAAGTCTGAATGTTATAAAACTGCAATACATTACATCAGTGTTACAATAATATCTTTATAAGCCAAAGTGTTACAACTTTCAACAAATTTACATCAAAGTATAATGAAAAAATAACAACACTTGGTATTTCACTTGGATGCTTTCCAACAATAAATAAATTACAACAATTGTAACAAATGAAATAATGGTAACCAACATATATTACAAATGAAATAAAATCCACCTTACTTCTTTTGCCTTGAGTCTTCCTGAATCATGTACCCGTAGCTCTGCAACCCAGTACCTGTAATTTTGCAATCCAGTACCTGTAATTTTGCAATCCAGTATCTATTGAAATGGGGACGTAAGTACATGATATGGATAAAAATGAGATTAAATCGGAACCGTTCGAAGTGGGCACGAATCTTAAAGTCCACAGGGGCAAAACGGTAATTTCACCTACGGACGGGTTCGAAATGGGAACTGGGCCTCTTCTGTTGGGCCCAATAACACGTGAACAGATCCTTCCAACTGAGAGCGAGTCTCAATCCGTTAAAGACCAGTTCAACAGGATATGAGGAAATCCTGGCTCGTCCTTATCTATTGAAGGTGGTTTTAACCACTTCTATCCAGTCACGTTGGGAAGTACGGATTCATTCTTATCCCGAAGAAGATCCCCACGGCCACTATCCCCCTACCTCCCACCATTACAAGGTGATCACTCTTTTTCCTATCTAAAGTTCTTTTTGATATTTTTTTACTGAGTATTGACAAGAGCGTCGGAGGGCACGTTGTTGGGATCCATCCCGGTGTTTCGTAATTCGTGCAGGTTAGCGTCAGCACCAAGGAGCCAACCTAGCAGCAGTGTAAGAGGTCAGATTTGGCCCATTCGAGTTCTCGCGAATCCACAAATTCTATCTATTGCCCCCACACCAGATTCAGCGGCAACAGTACATATACTGACGCTTTAAGGCTGATGACTAGCAGCGATTCTCAACTTCAAACATACAGATTGATGAAAAGAGAATCGTGTATATATAATTGATGTGTCAGTGTGTAATACCCTGATTTTTCAATTAATGAGAAATTATTTATTTTGCACGTGTTGTGCACGTGCAATATTTTTGTTTGGATTATTTTATCATGATGTGTATATTTAAATATAATTTTCTCAAATTATTTTAGTACAAAAAGCCTTCTTTAAAAGCCTTATTTGATTTAATTAAAAAGCCTTTTCTTAAAAAGCCCAAAAGCATTTTATTTTATTTATTTTTATAAAATATTTTGGCCCAAAAAGAAAGCCCATGAATTAATTTATTTTAATTAAACTTGTCATGTAGAAGATTTTTTTTAACTAAATTATTTTTGTACAAATTTAAGAGTGTACAAATTTGGCCTAGTTGCATGCACGTGCACTACACGTACACGTGCAAGGCACATTCACTATTTGGAGGCCGGGTATCATTCTTTTTTGGAGGGATTTTTGATTTTGGGTGTGGAGAACATGGTGGTAGTTTCAAGGAAGTGGGTAGTTCTTCTAACTTCTACTTTGATCTAAACCCTTCATCCAACAACCACCAAGACAATCTTGGCCCTCCATTTCACTCATCTTTGAGTATAAATACCCCCCCTTCTCATGGCTAATTTTTCATATGCAAAGTGTATTTCTAAGTTATAGTATTATCATTGTGTGAGTTATAAAAGATAGAGAGTTGAGTGGGCTTTTGTTGCTTGGAGTGGCCGGCATCACCAAGGAGGGAAGCTTTCGGTTGGAGCTAGAAGAAGCATTCGGCATTGGCTTGGAGGCTTGGAGCTTGAGCGCTTTTGGCTAGGAGGAGGTGCTTTCGTCTACAAGGACTTGGTTGCGTTTGTTTGGGTTTTTCTCTCCATTTAAGGTGGGTAAAACATTTTATATTTCTAAAGTAGGTCCATGCTTAGTTTCAACCATCAAAGATGCATGAAAATATTAATAAGAGCCCACTTGAATTGAGTAGTTAGTATGTGAATGGTTTGAAATGTGATGATTAACTTATATGACTCTAGTGTTAAAATTAAGTTGTATGTAGATTGCTCCATGTTCATTAATAAGAAGTTATGATGGTAACAAAATTTAATTGAGGATGTTGCTATTGTCATTAGAGACATAATGCATGCTTGTTAATTGTGAAATTGAGATGAATAGACTTATATGTTGATATGGATATGGACTATTGAACTCACATGTATATTGGTTGAGTTAAGAACTAATTTCAGTAAATTATCACCATAAAATTATTGAATAAAAAGACTAGTAGATTAATTATATGGCAATGTCGAAAATACAATTTATTGTAGTTAGTAAATAAATCTTGGATTTTTGTGGGTGAAAAATACATTTCATTAGCACCAAAAAAAAAATTATATTACTGGTATGAATTTATATGACTGAGGATTTTAATCTGGAAGTTTTTAGAAAATTTTACCAAAGTAATAAGAGACTATGGCTTATTGAATATCGAGTTATTTTTAAAACAGTACGAAAACAATACAAATGGATTTTTAATTGGATTAGTGACAACCCGAGCCAGTGGCTCAGGTGGTCTTGGACCCCGGTTGGCTTCTCTGGGTTGCACAGTTCGAATCCCGAGCGGAACACTTCTTTTTGTAAATTCCCTAAAAACAGTAAACATCGAACTCAGGGTTTATATAGTCCCCAGTCGCTTTTATGACGTGTTCAGCGACCGGCCTAGTGGTCGGGGCTCTGTGCTGTCTTGGTGCGGCGCCTGGTTCGAATCTTGGGTTCGGCATATAAGGAAAAAAATATTTTTTGGGTGTTTTTGAAGTCCAAAAATTATGAAATAAATATGGTAATTCTCATAAAAATACAAGGAATTTTATAAGAGTGATTTGGGTATTAATTGAATAAAATACAATATGGTTTGTGAATAAAAGGCATAATTAGAGCTTTGGTTACAAGATACACACTTATGGAATTTATAACTTATAAAGATAGGCTATTATAAAGTAATTGACAAAAGTTCTTGTGGTGTGACATGATTTTATTTATTCTCATTGTGAGTATTGTGCAAGATATGAAGTATGAAGGTTGAAATGTGATATTATGAAATTGTATAATTCATATATGATTATGAAATAAAAACCATGACTTATGAAAGGGAAAAAGAAGTTGTCGTTTATAAATATGAACTTTGTGAGTTAAAAGTATTCATTGTGGACTTGTGAATAAAGTGCAATCATGAATTGTAAAAGAAAGAATGAGTATGAAAACTCGACGTGGAAATTGTCATGAGTTAAAGATTGTGAAATAAAATTTGAAATAGAGTAGCTAAGTCTTCCCGGCATTGAGAAAAATGAATCGAGATGAAATTAGACCAAGGTTGGTCATGATGAAACAAATGAATAAGTCCGGTTGATGGAGAGGCTAACTCTAGTGATTATTTTGTTCATGATTTTTAAATAAAACTAAGGACTAGTACATAGTGGAGATGTGATGAAAGTAGAAGAAAAATATGAGTATGAGGGCCAACGGATAGCGGTGTGAGAGCGATTCACAGGTTGCCTGCTTGATGCGTCAAGACATGGCGTGGGCGCTACTCCGGAATTATCGTCCCGGTGGCGACGCTCGTGGGATGTTCGAGTGGCTATGGGTGGTGCCATTGTTCCATGGCGGAGGCTGAATTGTCCATAGGTTGCCTGCTCGATGCGTCGTGTCAGTGCGTGGGATTCCCCTCCAGGCTGCCTGGACATGGGCTCATAGATCATAGGACATCTAAGACACTACCGTAGTTACAGTAGTAGTTTAAGGCATAACGGGGGATTGAATCCTATAAAGATGAAGAACGAATAAGGGCTTGCCCTCAGACCTATGTAGTATGGGATGCATAGAATCCGAACAAGTGCGCATTAGTGTCATGTAACATAATAAACTGCATTAAGGACTAAGTGCACAATCACAATACGACATCAATAGGATAGTCCCTTTAGTTTGAAATGTGACAAGTTTGTGTTTGCTAAATATGAATGTTAAGTTATACTATTTCTGGCATAGCGAGGACGGCCGTGTATAATGTTCGTCGGTTGAATAAACTGACGTACCCACAGTCTTATATGCAGGTAAATATCATGTTAAAGATTAAAGAGGATGGATGCTTAAAGATTACATTATGCTGTTGTATTTGTATCAAATTATTGTATTTTACTTCCGCTGTGCAAAAGAAAGATGTAATTATGATGTAAACTCTGATGTGTGATGAAAAGTTTTAATTTCCCTGTAAAATTGTACTAAAGAAAGTGAAAAGATCCTGTAGAACATCTCGAATTCAGTGTATTTGGGATTCGGGGCATTACAGAGTGGTATCAGAGCCACGCTTTCTACACTTTCACACTTGTACAAATTTATAGGGAACGACACCCTAGATGTGGACATTAGAGTGTGTGTTTGAGTCTAGAGATTTAAATGTAAGTGACTTACATTTGTGTTGCTCTATGATTTATGCTTCCTCCTCTCTATTTCTAAGATGGCTGATCACTTCGACCCTGCTGGAGGCGACGACTGGCATATCATTGAGGAAGAGTACCATCCTGGACAGGCAGATTCCGAGGACGAGTACTACCCTGGACAAGCTGATTCTGATGATGAGGAGTACCTTGAATCCCGAGAGATCACCCCACCTCCGGATTCATCTGATGATTCTTCTTCCGACGAAGAAGAAGTACCAGTTCCAAGTGGCCTTGTGACTTCTCTTCAGAGGCAAGTGGAAACTCTGAAGGAGAGAGTTGGATTGTTGGAGGCTCAGCTGGAGAAGCGGAAGGCCGACTATTCTGTTCTTAGCCATCAGATTTGGGAACTTGAGAAGAAAAAGAACCTAACTGATGTGCTGAAGGATGAGGTTGATGAACTGCGGGAAGAACTTCGAGCAGCGAAGAGGACCCGTAGGAGTTAGAGTGTTGTAGCTTCTGTTTCTTTCCGTTCTGATGTCAAAAATGTTTTTAAATTCGAATGTATAAACTTTTGGAATTCAATGAAATGGAAGTTGGTTTAAATTCTTGTTATATACTTCGAATTTGACGGATCTTTTGCATCAGAATATGTCGAGAAGAGGAGCAAGGAATGGGGAAGGTTTGGATCTGGAGACTGAGCTTGCTAGGGTCTACCAGACGCTGAATGCAGTGGCTCAGAACCAAGCTAGGGGGCCGGCGAATCCAGTGCCCGAGGCGATAAAGCTGGTGGAATCGTTCAAGAGAATGAAACCACCTGTATTCGAGGGAAAGTCAGACCCAGATGCGGCTGACAACTGGATACGGCAAGTGGAGACAATCTTCGAGGTGTTGGAGACACCGGAGGGTAGCAAGGTCAAGTTGGCGACTTTGCAGCTGGAAAAGGACGCGGCGGTTTGGTGGAAATCCATGAAGAGGACCATGGGAGGTCTGTTGTTTGGTTGGGAGGAATTTCTGGAGGAGTTTCGCAGCCACTATTTTTCCTCCGACGTCCAGGAGAAGAAGGCGATGGAGTTCCTGTCGCTTCAGCAAGGCAGCATGTCAGTGAGAGCATATGAGACCAAGTTCACTCAGCTCTCCAGGTATGCTCCAGAGCTGGTGATGGATGAGGCCAAGAAAGCTCGCAAGTTCGAGCATGGTCTGAGGCCTAGCTTGAGATCTCGTATGATACCCCTTGGTATCAGGAGATTCGATAAGCTGGTCAAGAGGGCGGCAGCGACGGAGGCGGATATGGAGCAGTTCCAAGTTGTTCAGAACAGGAGGAACAACTGGCAGTCTGGTAAGAGGCCTGCACATTCGGGGAGTTTCAGGGGGCAACCATCTGCACAGAGGTTCAAACCGACAGGGGCGAACGCTGTTAATGTGGCTGGAGGACCTAGAAACAATGTGGCGAGACCTCCTGCGGTGACTTGCTTTAACTGTGGGGAAGCGGGACACTACCGATCTCATTGTCCCAAACTTCAGCGCAGTAATAGCGGAGCACCAACGCAGCAGGCTGGAAAGAGGCCGTACCAATCAGGGCGAGTATTTGCCTTGACAGAAGCTGATGCTGAGGAGGCAGATCAGGTCATCTCTGGTACGAGGGCTGGTGTTTAGAGTCTTTGTCATTTCTTTTCCCTTTGTTTAGTGAGGCTGTTATGTAATGGTGTATATTATGTAACAGGCGAACTCTATCTTAATGGAATTAAAGCTGTCGTATTGTTTGATACTGGATCCTCTCATACATTTGTGTCTCCAAAGTTTGCTAAAGTGTTGGGAGTGGAACCGAAGATTTTCCCAGGCAAGATCTTATCAGTAGCTACTCCGTCAGGGGGAAACTTTAACCACTGATCGGTATTATGCTGATTGCGAGATTGTGATTGGGGACAGAATCTTTGGCATTGATCTGATCGAGCTGACTATCTTGGGAGTCGATGTTATCATTGGCATTGATTGGATGTCGGTGTACAGTGCAAGCATCGAGTGTAAGACCAAGACGGTGACAGTGAAGGCTCCAGGTGGACCTGAAGTCACGTTCCAAGGGAAGAAGAAATGTTCTAAGCTGGTGGCAACTATCCGCAAGGAAGAGACTCCTGTGGAAGTGCAAGGGATTCCTGTGGTTCGGGGCTATCCGACTGTGTTCTTGGAAGATTTTCCTGGGTTACCCCCGCATCGTGATGTAGAGTTCAGCATCACTGTTCAACCGGGAAGTGCACCCATTTCTAAGGCACCTTATAGGATGGCTCCAGTGGAACAGGATGAGGTGAAACGGCAGATTGAGGAACTATTGGGAAAAGGCTTTATTCAACCTAGTGCGTCACCTTGGGGAGCACCAGTGCTTTTGGTAAAGAAGAAGGATGGATCGATGAGAATGTGCATCGATTACCGGGAGCTGAATAAGGTCACTGTTCAGAATAAGTATCCGATTCCTCGAATTGATGACTTGTTCGATCGTCTACAAGGAGCAGCTGTATTCTCCAAAATTGATCTTCGATCAGGTTACCACCAAGTTCGAGTGAAAGCTGAAGATGTGCACAAGACTGCATTTAGAACTCGGCATGGGCATTACGAATTCTTAGTTATGCCATTCGGAGTGACGAATGCACCTGCAATCTTCATGGACTTGATGAACAGAGTTCTGAGGCCGTTTATTGATTCTTTCGTCGTGGTGTTTATCGACGATATTCTCGTGTACTCCAAGTCTGAGGAGGAGCACACTGAGCATCTGGCAGCAGTTTTGCAGAAGTTGGAAGAGCAGCAGTTGTATGCCAAGTTATCCAAGTGTGATTTCTGGAAATCTGAAGTGGCATTCCTAGGTCACATCCTTTCTAAGGAGGGAGTGGCAACTGATCCTCAGAAGATAGATGCAGTGAGAGATTGGGCAAGGCCTACTACAGTGAAGGAAGTCAGAAGTTTCCTTGGGATGACTGGATACTACAGGAGATTCATTCAAGGTTATGCTCAGATAGTTGTACCGCTTACAGGGCTGACCAAGAAGAATGTGAGCTTCGAGTGGACCGAGCAATGTGAGGCGAGTTTTCAGGAGTTGAAAGATAGGCTGACTACTGCACCTATCTTGGCTTTGCCTAGAGCTGGTGTTGAGTATGATGTTTATAGCGATGCTTCACATCGGGGGCTTGGTTGTGTCTTAATGCAAGAAGGAAGAGTAATCGCTTATGGGTCTAGGCAACTACGACCACATGAGAAAAATTACCCGACTCATGATCTGGAGTTGGCTGCGATTATTTTTGCTTTGAAGCAATGGAGGCACTACGTGTACGGTGAGAAGTTGAATATGTACACAGATCATAAGAGCTTGAAGTATATATATCAGCAGAGGGATCTCAATCTGAGGCAGCGGAGATGGTTGGAAGTGCTTGAGGATATGCGACCTGAGATCAAGTATCATCCTGGAAAGGCTAATGTTGTTGCTGATGCACTTAGTCGCAAGAGCAGTTTGGCCTGTTTGATTACAACTCAGAGGCATCTGATTGAGGAGTTGGACCGAGCTGGGATTGAGGTTGTCTTGCAAGGATTGGGAGCATCTTTGGCTCAGTTGAGGCTTCAGCCTACTCTGAATACAAAGATCATTGCAAGTCAGGAGGTTGATGCTGATATTTTGGAGATGAAGGAGCAGGTCAGTGCTGGCAGGTTGTCCGGATTTCAAATCAGGGATGGAGTGCTGTGGTTCGGAGATAGGCTGTGCGTTCCAAATCAGGCGGACCTGAAAGAAAGTATTCTTCAGGAGGCGCATGCTACTCTTTTGTCGGTACATCCTGGGAGTACTAATATGTACAAGGACATCAAACAGCATTTCTGGTGGTCAGGTTTGAAGCGGGATGTGGCTGAATTTGTGGCGAAGTGTGAGGTTTGTCAGCAAGTCAAAGCCGAAAATCAGAGACCCGGAGGTCTATTACAGCCGTTACCTATTCCGGAATGGAAGTGGGATAACATCAGTATGGATTTCATCACGGGATTGCCTAAGAGTTCTAAAGGCAATGATGCAATTTGGGTTATAGTCGATCGACTTACCAAGTCCGCTCACTTTTTGGCGATGAAACTCACTGCTTCGATGGACAAGTTGGCTGAGATGTATGTTGGTGAGATTGTCCGACTTCATGGCGTTCCTTCGACTATTGTGTCTGATCGAGATGTGCGGTTTACTTCGCATTTCTGGAGGAGTCTTCAGACAGCTTTGGGTACCAAGACAGATTTCAGCACTGCTTTTCATCCGCAAACCGATGGGCAGACCGAGAGAGTCAACCGTATTCTTGAGGATATGCTTCGGTGTTGTATACTAGACTTTGGAGGCAGTTGGGAAAGGCATTTACCTTTGGTGGAGTTTGCCTACAACAACAGTTTTCAGGCTAGTATTGGGATGGCACCGTACGAAGCTTTGTATGGCAGGAAGTGCAGAACTCCTGTTTGTTGGTATGAAGTAGGGGAGCGTCAGTTGTTTGGTCCTGAGCTTGTGCAACTAACTTCTGAGAAGATTGATCTGATCAGGAAAAGGTTGGTGGAAGCTCAGAGCAGGCAGAAAAGCTATGCAGACAACCGGAGAAGGGACCTTGAGTTTGAGGTTGGTGACTTCGTCTTTCTGAAGGTATCACCCAGCAAAGGTGTGGTTCGATTTGGCAAAGGCGGGAAGTTAGCCCCGAGGTTTATAGGCCCGTATAAGATATTGAAAAGGATCGGGAAAACTGCTTACCGGCTTGAATTACCGGAAGAGTTGTCTCAGGTGCACAATGTTTTTCATGTGTCTATGCTGAGAGGTTATATTCCAGACCCGAGTCATCATTTGCCTGAGGTGCCGGAAGGTTTGCAGTTAGACCTAAATTACATCGAGTCTCCTGTTGAGATTGTTGATCGTCGAGAGAAAGTCTTGAGGAATAAGACGATACCGATGGTCAAGGTAGTCTGGAGAAACCACTTGGTTGAAGAGGCTACTTGGGAGTCTGAGGAGAGGATGTTGAAGGACTATCCTGAGCTTTTTGCTTGAGTGTATTTTTGTATCTTCTGTTTTTGTTGTGTGTGTTGTATTTTTCTCGCTCTTGATTGTAGTTCCGGGGACGGAACTATTCTAAGGAGGGAGTGCTGTAATACCCTGATTTTTCAATTAATGAGAAATTATTTATTTTGCACGTGTTGTGCACGTGCAATATTTTTGTTTGGATTATTTTATCATGATGTGTATATTTAAATATAATTTTCTCAAATTATTTTAGTACAAAAAGCCTTCTTTAAAAGCCTTATTTGATTTAATTAAAAAGCCTTTTCTTAAAAAGCCCAAAAGCATTTTATTTTATTTATTTTTATAAAATATTTTGGCCCAAAAAGAAAGCCCATGAATTAATTTATTTTAATTAAACTTGTCATGTAGAAGATTTTTTTTAACTAAATTATTTTTGTACAAATTTAAGAGTGTACAAATTTGGCCTAGTTGCATGCACGTGCACTACACGTACACGTGCAAGGCACATTCACTATTTGGAGGCCGGGTATCATTCTTTTTTGGAGGGATTTTTGATTTTGGGTGTGGAGAACATGGTGGTAGTTTCAAGGAAGTGGGTAGTTCTTCTAACTTCTACTTTGATCTAAACCCTTCATCCAACAACCACCAAGACAATCTTGGCCCTCCATTTCACTCATCTTTGAGTATAAATACCCCCCCTTCTCATGGCTAATTTTTCATATGCAAAGTGTATTTCTAAGTTATAGTATTATCATTGTGTGAGTTATAAAAGATAGAGAGTTGAGTGGGCTTTTGTTGCTTGGAGTGGCCGGCATCACCAAGGAGGGAAGCTTTCGGTTGGAGCTAGAAGAAGCATTCGGCATTGGCTTGGAGGCTTGGAGCTTGAGCGCTTTTGGCTAGGAGGAGGTGCTTTCGTCTACAAGGACTTGGTTGCGTTTGTTTGGGTTTTTCTCTCCATTTAAGGTGGGTAAAACATTTTATATTTCTAAAGTAGGTCCATGCTTAGTTTCAACCATCAAAGATGCATGAAAATATTAATAAGAGCCCACTTGAATTGAGTAGTTAGTATGTGAATGGTTTGAAATGTGATGATTAACTTATATGACTCTAGTGTTAAAATTAAGTTGTATGTAGATTGCTCCATGTTCATTAATAAGAAGTTATGATGGTAACAAAATTTAATTGAGGATGTTGCTATTGTCATTAGAGACATAATGCATGCTTGTTAATTGTGAAATTGAGATGAATAGACTTATATGTTGATATGGATATGGACTATTGAACTCACATGTATATTGGTTGAGTTAAGAACTAATTTCAGTAAATTATCACCATGAAATTATTGAATAAAAAGACTAGTAGATTAATTATATGGCAATGTCGAAAATACAATTTATTGTAGTTAGTAAATAAATCTTGGATTTTTGTGGGTGAAAAATACATTTCATTAGCACCAAAAAAAAATTATATTACTGGTATGAATTTATATGACTGAGGATTTTAATCTGGAAGTTTTTAGAAAATTTTACCAAAGTAATAAGAGACTATGGCTTATTGAATATCGAGTTATTTTTAAAACAGTACGAAAACAATACAAATGGATTTTTAATTGGATTAGTGACAACCCGAGCCAGTGGCTCAGGTGGTCTTGGACCCCGGTTGGCTTCTCTGGGTTGCACAGTTCGAATCCCGAGCGGAACACTTCTTTTTGTAAATTCCCTAAAAACAGTAAACATCGAACTCAGGGTTTATATAGTCCCCAATCGCTTTTATGACGTGTTCAGCGACCGGCCTAGTGGTCGGGGCTCTGTGCTGTCTTGGTGCGGCACCTGGTTCGAATCTTGGGTTCGGCATATAAGGAAAAAAATATTTTTTGGGTGTTTTTGAAGTCCAAAAATTATGAAATAAATATGGTAATTCTCATAAAAATACAAGAAATTTTATAAGAGTGATTTGGGTATTAATTGAATAAAATACAATATGGTTTGTGAATAAAAGGCATAATTAGAGCTTTGGTTACAAGATACACACTTATGGAATTTATAACTTATAAAGATAGGCTATTATAAAGTAATTGACAAAAGTTCTTGTGGTGTGACATGATTTTATTTATTCTCATTGTGAGTATTGTGCAAGATATGAAGTATGAAGGTTGAAATGTGATATTATGAAGTTGTATAATTCATATATGATTATGAAATAAAAACCATGACTTATGAAAGGGAAAAAGAAGTTGTCGTTTATAAATATGAACTTTGTGAGTTAAAAGTATTCATTGTGGACTTGTGAATAAAGTGCAATCATGAATTGTGAAAGAAAGAATGAGTATGAAAACTCGACGTGGAAATTGTCATGAGTTAAAGATTGTGAAATAAAATTTGAAATAGAGTAGCTAAGTCTTCCCGGCATTGAGAAAAATGAATCGAGATGAAATTAGACCAAGGTTGGTCATGATGAAACAAATGAATAAGTCCGGTTGATGGAGAGGCTAACTCTAGTGATTATTTTGTTCATGATTTTTAAATAAAACTAAGGACTAGTACATAGTGGAGATGTGATGAAAGTAGAAGAAAAACATGAGTATGAGGGCCAACGGATAGCGGTGTGAGAGCGATTCACAGGTTGCCTGCTTGATGCGTCAAGACATGGCGTGGGCGCTACTCCGGAATTATCGTCCCGGTGGCGACGCTCGTGGGATGTTCGAGTGGCTATGGGTGGTGCCATTGTTCCATGGCGGAGGCTGAATTGTCCATAGGTTGCCTGCTCGATGCGTCGTGTCAGTGCGTGGGATTCCCCTCCAGGCTGCTTGGACATGGGCTCATAGATCATAGGACATCTAAGACACTACCGTAGTTACAGTAGTAGTTTAAGGCATAACGGGGGATTGAACCCTATAAAGATGAAGAACGAATAAGGGCTTGCCCTCGGACCTATGTAGTATGGGATGCATAGAATCCGAACAAGTGCGCATTAGTGTCATGTAACATAATAAACTGCATTAAGGACTAAGTGCACAATCACAACACGACATCAATAGGATAGTCCCTTTAGTTTGAAATGTGACAAGTTTGTGTTTGCTAAATATGAAATGTTAAGTTATACTATTTCCGGCATAGCGAGGACGGCCGTGTATAATGTTCGTCGGTTGAATAAACTGACGTACCCACAGTCTTATATGCAGGTAAATATCATGTTAAAGATTAAAGAGGATGGATGCTTAAAGATTACATTATGCTGTTGTATTTGTATCAAATTGTTGTATTTTACTTCCGCTGTGCAAAAGAAAGATGTAATTATGATGTAAACTCTAATGTGTGATGAAAAGTTTTAATTTCCCTGTAAAATTGTACTAAAGAAAGTGAAAAGATCCTGTAGAACATCTCGAATTCAGTGTATTTGGGATTCGGGGCGTTACACAGTGTATGCTATAACTTAGACTCTAATGCAAGATTAACTAATGCAATGATGCACTTATTCTAATGTAAGCGAGTCTCCGAAACAGTATGTGGCCTATACCAAATACGCCCATAACAAGCTGTTTCTTTATATATAGGGATTTGAACCCGCGCCATGAATTCTACTCCTGTACTCAACTTGTTTATGAAGATACAGCGTGACTGATGTGGTTTCTCTGAAACGGTCTAATCTTGCCATTCACAGTCATATAGTGGTGTCTCCGTTTGCCACTATTGCCCGACGTACCGGACCTCACTCAAAAATTTGACGAACCTTTGGAGTTAACTACAACACAGGTTAGCTTGAAGCATCCCCTGTAGCCGCCTATCCGATAGACCGTAGTCTATGGCTGTTCGCCCTTAGATATAGAACATGACGGAGTACTGGGGGTCCATCCCCTAGTTCCGATAGGAATCACTCCCGCCCTTATCATGGCACTTCAGAAATTAACAGACGAGATACGAATCTCATGCTCTCAACTCGAGAGAAGGCAAAGACCGTATCCCTTTGACAAGAAGGGTATAACCCAATAACACCACCTAGTGCTGATCCATGGGACAGGTCGGATCATAAGGTATCACCCTTAACACCAACTCTTTTCCTTAGGCGAAAATGATAATAAGTAAATGTTAAGTAGTAATAGCCATAAGTTACTACCCTAACAATGTCACTACCTCTGAACAATCTGAGGGACGACAATAGTAATAACACAACATGTTAGGTCTTAAGATAGACTTCGCAAGATAATAATACTAGGTGCTTAACCTAGACTTACCAGAATCCCTAAGGATCCTGTTCATAGCCTATCAATCCAAGACCCCAGCAATGCGAACGTATTCGCATGCTATTACCCTGAACTTGGATTTCGTATATACTCCGGTCCGCGATCAACCTACAGTGGTTAAGATCTGACGGTACATGAGGAGTGACTCGTCCACAGTCCCTTAGGAGTAAGGAAAACACTCGTCTTAATGGTCGTTGGCCCCTAGGGCAATGATATCACTCTAGACAAGCACAACAAACAGCGTACTAGCTAATAAGCTACCACTACAAAAGATACTCGATTTCTCGGCGTTTTTTTACGTCTTTACCGGCGTTTTTTTACGCCGGTGAAACTTTCACCGGCGTTTATAATAGCGTCGGTCCAAATGCCGCCGAAGCGAGCGTCGCGGAAAAGAAGGGGTCTACACCGGTGGTTTTAGTGGACGCCGGTAAATGTGATAACTACACCGGCGGCCATAAAACGCCGATGTATGCGGGTCTCTAGGTGCCGTTCTTTTACCCCCAATATACATTCACCGGCGGTTTACGACCGCCGGTGTTTATCAATTCACCGGCGTTTATAGAAACGCCGGTGTAGAATGGATGTACACCGGCGGTCGACGACCGCCGGTGTATGTGCGTTTATGAGTGCCCGGGTTTCCCTACTTATAATCACCGACGCGACCAAAAAGCGCTGGTGTAGTTAGGTAGACCGGCGTTCGTAAAACGCCGGTGTACCTCAGTGCCGTTACAACTGACGACATACACCGGCGTGTGTGGGAACGCCGGTATATCGCACACTCCAACTAATTGATTAGATAGACCGGTGTTTTTTAAAACGCCGGTCTAGCTATGCCCGTTTATTTTCGATACTCCGATTTTCCGTTCGATTTCAATTCACAGTTTCATTTACAAAACCTGTAAACTAATTCACAACTTATTCAACCAATTTCGTTGCATATTACTGCGCAAATCACAACCAAACACAAGAATAATTAAACATAATAAAGTTTCACACGTGTCATATCAACGTCCAAATTCATTGATTAATTAACAGTGTCATAATCAATAAATTAATATAGGGACTAACATCCCAAATATCCAAACAAACCAGTCTGACAAATATCCAAAATATCCCAAATTAAAAGACTGACATAACTCTCATAAAAAAAAAAAACCAGTCTGACATAACAACAGCAAGGAGGAGGACATAAGAACAACAACCATACAGCAAGGAGGACATAAGAACAGCAAGGTGGACCGCAGCTTCATACCCCTCGAGTAGCTTCAGTTCTGATCATCAGAATTTCCTTCATCTGGGCGACCACTCTGTGAAAAAAAATAATTAATTCAACAGTAGACCACAATACAGAATATACATATTTTTTGAACTTGCAAAAAGATCTACCTGTTTCTTAAATTATAAGATCATAGTGCCAATTGCAAATGGAATTGTTAATGATATATACAGAGGTAAAATAATTACATTGCCATGCTAAAAATCTAGTACTTAATTTTGTTTTTAAATATATCTAAAATAACAAAACAAATGAAAATTCAGTATCTAACTTGAAACCTTTATATTCTCCTCTGATTGGGAATATCCACTATCAAAAACAGTAAAACAAATGAAAATTCAGTATCTAAGCATGTCTTTCATGGATTGTTCAGACAATCCATGAAACTGTCATCGTGGACGGAAACCAAATATAAGAAAAATAAGAAAAAAAAGATAGGGCTCATATCAAGTGTATTTTTAGGGAACTGTCATCGTGGAAGGAAACCAAATATAGAAGCCAGAAATGGAAACAGAAAGAAGAATGGTAGAGACTTTGGATACACCAGGCTAACATAGCGGCATTTTCCTCATCTCTCGCTCATCCCTTGTTTCCCTTCAGCACACGAACACAAAGAGACATCAGCAATAACAGCAAGAGCGACAAGAACAACAATAATAATAAATTATTTTTTTTTGGATAAAAGGGATGAAGTCTAACGACTCCAGCCAACAAATAATAATAAATTATTATGAACAAGATGTCTCTATATGGGTTTCCAGATCTCCACTCGAGCCCTCTCTTTCTAATCACAGCCCAATTAAGAATATAGACAACAGCCACTAAACAATCCAATCACAGCCCAATCAAAATTTGCCATCCTGGATCTTAATGAAATAAGCTTCATTAATAATGAAAGATAATGAGGATGCTAGCAGCATACTTAGTTTGGAAGTGAACCCATTTTTTGTTAAAAAATCATGCCAAAGATGGCAATCAGCTTCATTAACAGTATCTGAAAATGAAAATTTCCATTATCTGAGCTTATATGTTGCTCTACTAATTCACTGTGCCCAACTAAATCTAAAACCCAATTGTTGTGCATATCCGGAGGATTTTGGCATACGTACCTATAGCATCCTCAGTTCACAGTGAACCCATTTTGGTCAAAAAACCATGCCAAGAAGACAATCAGGTGCATGAAATCAGCTTCACTAACAGTGAAAGAAAATGGGGATGCTAGCAGCATACTTAGTTTGGAAGTAAACCCATTTTTTGTTAAAAAACCATGCCAAAGATTGCAATCAGGTTAATTTAACAGTATCTGAAAATGAAAATTTCCATTATCTGAGCTTATATGTTGCTCTACTACTTCTTTAGCCCAACTAAATCTAAAACCCAATTGTTGTGCATATCCGGAGGATTTTGGCATACAGCTATAGCATCCTCAGTTCACAGTGAACCCATTTTGGGCAAAAAAACATGCCAAGAAGACAATCAGGTGCATGAAATCAGCTTCACTAACAGTGAAAGAAAATGGGGATGCTAGCAGCATACTTAGTTTGGAAGTGAACCCATTTTGTATTAAAAAACCATGCCAAAGATTGCAATCAGGTTACTTTAACAGTATCTTAAAATGAAAATTTCCATTATCTGAGCTTATATGTTGCTCTACTACTTCTTTAGCCCAACTAAATCTAAAACCCAATTGTTGTGCATATCTGGAGGATTTTGGCATACAGCTATAGCATCCTCAGTTCACAGTGAACCCATTTTGGTCAAAAAAACATGCCAAGAAGACAATCAGGTGCATGAAATCAGCTTCACTAACAGTGAAAGAAAATGGGGATGCTACCAGCATACTTAGTTTGGAAGTGAACCCATTTTGTGTTAAAAAACCATGCCAAAGATTGCAATCAGGTTACTTTAACAGTATCTTAAAATGAAAATTTCCATTATCTGAGCTTATATGTTGCTCTACTACTTCTTTAGCCCAACTAAATCTAAAACCCAATTGTTGTGCATATCCGGAGGATTTTGGCAGACATACCTATACCATCCTCAGTTCACAGTGAACCCATTTTGGTCAAAAAAACATGCCAAGATGACAATCAGATGCATGAAAATAAGCTTCACTAACAGTAAAAGAAGATGAGGATGCTAGCAGCATACTTAGTTTGGAAGTGTACCCATTTTTGGTTAAAAAATCATGCCTAAGATGGCAATCAGGTTATCTAACAGTATCTGAAAATGAAAATACCCATTATCTGAGCGTATATGTTGCTCTACTAATTCTTTAGCCCAACTAAATCTAAAACCCAATTGTTGTGCATATCCGGCCGGAGGATTTTGGCATACGTACCTATAGCATCCTCAGTTCACAGTGAACCCATTTTGGTCAAAAAAACATGCCAAGATGACAATCAGATGCATGAAAATAAGCTTCACTAACAATAAAAGAAGATGAGGATGCTAGCAGCATACTTAGTTTGGAAGTATACCCATTTTATGTTAAAAAATCATGCCTAAGATGGCAATCAGCTTCTCTTACAGTATCTGAAAATGAAAATTTCCATTATCTGAGCTTATATGTTGCTCTACTACTTCTTTAGCCCAACTAAATCTAAAACCCAATTGTTGTGCATATCCGGCCGGAGGATTTTGGCATACGTACCTATAAAATCCTCAGTTCACAATGAACCCATTTTGGTAAAAAAAAATGCCAAGATGACAATCAGATGCATGAAAATAAGCTTCACTAACAGTAAAAGAAAATGGGGATGCTAGCAGCATACTTAGTTTGGAAGTGAACCCATTTTTTGTTAAAAAACCATGCCAAAGATTGCAATCAGGTTACTTTAACAGTATCTTAAAATGAAAATTTTCATTATCTGAGCTTATATGTTGCTCTACTACTTCTTCAGCCCAACCAAATCTAAAACCCAATTGTTGTGCATATCCGGCCGGAGGATTTTGGCATACGTACCTATAGCATCCTCAGTTCACAATGAACCCATTTTGGTCAAAAAAAATGCCAAGATGACAATCAGATGCATGAAAATAAGCTTCACTAACAGTAAAAGAAAATGGGGATGCAAGCAGCATACTTAGTTTGGAAGTGAACCCATTTTTTGTTAAAAAACCATGCCAAAGATTGCAATCAGGTTACTTTAACAGTATCTTAAAATGAAAATTTCCATTATCTGAGCTTATATGTTGCTCTACTACTTCTTTAGCCCAACTAAATCTAAAACCCAATTGTTGTGCATATCCGGAGGATTTTGGCATACGGCTATAGCATCCTCAGTTCACAGTGAACCCATTTTGGTCAAAAAACCATGCCAAGAAGACAATCAGGTGCATGAAATCAGCTTCACTAACAGTGAAAGAAAATGGGGATGCTAGCAGCATACTTAGTTTGGAAGTGAACCCATTTTGTGTTAAAAAACCATGCCAAAGATTGCAATCAGGTTACTTTAACAGTATCTTAAAATGAAAATTTCCATTATCTGAGCTTATATGTTGCTCTACCAATTCTTTAGCCCAACTAAATCTAAAACCCAATTGTTGTGCATATCTGGAGGATTTTGGCATACAGCTATAGCATCCTCAGTTCACAGTGAACCCATTTTGGTCAAAAAAACATGCCAAGAAGACAATCAGGTGCATGAAATCAGCTTCACTAACAGTGAAAGAAAATGGGGATGCTAGCAGCATACTTAGTTTGGAAGTGAACCCATTTTGTGTTAAAAAACCATGCCAAAGATTGCAATCAGGTTACTTTAACAGTATCTTAAAATGAAAATTTCCATTATCTGAGCTTATATGTTGCTCTACTACTTCTTTAGCCCAACTAAATCTAAAACCCAATTGTTGTGCATATCCGGAGGATTTTGGCATAATCTAAAGCTTAGTTCACAGTTAACCCATTTTGGTCAAAAAAACATGCCAAGATGACAATCAGGTGCATGAAATCAGCTTCACTAACAGTGAAAGAAAATGGGGATGCTAGCAGCATACTTAGTTTGGAAGTGAACCCATTTTTTGTTAAAAAACCATGCCAAAGATTGCAATCAGGTTACTTTAACAGTATCTTAAAATGAAAATTTCCATTATCTGAGCTTATATGTTGCTCAACTACTTCTTTAGCCAAACTAAATCTAAAACCCAATTGTTGTGCATATCCGGAGGATTTTGGCATACAGCTATAGCATCCTCAGTTCACATTGAACCCATTTTAGTCAAAAAACCATGCCAAGAAGACAATCAGGTGCATGAAATCAGCTTCACTAACAGTGAAAGAAAATGGGGATGCTAGCAGCATACTTAGTTTGGAAGTGAACCCATTTTGTGTTAAAAAACCATGCCAAAGATTGCAATCAGGTTACTTTAACAGTATCTTAAAATGAAAATTTTCATTATCTGAGCTTATATGTTGCTCCACTACTTCTTTAGCCCAACTAAATCTAAAACCCAATTGTTGTGCATATCCGGAGGATTTTGGCATACAGCTATAGCATCCTCAGTTCACATTGAACCCATTTTAGTCAAAAAACCATGCCAAGAAGACAATCAGGTGCATGAAATCAGCTTCACTAACAGTGAAAGAAAATGGGGATGCTAGCAGCATATTTAGTTTGGAAGTGAACCCATTTTGTGTTAAAAAACCATGCCAAAGATTGCAATCAGGTTACTTTAACAGTATCTTAAAATGAAAATTTCCATTATCTGAGCTTATATGTTGCTCTACTACTTCTTTAGCCCAACTAAATCTAAAACCCAATTGTTGTGCATATCTGGAGGATTTTGGCATGCAGCTATAGCATCCTCAGTTCACAGTGAACCCATTTTGGTCAAAAAAACATGCTAAGAAGACAATCAGGTGCATGAAATCAGCTTCACTAACAGTGAAAGAAAATGGGGATGCTAGCAGCATACTTAGTTTGGAAGTGAACCCATTTTGTGTTAAAAAACCATGCCAAAGATTGCAATCAGGTTACTTTAACAGTATCTTAAAATGAAAATTTCCATTATCTGAGCTTATATGTTGCTCTACTACTTCTTTAGCCCAACTAAATCTAAAACCCAATTGTTGTGCATATCCGGAGGATTTTGGCATAATCTAAAGCTTAGTTCACAGTGAACCCATTTTTTTTGGTCAAAAAAACATGCCTAGATGACAATCAGGTGCATGAAATCAGCTTCACTAACAGTGAAAGAAAATGGGGATGCTAGCAGCATACTTAGTTTGGAAGTGAACCCATTTTTTGTTAAAAAACCATGCCAAAGATTGCAATCAGGTTACTTTAACAGTATCTTAAAATGAAAATTTCCATTATCTGAGCTTATATGTTGCTCTACTACTTCTTTAGCCCAACTAAATCTAAAACCCAATTGTTGTGCATATCTGGAGGATTTTGGCATACAGCTATAGCATCCTCAGTTCACAGTGAACCCATTTTGGTCAAAAAAACATGCCAAGAAGACAATCAGGTGCATGAAATCCGCTTCACTAACAGTGAAAGAAAATGGGGATGCTAGCAGCATACTTAGTTTGGAAGTGAACCCATTTTGTGTTAAAAAACCATGCCAAAGATTGCAATCAGGTTACTTTAACAGTATCTTAAAATGAAAATTTCCATTATCTGAGCTTATATGTTGCTTTACTACTTCTTTAGCCCAACTAAATCTAAAACCCAATTGTTGTGCATATCCGGAGGATTTTGGCATACGTACCTATACCATCCTCAGTTCACAGTGAACCCATTTTGGTCAAAAAAACATGCCAAGATGACAATCAGATGCATGAAAATAAGCTTCACTAACAGTAAAAGAAGATGAGGATGCTAGCAGCATACTTAGTTTGGAAGTGTACCCATTTTTGGTTAAAAAATCATGCCTAAGATGGCAATCAGGTTATCTAACAGTATCTGAAAATGAAAATACCCATTATCTGAGCGTATATGTTGCTCTACTAATTCTTTAGCCCAACTAAATCTAAAACCCAATTGTTGTGCATATCCGGCCGGAGGATTTTGGCATATGTACCTATAGCATCCTCAGTTCACAGTGAACCCATTTTGGTCAAAAAAACATGCCAAGATGACAATCAGATGCATGAAAATAAGCTTCACTAACAATAAAAGAAGATGAGGATGCTAGCAGCATACTTAGTTTGGAAGTATACCCATTTTATGTTAAAAAATCATGCCTAAGATGGCAATCAGCTTCTCTTACAGTATCTGAAAATGAAAATTTCCATTATCAGAGCTTATATGTTGCTCTACTACTTCTTTAGCCCAACTAAATCTAAAACCCAATTGTTGTGCATATCCGGCCGGAGGATTTTGGCATACGTACCTATAGCATCCTCAGTTCACAGTGAACCCATTTTGGTCAAAAAAACATGCCAAGATGACAATCAGATGCATGAAAATAAGCTTCACTAACAATAAAAGAAGATGAGGATGCTAGCAGCATACTTAGTTTGGAAGTGAACCCATTTTTTGTTAAAAAACCATGCCAAAGATTGCAATCAGCTTCATTAACAGTATCTGAAAATGAAAATTTCCATTATCTGAGCTTATATGTTGCTCTACTACTTCTTTAGCCAAACTAAATCTAAAACCCAATTGTTGTGCATATCCGGCCGAAGGATTTTGGCATACGCACCTATAGCATCCTCAGTTTACAGTGAACCCATTTTGATCAAAAATACATGCCAACATGACAATCAGATGCATGAAATCAGCTTCATTAACTGTGAAAGAAAATGGGGATGCTAGCAGCATACTTAGTTTGGAAGTGAACCCATTTTTGGTTAAAAAATCATGCCAAAGATGGCAATCAGGTTACTTTAACAGTATCTTAAAATGAAAATTTCCATTATCTGAGCTTATATGTTGCTCTACTACTTCTTTAGCCCAACTAAATCTAAAACCCAATTGTTGTGCATATCCGGAGGATTTTGGCATACGCACCTATAGCATCCTCAGTTCACAGTGAAGCCATTTTGGTCAAAAAAACATGCATGCCAAGAAGACAATTAGTTGCATGAAATTAGCTTCATTAACAGTGAAAGAAAATGGGTATGCTAGCAGCATACTTAGTTTGGAAGTGAACCCATTTTTTGTTAAAAAATCATGCCAACGAGGGCAAACAGGTAACTTTAACAGTATCTTAAAATGAAAATTTCCATTATCTGAGCTTATATGTTGGTCTACTAATTCACTGTGCCCAACTAAATCTAAAATTCAATTGTTGTGCATATCCGGCCGGAGGATTTTGGCATACGTACCTAGAGCATCCTCAGTTCACAGTGAACCCATTTTGGGTAAAAAAACAAACATGCCAAGAAGACAATCAGATGCATGAAATCAGCTTCATTAACAGTAAAAGGAGATGAAAATTTCCAGTATCTAAGCATATATTTTTCTATTCATTCTTCATCCCAACTAAACCATTCATGTTAGGGAAATCAAGATGCATACTCTGAAAAAACATGCTTTTTTTGAAAAATAAGGGAAATCAAGAGATGATACCGAAGAGAGAGAGAGAGAGAGAGCGGGGCGACGAGCGCGGGGGCGTAGGAGAGAGAGAGAGAGAGCGGGGCGATCGCCGATTCACCTCCAAATAGAGAGAGGGAAGAGGAAAATCGAAAATGACGAAGGGAAGAATGGACGATTTCGAAAGGTCGAAGGCCGTCGAAGAGGACGAAGCGGCGGAGGCAAACGCGCGGGAAGTAGAGCGAGGAAGGAGGAAAACGAAGCGCCCCCTTTTTATTGGGGGGGTTTGGGAAAATGGCGAGCGAAAGATTAGGTTTTGCCGGTTTTATCGCAGCTTATTCACCGGCGTTTCAATTAGACACGCCGGTGAATGTGTCCGTATATTCACCGGCGTTTATTATCAAAACGCCGGTGAATAATACACTTCACCGGCGTTTCTAAATAAAACGCCGGTGAATACGAAGATTGACCGGCATTTTAAAGCGACCGCCGGTGTATAACCATTCCATCTGGCGCCCCATTCCTATTCGCTCCCTGCCCCGGCGCTAGTAGTAAAATGCCGGGGAATATTCGCCGGTAAAACAAGTATCTTTTGTAGTGTACATACGAGTAAACAAAACATATACGAGCTAAACAAGCTACGTATGAAACCAACAACTACATACAAGCCAGGCGAGCTGCGTATGAGACAACAACATACACACGAGCCAAATAAGCTACATATGAGACCAACAACTACATACGGGCCAGGCGAGCTACGTATGAGACAACAACATACATACAAGCCAAATAAACTACGTATGAGACCAACAACTACAAACGAGCCAGGCAAGCTGCGTATGAGACAACAATATACATACGAGCTAAATAAGCTACGTATGAGACCAACAATTACATACGAGCCCGACAAGCTAAGTATGGGCAAAACAACATATAGAAACAACCATACAGGTATTCTAACAACCTAGAAACAACCAGACATGCATACTAGTAAAACTTGCTCTTTTTATAATTAGAAGCAACAGAAGAATCTTCTAACATTCTAATATAAACATACTATCAATGAAAATCCGAAAGCGACATAAAAAACCTTCTAACACCCTAGAAGCAAGCAATGCTATGCTCATCGGAATTCGACAAAATTAGACTTTTTAGAAAGGTGAGAATATATACTACAACTTCCTAGTTGAACACTTTTTCAGATTCCGTAAGGGAAGGAATTCAAAATCCGGCCCGTTAAACACACGCAAACAGTTAACCAATCTGCAGAATTTCAACAAAAAGCTGAAACTTATATAGCTTGTAAACTTTTGCTCTACCTGTCGGAATTTAATGAAACTAGACAGTTTGAAAAGGTGGGAACATCTACTACAACTTCCTAGTTGAACACTTTCTCAGATTCCCCAAGGGATTCCAAATTCCAACCCCTCGAACATACGAACAAGTTAACCAAACTGCAGAATTTCAACAAAAAACTAAAACTTTTAAAGCTTGTAACTTTTGCTCTACTTGTCGGAATTTAACCAAATTATACTTCTGGAAAGGTGGGAACATATACTACAACTCTCTAGTTGATAACTTTTTCAGATTCCTTATGGAATTCAATCCACCGTCCTTTGAACATACGCAAAAATTAACCAACAACAGATTTCTTAACAAAAAGCTGAAACTTTGAAAGGTTGTAACTTTTGCTCTACTTGTCAGAATCTAACCAAATTATACAATTTAAAAGGTGGGAACATATACTAGAACTCTCTAGTTGAACATTTTTTCAGATTCCTTATAGAATTCAGTCCACCGTCCTTTGAACACACAAAAATAAACTAACAACAGATTTCTTAACAAAAAGCTGAAACTTTGAAAGCTTGTAACTTTTGCTCTACTTTTCAGAATCTAACCAAATGATACAGTTTAGAAAGGTGGGAACATATACTAAAACTCTCTAGTATAACACTTTTCCAGATTCCTTATGGAATTCAATCCACCGTCCTTTGAACACACGCAAAAAATTAACCAACATCAAATTTCTTAACAAAAAGCTGAAACTTTGAAAGCTTGTAACTTTTTCTCTACTTGTTGGAATCTAACCAAAATCATACAATTTAGAAAGGTGGGAACATATACTATAACTCTCTAGTTTAACACATTTCCAAATCCCTTATGGAATTCAATCCACCGTCCTTTGAACACAATACAAATACAACAAAAGACAGCCTAGGCTACAGCAAAGCTCAAACTTGTAAAGGTCGTAACTCCTACTCCGCTTATCGGAATCTAACCAAATAGGCTATTTTGGAAATGTGAGAGACTCTACTAAAACTCTTTAGTTGAACACTTTATCAGATTCAATCAATAAGAGGTACAAAAACATCAAGCAATCCAAACAGCAAGCATTCAGCCAAAAGCTGGCTGCTGCGTTTTGGAACGGTCATAACTTTTGTACCACTTATCGGAATCTAACCAAATAGGGTATTTTGGAAAGGTGAGAGACTCTAATACAACTCTCTTGTTGAACACTTTATCAGATTCAATCAATAAGAGGTACAAAAACATCAAGCAATCCAAATAGAAAGCATTCGGCCAAAAGTTGGCTGCTGCATTCTGGAACAGTCATAACTTTTGCACCATTTATCGGAATCAACCAAATAAGGCATTTTGTAAAGGTGAGATACAACTTCCTAGTTGGTCACTTTTCCAAATTCTGCAAGGAACATCAATATTTGGTCCGTTGAACACACAACAAAACCTAACCCAAAACAACAAGTTGTTGTTTTAGCTTAAAAACCCACTGTTTTGGGAAAACGATTTGTTTGGCCTATCAAATTAACCCCAAAAATTCTACAAAAATTTGGTCATGGTAACAACGCATATGAAAACCTCTCCAATTAATTTGGAGTCAAAATTCCACCTTTAACATGGGTAATTAATTCTAACCCTAGAACTACAAAAATTGAATCTTAATCGCCATATTTTGTGTTCTACCACTACAACCTTTATATGCATCTTTATTCTAGTCCATATGCACATGAAATAGTATAATAGAACAACATACAACAATAATAACAATAATAATAACTAAAACAACACATGAATAGAGAAACCCCACCCAATCGTGTAAGAATAACCTGTTTCGCCTTCTCCCCCTTGCTCCTTGTTCTTGCTCCTTAAGAACACTCCAGGAAAAGAGAACTCATGAAATCAACCCCTATTTTCTTTTGATTCTCTCTTTCTTTTCTTTCTTTCTCAATCTTTTTTAAAATAAACAAATAGTAGAACTAGAAGAAGAAATGAGATGAGAAGAGATGGAGAGACACAAAAAATGAAAGATGGCTTTCCCCTAGGGTTATGGCCGGCCAAATGGGGAAAGGGGGTGTTTATAGTATGTGAGAGTGTGGGTATGTGGGTGAGAAGAAGCCATGTCATTCTCATTTGTGGCTCATCAAATTTGTGATCTATTTGCAAATAAATATTGCAATCAACACCCTAATCCAATCCCTACCCTCCATCTCATCATGATGGATCAAAAATAAAAGATATTTTTCCCAAATCACACACTACACGATTTCGTACGAACGTACGAAATCGATGTAGTTCATATACGTACATATATCTGTATATACAGATAATTTTTATTAATTAAAACGAATCAATCTGTACAAAAATAATTTAATTTCGAGAAATAAAAATAAAATAATTTTATTACCGGCTCGGAAGATTCCAGTATCAATTTGATACAAAACAGATGTATACAGACTGATATATATACATACATAATGTTTATTAACAAAACCGGATAATATCCACCAAAAATATTTCAATTTTGAAAATAAAAATAAAATAATAATTTTTTAATACCAGCTCGAGATTTTACAGACATTTTCTCAAAAATGCATTTTTCAAGATTTTGTACAAGTGCACAAAACTGATACAATACATATTTATACTTACTAGTATATATATCCTGATAACTTTTTATTAGAAAAACCAAGTAATTTTCATAAAAATATTTTAATTTTAAAAATAATAATAATACAAATATAATATCCGACCGGGATATTACAATACTCCTTTCTTATAATAGTTTTGTCCTCAGAACTACGTTTAGTCAGGAGAATAGAAAAACATCCGTACACTAAATAACTTGGGGAAAGAAAGCTTATACTGCTTTCTGGCTCCCAAGTGACTCATCCACGAACTGGTTCTCCAAAGAACCCGACCTTGTTCCCAAAACTGCCTGCAGATTCTACCAAAATCGAGACGTAACTCTTGAATCTTGGTCAAATCCACTGATGCTGGCACTCCATGCTGCTTCCTTATGCCTTCAATGTGGACTTCTGCTAATTTCTCTAGCGACTAAGTCATCTTTATCGGAAGAAAATGTGTAGACTTTGTCAACTGATCCCCAATAACCCAATCTTGAGTCATTCATTTCTGAATTCCTGGGTAATCATGTGATGAAGTCCATAATGATATTCTGAGATTTTCATTCATTAACTTGCCGCTTTGGTGCTTCAATCCCTGCATCTTCTGCCTAAGCCTTCTGACTTGCTTACTTCGACTCGGTTGCAGCTCCCATCGTGCCAAAAATGAGCTTTAATCTTGAGTAATCAATTCAATGCTGGCTTGCCTGATCTCATCATCTAACTTCTTCCTTCCTTCATGGTCTTTGGCTGAGGCTAATACTTCACTATCTCAATCCTTTGCGGTTCGGTAGCCACTCCCTCCTTAGAATAGGACATGGCCTACGAACGCCACTTCAGACTTCCAGCATTCACTTTGACAATTTGCACAAAGTTAATGCTCCTGTAGCTGCTCTGAACTGCAGTCAAATGCTCAGCGTGCCCTTCTTCTGCTCCTGCAAGGTCCGATTCTAACAAATCTTATACTTAGGGTCTTTCCTCCAATCTGGAGTTTACAACCCATATAGCATAAATCTGTAATGAGGATTGCTCCAAATGGTGTAATCAACAAAACCAATCTAGAGTTTCCTCCCGCACACATCTCAACTTCTTGAAAAATTATTCAGACAAAGAATATGATGAACCAAAATTGAACAAAACGGTTTCCTGAATTTCATATATACATAAATCCATTCGGTTAAAAAAAGTGTTACATCATATATTACTTCTTAGTCCAAAATAAATTTCAAAATACAACTTTTAAACTTAGTTGCAACTTCATATGCACATACTGGTAATGGCTCTCCTGCCTTCTTCAGCTTGCCTTTAGTAAGTGCAAACTCTCACCCTTGGTGAACAGGCTCCTTTCCTCTATTGTTCATTTTCGGGGCTAATTTGCCGCTACTATTATGAAGCAAGAAACAATTTGGCCTTATATGACCAATCTCCCCACAATTGTAACATGTACGGGTCTCCACCCGAAGGTTTTTCCTCGGACACTGGCTCTTGAAATGAACATGCTCCCCACATACAAAACAACTTCCTGGCTTGGCGCCTCAAAGTTTTCCCTCCATTTTTTGAATCTTCTGCTTCTGACTTTGTTTCTCGGACCCTGATGCTGGTGCAGATCTTTTTCCCTGTAGTCATGGACAGACTGATTTCTCATGTCCAACTTCCTCACAGAAATGGCATACTACAACCTCGGTGGTCCCCTGGACTTGCTCCCATTCATGCTGTAGTCGTGCAAATCTGGAATCAAAGTGTTCCTGCTCCTTTGCTAGGCCTGCTAATATAGCTCTGCAAGCATCGCCCAGTTTCTTAGCTCGACGACCTTTCGTGGTTCCGTACTTCCTCAGTTTCCTTATTTCCAGATGTATGCTTGCCGCTATTGCTGTGCATTGATCCATACTTAGCCATTGTGGTGGTGAAGGCGAGTACGTCTTGAAGTTAGCTTGTAGTGAAATCTCCTTCGGCTCCTCACTCGAGATCATCGGATCATCCCTTGAAATCGGCTCACTCTCTTTCATCAACACATCCTCGGTTAGGATATCCTCGAATACCATTCTTAAAACACATACATACTGGAATTAGTTCAGATATAGAAAAATTATAAAACATAAGTTGAAAGAAACAACAATATGAATTATAACTATCTACAACTAGCTAAAACCCGACTCCTAAAAGGCATCCAAGTTTAATTTTCCTACTACGTTGGACTGTTAATTGAAGTCGACTCTGATACCACTCTGTAACGCCCCGATTTCCATACACTGGGTAACCGTGACATAAGCCAGAATCTTTTCCTTCAATTAGCCACAATACACAGAAAACAGAAATTTAAAACTTTTTATTCAACACAAATGTATTACAAGTCTGATATTATAAAACTATAATACATTACATCAGTGTTACAATAATACCTTTATAAGCCCAAGTGTTCCAACTTTCAACAAATTTACATCAGAGTACAATGAAAAAAGAACAATACTTGGTATTTCACTTGGATTCTTTCCAACAATAAATAAATCACAACAATTGTTACAAATGAAATAATGGTAACCAACATATTTTACAACTGAAATAAAATCCACTTTGCTTCTTTTGCCTTGAGTCTTCCTAAATCTTGTACTTGTAGCTCTGCAATCCAGTACCTGTAATTTTGCAATCCAGAACCTCTTGAAATGGGAATGTCAGTACATAAACTGACGCTTTAAGGCTGATGACTAGCAGTGATTCTCAACTTTAAACAAACAGATTGTTGAAAAGAGAAACGTGTATATATAATTGATGTGTCAGTGTATACTATGACTTAGACACTAATGCAAGATTAACTAATGCAATGATGCACTTATTCTAATGCAAGCGGTCTCCGGAACAGTGTGTGTCTCATACCACATACACCCATAACAAGCCGTTTCTTCATATATAGGGATTTGAACCCGTGCCATGAATTTTACTCTTGTACTCAATTTGTTTCTGAAGATACAGCGTGGCTGATGAGGTTGGTCTGAAATGGTCTAATCCCGCCATTCACAGTCATATAGCGGTGTCTCCGTTTGCCACTATTGCCCGACGTACCGGACCTCACTCAAAAATCCGACGAACCCTTGGAGTTAACTACAACACAGGTTAGCTCGCATCCCCTGTGGCCCCCTATCCGATAGTCCATAGTCTATGGCTGTTTGCCCTTAGATATAGAACATGATGGAGTTTCGGGGGTCCATCCCCTAGCACCGACAGGAATCGCTCCCACCTTATCATGGCACTTCAGAAATTAACAGATGAGATACGAATCCCGTGCTCTCAACTCGTGAGAAGGCACAGACCTATCCCTTTGAAAAGAAGGGTACAACCCAATAACACCACCTAGTGCCGGCCTATAGGACAGGTTGGATCATTAGATATCACCCTTAACACCAACTCTTTCCCTTCGGCCAAAATGATAATAAGTAAAGGTTAAGTAGTAACAGCCATAAGTTACTATCCTAACAATGTCACTACCCCTAAATAATCTGAGGGACGGCAACAGTACGAACACAACATGCTATGTCTTAAGTTAGACTTCGCAAGATAATTCTACTAGGTGCTCAAGCTAGACTTACCAATCTCTAAGGATCATGTTCATAGCCTATCGATCCAAGACCCCGGCAATGCGAACGTATTCGCATGCTACTACCCAGAACATGGATTTTGTCTACGCTCCGCTCCGTGATCAACCTACACTGGTTAAGATCTGACGGTACATAAAGAGTGACTCGTCCACATTCCCTTAGGAATAAGGAAAATACACGTCTTGATGGTCGATGGCTCCTAGGACAATGATATCACCCTAGACGAGCACAACAAACTGCGTAGTGGCTAATAAGCTACATACGAGTAAACAAAACACAGATGAGCTAAACAAGCTACGTATGAAACCAACAACTACATACGAGCCAGGCGAGCTACATATGAGACAACAATATACATACGAGCCAAATAAGCTACGTATGATACCAACAACTACATACGGGCCAGGCGAGCTCTGTATGAGACAACAACATTAATTCTAGCCAAATAAGCAACGTATGAGACCAACAACTACATACGAGCCAGGCGATCTGCGTATGAGACAACAATATATATACGAGCCAAATAAGCTACGTATGAGATGAACAATTACATATGAGCTCGACAAGCTACGTATGGGCAAAACAACATATAGAAACAACCATACAGGTATTCTAACAACCTAGAAGCAACCAAACGTGCTTACTAGTGAAACTTGATCTTTTAATAATTAGAAGTAACAGAAGAATCTTCTAACAGTCTAATATAAACATACTATCAATGAAAACCCGAAAGCGACATAAAAAGCCTTCTAACACCCTAGAAGCAACCAGTGATATGCTCATCGGAATTCGACAAAATTAGACTTTTTAGAAAGGTGAGAACATCTCCTAAAACTTCCTAGTTGAACAATTTTTCAGATTCCGTAAGGAATTCAAAATCCGGTCCGTTAAAGACACGCAAACAATTAACCAATCTGTAGAATTTCAACAAAAAGCTGAAACTTCTATAGCTTGTAACTTTTGCTCCACCTGTCAGAATTTAACGAAACTAAACAATTTAAAAAGGTGGGAACATCTACTACAACTTCCTAGTTGAACACTTTCTCAGATTCCGTAAGAGATTCTAAATTCCAGCCCCTCGAACATATGAACAAGTTAACCAAATTGCAGAATTTCAACAAAAAACTGAACTTCTAAAGCTTGTAACTTTTGCTCTACTTGTGGGAATTTAACCAAATTATAATTTTTGGAAAGGTGGGAACATATACTACAACTCTCTAGTTTATGACTTTTTCAGATTCCTTATGGAATTCAATCCACCGTCCTTTGAACACACGCAAAAATTAATTAACAACAGATTTCTTAACAAAAAGCTGAAACTTTGAAAGCTTGTAACTTTTGCTCTACTTGTCGGAATCTAACCAAATCATACAATTAAGAAAGGTGGGAACATATACTACAACTCTATAGTTGAACACTTTTCCAGATTCCTTATGGAATTCAGTCCACCATCCTTTGAACACACGCAAAAATTAACCAATATTAGATTTCTTAACAAAAAGCTGAAACTTTAAAAGCTAGTAACTTTTGCTCTACTTGTCGGAATCTAACCAAATGATCCAGTTTAGAAAGGTGGGAACATATACTACAACTCCTTAGTTGAACACTTTTCCAGATTCCTTATGGAATTCAATCCACCGTCTTTTGAACACACAAAAAAATTAACCAATAGCAGATTTCTTAACAAAAAGCTGAAACTTTGAAAGCTTGTATTTTTTGCTTTACTTGTCGGAATCTAACCAAATCATATAGTTTATAAAGGTGTGAACATATACTAAAAATCTCTAGTTTAACACTTTTTCAGATTCCTTATGGAATTCAATTCACTGTCCTTTGACCACAATACAAAGACAACAAAAGACAGCCAAGGCTACAGCAAAGCTGGAACTTGTAAAGGTTTTAACTCCTACTCTGCTTATCGGAATCTAACCAAATAGGACATTTTGGAAAGGTGAGAGACTCTACTACAACTCTCTAGTTGAACACTTTATCATATTCAATAAATAAGAGGTACAAAAACATCTAGCAATCCAAACAGCAAGCATTCAGTCAAAAGATGGCTGCTGCATTTTGGAACGGTCGTAACTTTTGCACCACTTATTGGAATCTAACCAAATAGGACATTTTGGAAAGGTGAGAGACTCTACTACAACTCTCTTGTTGAACACTTTATCAGATTCAATCAATAAGAGGTACAAAAACATCAAGCAATCCAAACAGCAAGCATTCAGCCAAAAGCTGGCTGTTGCGTTTTGGAACGGTCATAACTTTTGCACCACATATCAGAATCTAACCAAATAGGGCATTTTGTAAAGGTGAGAATCTCTACTACAACTTCCTAGTTGGTCACTTTTCCAAATTCCGCAAAGAACATCAAGATTTGGTCCGTTGAACACACAACAAAATCTAACCCAAAACAACAAGTTGCTGTTTTAGCTTAAAAACCTGCTGTTTTGGGGAAACAGTTTGTTTGGCCTATCAAATTAACCCCAAAACTCTACAAAAAATTGAGCATAGTAACAATGCATATGAGAACCCATCCAATAAATTTGGAGTCAGAATTTCACCTTTAACATGGGTAATTAATTCTAACCCTAGAACTACAAAAATTGAATCTTAATCACCTTATTTTGTGTTCTACCACTACAACCTTTATATGCATATTTATTCTAGTCCATATGCACAAGAAGTTAGTTCAATACAACAACATACAACTATAATAACAATAATAATAACTAAATGTCACGCCCCGCTTCCCAAAATGAATATGGAATACGGGTACATGACAAAAGCCTTGCGAATGATTTTCATCATCCATAAGCTTTTCAAGAATCTTTACAATACCTCACAAAATAATCAGAGTCGGAAGCAAAAGTATCAACCAACATGCACATATGAACCAAAATAGCAACAAGAATACTTGAAACCAAATATATAAATCTCAAATAGTCATGATCTGAATAACATAAATATCCTGGGTCACATTGCCCAAATACAGGAAAAAATCTAAGTAATCAAATACAATATTGTTCAAGTAAGCTACAAGAATTAATAATAATAAGATCCAGCACTAATACATCATATCACCGATACCATCTGGAACCTGTTCTCCAAAATCTGTAATTTAACAATTGCAGGAATTGGAAAAAGAAAACAAGTACCTGTCAATTGCAAGTTACGGGATGCTTGTAATGCAGGATACAAGTACATGGAGGAAAAACTAACTAATCACATGGAATAAGCATGATGTCACAATAAACAACTAGCATGGCAAGGTGATCAAATGTAAATGGCATGAATCAAATGTAAAGTAAACAAGTATCTTGTAAACAAGCATCAAGTATCAAGTATCATGTAATCATGTATCAAGTGTCAAGTTTCAAGTCTCATGTATCATGTGGTCAAGTATCAAGCAAGCATGTATCATGTTCAAGTATCATGTTCAAGTATTGTAGTGATTACTATTTAGGTAGCACTTCATGCATCCCAGCTTTTACTACATGGTTGCTACAACAAACAGTTTCGCTTTAGATTTCATAGTGGACCATAGAGGGCAGTGTACTCAGGGACAAGTCAAGTAATCGAGCTCCAAGCTCCAAGTATCATGTATCATGTAATCACGTGTCAAGTTGTGCAAGTGGCAAGTAACGTGTCTTGCGTGCAAGTGTCAAGTAATCACGTTTCGAGTATCATGTCTCAAGTCATCACGTAGGATCAGTGGATCCCCTTCCGAGTACACGTTTCTGAATTATCCACTATTAGATCTTTCCCTTAAACCCCGGCTTGGTTATTTTTATTATTAATGTAAAACAAGCATGTAGGTGTACCAAATATATCAAGAATAACATGGCATGATCATGTGGCAAGTTCAAGTTGCAAGATAAGCAGGTATGGGTACAAGATAACTCATAAAAGAATTGAATAACCAAATCTCAAGTTCAGGACAGCAAGACCACACTGTAGTAGTGTTACAAACATGCAAATCTGAATCCAACGAAACGTCTAGAAAATAGACTCCCAACCGAATCCAGCGAGTATAAATAAGTCATATACTAATTCACAAAAACATAACTCAAAACTGATTTGAATCCAGAAAATAAGTTCAGCCAGAAATCAGGAAATCGAATTCAAGAGCAGGAAAACAGCATGAAAACTCGTTAAATAAATCCACGAAAAATCTGGGGTATTTCCTTATATGTCTAGTATCAGAATATAAAGTTTCACAATTTTTCAGTAAAATTAGATCAGTCATCAAAAATTATAGAATATCAATAAACGATAGTTTGGCAAATTTGGAATTCCCAACACTTCTGTACGAAAACTGTAATATCTCGCAAACCGTGAAATGAAATCCAAATCCGCCAAAGGGAGATGAAAATAGATAGAATAAGCTAACTTTTATATTTCATAAATATTTTTCATACAGTACAAGGAATCAGGGTGAACGATTCTTTACAGAACAACGAGCAAAATACAGCAAGTATAGTTTTTATAAACAAGCATGAAACGGCATATAAAACTCATCAATAAAATCCACAAAAATTCTGGGTTATCCCTAAATAGATATAGAAAAACTGACCAAAGTTTTAAATCAAAGTAATATGTGCAGTACACACAAGTATCAAAAAATTTAGTCATCAAAATCATCAAGAAACGAAATCTGGAAACGAAATACACCTCTGTAGTAAAACAGTCATATCAGACACATACGAAAACGAAATCAATCAAGGTCAGAGGGGTTGGAAAGAAGATGAATTCCTCTAAAAATCATGTTTTATACTAAATTAAGATACTGACCTTAATATGGTCTAAATTACTGATCAAGGCAGAATATCGGCAACACACAAAATTTCCTCAAAAACCAAAATCAATATAGATTCAACGAAACTTGATCAAACACAACCAAACATGAAATCGAGTCTACCAAGTGTCCAAACATCATGAAATAGGGTAATTAACATATCCAAGGCAAGTCTATCACATGGATCTCAATAAATACCCAAATTCTCACAAAAATCCCACATACATGATCAAATCAAGAACGGGCAAAACCTATGTTGTTCCATGTCAATCTTGTGTCGTGAGTCAACTATGGTCAATTAGCACTATAGAGACAAACTCATCAATCATACATCACACACGAGTTGTCTCTAGAACCCAACTACACTACAAACAGTATTTATGACTTGTATCATACAAAGGAATTTGAGTACAAGTTACTTGCCTTAACCGAAGATGAAATGAACACCAAGAATAACGGGGACGGATTCCTGGGCAACGAACAAAAATCCACGAACAAGTGATCCACAAATCAAGAGCAACGAACCCACGAACAATCGCACGAACACACGGCACGCTTCTCAAAGCAAGAGAAGAGAGATACCACAAGAGAGAGAGATGGGGTTGCGGCCAAGGGTGGTCGGCCAAGAGTGGAAGGTGACGGGGAGAGATGAGATGAAGGAGTATGGTGGTGTAGATGGTCAGCCAAGAAGAGATCGGGTGTGGGGGTTTGGATGGTGGTTAGGTACAGCCAAAGGGAGGTCGGGGGTGGCTCGGCCTGGGGCTGATCGGGATGGGGGTGTACGACGCAGTTAAGGAGGGGGTGTAGGGAATTAGGGTTAGGGTTTTTGATGAGGGAGGGATATATATATATATATATATATATATATATATATATATATATATGAGAGGAATTAGGGCTTAGTTAGTATGAGATGGGTTATTGGGTAATTGGGTTGTGGGTCATTTAGGAGTAGTAGTAGGATTTGTTTAATTAAGCTTTAATTAGGATACAAATGTATAGGATATCAATTAGGATTCGGGATTTATTTGGCTTTGGTAATCTTATTAGGGATCAAACAATAGGATTGGGAATAGGATGAACAACCAATCACCACCACAAGCACCCAAGAACAAAACAAAGAGGACAATAGCCAAATTAAAAGAAAAAGAACAATAATTGATGAAACAAGAAGGAAATCAATCAAAAGAGCTTAAAAATGAAATAAAACGAATATATATTGAAAACAACTCCAATATACGGTTCAGAAAAATACAAGAGAGTACAATATCCAAGAAAGAGGAAAAATACATTAAAAATACGAAAACGAAAAACAGGGATTACACTAAAACAACACGAGTAGAGAAACCCCCACCCAATCGTGTAGGAATAACTTGCTTCGCCTTCTCCCCCTTGCTCCTTGTTCTTGCTCCTCAAGAACACTCCATGAAAAGAGAACCCATGAAATCAACCCATATTTTCTTTAGATTCTCTCTTTCTTTTCTTTCTTTCTCAATCTTTTCTAAAATAAACAAGTAGAATAGTAGAAGTAGTAGAAGAAATGAGATGAGAAGAGATGGGGAGACACAAAAATGAAATAGGGCTTTGCCCTAGGTTTATGGCCGGCCAAATGGGCAAAGGGGGGTGTTTATAGGATGTGAGGGTGTGGGTATGTGGGTGAGAAGAAGCCATGTCATTCTCATTTGTGGCTCATCAAATTTGTGATCTATTTGTAAATAAATATTGCAATCAACACCCTAATCCAATCCCTACCCTCCATCTGATCATGATGGATCAAAAATGAAAGATATTTTTTCCAAATCACATACTAAACGATTTCGAACGAACGTACAAAATCTATACAGTTCATACACGTACATATATCTGTATATTCAGATAATTTTTATTAGTTAAAACGAATCAATCTGTACAAAAATAATTTAATTCCGAGAAATAAAAATAAAATAATTTTATTACCGGCTCGGAAGATTTCAATATCAATACAGATGTATATAGACTGGTATATATACATAGATAATGTTTATTAACAAAACCGGGTAATATCCAAAAAAAAATATTTCAATTCTGAAAATAAAAATAAAATAATAATAAAATAATAACTTTTTAATACCAGCCCGAGATTTTACAGACATTTTCTCAAAAATCCATTTTTCAAGATTTTGTACAAGTGCACAAAACTGATACAATACATATACATACTTACTAGTATATATATCCAGATAACTTTTTATTAGAAAAACCAAGTAATTTCCATAAAAATATTTTAATTTTAAAAATAATAATAATACAAATAAATATCCAACCGAGATATTACACCTAACCCTCGTCGAGACACTTCCCTCCAGACAGTAGGGGTCCTCCACGGCTCGCGACTATGAATCATAAAGTACTTAGCCCTCCAATGTTTGTTCGTATCAGGGTTGTCAACCAAATTAACACCAGCATGGGGACTATGGTAGTATCTTAACTCCACCATGCTCTTTTGGTGGAGCTTATAAAGCCTCCTAAACACGTCCAATCGAAGCTCGATCCCCGTCGCCTGACATTGCAAAATGAAACTATTCACGTGCCTCCACATGTTTGGTATGAACTGAGCAGGACTCAAAGTAAACCACCTCAAGAATTCTCTTACAAAGGGATGTAGATGGAGGCAGAGACCCGCATGAAAAGCGTAGAAAGGAAAGACACATAGGTCCGGAGAAATCGGAGAACAAGCTATAACTCCAGGACCAGGAAGCAATAAACTGAACTCTGATGGAATCTGATAGAACTCTCGGAAAAGGCCTAAATCCTCTTTAGAAAGAATGGAAGATGTCTCATCAGCCTCCGTGGACTCCCGGTACTCATTTTCCTCATAAAACCTCCCCATCGCACGCTCGACTTGTGCCCACGATTCGGAGAGGTAGTCTCTAATGCCAGTACTACGAGATAAAGAGCACGGATATATCCCGAGCTCACCCGGAGCTCTATCTGCCTCTACAATAGTCTCCACAACGACGGATGGCTCAGCGGGCCCCTTGCCTCGATCAACTCTAGATAAGGGGATCTGAGACGATCCTTCACCTCTGCTTGTAGGGGAGGTCACTCCGCCCGAAGAAACCCTAGACATGTTTAAAAAGGTGTATGTGTGTGTGTGTGTGTGTGTATATATATATATATATATATATATATATATATATATATATATATATAATAATAATAATTTACCTTCGATGTGACGACCACGGTCGGAATTGCTCGCCGGAGATTAAAAATTCGGCCATCTTTTGAGCCAATTCATGACGGAAGAGAATTTTTAGGCGGAGAAATGAAGATAGAGGGAGAGAAATGAGGGGGGGGGGGGGTTATAGCCGAAGAAGAAAACGGTTCGCTTCCCGAAATCTTGGCCCCCCCAAAACTTGGAAAAGCCCAACACACTCATCTACCATCTGATATCCTTAAAAATCGTGCCATCAAGATCAACGGCCAAGATCTGAGGATATTTGCCGTGATCAACGGTCAACGTTGACTATCAACATTGACCAGTCAGTATCACGTGGCTCCTCCTCACTGGTCCACGAGGTTTTGGTGACGCACCAGCCAGGGGTGACTCCGAGTTACCCTCGATCCAACCTTGTGAGAAGTGTCTGCCATTCGATCTCCTAAAAAATTGGGCCATCAAGATCAACGGCCAAGATCTGAGGAGATTCGACCCGGTCAACGGTCAACATTGACTGTCAACATTTGACCAGTCAACACCACGTGGTGCCACCTCACTGGTCCGCGGGGGTTCAGCGACGCACCAGCTCGGGGTGACTCCGAGCTACCCTCGATCCGACCCTGTGAGAACCTTCTGTCTTCCGAACTCCTTAAAATTTTTGCCATCAAGATCAACGTCCAAGATCTGAGGAGATTCGCCCCGGTCAAACGGTCAACGTTGACTGTTAACATTTGACCATCAATGCCACGTGGCATCTCTTCACTGGTCCACGTGGGTTCGGCGACACACCAACTCGGGGTGACTCCGAGCTACCCTCGATATGACCCTGAGAGAAGCATCTGTAGTCCATCTCCTCAAAAATCGTGCCATCAAGATCAACGGCCAAGATCTAAGGAGATTCGCCTCGGTCAATGATCAACGTTGATTGGTGAACATTTGACCAGTCAACGCCATGTGGTGCCTCCTCATTCTTCCGCGTAGGTTCGGCGACGCACCAGCTCAGGGCGACTCCGAGCTACCCTCGATCCGACCTCATGAGAACCGTCTGATGTCCGATCTCCTAAAAAATCGTGCCATCAAGATCAACAGCCAAGATCTGAGGAGATTTACCCCAATCAACCCCATGTGGTGCCTCCTCATTGGTCCACGTAGGTTCGGCGATGCACCAGCGCGGGGTGACGCCCAGCTACCCTCGATCTGACCTCATGAGAAGCATCTGCTGTCCGATGTCCTAAAAAATCGTCCAATCAAGATCATAAGCCAAGATCTGAGGAGATTCGCCGCGGTCAATGGTCAACGTTTGAAGCATTTGCCACCTGATCTCCCCGATCTTCGTGCTAGATCGTAATGAACAGTTGTGATCTGATCAAGGTATTCTCTTTTTAATTAATTTATTTTACTTAAATATTAATTCGAATTAATTATCTAAAAATTCCGAAATTAATTAAAAAATGAAATAGTTAATTATAAAATTCTAATAATAATTATTAATTCTGGAAAATATTTTTATATCTCGAAAAAAATAATTTTATGTTTAGAATAGTTAATTAAATATCGAAAATTAATTATTAAAATTCAAAAAATTGAATAAAATTTTGAAAAATGATTTAAAATTGAAAAAAATTAGAAAAATCTGGAAAAATCTTCGAAAATTCAAAAAATAATTCTAAATATTTTACAAACTCAGGAAATTACTATTACGCCCCAAACGAGATTCAAACGTGAACTCCAATAAATTTTGTAAGCCATTAAAAACAGGCGAACTACACCTCAAAGGCTGTGAAACTCAATCTTCAAAAGTGGGGAGCTTGTGATATGGCTAGAAATAAAACCAAATCAGAACCGTTCAAATCAAACATGAATCTCAAAACTCTCGGCGATAAAACAGTAATTTCCACTACAAATGAGTAAAAAATTGGGGATTGGGTCTTTTCCAAGCCCAATAACCCAAAAAACGGAATTGCCTTACTGGGTTAGGGTGACAATCCATTTTAAATAAATCCAGATCATTTAAAAGAGTTATTTAAACTCATGATTATCCTTAAAAGTCAGTTTAAACCAGATCTCTTATCATGAAGAAATTTAAACTCTATTACTTATCCAAAAACACATGTGATTAGAGTAAATGATTATCCTTAAACTATTTCCAAAGGCGACAATGGATACTCCTACCTCCACTAGAAACAGGTAATCAGTATTAATCTACACAAAAGTTCTTTCATAATCTTTCATATTACTGACTTGAGCGTCGGAGGGTTCGTCGGCGGGATCAATCCCGGTGTTTCGAACTTTTTGTAGGTCAGCAGCAGCATTGAGAACGATCAATACCGGCCAGTAGTCAACATATTTGCTTTTATTGGTTTCAAAAAAAAATTACGAATCATCTGTTTGCTCCCACACTGAAATTAGCAGCAACAGCTAGCAACAGTTCCCTACTACAAACACCGATGTAACTAAAACTATAATAAATCTCCTATTTTTTGAATATAGAAAATGCTCCTTTAATATTTTCTGAAGTTGTCGTAACCAACAAGATTGATTTTTGGGTATGTGCAAGGCTTCTTAATGCCTTGTTCTGAACCAATTGGGGGGGGGGGGGGGTGTGGGGGTTGGTGGTGGTGGTGGTGGTGGTGGTGGTTGAAACTACACACAATGAAACAAATTAGGAGGGGTTTAAAGTCTAAATCCATGAAAATATCGGTACGCTATTATGCTCGTGTTTTGCCAGAATAGACTTCCAAATTCATGGTGTTTTTGTGTACCTACTGTAGATAGTTCTGTTTTATGTGCTATACTCATCGAATGATTATGTTGTTTTGTAGTGCCCTATCTTATTGCCGAACACAGAAGAATTTGTGTATGAAAGTTGTGCACCCTTACTAGAGGCTCTTGGATCTATTGAAGGTTCCTTCACTTTTGTACCTGGCAGGTAGAAACTTTTTAACAAATCTATGTGTACTAGGTGCCGTTAGAAAATGGGTATTTTATACAACATTTACGAACCAGTTTTGAGCAAATTTTTTTGATTATGATTCTTTATGAATTAGTGAGATATCTTTATGGATTTGTGTTCTCCTTCGTGAGTAGATCAAAATTGTATATTTATTTGCTTAAAACGGTTATCGGATGAATGAGAAATTGTCTCCCAAAGTGAGATATTACTATCTTTGAAAATGAGTTGAGAGAATTTAGTCCCACATCGGAAAAAACAAAGGAAATAGAAGAGGTTATATAATAATAATAGCCTCTTTCTTGGCATTGTAAGATAGCAAGCCAAGAGGATCTCTCTCGCGCGCACAGGGGGTACAAATCTCGGACCAGATTACATGCGACTTGTGTGCGCCCGCCCGTCCTGCGGACACGAATGCCAGACCGATGTGAACCCACCCCGTGCTCAACCTTCTATCTACTGTTACAGCCGGTGCATTGAAGGAGTTGTTTGCTGTTACCGTAGATGCATTCAATGCGTTGTCTGCTGTTACAAATCTCATCCTTGCCCTATAAATAGAAGCCTCTCTCCCCTGAATGGACACACCAAAAAACACTTCTCTTCCCCCTCTGTTCTGTGCTTCAAAGTGTCCAGTTCGGTGATAGAATTCACATGTTGTCCAATTCGTGAACTAGACGTGGTGCCTACGTCCAGCTTTTTTGTCGTTGCATCCTGAAGGATAGACGCCTCAGCAAACTCCAGCACCCAGACGAGGTGAATCTGCTTTAAGGACATTGTGTGATACACAAGCCCCGACACCAATCGGTTAGGTTTTGCAACTTTCAATTTCTTTTTAATTTTATTGGTTTTCTTCTTATTCTCCTTCTCTGTTTTGTGCCTCAAAAATCAAACTTTTGTTTTTTGGTTGTAATCAAATTTTGTAACAAACTTAAAACAGATTATTGTTTTCTTGATTTCTATTTGCTTGATTTTGAGATATTCTTTTATTTTATTTTCATTCTAAAAAAATTACACTCGTATTGTGTATTTTCATATTAACAATGACAAATGCATCAGAAAATGTTGTTGTTGCTGATACGGCACAAGTGCCGACTATTGCTGTGGCACGAGTGCCAATGCCGATTGTTGTACCTGTCTCAGTCTCCCATGGGGAGAAATCTGAGAAGTTCAATGGGCAAAATTTCAAGAGGTGGCAACAGAAAATGATGTTCTACTTGATCACCTTGAATCTCGCAACATTCTTGAACAAAGAAGTCCAAATCTTAAAGAAGATGAACAAGATAACCAAGTCATCGCCGCTGTGGATGCTTGGAAAAATGCTGATTACTTATGTAGGAACTACATAATTAAAGGATTAGCCGATTCTTTGTACAATGTTTATATTGATAAAAGAACAGCTAAAGAACTTTGGGAATCCCTATATCATAAATATAAAATTGAGGATGTCGGCACCAAGAAATTCTTTGTGGGCCGCTTCCTAGAGTATAAAATTGTGGATTCCAAAACAGTGATCAGTCAGGTTCAAGAAATTCAACTGATCTTGCATGAGATACATGCTGAAGGTATGAACCTAAGTGAAAGTTTTCCAGTTGCTTGTATTATTGAAAAATTGCCAGCAGGTTGGAAGGACTTCAAAAATTACTTGAAGCATAAGAGAAAGGAAATTGGCATTGATGATCTCATTGTCAGGCTTCATATTGAAATTGGCATTGATGATCTCATTGTCAGGCTTCATATTGAAGAAGACGATAGAGGTTCTGAAAAGGTCGAAGCCATCAGTCAGGCGGCCAAGGCTAATGCGGTGGAACATAGTCAACATTCCAAAAAGCACAACAATAAGGGGTCCAAGTTGGGGCCTAAGGAAGGAATCTCCAAGAAACCGAAGTTTCAGGGTAAGTGCTTCAACTGTGACAAGATAGGTCACAAGTCTACTAATTGCAGACTACCCAAGAAGAACAGGAATAGAGAAGCACATATTGTTGAAGGAATTACTCAAGACATTTCTGATATCAACCTCTCAGCTGTGGTCTCGGAGGTAAACATGATGGGTTCAAATCCCAAGGAATTGTGGATTGACACTGGAGCTACTCGACACATGTGCTCCAACAGAGGTATGTTCTCCACTTTCGAACCATTAGAGAATGGGGAAAAGATGTTTATGGTGAACTCGGCTACTTCAGAAATCAAGGGCCAAGGTAAGGTGATCTTGAAGATGACTTCTGGAAAGAAACTGACTCTGAACAATGTTGCATATGTTCCAGAAATCCGTAAGAACCTGGTATCTGGTTCGCTGCTTAATAATCACGAATTTCGTTTAGTGTTTGAGTCAAACAAATTTATTTTGCCAAAGAGTGGAATGTATGTTGGTAGATGATACATGAGTGGTGTAATGTATAAACTCAATGTAATGATCATGATCAAGAATATCAATAAAGTTAGCTCTTCTACTTATATACTTGAGTCTTCCAATTTATGACATGGTAGACTAGGACATGTTAATTATGATACTTTGCGTAGATTGATTAACTTGAATCATATACCAATATTCCAAATTGATTCCAAACATAAGTGTGAAATTTGTGTTGAGGCAAAACTGACAAGATCATCCTTTAAAAGTGTTGAAAGAGATACCGAACCTCTTGATTTATTTCACAATGATATTTGTATCTAAAAATGATACAAATAAGAGGTGGTAATAAATATTTTATTACCTTTATTAATGATAGCACAAAATATTTTTATGTGTATTTGCTTAAAAGTAAGGACGAAGCTATAAAAAAAATTTTCTCTACAAAAACAAAGTTGAGAATCAACTCAACAAGAAAATTAAGGTACTAAGAAATGACAGAGGTGGAGAGTATGAATCATCATTTTTTGAAACTTATGCTAAGCATGGGATTATACATGAAACCACAGTGCCTTATCTCCTCAGTCCAACGGTGTTGCTGAGCGAAAGAATCGAACATTGAAGTAAATGATGAATGCAATATTAATAAGTTCTGATTTGCCACCAAACTTGTGGGGAGAAGCTATTATTTTTGCCAATTACCTTTTGAATAAGGTATCCAAAAAGAAAGAAGAGAAAACTCCATAGGAGCTATGGAAAGGAAGAAAGACATCTTATAATTATTTGTGAATGTGGGGATGTCTTGCCAAGGTGGCAGTACCTCCACCCAAGAAAGTGAAAATAGGACCAAAAACGATTGACTGCATTTTTATTGGCCATGCAAAAAATAGTGGCGCTTATCGATTCTTGGTATATAAATCTGATATCCTTAATATACCAAAGAACACGATAATGGAGTCTAGAAATGCATCGTTCTTTGAAAATGTATTTCCATGTAAGTATAAGGAAAAATCAAGTTCTTCCAAACGAACACATGAGACTATCAGTGACGATAGTGAAACCCATGATGAAGAAGTTGAGGAGGAACCCAGACGTAGTAAAAGAACATGAACGGAAAAATCGTATGGTCCATATTTTTTGACTTTTATGCTTGAAGGTGAACCCCAAACTTTCAAAGAAGCGGTGATCTCTAGTGATGGCCCTCTATGGAAAGAAGTCATTAAGAGCGAAATTGATTCTATCTTGCAAAATCATACTTAGGAACTAATGGATATTCCACAAGGTAGTAAACCTTTAGGTTCCAAGTGGATTTTCAAGAGAAAAATGAAACTTGATCGATCAATTGATAAATACAAGGCAAGACTTGTAATCAGAGGTTATAGATAAAAAGAATGTCTAGACTACTTCGATACATATTCTCCTGTGACAAGAATAAACTCCATTAGGATGGTACTTGCAATAGCAGCCTTGCACAATCTTGAAGTACATCAAATGTATGTAAAACTAGACTTTATTAATGAAGATTTAGATGAAGAAATCAATATGGAGCAACCTGAGGGTTTTTCAGCTCCAGGACAAGAAAAGAAAATTTGTAAACTGGTGAAGTCATCATATGGCTTAAAACAAGCACCAAAACAATGACATGAGAAATTTGAAAAATGTCATGATGGCTAATGGTTTCAAGATCAATGAATGTGATAAATGCGTATATGTCAAAGACACTGAAAGTGGATATGTCATAATATGTTTGTTTGTAGATGACATGCTTATTGTTGAAAGCAATGATAAGATAATTAAATCTACTAACACCATGTTGAACACAAGGTTTAACATGAAAGACATGAGACTAACTGATGTTATATTGAGAATTAAAATTACAAGAACATCAGACGAACTTGTTTTTAAGCCAGTCACATTATATGGACAATGTTCTTGGAAATTCTGATAAAGATAATATGGAATTGCCAGAATTTCAATAGATCTAACTCAACATTTATCCAAGAATAAAGGTGAGTGTATTTCTCAAACAGAATACTCTAGAATCATAGGTAGTCTAATGTAATTAATGACTTGTACAAGACCAGACATAGCCTATGCAGTGAGTAAACTAAGTAGATATACGAGTAATCCTGGAAGCGAGCATTGGCAAGCAATTACAAGAGTACTGAAGTACTTTGCATTTTACTCGTAATTATGGGCTGCATTATATAAGATATCCGGTTGTACTTGAAGGATATAGTGATGCGAACTGGATATCTAGTGATAATTTAAAATCCACTAGTGCTATATGTTTACATTAGGTGGTGTAGCAGTTTCTTGGAAATCCTCGAAACAAACAGTGATCGCTAAATCCACGATGGAATCTGAATTTATCGCACTGGACAAATGTGGGGAAGAGACTGAATGGTTACACCACTTTTTTGAGGATATTCCAAGGTGGACAAAGCTTGTGCCTCCAATATGCATACATTCAGATAATCAATCTATAATTTGTAGAGCACAGAGCAATTTGTATAATGGTAAATCTAGACATATTCATCGAAGACATAATACCATTAGACAACTACACTCTACTAGGGTTTTCTCTGTGGACTATGTAAAGTCAAATGATCACATTGCGAATCCGCTAACCAAAGGATTAAACCGAGAATTAGTTGATAATTCATCGAGGGGAATGAGACTAAAACCCATGAAAGAATAAGTCGATACAATGGACACCCAACCTAGTTGACTGGAGATCCCAAGATCTAGGTTCAAAGGGACAACTAAATTGTAAATAGCGTGTTGGATCACTATGTGGTTTTTTCCATGTCTATTCTTATGATGAAACAGTGATACCCGTAAGGCTAGAGGCTAAGCTAGGCTTTTCATGATTCTTATGCATCGAAAATCCAAGCCGAGTAATGCGAGTTACTCTTAACTAAGTAATCACCTATGTGAGAGGGAAGAAAGGTCGCTTCCAAGGGAATAATGTAGGGCAATATTTTTGTTAAACTCTTGCAGAACAAGGTGTATGTTCATGGCCAAAACAAACATAACAGTGAGAACTAAAATTCATTAGGAAGATTCCTGTGTGAGATATGTCATCTTTCACACAAATGACAGAACAGTTCAAGGACATAGCGTCTATTGTTTAGTTAGTAAAGTAAACATATTTTCATAATAGAATGTTCAAAGGTAACACCTACCTATCCTATGCAGGTCTCGACCGCTGAATTCTATCACCAAGTCTGTTGTGTTGGTCAGTCATGTCTGTGGTTGTCAATTTCATCCATGTAGGAATTGTTAGAAAATTGGTATTTTATACACCATTTACGAACAAGTTTTGAGCAATTTTTTTTAGTAAGATTCTCCATGAATTAGTGAGGGATCTTGATGGATTTGTGTTCGTGAGTAGAACAGAATCATATATTTATTTGCTCAAAATGGTTATCGGGTGAATGAGAAATTGTTTCTCAAAGTGAGACATTTTCATCTTTGAAAATGAGTTGACGGATTTTAGTCCCACATCAGAAAAAACAAAAGAAATAGAATAGGTTATATAATAACCTTTTTCTTGGCATTGTAAGATAGCAAGCCAAGAGGCTCTCTCTCGCGTGCGCAAAGGGTGGGAGGTGTGGGGGGGGTGCAAATCTCAGACTGGATTACATGTGACTTATGTGCGCCCGCACGTCCTGCGGACACAAATGCTGAACCGACGTGACCCCCCCCCCCCCCCCCCCCCCCGCGTGCAGAGCCACTTTTTGCTATAGTTTTTTTTTCCGATCTGTAACGGCTGGAATAAACACAGAAACAATTTTTTCTGCCATTTATTCACTTCTGTCTGCTGCTACAGTCGGTGCATTAAAGGAATTGTCTACCGTTATGGTAGATGCAGTCAATGCGTTGTCTGCTATTACAAATCTCACTCTGGCCCTATAAATAGAGGTTCCTCTACCCTGAATGGACACACCGAAAAACTCTTCTCTTCCCCCTCTGTTCTGTTTTCACACCCCGATTCCCAAAAGAATATGGAATATGAGTACATACAAGCCCAATGAATGATTTTCATCATTCATAAGCTGTAAGGATCAACTCAACAGTAAACAGGAAGATATAACCACGCATGCATGAATCAAATCTCATAATCTCAAGAACTAATTGAAATCAAATACATAATTCTCAAATAAAAACAAGATCTCGAAAACAATAAAACTCCGGGTCAAACATGCCCAATTACAAAGTATCAAGTAGCAACAAAAGAAACTGATAAATTCGATGTAGAAATAAACTAAAAACATAAAAGATCTAAGACAAAAGCTTAGAACACTTGATCGCTTACTCCTGCACGTAACTGGTCTCCAATGCCTATATAATTATCAATTTGAAAGAAACAGGGAAACAGGAGAGCAATCTGCCTGTTATTGCAAGCTACAGGCCGCAAGTACTACAAGAAAAAAGGGGTACAAGAACAAGGTAACTAAGAGTACAGAGCGGGAAACAAGAATCAAGAGTACAGAACATAGCATGAAAGGAATGCAACAGGCAAATACGGTCAAATAACTGGTAAGCAAGTAAACATGATTAGATAACATGATTAGGTAATAGATAAACATGTAAACTTGTAATAGGTATCACATAAACATGAAAACTTTTAACAAATATTAGATAAACATGTGGAACAGGTGACAAGAATATGCAGGTGAAACATATTATTCTTAAATATTTTATTTAATCATATCTAATGCATCACTTATGCGTCCCATTCCACATTGTTGCTGCATACAAACAAGTTGCATTTAGATTTAGTGGTTGGTCAGTAACTTGATCGGTAAACTTGGTCGGTAAACTTGATCGATAAACTTGGTAGGTAAACTTGATCGGTAACTTGATCGGGGAACATGTAACACGGGAAACACGGGCCCCCTCCGAGTACAGTCTCCTATATTGTGCACTACTAAGTCTTTCCCTTAACCCCGACTTGATACTTATCCTTTTTACCAAAACAGCCATGAATGTGCAAAATCAGGGACAAAAACTAGGTTCAGACTGGGCGGAAAACATGTTCGAGTGCCAAAATTATTATTGAAACAATAAGAACTCCAATTCTGGACAGCAGGATGTTGCTGCACCAAAACTGAAATTCCCACTACTACAAAAAAGCAAATTTGGATCCGTCAGAAGTTATAGAAACTAGATTCTCTGCCGGTTTTAGCACGTATACACATGATATATGAAAGTCACAGAAACTAGGTTCAAATTCTTATTCTTTACAGATTTCATGTTCAGGCAGAAACTCAAGGGTGCAATTCTTATACTCATAAATCAGTTAAGATCTCATTTAAAAATTCTATAAAATTTATAATCAGGTTTTTAATCATGTTGGGCAACATACTAGAATATATCATGGCATAATTTACACTATTACTCTAACTTTTAAGTTAATAACCAAATCCATACACCATAAATCAGAAATCTGGAAATCTGAAGTAAGTAGCATTAAAAATAGGATAACTCGCACATTACAGATCGGATTTCAAATCTGTTAGATGTTCTGGAAACTAGAAACAGAGGCCTACATTTCATGTTCACAAAGTTAGTCATTATTCGGACATTAACAGGATTTATTTTTTTGTGCCAAATCAGGACAGCAGTGAATGAGATTTCTTTTGCATGAATTGTAACATAAATAGTAACTACGATGGAACCAAGTTGATGTATAATACAAATCATAATTTAACAGGTATTCAAATCAGCACTTCATATCAATTCTCAAACTCATTAAGAGAAAAACATTATCAACATGTTTAACATACAAACAAAACATCTATAACTCTCAGTGATTCATGGACATGCATTCACACAGATAAATATCTAGATCTAATTCATATTTGTGTAATGGATATAATAACGAAATGTTTGTGATCCTTTACGATTACGGAATTGACAGAAACAAATCAAACGGGTAAGGTCAAGATCATCAATGGGTAAAACATGAAGAATGAGTCACAAGATGAATCTACTTGCGGTATTTCAGAAAAGTGCTTGTACAGGGAAACAAAAAAAATTGTACAAGATACTTGCCTTAATGGCGATTATCCCAAATATAATGAAGAATAACGGGACGAGAGTCCCGATGGCACAACACGTGCAACGCACGTAACAGCAAAACAGTGACCTGACGGCAACAATACACGTGCAAGCAACACACAGCACGAACTCCAACACGGCAACACAGCAAGATGGCAGTAGCAACTGCATAGGCGACATCAACAACACGTGCATGCACGGTAGCATGTGCACACACGTGCACAGCAAAGCAACAAATAGCAAGAGCGCAAGAACAGAAATGACACTTCGGCCAACAGCAAACAACAACTGTAATGACGGCAACCGGCTACGACAACACTGCAAGGCAGCGAGGTAGAGCGAGGAGGCCAAAAAGCAGCGGTGGCTGTAGTGGTGGCAGGGGGAGGCTCGATGGTGGCTGTGCAGAGATGACAAGGTGGCAGCGGCTATCGAGTGATGGCATCAATGGCACTGCAGGGGAGGTTCTCTGTGGTGAAGGCAGGGGCACAGAAACGACGGGGTTGTACAGGGCGGTGAAGGGCTGATGGTGGATGGGTGGCAATGGTGGTTGTAATGGTGTTGAGAGGGTGCAGGTGATGACAGAAGGCGAGGTCGACTATGGCAGGGGGTCGTCGCGAATGGCAGGGGCAAGGCGCTGGAGGTGAGTGGGAGTGGGTCGAGTAGTGGCGCTTAGAGGACTCGAGCAGCGATCGAAGGACGATAAGGGCGAGGGGATGCAGGCGACGAGGGGATGACTGCAGCAGGAGGTGGAGCGATGAAGACAGAGGATCAGGGGAGAAGATGAACATGGTAGAGGAAGATGATTAGGCGGCTGTGATTAAAGGTGATTAGGGTTTAATTAGGTTTAATGAATAATTAGTATTTACAGGGTTAATGAATGGGTTAATGGGTAACGGGTTAGTAGGTTACGGGTTTGAATGCGGGTTGGGTAAAAAGAGTTAAAACAAGCGGAAATTATAATAGATAAAAGAGAAACCAATAAGCAAAATTAAGATTTGGGTACACGAAAGTTTTGAGGGTTCATCAGGAAATAGAATTGATCGAAAGAATGAATTGTATCGATGACGAACAGCAAAACTATCATCCAATAGTGAAATTATAATAATAATAATCATAACAGTCATGAAAATAATAATAATAATAATAATAATAATAATAATAATAATAATAATAATAATAATAATAATATTAGGACTTGCGGTTTTAAAAAGAAAATCGTAACTCCAATAACATATGCAAGTTGTGTTAAAATCAAACTTTGGGTTAAATTAATGGGCTTCATATTATTAATTAATAATAATAATATATAGGTTAAAGTCTATGGTCTCTGAGTAGATTACAAGAGCATTTATAAAATATTAAAAAGGTGACCATAGATTAAATAACCAAGCAATAACATTAGTTAGATAATCAAATATAAAAATGAACATAATAAAAATAAGTTAAGATCGGACCTTATACAATTTAATAAACAATCAAAGGAATAATAATAATAATAATAATAATAATAATAATAATAATAATAATTAATTACATAACAATTAGAATTTGGGTTTAAGACACTTACTAAAATAATCCTACAATAATAATATATTTAATTTGGGTTAAATAATTACCCGAATAAGAAAATAAACTTACAGAATGGAAATAGATTTTTATTAAAATATATAGTCGTTTGAAAATAGTGACAAATACAATTAACGAATCGAAATGGACTTTATTAGGGGATCCAACAATAAATTTCAACAAAAAGAATTAAAAAGCGGAAAATGATTTATAAAGAATCGAAATACTGAAAATACAGAGAAAATACTCATTGGTGGGAACGGGGGTTACATCTGTGCTTCAAAGTCTTAGTCGTTCAGTGATAGAATTAAGACGTCCAGTTCGTGAACTAGACGTGGTGCCTACATCCAGCTCTACTGTCGTTGCATCTTGGGAGACAAACGCCTTAGCAAACTCCAGCACCCGGACGAGGCGAATATGTTTTAAGGAGATTGTGTGATACACAAGTCTCGACACTAATCGGTTTGGTTTTGTTACTTTCAGTTTCTTTTTAATTTTATTAGTTTTCTTCTTCTCCTCCTTCTCAGTTTTGTGCCTCGAAAATCAAACTTTATTTTTTGGTTGTAACCAATTTTTTTAACAGGTGCATCTGTAGTGGTTTTTGATAAATTTGGCAAAATGGAAAATGGCAATTGGAAAAAAGTCAAAATTGCTGCAGTCGATCATTAACAAAATTTGGCAATTGCAAAAAAATATTGGACTGGCCATTTCGAAGTTTTTTTAAAAATAAATAATTGGAGGGACGGAAAAAGTCCACTTTCATTATTATTTTTTTTTAAATATGAAGGGACCCTCCACTTTCATTATTTTTTTTTTAAAAAAAAATCGAAGGACGCCTTCTAAACCTCCTTCCTTTTTTAAATCGGACGGAACAACATATTCTGTCCGATCAAATGTTTTTAAAAAAATTAAAATTGATCGAACAAAACAAGTTGTTTAGTCCAATCATTTAATAAATAAACAAATTCCGGACGAAATATCTTGTTCCGTCAGCTATAATTTGACAATTGTCAAACTGCCAAACACACTACCAAATTTGGCAACACAGTGTTCACTTTTTTTTATTTTTAGCAAAATAGCAAACCAGTGCAGTTGTTTTTTTTTGCCAAAAAATCAAAAAAAAAAAAAAGACAAAAAAGCTATCCACTAAAGATGCTCTTATAATGTAATTGACTGTGAGGTCTAACTCAGTTTCTGGATTTAGAATGTAACATTTTTTGAGTATTTGGATTCTTTGCCCTACATCAATGCCGAAGAGAGCACTCTCTGCCATGCACTTATGTATAAACACTAAATTTATAGCAGATACATACTAACCTCAATAGATGTGTACATATTGTTCATGTGTATTCAGTCTTTGGTTAAAAATCATTCGTATGTATTTATTTTAATATAGTTCTATGTATATTGTTGAACAAAGATGCCGCACAATCTCTCGAAATTTTCTGCCCGTGCTGGTACGGGGCATTCTGCTAGTAAATTGATGTGCATGCATGGTGATGGTAAGCATAAATATATGATTGAATTACTTGGTCAAATCTATGTTGATCCATTTTCATTGACCATGCATAGGGCTGCAAACGAATCGAGCTATTCGCAAGCTATTCGGCTCGAGCTCGGTCAAAGCTCGGTTAAAGCTCGGCTCGAACCGAGCTCGAACCGAGATCGAGCTCAAAACTGAGCTCGTTTTGTAAACGAGCCGAGCTCGAGCTTGGGTTTTTTTTTTTAGGCTAAGCTCGCGAGCTATTCGGCTCGAATACGGTCAAAGCTCGGCTCGGACCGACCTCGAGCCGAGCTCGAGCTCAAAACTAAGCTCGCTTCGTAAACGAGCCGAGCTCGAGCCTGAAGATATCCGGCTCGGCTCGGCTCGATTGCAGACCTAACCATGCATATCTCCTTGTCACCACCATCATTATGTGTATGTCCATTACTTTCTTAGCACCATCTTAATTACTACACTAGTTTATTTTAGTAAGTTATCCTTTTAGCTCACATTTGAGGTAATATATTCCAATCTAGATTGAGAGATCCCGTTCACCCAGTCTCCATTTTTCCTCCCGATCCCGACCACCCAGTCTCCTTTTGGCCCTTATCCTTTCATTAAATTCGTAGATCTCTCAATTATCTACATACCCATATCCCCCTTTTCGGCTCCCTTGCCATTTCCACTATCTGGCTTCCCGCTATCCCCTTCCCTCTCCCTTCTCCCAGGAGTGAGGCGCGACTCTAGAGGCGCGGTTACCTCTGTGTAGCTGTTGACCTTTAAGGGCGTCGTATTTTCGGGTGCTTTATGATTGCTTTGTGCTTCGAGTCCCAGGTCTAGCCTTCTTCAAGGGTTCTTTTGTGTCGGCTCGAGCTTTCAGATCCCCTCAGCCCCGTCTTCTGCTAGCTCCGTCCAGCACCTCAGGATGTATCTTTTATGTTCTTTGCCACCGTTCACTGTAAGTTCTATTTTTTGCTATTTTTTTAGGGTCTCTTCTGAGATTCTTGGTTCTTCCGTGTTCAGAAAGTAATTTTCTTAGTTCTACCTTCCTAACTATTTCGAGTGGTTCATTGAGGGCATATTCCACATCATAATTTCTTTTTTTTTGTGGTGGTATTTCCTGGGTATTGTATTCGTTTCACCTTGATTCTTATTGGACTCTATTGTTTTTCTTGTCTGCTCTTTCTGCTTGGGTTGTCTGTTTTCGTTTGCAATTTCGTTTGCTATTTTTTTTTCCAGAATTTTTTGATTTTTATGTAATGCCCCGATTTTTCATTTAATGAAAAATTATTTATTTTGCACGTAGTGTGCACGTGCAATATTTTGATAATTAAATTCATTGTGATGGGTATAGATATTTAAATATGTGCTTTTTAATTATTTTTATACAAAGCCTTCTTTCAATTAGACAAAAAGCCTTTTTCTTAAAGCCCAAAATTTAATTCATTTATTTTATTTTAAAATTATTATTTTGGCCCATAAACTAAAGCCCATGAGTTAATTTAATTTTAAATACTACTTGTAATGTAGAATACAATTTAAAGATTATTTTTATACAAAATTTAATGTACAAATTTTTGGAGGCAATTGCATGCACGTGCATTGCACGTACACGTGCAAGTGCACACAAAGCATGGCCGGTTGTGGCTTTTGGAGGGGATGGGAAAATTTGAGTGGGATCATGGTGTGGTGGTTATTTGATCATGGGTAGTTAGTGTAACTCCTCCTTAAATCTAAGCCATTTGTTCCTAACTCCTACTTCAATCCAAGCCATCCATTCTCATAATTTTTTAGTATAAATACCCCCCCCCCCCCAAGCCTAGTTATTCTTGTGCTAATTATTTCCTCCAACCTATAGTCTAAAATAAATCATCTAGTAGTTTATTTAGTGAGTAAAAGATTGAGTTTGTGTGTGGGAAAAGTTGTGTTTGCATCAACAAGAAGGAAGGCCGGCATCACAAGGGGGAGGCTCTCGGTTTTGGTGTTCTTGAAGCTCGGGTGCGCTCATCTAGGAGGAGGACCGCTCTCGTGGCAAGGACTTTCGTTTAGGAGGTTGCTAGTTGTATTTCTCTCCAAATTAAGGTGGGTAAATTTTTCATGTTTCTAATTAGGAATGCATGCTAGATTAAATTACATGAATGAAGCATGAAAAAGATTAATAAGAGTACACATTTAATTGGAAAATGACTTATTGATTGATTGATATATGGATGTGCAATTGTATGTGGTTCTACTAGTAAAGGCAAAATTGTGTGTGAATCGATTATAGCCATAAATTATTGGAGAAGTTTCATTATCTACATCACAAATTATGTACACAAAAGTTAGTAGATTAGCAATGCTACTTTATGTGTTAAACGAATCTTTGTGTTTTATTGAAATGAATTAAAATATAGATTTGTATGTTTGGTAAATGATTAAAAACAGAAATTAATATGAAGAATTACTAGTAAAGAGATTTGAGATGTTAATTGTTAAGAAATGTCGAAAAGAAGAAATGTGGTAGTTATAATGTAGAATTCGAATTTAATTGTATGAAAAATATGTTTTTATTGTTAAAAAAAATTAATTTTTACATACTGGTGGGTAAATTATGTGAGGAAGAACCAATCTGGAATTTTACAGTAATTTTTATAAAGGCAAAATGAAATGAAGACTAGTTGAACATCGAAACATTTTAATAACAGAGAGAATTGATTTAAATAAATTTTGAGTTGCATTATTGACAACCTAAGCGCGTAACTCAAGTGGTCGGGATGGCTTTAATCGCTACAGTGGGTTTTCGGGTCTGAGGTTACTGGTTCGAATCCCCTGGTTACCATACTTTTATTTCATTGCCTTCATTAACGCAAATAGCGTTCGGCCTAGTGGTTGTGCCTTCGGTTGGTTTCCCTGTGGTCCTGGGTTCGAATCTTGGCTTCGGCAAGTTCGAAAAACATATTTTTTTGAGTGTTTTGGTGATCAAAAAATTTTGGAAAAAATATGATTATTCTTCTAAAAATATATGGGACTTATGAAAAATAATTTGGGAATTATTTACATAAAATAAAATATGATTTGAGAATAAATGTGCAAATAGAACTATGGTTCTACATCTATATTTTTGTGAAAATTATATCTTGCAAAAAGAACTTGAAATGAAGGGTTAGAAAATTAATATGGCAAAGAAAGAAATTATATTATGTGATGTGATGTAAATTATTCTCATTTCAGAATAGTGTGAAATTTATGGAATGTGAATATTCATTTAGTGAAGTGATTTCGATATGAAATTGATAATTGATGAAGTATATAATTCCATGTATGATTATGGACTATTGAACAATTTAGAGATCATGCTAATGAAAAAGAAATCTGTTATGATTATGAAAATGAACTTATGAGTTGGAAATGCTCAATTTTAGAAATTGTGAATTGGAATTGAAACAAAAGAGTAGCTAAGTCTCCCCCGACAATTGGAAAGAAATGAAATAAAATTTGAAATGAAAGACCAAGGTTGGTCATGTTTGAATGAATGAATAAGTCCGGTTTAGTGGAGAGACTAACTCTAGAGCTTTGATTTTGTTCATGATTCTAATAAAAATTAAGGATTAGTGCATAGTGAAGACGTGATGAAAGTGAGAGAAAAACACAAGTATGAGAGTTAGAGTTTATGGTGCGGGTGTGTGAGCCACAGAATGCATGCTTGATGAGTCAAGGCATGGCGTGGGCACAACTCAGTAATGATCGGACTTTAGCCACGCTTGTGGGATGTTTGGTGACTGCAAGAGGATCGTGTGCCATGAAGGAGGCTGAATTGCCACAGAATGCATGCTTGACGAGTCAAGACATGGCGTTGGGTTCCCCTCCAAGTTTCTGTACACGTGCTTGTACTCATAGATCATCTAGGATACTCACCGTAGTTACAGTAGTAGATTAAGTCATGACGAGGGATCGAACCCTACAAAGATGAAGAATGAATAAGAGGCTTGCCCTCAGACCTATGTAGTATGGAATGCATAGAATCCAAACAAGTGCGCATTAGTGTCATATAATATAAATAACTGCATTAAGGACTAAGTGCACAATCACAACACGACATCAATAGGGTAGTCCCTTTAGTTTGATATGTGACAAGTTTGTGTTTGTTAAATATGAAAAATAAGTTATACTATTTCCGGTATAGAGAGGATAGCCGTGTATAATGTTCGTCGGTTGAATAAACTGACGTACCCACAGTTTTATATGCAGGTAAGTGATATGATAAAGATTAAAGAGGAACAGATGCTTAAAGATTATTCAATGTTATTGTACATTTATTTAATTGTTGTAAATTTACTTCCGCTGTGCAATGTAAAGTGTAATGTTTTACTTGTAACTCTGATGTAAAGTGAAAAGTTCAAATTTCCTTGTAAAATTGTACTAAATGAAGTTGAAAGATCCTGTAGAACTCTCGAATTCAGTTGTATTTGGGATTCGGGGTGTTACAGAGTGGTATCAGAGCCACGCTTCACACTTGTACAAATTTATAAGGAACGACACCCTAGAAGTGGACATTAGAGTGTGTGTTTGAGTCTAGAGATTTAAATGTAAGTGACTTACATTTGTGTTGCTCTATGACTTATGCTTCTTCCTCTCTATTTCTAAGATGGCTGATCACTTCGACCCTGCTGGAGACGACGACTAGCATATCATTGAGGAAGAGTACCATCCTGGACAAGCAGATTCTGAGGAAGAGTACTATCCAGGGCAAGCAGATTCTGATGGAGAAGAATGGCCTGAATCCCGAGAGATCACCCACCTCCGGATTCATCTGATGACTCTTCTGATGAAGAAGAAGAACCAGTTCCGAATAGTCTTGTGACTTCTCTTCAGAGGCAGGTAGAAACACTACGAGAGAAAGTCGGATTATTGGAGGCTCAATTGGCAAAGCATAAGGACGACTTTTCAGTTCTCAGTCTCGTGTATGGGAACTCGAGAAGAGGAAGAATTTGACCGATGTGCTGAAGGATGAAGTTGACGAACTACGGGGAGAACTTCGAGAAGCGAAGAGGAACCGTAGGAGTTAGACTGTTGTAGCTTCTACTGTTTTCATTCTGATGTCAAGAAATGTTTCAATTCGAATGTATAAAATTTGGAATTCAATGAAATGCAAGTTGATTTAAAGTTCATGTTTCATACTTCGAATTTGATGGACCTTTTGCATCAGAATATGGAATGAAAGGTATTGTGTTGTTCGATACTGGATCTTCTCATACTTTTGTGTCTCCTAAATTTGCTAAAGTATTAGGAGTTGAACCGAAGATTTTTCCAGGCAAGATCTTAGCAGTAGCTACTCCATCAGGAGAAACTCTAACCACTGATCGGTATTATGCTGATTGTGAGATTGTGATTGGAGACAGAATCTTCGGGATTGATCTGATCGAGCTGACTATCTTGGGATTCAATGTTATCATTGGCATTGATTGGATGTCGGTGTACAGTGCAAGCATCGAGTGTAAAACCAAGACGGTAATAGTGAAGGCTCCAGGTGGACCTGAAGTCACTTTCCAAGGGAAGAAAAAGTGTTCTAGGTTGGTGGCAGCTATCCGCAAGGAAGAGACTCCTGTGGAAGTTCAATAGATTCTTGTGGTTCGGAACTATCCGACCGTGTTCTTGGAGGATTTTTCTGGGTTACCCCCGCATCGTGATGTAGAGTTTAGCATCACTGTTCAACCAGGGAGTGCACCCATTTCTAAGGCACCGTATAGGATGGCTCCAGTGAAACAGGATGAGGTGAAACGGCAGATTGAGAAACTGTTGGAGAAAGACTTTATTCAACCTAGTGCGTCACCTTGGGGAGCACCAATGCTTTTGGTAAAGAAGAAGGATGGATCGATGAGAATGTGTATCGATTACCGAGAGCTGAATAAGGTCGCTGTTCAGAATAAGTATCCTATTCCCCGAATTGATGATTTGTTCGATCGTCTACAAGGAGCAGCTGTTTTCTCCAGAATAGATCTTCGATTAGGATATCACCAAGTTCGAGTGAAAGCTGAAGATGTGCACAAAACTGCATTTAGAACTCGACATGGGCATTACGAATTCTTAGTTATGCTATTTGGAGTGACGAATGTACCCGCAATCTTCATGGATTTGATGAACAGAGTTCTGAGGCCGTTCATTGATTCTTTCGTCGTGGTGTTCATCGACGATATTCTCGTGTACTCCAAGTCAGAAGAGGAGCACACCAAGCATCTGGCAGCAGTTTTGAAGAAGCTGGAAGAGCAGGAGTTGTATGCCAAGTTATCCAAGTGTGATTTCTGGAAATCTGAAGTGGCATTCCTAGGTCACATCCTTTCTAAAGTGGGAGTGGCAACTGACCCTCAGAAGATCGAGGCAGTGAGAGATTGGGCTAGGCCTACTACAGTGAAGGAAGTCAGAAGTTTCCTTGGAATGACTGGATACTACAGGAGATTCATTCAAGGTTATGCTCAGATAGCCGTGCTGCTTACTGGTCTGACCAAGAAGAATGCGAACTTCAAGTGGACTGAGCAATGTGAGGCAAGCTTTCAGGAGTTGAAAGAGAAACTGACTACTGCACCTATTTTGGCTTTGCCTAGAGCAGGTGTTGAGTATGATGTTTACAACGATGCTTCACATCGTGGGATTGGTTGTGTCTTAATGCAAGAGGGAAGAGTAATCGCTTATGGGTCTAGACAACTACGACTGCATGAGAAAAATTACCCGACTCATGATCTGGAGTTGGCTGTGATTATCTTTGTCCTGAAGCAATGGAAACACTATGTGTACGGTAAGAAATTGAACATGTATACAGACCACAAGAGTTTGAAGTACATATATCAGCAGAGGGATCTGTATTTGAGGCAGCGGAGATGGTTGGAAGTGCTAGAGGATATGCGACCTGAGATCAAGTATCATCCTGGGAAGGCTAATGTTGTTGCTGATGCACTTAGTCGCAAGAGAAGTTTATCCAGTTTGATTACAACTCAGAAGCATCTGTTTGAGGAATTGGATCGAGCAGGTATTGAAGTTGTTTTGCAAGGATTGGAAGCATCTTTAGCTCAGTTGAGGCTTCAGCCTACACTGAATGGAAGGATCATTGCAAGTCAGGAGGTTGATGCTGATATCTTGAAGATGAAGGAGCAGGTTGGTGCTGGCAGGTTGCCCGGATTTCAAATCAGGGATGGAGTGTTGTGGTTTGAAGAGAGGCTGTGTGTTTCGAATCAGGCGGACCTGAAAGAGAGTATTCTTCAGGAGGCGCATGCTACTCTTTTGTCGGTACATCCTGGGAATACTAAGATGTACAAAGACATCAAACAACATTTCTGGTGGTCAGGTTTGAAGCGGGATGTGGCAGAATTTGTGGCGAAGTGTGAGGTTTGTCAGCAAGTCAAAGCAGAAAATCAGAGACCCGGAGGTCTATTACAGCCGTTACCCATTCCGAAATGGAAATGGGATAACATCAGTATGGATTTCATTACGGGATTGCCTAAGAGTTCTAAAGGCAATGATGCAATTTGGGTTATAGTCGATCGACTAACCAAGTCTGCTCACTTTTTGGCGATGAAACTCACTGCTTCGATGGACAAGTTAGCTGAGTTGTATGTTGGCGAGATTGTCCGGCTTCATGGTGTTCCATCAACTATTGTGTCTGATCGAGATGCGCGGTTTACTTCGCATTTCTTGAGGAGTCTTCAGACAGCTTTGGGTACCAAGACAGATTTCAGCACTGCTTTTCATCCGCAAACCGATGGGCAGACCGAGAGAGTCAACCGTATTCTTGAGGATATGCTTCGGTGTTGTATACTAGACTTTGGAGGCAGTTAGGAAAGGTATTTACCTTTGGTAGAGTTTGCCTACAACAACAGTTTTTAGACTAGCATTGAGATGGCGCCGTACGAAGCTTTGTATGGCAGGAAGTGCAGAACACCTGTTTATTGGTTTGAAGTTGGGGAGCGTCAGTTGTTTGGTCCTGAGCTTGTGCAGCAAACTTCTGAGAAGATTGATCTGATCAGGAAAAGGTTGGTAGAAGCTCAGAGCAGGCAGAAAAGCTATGCAGACAACCGGAGAAGGGACCTTGAATTTGAGGTAGGTGACTTCGTCTTTCTGAAAGTATCGCCCAGTAAAGGTGTGATTCGTTTTGGCAAAGGTGGGAAGTTAGCCCCGAGGTTTATAGGTCCGTACAAGATATTGAAAAGGATCGGGAAAACTGCTTACCGACTTGAATTACCGGAAGAGTTATCTCAGGTACACAATGTCTTTCATGTGTCTATGATGAGAGGTTATATTCCAGATCCGAGTCATCATTTGCCTGAAGTGCCGGAAGGTTTGCAGTTGGATCTGAATTACATCGAGTCTCCTGTCGAGATTTTTGATCGTCGAGAGAACGACTTGAGGAATAATACGATACCGATGGTCAAGGTAGTCTGGAGGAACCATTTGGTTGAAGAGGCTACTTGGGAGTCTGAGGAGAGGATGTTGAAGGACTATCCTGAGCTTTTTGCTTGATTTGTATTTTGTATTTTGTATTTTTTTGTATTTTCCTTGTGCTTGTTGTTAGTGTTATTTTTTTTCTCGCTCTTGACTGTAGTTCCGAGGACGGAACTATTCTAAGGAAGGAGTGTTGTAATGCCCCGATTTTTCATTTAATGAAAAATTATTTATTTTGCAAGTAGTGTGCACGTGCAATATTTTGATAATTAAATTCATTGTGATGAGTATAGATATTTAAATATGTGTTTGTTAATTATTTTTATACAAAGCCTTCTTTCAATTAGACAAAAAGCCTTTTTCTTAAAGCCCAAAATTTAATTCATTTATTTTATTTTAAAATTATTATTTTGGCCCATAAACTAAAGCCGATCAGTTAATTTAATTTTAAATACAACTTGTAATGTAGAATACAATTTAAAGATTATTTTTATACAAAATTTAATGTACAAATTTTTGGAGGCAATTGCATGCACGTGCATTACACGTACACGTGCAAGTGCACACAAAGCATGGCCAGTTGTGGCTTTTGGAGGGGATGGGAAAATTTGAGTGGGATCATGGTGTGGTGGTTATTTGATCATGGGTAGTTAGTGTAACTCCTCCTTAAATCTAAGCCATTTGTTCTTAACTCCTACTTCAATCCTAGCCATCCATTCTCATAATTTTTTAGTATAAATACCCCCCCCCCCCCCAAGCCTAGTTATTCTTGTGCTAATTATTTCCTCCAACCTATAGTCTAAAATACATCATCTAGTAGTTTATTTAGTGAGTAAAAGATTGAGTTTGTGTGTGGGAAAAGTTGTGTTTGCATCAACAAGAAGGAAGGCCGGCATCACAAGGGGAGGCTCTCGGTTTTGGTGTTCTTGAAGTTCGGGTGCGCTCATCTAGGAGGAGGACCGCTCTCGTGGCAAGGACTTTCGTTTAGGAGGTTGCTAGTTGTATTTCTCTCCAAATTAAGGTGGGTAAATTTTCCATGTTTCTAATTAGGAATGCATTCTAGATTAAATTACATGAATGAAGCATGAAAAAGATTAATAAGAGTACACATTTAATTGGAAAATGACTTATTGATTGATTGATTTATGGATGTGCAATTGTATGTGGTTCTACTAGTAAAGGCAAAATTGTGTGTGAATCGATTATAGCCATAAATTATTGGAGAAGTTTCATTATCTACATCACAAATTATGTACACAAAAGTTAGTAGATTAGCAATGCTACTTTATGTGTTAAACGAATCTTTGTGTTTTATTGAAATGAATTAAAATATAGATTTGTATGTTTGGTAAATGATTAAAAACAGAAATTAATATGAAGAATTGCTAGTAAAGAGATTTGAGATGTTAATTGTTAAGAAATGTCGAAAAGAAGAAATGTGGTAGTTATAATGTAGAATTCGAATTTAATTATATGAAAAATATGTTTTTATTATTAAAAAAAATTAATTTTTACATACTGGTGGGTAAATTATGTGAGGAAGAACTAATCTGGAATTTTACAGTAATTTTTATAAAGGCAAAATGAAATGAGGACTAGTTGAACATCGAAACGTTTTAATAACAGAGAGAATTGATTTAAATAAATTTTGAGTTGCATTATTGACAACCTGAGCGCGTAGCTCAAGTGGTCGGGATGGCTTTAATCGCTACAGTGGATTTTCGGGTCTGAGGTTACTGGTTCAAATCCCCTGGTTACCATACTTTTATTTCATTTTTAGAAAAATATAAGAACAGCGGCCGAGAACATTTAATGCTCTCAGCGCCTTCATTAACGCAAATAGCGTTCGGCCTAGTGGTTGTGCCTTCGGTTGGTTTCCCTATGGTCCTGGGTTCGAATCTTAGCTTCGGCAAGTTCCAAAAACATATTTTTTTGAGTGTTTTGGTGATCAAAAAATTATGGAAAAAATATGATTATTCTTCTAAAAATATATGGGACTTATGAAAAATAATTTGGGAATTATTTACATAAAATAAAATATGATTTGAGAATAAATGTGCAAATAGAACTATGGTTCTACATCTATATTTTTGTGAAAATTATATCTTGCAAAAAGAACTTGAAATGAAGGGTTAGAAAATTAATATGGAAAAGAAAGAAATTATATTATGTGATGTGATGTAAATTATTCTCATTTGAGAAAAGTGTGAAATTTATGGAATGTAAATATTCATTTAGCGAAGTGATTTCGATATGAAATTGATAATTGATGAAGTATATAATTCCATGTATGATTATGGACTATTGAACAATTTAGAGATCATGCTATTGAAAAAGAAATATGTTATGATTATGAAAATGAACTTATGAGTTGGAAATGCTCAACTTTAGAAATTGTAAATTGGAATTGAAACAAAAGAGTAGCTAAGTCTCCCCCGGTAATTGGAAAGAAATGAAATGAAATTTGAAATGAAAGGCCAAGGTTGGTCATGTTTGAATGAATGAATAAGTCCGGTTTAGTGGAGAGGCTAACTCTGGAGCTTTGATTTTGTTCATGATTCTAATAAAAACTAAGGATTAGTGCATAGTGAAGACGTGATGAAAGTGAAAGAAAAACACAAGTATGAGAGTTAGAGTTTACGGTGCGGGTGTGTGAGCCACAGAATGCATGCTTGATGAGTCAAGATATGGCGTGGGCACAACTCAGTAATGATCAGACTTTAGCCACGCTTGTGGGATGTTTGGTGACTGCAAGAGGATCGTGTGCCATGAAGGAGGCTAAATTGCCACAGAATGCATGCTTGACGAGTCAAGACATGGCGTGGGGTTCCCCTCCAGGTTTTCTGTACACGTGCTTGTAATCATAGATCATCTAGGATACTCACCGTAGTTACAGTAGTAGATTAAGTCATGATGAGGGATCGAACCCTACAAAGATGAAGAACGAATAAGAGGCTTGCCCTCAGACCTATGTAGTATGGGATGCATAGAATCCAAACAAGTGCGCATTAGTGTCATATAATATAAATAACTGCATTAAGGACTAAGTGCACAATCACAACACGACATCAATAGGGTAGTCCCTTTAGTTTGATATGTGACAAGTTTGTGTTTGTTAAATATGGAAAATAAGTTATACTATTTCCGGCATAGAGAGGAGAGCCGTGTATAATGTTCGTCGGTTGAATAAACTGACGTACCCACAGTTTTATATGCAGGTAAGTGATATGATAAAGGTTAAAGAGGAACAGATGCTTAAAGATTATTCAATATTGTTGTACATTTATTTAATTGTTGTAAATTTACTTCCGCTGTGCAATGTAAAGTGTAATGTTTTACTTGTAACTCTGATGTAAAGTGAAAAGTTCAAATTTCCTTGTAAAATTATACTAAATGAAGTGGAAAGATCCTGTAGAACTCTCGAATTCAGTTGTATTTGGGATTCAGGGCGTTACGTTTTAGGTTTGCATCCCCTCTATTTTCGGATCGCTACAGTAGCAGTTGGTGTTCTGATTTCCTTTTTCTCTCTCTCCCCCTCACTGGTTTGGTCCTGGGCCGAATCATGGGCTCTTCGTGGGTTGATGTGGTTAAAAAGAATTTTTTTAAAAAAATGGAAGTGTCCAAAACCCATCAAAGGCCCATATCCCTGAACCTTCTAGACCACGCTTCTTTACTTCCTTCCTGCCCCTCTAGTTCTTTCATCTCTTCATCTCTTCGTCTCTCTCCCTCCTCCTCCCCTTTCGCCCAATGCTGCTTCCATTGTCTCCAGTCGGGACATCTTAAAGCTTTCTGCTCTTTCAAAATGAAGTGTCTATTCTGTCACAAATCTAGCCATTCTCGCAATCGTTGTTTTTTTCTTCAACAACTTTTGGGTCTTTCCTTAGGCGTTCCTATTTCTGACAAAGTTATTGCCGCCTTGGAATTCCCCTCCCTCCAAGCCAAACTCTCTGACCTTCATGCTCCGACACTGAAGAGAGCGAGAGTATTGGCTGAGTCAGCTCTTCTTCCCACCCCTCCAGCCTCTCTTCGCATTTCTTCTGCCCAGTCTCTCCCTCCCACCCCTTCTGCGGTGGACATCCCCATCCCACCTGCTCAATCTATTTCTAAGTCAATGACTTTACTGCCTCACGTGTCTCTGTATTTTGTTCCTTCGCCTGAGTTCTTAGAAAAAATTGAAAAGTTGGATTGTTATGGGGCTGTAACTTTTATAGGAGCATCTAGGATCTATTTCTAATTATTCACTTGACTCCTTCCTTTGTAATACCTGTAATGTGTCTAATTGGACGTGGGCTGTTAACGCCTACTCCAATGGTGACGTGGTGATTAACTGTCCCTCCTTGAAAATTCTTCAAGAACTGATAGCCATTAAATCCTTTTCTATTGGGTCCACCAACCTCTCCATCCGTAGATGGGTTCAACAGGCTTCTGCCTCTCTGTCCCTCATTCCTTCTCCTATCAAAGTTACCCTTCTAGGCTTGTCGCCCTTCTGTGGTACTCCCCGGCTAGTCGCTGACATGTCTAAATGCATTTGTGACTTGACTTGCATGTCCTCTACTACTTTGCTCGCTTCAGGTTGTCTTCAAGTTGAAGCGGAGTATCATTGCCTCCTCTGCAAGACAGAGTGTTAGCTTACTCTCTCTGTGTTGGTCAGTTCAACTTTGCTATCTCTGTCAACTACCACGACAGTCCCCCTCTTTCCGTTGTTCATGCTCCTATGCTCTTTGGAAACTTTAAAGCTTATATTTCTGAAGCTGTTCCTCCTAAGATCTTCTCTGTGGGTGCTTCCTCTACCCATGCGTCTCCAATCCCCAAGTATAAGGGCAGTCAGAAACCCAATCCAACCACAAAAAAAAAGTATTCCTTCCACCGCAGGAGTGGTGCTTCTCCTTCTCCTTCCACTATATCACCATCGAAACCACCAAACCTAGTTTGGATTAACACCGAATTATCTTCTCCATCTGCTGTGAAGCACGAATCAGCATCCTTTGCTCGTTCATCGGCCCAACAATCTACTCTCCTTCCACCTCTCAATCCTAAAGTATTGTGTACTATCGTTCCTTTTTCCACTGATGCTGGTACTGTCCACCTTCCTGAAACTCCTATTGCTGCTGCCGACTCTAAGTGGCCAGCCTGGGAAGCTAATCCCACTTTTTCTTCTGATTGGGATAAGTTCAAGCAAGTTGTTCAAGGATCTTCTTCTTCAGGTGCCATGTCTAAATAGTCTAAGTTGAAAGCTTCAGTGCCGCCAGCGCCGAAGCCAGATGCCCGGTTTGATCAAGACGATCTTCTTTCCGAAGAGGCAGCTGACCTTTCAAGTCCTTCTGCTCTTCACAAGGTAATCTTCCAAGTTACCCCATTTACTTTTACTGCTTATTATCAGTCTGGGTTTTCTTCCTCTTGCTGTTTTGTTATTAATTTTAGTCCCCGAGTTTTATACCTGCTAGTTTTGAGTTTTTCTACTGGATGTCGATATTTAAATCATCTCTATCTGATGGGAGATCATCTGCCTCCTCTTTTATGGGCTGTGATATTCGACATTCAAGCATAGAGGACACTTTTTCTAACTTTCTCTTAGCTCTCTTGCCCTGTTTTATGCTCCCTAAGATTACCTTATTTTCCACTTCCGATAGACTAAAGTATCCCTATCCCTCCTCTCAATCACCCGTTCAGGCCCATGCCACCACCCATTCCTCACCATCGAATGTTGGTTCAGCAAATGTTCTTCTCCCGCTGGGTGCTAATGTTGTGGATTCCACTCATTGCTCCTTTAGTAAGAATGTTACTCTTCCCTCTTCTCCGAAACAAAAATCATCGTTTCCTTTTATTCGTTCAATCGCTCGTATTAGAGCGAAGAATATTTCTCACTTATCTTCTAAATCGAAGGCCTCCTTAGCTGCTCAGATCCGTAACTTAGAAATTCCTCCCTCGATCCCAGATTCTCCTGCACATTCTTCATGGGGCTCCATTTACCAAGTTCATTTTGACTCCTTATTGAATCCTGACATGCTTTCCCTTGCGGCTAGCATGGGTTTTGTGATTGATTCAAGTCATCCCTTGGATCTTGACTCCATTCGTCTCCGCAAATTATCCACAGCTACTAAGTTTGATCGTGCTCATGATTAGTATCTCTTGGAATATTCGAGGACTTCGGAGTGAGGCTAAACAACAAGCCTTCTTCAATCTCATCTCTTCTTCTCACTGTGATATAGTCTCCATTCAGGATTCTAAGTTGGCATCTACTCCCTCTGCCATCCTGCGCTCCATTGGTGGATCTTATTTAACTAAATGGATCCCGCTAGACGCTATTGGATCGCGTGGTGGGATCTTATTTGGATTTAAAGATTCCCGTTTCACCCTTATCTCTGTCCAACGCTTAACCTTCTTTCTTGTCGTTTGCCTTCAGTGGCACGATTTTAATTGTCCCCGTACGATAGTCTCGGTCTATGGCCCTTCGACTGCAGACCGACGCAACCTGTTCTGGCACGAGTTTGAGTCTTTTCACAACAACATTGTTGGTTTTTGGGTGTTCTGTGGTGACTTTAACATCACCAGATTTTCTCATGAAAGATCTGGGAACGCTTCCATTAGCTCAGACTCCTCCTGTTTCAACGATTGTATTCGATCCTTGAATTTAACCGATCTCCCTCTTAATGGCAGATCTTTCACTTGGTCTAATATGCGACTTATTCCATCTATGGATAAATTAGATCGTTTTCTGGTTTCTTAGGACTGGATTTCCTTTTTCTACAACTCCTACTCGTCTACCTTGCCTAATCCTTCCTCAGATCATGTTTCTATTACTCTGCACTCTAACTATAACTTTCACAAACCGTTCAAATTTCATTTTGAAAAATTCTGGCTGCAAGACCAAGTCTTTGTGAATCTCATCATCGATTATCTTTCCTCTATCACGGGATCTCACGGGCTTGGTCGAATCCTGCTTAAGCTCCATGATATCAAACATGGTAGCAAAATCTGGAGTAAAGAGCAATTTGCTAATGCCAACGCTCTCAAACAGTTCTTCCTTTCTTCCATCGAATCCATCGACAAGCTTGAAGAGCTTGGTCCCATTAACAATTCCCTCCGTTCGGAGCAGAGTACGTTTAGGCGAGAATTTGCTTCCATTCTCCATAATGATCATATTAAATGGGCTCAGCAGGCCAAGTTATGTTGGCTCAAGGAGGGAGATGGGAACACAGTTTTTTTCCATGATTTTGCTTTGCATCGCCAACGGTGCAATCATATATCGTCCATTGTAGATAATGGCATTGAGCTTTCCTCTGAATCAGATTTCCACACTTCATTCCTAAGATTTTATAAAAATTTATTGGGGTCTTCAAAACCACGCTCTATCCATCTGGACTGGGCCCAGCTTTACGGACATGAATTTCATGATCTGTCTAGTTTAGAAGCCCCCTTCTCACTGGAGGAGATTAAATCTGCCGTCATTTCCTTGAGAAGAGATTCTGCCCCAGTCCTAAAAAGATTCCCCTTTCTCTTCGTCCAAAACTTTTGGGATCACCTCAAAGATGATCTCTTCGAGATGTTCCTTGATATTCACCAAGATTCCTTTTCTTTCGACCGCATCAACTATGCGCACATTGTTCTTATTCCCAAGATTGCGGGGGCTAATTCGGTTTCTAATTTTAGACTGATAGCCTTCTCAATTCAACTTTTAAGATCATCATGAAAGTTCTCTCTACCTGCCTCAGTGTTGTGGTCTCCCCCCTCGTTGAGCATGCCCAATCGGGTTTCATCAAGGATCGCTTTATCCTCGATAGTGTTACTTCCGTTCAAGAAATTATTTCTGAATGCCACAGATCCAACTCAGTGGGCATAATGTTAAAATTAGACTTTGAAAAAGCTTATGATAAAGTAAGCTAGGATTTCCTTTTCGATATCCTACTTCAACGTGGTTTCAACCCTAAGTGGATTTCTTGGATTAAGTCCAGTCTATTCACTGGCACTTCGTCTATTTTCATTAATGGTTCTGAAGGCAACAAATTCAAATGTAAATGTGGTCTCCGTCAAGGAGACCCCATCTCTACCCTTTTATTTACTCTTGTAGCCGAAGTCTTTAGTAGACTGCTTCGAAATGCATGGGATGTCAGCATCATCGAAGGGCTAGGTGGATGCCACAGCTTCCGGGGTGTTCTCAACTTGCAGTATGCTGATGACACCATTATTTTTGCCAAACCCAATGGTTGCACCCTACGCAATCTTAAACTTCTTCTTTATATCTTTGAAAGCGCTTTAGGCTTATCTATTAATTTCCGAAAAATTTCAGTTCTTTGGCTCGGAGGATCGACCAATCGTCAATTCGAGATTGCTCAGTTCTTCAATTGTGCCTCTGCCTCCTTCTCTGTCAAGTATTTGGGTATTCCCCTGCGATGGGGAAAGTTACATAAAGAGGATTGGTATCCCATGATTGAGAAGGTGGAGTCTAGGCTCAACGTTTGGTCGGGTAAACACCTCTCTCGTGGAGGTCGTCTGATTCTGGTCAACTCGGTCCTTTCTTCTTCCCGTTATATATATCATGTCTTTCTTCTATGTTCCATCTTGGGTTATCAATAGAATCGACCAGATTAGAAGGAACTTCTTCTGGTCTGGCGCCAATATCTACAGATCGGGAACACACCTTTGTAACTGGAAGGTTGTGTGTTCGTCCAAAGCTACTGGCGGACTAGGTATCCTTGATCTCAGACACTAAAATTTAGCTCTCTTGGGCAAATGGGTATGGAGATTGATCAAAGTGGATCACTTACCCTGGGATCGTCTTATCTCTCTTAAATGCTTCCGTCGTCAGCAGATTCTAGACTTTCACCCCTCTATTTCCTCTAGTGCATCCCCATTCTGGAAAGGAGTATGGAAAGTTGCTGCACCTTTCCTGTGTAGCATTTTCCATGTTTGTGCAGATGGCTCCCATACCAAGTTCTGGGTGGATCTCTGGATCGGAAATATTAAGCTTGCATCCACCTATCCGACCCTCTTTCAACTAGCTTCAAACCCCTTGGCCACTGTGGCCGACTATTGGTCGGTTCATAACAACTCCAGAGTGTGGCAGCTCCCCTTTTCTATCGTTCTCCCCCCTCCTCTTCAGACTGAGTTCTCTAAGATCATCGAGAGTTTGGAGAACTACTCCTGGCATCCATCAGATGATGCCAGGTGGTGGTGGACCAGTTCTGGTTCCTTCTCAGTTAAATCTTTTTATACTTTTCTTAACTTCAGAGGGGTTAACTCGCCTATCGCTAAAAATATCTGTAGCAGTTGTGCCCCTCTCAAGGTTAAGATTCTCTCTTGGCTCGCCCTCAATAACAAGCTACTTATAGTGGAGGTTCTCAACAAAAGAAACCTTGCACTGGGCCAATTATGCGCATTGTGCTTTAATTGTCCTGAGGATGTCGATCATCTTTTTCTGCACTGTCATTTCTCTAGCAAACTGTAGGCTATTTGTGCGATAGCTTGGCAAGTCTCCCCCCCCCCCCTCTTTATCCTCTAGTTGGAAGTCGCATTTGATTAGAAAAGAATTTTACAAAGCATGGATCCTTTCTATTATGGCTATTATATGGGTTATTTGGAAGGAGAGAAATTCTCGTATTTTCTCCCATACTTCCAAACCCATTGACACTATTATCGATGATTTCATTTTCTATTCTCAGCACTGGACCGCCTCTTTACCATCTCATAAAGTTGAGGCGATGAGATTTCATCGACTTATTGAAGTAGTCTTGTTTTTACGTTCTGCTTAGTCGCTATTACTTTAATTTGCTTCTACTCTCTCTGTTTCTTCTATTTTTTTCTTCTATTTTCTCTCTCCTCTTCGTCTTTTTACTCTATTTATTAATTGCCTTACTTCTCTTTTTTTCAGGCTTGAGTGGGATTTTGTTATGCCACTGCTTACTTCCCTCCCTAAGGCTGTTATTCCGGGGGTTCTTGGAATGTTTTTTGGGTTTTCAGGCATACTTCGATGTGCTCTTGTGTTCTTTTGTGTTATGGCATCCTATCTTCCTATCTTTGATTTCAGCCTGTTATGCTATCTCGGATTATGTTCTACCTGTCTCGAGTACTTCTTATTTTGTGTTTGTTGGTACTGTAAACTTCTGTTTAGATACTCTATTTAGTCTTTAAGTTCTTGTTCAGTGTGGTAAAACTATTTTGTTGCTTGCTATTTGTTCTATTCTGATGGAGATTATGCTGGGGTTTCGACCCTCCTCTTCTGAGTTGGCTTTGGGATTGAGGTTTCTTTGATTGGTGTTGTAGGTGGCTCTTTGGGCCTCTGCTTTGCTTTGTTGAGTGGTGCAGGTGTTCCTATTGGACTCTGGATTGGTTTTACTGCTCACTGTCCATGTTCAGCTTTGGTTGTTATCTCCCTCAGGTGCAATTTTGGGTTTTTTTGGTCATTTGACCTTGTATGCCAGTGTGACTCTCCGTCAACAAGCAGTTTCGTTCTTTTTCTCTGGTGGGATGTTCTCCTGTTTTTGGTTTTTGCAAACAGGTTTCTGTGCTTGGTTCCAGCTGTAGGATTTTCTGTGAATCCCGCTGTTTCGGTTGGTCGTGATTGAGTCGGCCGTTGTCTGCATTGTTGTCGCCAGGAATTGAGGGACTTTTGGGGATGCTGTCTGCTGTCACTACGGAGGCATCTCTTTCGGCTGGTTTTCACTTTGGCTTTAGTAGGACTGTGTTGAGTCTGGCTTTTTGCCTTTTGCATGTATCGTTTCGAGCTGCAATCTGTCGTATTGCTCGCTTAGTGATGTTCTTATTATTCTTTTTTTGCTTTCAATTAGTTTTACTGCGTGTAAAATTGGTTATGGTTGTAATACCCTTTTTTATAATTAATGTTTTATTGGGCTGGAGCCATAAGGCTTTATCCCCGCTATCAAAAAAAAACTGTTAAAGAAAAGAAAAAAAATCTCATAAGTCTAAATATAATTTTGGTCAAATCGGGGACCTAAAGGAAAATTTTCAATTCAACTTGCACATCCACTAAAGAGTTCCAGATTTCGATGAGTTTGAATAATTATTGAATATTGGATAATTCAGCTAAGGTCTAGATTGATTTATCTTATATTTTAGTTTTGATTTAGAGATAAACATGAAATTGAGATATACATATTTAAAGATAATGATGAAATCTAAACCCAAGAATTTTTAGATCTTTATAAATAATTGTAATAGCCTCAACTGAGAGGTGAGTACTTCATATGAGAGTTTCTACTGTAAACGGCAAAGTATCGTCTAGTGAGGTTTGAGAGATAGAATGTATATAGGTGATAGTATTGTAACTCTTGTGTCATCTTTAGTTGAATAATATCTCTAGTTGAATAATATCGTGGTTATTTCTCCCCCAGATTAGGTTCGCCAAACCGGGACAAATTGTGTGCTTTTGTGTTAGGTGTGTTTATGTTTCCTTGACTCTTCACTGTGATCGGTTGTTACCTCTCGCTCTAACTTTCGTTGCGCCGAATTTCAAGTGGTATCAAAGCGTGGTGAAGATGTCAGATCATAGTTTCTTGAAAATCAAGCACTTCGATGGTAAGATCAACTTTAATCTCTAGAAGGTGGACAAGTATTACATATTGGTTCATCATGGTTTGCATATTGCCCTAGAAGGAGATAAACAAAATTTGGATAAACCGAAAAATTCATACGACATAAAGCAGGAGAAGTGAGATAAGATTTGTTTAAAAGTGTTTGAGTTTAATCGGGCTTTCATTGGTGGACGAAATCAAGTGCAACTTCTTGGTGGACGATGTGATCAAGGACTTGAAGGAGGATTAACTTAGGAAGGAAACTATAAAATCATGGTCTACTTCTCGAGTTGTCTGGCAATAGAGGGAACTTTAATTGGAATTTGAAAGGGACAATGCGCATAAAGCAAGGGTTTGTTGCAACTTTTACAGGAAGAAAGGGTATTACAAAAGGGATTCTAGCAAGTTTCTGTGTCATGGGGATGCCAACTTAGTAAGTGATATTCTTCTTGTTTCAAGTTCTAAAGATATGGATTATGATTTGTATTTGACTCTGGGAGTTATTCTCATATTTGGTTCGAGATAGAGATGTTTTCTACTTAGAAGTCTACAATATGTTGTTCTTTAAGGACAAGGACTGGTGAGAATTGTGATGTAGTGGGTGAGAGGACAGTTGAGTTGGAGATGTCAGATGAGAAGGGTTCTCAGGGTTCACATTGCAAAAGGTCATGCATGTTCCTGCATTAAAATAAAACCTAATATTATTGGGAACTCTGAAAGCAAAATACTATAAGTACGTAGCTCGATGTAGAATTCTATCAATTTGAAAATGTCGTCGTAAGGTGATGATGGGAAAGAGGGGCGTTCAGCACAACCTCTATAAGCTGTGTGAATGGGAAAACTCAGCCACGTGTTTTAAAGCCCAACGTTCTTAAAGCATCTAGTCCGCCCCTACTTAAATCACTGAAGCAAGAAAACTACATTGAATATCATCGAGAGATGAAGGCTGCCAGGGGCGAAGCCAGAACAATTTTACCGGGAGGGCCAAGAAAAATTTTATGACTACATGTAAAAATATAGAGATTTTTTCATAATTTTTAGGGGGGGGGGCAAACAATAAAACATAGAATTTAGGAGGAGCCAAAATATAATTTTTTAAGGGTTTATAAAATTTTCAATAGTGTGAAGGGGGTTTTTGAAAATTCTTTTGGAGGGCGAGGGGGGGCACCCCCGGGCCCTCACTATGCTCCGCCACGGAAGGCTGCCTCAAGATAGGTGGAATTCATACTGAGAATGACGTATTCGTGTCAACACCTATTGAGGTATGTCCTTGAGAGGGTATATAATTGGAGAAATAACAGGTGAAAGTAAAATTGACTATCAAATGAGCCACCGAATCATGTTATTCACAAAATGATCAAGGGAATATTCCAGAAGCATAAGTCACACAAGGCAAGAGATACTACAAATGCAAGCCAATGGGAAATTGTTGGGTTGACGTCTCACATTTGAAGTAACTAATTCTTAAAGGAAAAAAGATCTCAAAAGCCTAAAAAAAATTTGGTCAAACCCGGGACCTCAAGGGAATTTTCCAATTTGACCTGCACATCTAGCAAAGAGTCCTGAATTTTTTTTAGTTTGGATATTTATTAAATATTGAACATTAATTTGGTTAAGGTCTAGTTTGGTTTATCTTTTATATTTTAGTTTTGTGCGTTGAGATAATCATGAAATTCTGATACACATGTTTAAAGATAATGTTGGGATTTAAACCTAGGGATTTTAATATCCCACAGTGCACGAGAAAGTTTATCATAGTCTCTGATACCACTTGTGATTCGGAGCCTACTAATTTCGGCCTGTTAGTTGAGATGGATATTTGGTAAATTAGTCTAAAGTCCTAATGACCAAAACGAGAAATTTCTTATTGGAGTCTAAGGTCTAAATTAATTTAACCATTCAACCATTTTTGAAAGAAAAAAAAAATTCTGTGTGGGACTATTATTCGAGTCACAACCCAACAAAAATGGCAAAAGAGCGAAGTACTAGTTTGATCTAATGTTATATATACACATTGCGATCAAGCAAAATGAGTCCTAAGACTAGTAATACTGCACTAATCAATCCTCATACCCCGTCCTCCGATCAAGCGAAAAATATCACGGGGAAATCCGGGACTCCAAACTGATCAATAAACTGCAAGGCATCGCTCAAATAGTGATAGTCTAGGAAATTAAGGCTTGTGTCAATGTTCTAATTGCTTAATAGTACTGAATTACCACTCTCTCCAAATTGAGAAGACTAATTAATTTGGCTGAATGAGATTCTCTTAATGCGCACTGACTTAAAGAACCAACCACGAAATTATCTTAAGCATGAGATTCTCTTTGGTTCTTTCATTTCTGATCCTTCAGTACATGTTGGTGAGTGGTGATCGCTTTCAGAGCCTTCAAGGTATTAAACCTGACGTGAGCAAACAAGTCGCATACGTGTTTGATTGCAGCCTGATATATGGGGGTAACCGATGAAGTTTAGACGATCCAATTAACCTCTTCCTTTCATTTGGTTTTTAAGATATATGATTAGATTTCTAGTGTTGAAACATTGATTGTATTAAGTTATGCGTCCCTCTCTCAGTGTCAATTTCCTTTATCTAACTACAGTAGAACGTAAAACTAATTCATAACTTGACCGAAGATGAATGAAACAATTGGGGGATAATGGGAGGGTTAATTTGTGTTGCTTCAAAAAAAAAATAAAGAAATAAAGAAAAAGAATATATAATTGAATAACGAAAGATTTGTCTTCATTACAGTAGCGTACACAAAGCAACCTGATTAATTTGATGTAAAAGAAAAGATTGTGGAAGTTGTGTTAGCTTCCATTGTGATTAACTATCTTTTCCACACATTGGGGAAATTAAGCTGTCGTCATCTACCAAAGTGAGATATATATTATATAAAATCAAAAGAAACTAAATATTCGAACTGATGTAGGAAGCGGAACTTTTCAGAGTAAGGAGATTCTTCTCCAAAAGCAAACCTTTCATGAATGCTCTCACTAATCATATACAAATTAAGTATCATGGATTCGACTTTGCTAGTGGAGTCATCCCCCACTTCCACATTACTTGGCACAGGTTGAAGAAAGAACCTACACCATTAAGTGATTTAATTACTTTTACAAACAAAGTAGAGAAAATTGTATGAAAATAGTCTCAATCTGATGGTGCGTCAAGCCAACTTGTACAAGTAGTGCATGCACTCTATTCCTTTTTAAGCATTCATGTATTTGAGAATGTTAATTCATCAAATTCCTTATTAGATCAATCCCCCAGTAAGATTTTTTTTTCCCCTAAATCAAACAAGCGGTTTCTCATTTTTGTTCTCATGAATAATGATCCTCTCATATACAACTAATAGACAGAGAGAGAGAGAGAGGGGAAAAAAAAGAGTAATGCTTCATCCACTACCAATTTCACTATTATTTTGTTCACTACCTTATGTGGCATTCTCCTATTGGAGAGTTCTACTACCTACTTTATTTTTTCCTACCTATTGTAGTGTTCCAACTAAGATAGTGAAGAAAAATGTAGTAAAATTGGTAGTGGATGTAGCATTACTCAAAAAAAAAAAAAAAAAAAAAAAAATTTGAATTGTGGAGGGCTAATCCTCTCTTGATTTAATTCAGTGGACTGAGTGCAATAAGGTACTGATTCGTATGTGTTAAGTCTAATGTAAGCAAATAAATAAATTAAATATTAGGAGACACCAAGTCATTAATTAAGGTGTCTTGCTTAGCTGTTAACGTTTTCCTGAGTTGGCCATTGGTTATCCAATCAAGTGTGATTTTAATGCATAGTCAGCCAGTCACCTACGGCTCATCATCTATTTTAATTTTAAAAACTATTCAAAGAATCATATCTTAATATAGAATGTGTTGGGTTTATATCACTTGCATACACATGTCTATGAAGAAGACGATAAAATGTTGAGATAGATCCAAGTAAGACATCGAAGAAGAAGAAAAATAGTCAGCAGAAACAAACAGGTTGAGTTTCGGTCGACCGCTCTGACTGCACAGGATTCCCGAGAGGGGAACAGTCGAACGATTGTTGTGTACGGTCGACCGACCGCGGCGCTGATGGGTTATTTGGGTCGGGTCTTGGAGATTCATGAGAAGCCCAACTTGGTCTTCAAGTCAAATCGTACGGCTCCCAATGCAAGGTTACTCTTCAGTAGTAATTGGATGGTTAATGTATCAAGTGTATCAAACTAGGGGTTCTCTAGATCTATAAATACAATGTAAACAGTTCCTAGAACGATATGATTCTAATGAGTACCGAATAAAAGAAGAGAGTACTTCATATGAGAGGGTGAGAGAGTTTCTCCATTGTAAGCAGCAATCAAGTTCCAGTTAGGTTTGAGAGAGGGTCGTAGTGAGAATTGTAATATTCTTGTATCTTCTCTAGTTGAAATAATATCTCGGTTCTTTCTCCTCAGATTAAGGCAAAAGTCCCAACCGGGACAATTCTTGTGTGCTCTGTGTGATTGGTGTGATCTAGTTTTGCTTGGTGATTTGTGCTGATTATGTCAAAGACTCAACAATATCCTCAGTTTTCCTAACAAGTGGTATCAATCAGGTTCGTGGGTTTGTTCGAGTTCCTTGGAGGAGATGGCAGATCAAAAGACGAATATCAAATGGTTTGATGGTAAGATCAACTTCAATCTATGGAATGCAGACATATATGATATTTTGGTTCAGAAGGACTTGCACATTGCCTTACAAAAGAATAAGTCAACTAACATGAAGCAAGAGAAGTGGGATGAGATTTGTTTGAAGGTCTTGAGTTTAATCCGGTTGCAATTGGCGGACGAAGTCAAGTGTAATATATATTCTTGAGGAGACAAGTGCGGCGAGTCTGTAGGCAAGACTCAAATCTGACTTGCCGCGCCCCGCTTCCCAAAAATACGGAATACAAGCACATGACATTGGCCCAGAGAATGACTTGCGTCATCCATAAGCTGTTACTGATTCATCTAAACAATATAAACAAGAAAGCGATACAACCACGTATGCAATAAAGGAATAATCACATGAATAACAATACTTGGAATATAAGCATGAAATAACCAAATATAATAATCCAACATCTGGAAACAATAATAACAATATTCGGGTTAAAAGCCCACAATACAAAGAAATAACAATAGTTCAATAATTAAGTCTCCAGAAAAAAGCAATAATTTATTAAGCGGCGATGCTATCAATCCTTTCACCATTGTTGTTCTCCTAATCCATCAGGCAATTCTCCGTGAATACCTATAAGCTGTTCATCTAAAAAGAGAGAATAATATGTCCTTAGAGCAAGTCGTGGACAGTAAGTAGAGAAAACAATGAACAATGGCAATAACGATATAACAATGAATTCAATGAAACGGTAGGATCGATAGCAATGAACACTTGGCAAAATGATAATGATGCGATGTGCAATAACAATGATCAATAACAATAACAATAAACAATATAAATAACGATAGCAATAACGATAACAATGTTAAATAACGATGACAATATGCAATGACGATGCGATGACAATTTTAAGTCTATTATTCATTTTAGTCTTAACTAATGCACATATTACTGCGTCCCATTCCACAGGTTCGATGCATACAAACACTTTCGTTTAGACCTAAGTGGTGCACTCTATAAATCGTGTACTCATTAATGGTAAACACTATTCACCTTACGGTGTACAATACGGTCTTCAGCAACGATACAATACACGATAGATTGGGTTACTGCCTGATATGGCTAAAAATGGGGGTTAATCGGAACCGTCCAAATCAGGCACGAATCTTGAAGCCCAGGGGTAAAACGGTAATTTCACCCGCAAATAGGGTCTAAGATGGGTACTGGGCCTCTCCGTTAAAGACCCAATAACCCACGAACGGATCCGCTTCAATCGGGCACAGCAATAAGCCCGATCAGAGGGATAGAATCAAGGCTCCTGATTAGATTCTAATCAACGGCCCTGATTCATGCCTATCCCTCCACTGGGGATTAGGGATTACATTCCTAATCTGTTTACAAGGAGAATATTCCTTATCAGATCACGGGGATTACATTCCTAATCTGTTCCCTAAGACACCTATAAATACCCCCCAACCATCTCCATTAAGAGGTAATCAATCTTTCTCCAGTTTTTGCGCTCTTTCATAATCTCTCTGATTACTGACTTGAGCGTCGGAGGGTGCGTCGCCGGGAACAACCTCGGTGTCTCGCACTTTTTGCAGGTGTACGAAGGGAGCGACGATCAAACCCCGACGGAACAGGTATACAGGTTTACTATTCAGTTTCCCTAAGAATCCACAAATACTATCTGTTTGCCCCCCACACCAAATTTAGCGGCAACAGATTGGCACCGTCTATGAGAAACTAACGAATAGAAACCTCTCCTCTTCCCGGTGAATAGATCATCTCCAACTATGCCTCCTAGGAAAGTCAGATCAGGAGGGTCCAATCGAGGACCCAACCCCGATCAACAGCAAGAAGTCCCCATCCAGCCTACCCAACAGTAGGGGCAACTTCCTCCTACAGCGGAGGACCCGCTCCAACAGGACCTTCCCCCTCCTCCTAATCAGCCACCTCCTAAAGGTCCTAATCCTCAAAAACAGCCTCTTCACCAGGACCGCGTCTCCATCCACAACGCCTCTTCGGACTTTATGGCTTCCCATCATCCCCGAGCCTCTGGTCGCCATAATACCGCTCTCAACCGCCAGAAAGATGACGACCTCCGCCGCCATCTGGATGAAAAGCGGGCCCGAGAGGGAACCTCCCGCCAACACCGTCCGGACGAGCGGTCCCCTCGCCACCGGGAATATAGAAGGTCACCTAACCGAAGGGGTCGGAAAGAATCCCCCGAGCACTACCGAAGAAGGCCACACTCCCCTACAGGTCGGCAACAGCCCAGGAACAGTGAGGCACCTATCACACGTGCCAAGTTCCAGTAGTTCCAAGCGACCGTCCTACAAGCTCTCAATCTCCGTTCCAACACCAACGCACCCAAGATTCCATCTCCTCCTCCGGTCCAAAGCCCTCGACGGTGGTCCCCTTCTCCTCGCCCTGCTCCTACCAACTCCCGGCGTACCCCAAGTCCTCGTCGCTCCCGAAGTTACCACCGCCGTAGCCCTCGCTCTCCCTCCTATGAAGACGAGTCTAGAGGCTCGGCTGATAACCGTCGGAAGGACGACACCATGTACCGCCGACTTCATGAGGTAGAGAGGCGCCTGGGTCAGATAGACTGAGAAGAAGAGCTTAGGGGGAGGACTCTACGTCCTAGCCGACCCCCTTTCTCCCGAACCATTGTGGATGCACCTGTGTCGTTCGGTTTCAAACCTCCCTAGTTCGAGACTTACACAGGGGAGACCGACCCCGTTGATCACATCGAAAGCTTTAAGACCCTGATGCTCCTCCATCAAGCTTCCGATGCCCTCCTCTGCAAAACCTTCCCCGCAACTCTTAAGGGCCCAGCACGAGAATGGTACTCTTGCCTTGCCCCCTCCTCAATATTCTCCTTCGAACAATTCGAGACCCTATTCGTCACCCATTTCGTAAGCAGCCGTAGGGCTGAGAAGACCAGCATCTCCCTATTGCACCTCCACCAGAAGAAGGGAGAGAAATTGAGAGACTATGTGAAGAGGTTCACAGCTGAAGCCAGGTCCATTGCATCCCTCGACCAGTCGGTCGCTGTGGCAGCATTTCAATCTAATGTCCTCAATTCCAACCTCCGCTCCTCCCTCGCCAAGAAGCCTCCACAGAAATTTTCCGACCTCCTCCTTCGCAGTGAAAAGTTCATCCGGGCCGAGGAGGCCGAGCAGCGACCCAACTGGGAGGGGTCTTCCTCCGGGTTTAAGAGAAAGGGAACAGAAGAGGAAGGAGCCAAGAAGCTCCAGAAGGATAATGCCGGCCAGCGCCGACCTCTCCCCAGATTCGAGAAGTTCACTCCCCTCACCACTAACGTCTCAACTATTCTAATGGAAGTCGAAAAGGAAGGGATCATACCCCCTGCTCCGAGGATGAACACCCCTGCCAAGAAAAGAGATAATGATAAATGGTGTCGTTATCACCGGGACCATGGGCATGACACCAACGATTGTCGTGCCTTAAAGAACGAGATCGAAGCCCTTATCCAGAGGGGGAAGCTGACCAAGTTTGTAAGAAAGGACCGAGCCGAACTTCCTCCCCCGCCTCGGGGGGCTAATAAGCGTCCGGAACGAGAAGAGACGCCTGACTTCGAGGAAGAGCGAGTCCTCCACCTCATTCACGGGGGCCCAATGGGGGGCTCCTCAAACTCTTCTCGGAAGGCATTTATAAGAGAAGTCAACTCGGTTCGAACCACCCCTCCTCCTAAAGGCCTCGGAGTGCCCGTCACATTCTCCGATGAAGATCTTGAAGGTGTCCGCACCCCTCATTGTGACGCACTTGTCATCAGTCTCCACATGGCGAACTTCAAAGTGGAAAGGATCTTAGTAGACAACGGCAGCTCCGTCAACATCCTCTTCCTCGCCGCTTTTAGAGGCCTAAAGCTCTCCCGAGATAGACTCAAGCCCGCCGGCTACACTCTCCATGGGTTCACGGGAGTGCCGGTGACTATTGAAGGGGTGATCACCCTCGATGTAACCGCCGGCCAAACTCCTACCACCCGAACGGAGCCAATGGATTTCATGGTGGTAGATGTCCCGGCAGCCTACAATGTCATTTTGGGTCGGCCCGGCCTGGCCGCCCTCGAAGCTGTCCCTTCTGCCTACCACCTCAAAATGAAACTTCCCACTCGGGCCGGAGTAGGGGAAGTGAGGGGCAATCAGGAGCAGGCCCGCAAGTGCTATATGACCTCTACCCTCGGACCCGTCCTCTCCTTAGAGACTCTGGAAATCCCCCAAGATGTTGCTCGACCAACGTCCGAGCCAGCGGACGAATTGGAGGAAGTGCTCTTCTCAGAACAGGAGCCGGCCCGCAAGTTCTTTGTCAGCAAGACCCTCCCGTCCGCCCTATACTCAGACATTATACAATGCATCCGAAGGAACCAAAACCTCTTCGCTTGGTTAGCTGCAAATATGCCCGGTATCTCTGAAGAGCTTCTAGTCCACCGCCTAAGCGTTAATCCGGGGTCCAAACCGGTTCAGCAGAAGAGGCGCAAGTTCGCCCCCGAGCGTCAGCTCGCTATAAAAGAGGAGGTAGACAAACTCTTGAAGGCCCGGTTCATACAGGAGGTGAACTATCCTGAGTGGCTATCGAATGTAGTAATGGTGAAGAAGTCCAATGGGACTTGGAGGATTTGTATTGATTTCACCGACCTCAACAAGGCTTGCCCCAAGGACCCATTCCCTCTTCCGAGCATAGACACCCTGATCGATGCAACCTCGGGACATGAGCTCCTCAGCTTCATGGACGCCTTTTCAGGCTACAATCAGATCCGGATGTTCCCCCCGGATATCCCGAAGACTTCGTTTGTGACCGACCAAGGCCTCTATTGCTACAGAGTCATGCCGTTCGGTCTAAAGAATGTAGGCGCAACATACCAACGCCTCGTCAACAAGGTTTTCCAGGCTCAGATCGGCCGGAACATGGAGGTGTATGTTGATGACATGCTTGTGAAAAGTATCCGAGGCGTTGACCATGTGACCGACCTCCAAGAAGCATTTGACGTTCTGAGAAAGCACAATATGAGACTCAACCCGAACAAATGTGCGTTCGGCGTCTCATCAGGGAAGTTCCTCGGCTTCATGGTTAGCCAACGAGGAATTGAAGCAAACCCGGAGAAGATCAAGGCCATATTAGACATGGCCCCTCCCAGAAATATTAAAGAAGTTCAAAGATTAACAGGCCGTCTAGCCGCCATAGGGCATTTTCTCTCAAAGTCCGGGGAAAAATGCCTCCCCTTCTTCAAGGCCCTCAGGGGGGCTAAAGGATTCGAATGGGAGCAGCAGCAACAGGAGTCCTTCGACCAGCTCAAGGCTTACCTCGTCAATCCCCCTCTCCTCAGCAAATCGATCCCCGGCGAAACCCTCTACCTCTATCTGGAAGCCTCCGAGTAGACCCTCAGTGCAGTCTTAGTGAGGGAAGAAGACCGGGCTCAGAAGCCCATCTACTATGTCAGCAAAGTGCTTCAGGACGCCGAGCTCCGGTACCCGAAGATAGAGAAAATGGCCTATGCCCTGGTGATGGCCGCGAGAAAGCTCCGCCCGTACTTTCAGTCTCATTCGGTGGTCGTTCTTACCGACCAGCCACTGAAACAGGTTCTTCACAAGCCCGAGACTTCAGGTCGCCTTATGAAATGGTCGATCGAGCTGAGCCAACATGATATAACTTATCAGCCTCGGACCGCGATCAAGGCTCAGGCACTAGCCGAATTCATAGTTGAGACTACTATCCCCGAGTCCAGCCAAACAGTGAAGGGGCCGCCCGTCTGGTCGGTTTATGTTGACGGATCCTCTTGCAACGAGGAAAGCGGGGCAGGGGTCATCCTGGCAGGCCCAGATGACTTTATCCTCCAAAACTCCCTCCGTATAAACTTCAAAGCCTCGAACAACAAAGCTGAATACGAGGCGCTCATAGCCGGCCTTGGGATGGCCCAAAATGCAGGGGCACAACGCCTGCGGATCTTCAGCGACTCTCAGTTGGTCGTCAATCAGGTCCTCGGCGAGTATGAGGCCCACGATGACAGGATGGTTAAATACTTGGCTAAAGTCAAAAGCCTTATGGCACTATTTGAAGAGGCCCTCATCCAAAGGATCCCCAGAGAAGAAAATGCCCAGGCCGACGCCCTATCCAAGTTAGCCTCCTCTTCCCTTCAAGGCCTCGAACAGACTGTGTTGATAGAAGTCCTCCTGAAGCCGAGCATAGAGGACGATACGCTCGACTCTGTTGAAACATTGCCTGTCCTCCTCGAAGACAATTGGATGAAACCCTCGTCGAATTTTTAAGGGACGGACTCCTCCCTGAGGATCCCAAGGAAGCACGAAGGGTTAGAACCCGAGCCGAGCGTTACACACTAATCGGAGGCATCCTGTATAAACGCTCCTTTACCCAGGTGGACGGTCGGCCCTACCTGAGGTGCCTCTCCCCCGGGCAAGCCGATTACGCTCTGCAAGAGCTTCATGAGGGCATCGGCGGGGCCCATTCTGGTTCCAGAGCCCTTGCGCGCATGTTGAACTACGGGTATTTCTGGCCCACTCTCCTACGGGACGCCGAACGACACGTTTGGCAATGCAGCTCCTGTCAGAGATACTCCGATATCTGATGCCTCCCACAAGCTCCACTGGCCTCCCTATCAAGTCCGATCCCATTCGCAATGTGGGGGATGGACTTACTAGGGCCGTTTCCGCCAGTTCCCAGATAGTTCAAATTCCTAGTCGTGGCAATCGACTATTTCTCGAAATGGATAGAGGCCGAGCCCTTGGCCACGATCACCGAAAACAAGATCGTTCAATTCTTCTGGAAAAGCGTGATCTGCCGATTTGGCGTCCCCAGGGTCCTAATTACAGACAACGGAACGCAGTTCACGGGGGCTGCCTTCCGAGCTTTATGTGAAGACCTCGCCATACAACACCGATTCTCCTCCGTCTCTCATCCTCAGTCGAATGGCCAGGCCGAAAATGCCAACCGACAGATCCTCTCCGGCATCAAGAAAAGGTTAGACAAGTGTTCCAAAGGCTTGTGGGTCGATCAGCTTCCCAACGTGCTCTGGAACTACCGCATCACGAAGCGGACCCCGATAGGTGAGAGCCCATTCAATCTCACCTATGGGTCCGAAGCCATCATCCCCCTAGAAGTCGGAATACCCTCTCCTCGTTTGATAGCTTTTGAAGAAGAACAGAACGCTAAGGAGCTCAGAGCAAGTCTAGATCTGATAGACGAAATCCGAGAGAAAGCGGCCATACGCCAGCAAGCTTATCGAAGAAGGATCGAGCTAGCATACAACAAAAGAGTCCGCCCAACGGACCTCAAGGAAGGGGACCTGGTCCTCCGAAAGTTGACCATCTCGTTCCCTAATCAGAAAAGCAAATTGGCCCCGAACTGGGAGGGACCTTACAAGATTTCTAAAGAAATCCGCCCCGGCACATACCGACTAGAAGATCTCGAGGGCAGGGAGATTCCCAGGACTTGGAATGTCGACCATCTCTTAAAATACCAAGAGAGAGCAACAACGACTCTCTAAGTAATTCGAGCTGTCGAAACATTCTTTTCCTGTAACTTGGAGTAATTTTTCATAGTGATTGTCTTTCATTTTTCCTTGTAATAACGGCTAGCAACTTTAGAAGCAGCCAATCATTCGATACTAATAAATAAAGTCTTTCATATTTTTGTTACTGTCTACATCTCTCTGCTTTTAACTCTTCAAACTACCGATGGTTCGGAGTCCAACACTTGGTTCGATTCTACTTCGCAAGTTCGCTTCTAAGCGGGCTAGAAGTAGTTCGCCATTCGGAATTGCTCCCACAACTGTTGAACTAATTTAAACGATGGTTCGGAGTCCAACACTTGGTTCGATTCTACTTCGCAAGTTCGCTTCTAAGCGGGCTAGAAGTAGTTCGCCATTCGGAATTGCTCCCACAACTGTTGAACTAATTTAACCGATGGTTCGGAGTCCAACACTTGGTTCGATTCTACTTCGCAAGTTCGCTTCTAAGCGGGCTAGAAGTAGTTCGCCATTCGGAATTGCTCCCACAACTGTTGAACTAATTTAACCGATGGTTCGGAGTCCAACACTTGGTTCGATTCTACTTCGCAAGTTCGCTTCTAAGCGGGTTAGAAGTAGTTCGCCATTCGGAATTGCTCCCACAACTGTTGAACTAATTTAACCAATGGTTCAGAGTCCAACACTTGGTTCGATTCTACTTTGCAAGCTCGCTTCTAAGCGAACTAGAGGTAGTTCGCCATTCGAAATTGCTCCCACAACCGTTGAACTACTCTAATGATGGTTCGGAGTCCAACACTTGGTTCGATTCTACTTCGCAAGTTCGCTTCTAAGCGAACTAGAGGTAGTTCGCCATTCGGAATTGCTCCCACAGCCGTTGAACTACTCTAACGATGGTTCGGAGTCCAACACTTGGTTCGATTCTACTTCGCAAGTTCGCTTCTAAGCGAACTAGAGGTAGTTCGCCATTCGGAATTGCTCCCACAGCCGTTGAACTACTCTAACGATGGTTCGGAGTCCAACACTTGGTTCGATTCTACTTCGCAAGCTCGCTTCTAAGCGGGCTAGAAGTAGTTCGCCATTCGGAATCGCTCCCACAACTGTTGAACTAATTTAACCGATGGTTCGGAGTCCAACACTTGGTTCGATTCTACTTCGCAAGCTCGCTTCTAAGCGAACTAGAGGTAGTTCGCCATTCGGAATTGCACCCACAGCCGTTGAACCACTCTAACGATGGTTCGAAGTCCAACACTTGGTTCGATTCTACTTCGCAAGTTCGCTTCTAAGCGAACTAGAGGTAGTTTGCCATTCGGAATTGCTCCCACAACCGTTGAACTACTCTAACGATGGTTCGGAGTCCAACACTTGGTTCGATTCTACTTCGCAAGCTCGCTTCTAAGCGGGCTAGAAGTAGTTCGCCATTCGGAATCGCTCCCACAACTGTTGAACTAATTTAACCAATGGTTCGGAGTCCAACACTAGGCTCGACTCTACTTCGAAAGATCACTCCTAAGCGAGCCAGAAGTGGTTCGCCATCGCTCCTACAACCGTCGAGTCGCCATAGCAAAAATCCGAGGTTAAACACTTGAGCTTGAGCGCGTTCCGCGAGTTCGCCAAACTGCGAGAGTGGGCGTCGGAAAGAATGCTCGGTGCCTAGCCGAACACTCATCTCTCCGACCTGCGAACAAACAAATTGGCCGACCAGAAAGCCTCGGCCCACTAAACAGCAGTCACACTGGCCGCCAAGCTACACGAGCGAGGTCGATCCGCGCCGAACGTGCGTCCAGCCGAGCCTCGAAAGAGTTTGGGTTAAGGTTTTAAGGAACCCTCTCCTCGGTCCCGGACTTGGGTCATCACCTCTTCTACCATGATTTTTCCCGACCCTGACACCCACAACGGGGCAGTCAGAATCGGGAGAAGATCACGGTGGAAGAACGACCACCCGTCCTCCCGAAGCAAGCTCCTCCCTCGAATTCAGACCTGGGTCATCACCTCTTCTACCATGATCTTCCCCGACCCTGACATCCACATCGGAGCAGTCAGAATTGGGAGAAGATCATGGTGGAAGAACGACCACCCGTCCTTCCGAAGAGCAACCGCCAAAAACAGATGCCTCTGAGGGCTAAAACTCATCGTTGTTGCGATTAAAATGACAAAAGGGATGGGGGTACTTATAGCCTTCCCCCAAGAGACTGTCATTATGACCCTCGGGAGTCTAACAGTCACGCCTAGGGAGCTGAAGCGCCACGCATTTACTAAAAGGCACTACTCTCAATGTCATTGGGAAGGCGGAACGCCCCTGCAGATCCCGGAGCACCATTAATGCTGTTAGGGAACTGGTCCCATTTTTTCCCAAACAACGGTCACAAAAGTAAAGAACACACAAGTTCGGCGACAACATTTTATTGATGGATCGGATGCGGTACAAAGACGGACACAGCAGGATTACAAATCATTAAAGAGAAAGTTACAATGCCGACTTATTACACTTGGCTAAAAAGAAAAATATACAAAAGATCGCAGAGGCGACGTCTTCAGCATTTTTTCGGAGCCGGAGCGTTTCACTTCAGAGACACTCGAGAGTGACGACGCTTGTCTCCGGAGCGCGACCCCAAGCCAGCAAATTGAGACGTGTCCTCGGCGCCGCTTCGGGTAGCTACTCCGACGGATGCTCTGCTTGACAAAATTGCTGCCGAGCTTTGGGCGTCCCCCAGACTAGGATGACCGATGCGCTGACGAGTTGCCATTTCGTAGAAGGTAATGCCCCGCTCACTCTCCGTGCGGGTGCACGAGGTGCTTCGGACATTGATTGGTCCCGAATGCGGCTTGAGACGAGCCACTTCCGCCTCCAACTCCGAGATCCGATCACGCAACGAGTCGTCTTTGACATTAACTTCGAAATGAGGGGGTATCGCGGTGTCCGGTATCCCTGATCGACTGGCTATGAGGCGCCGAAGATGAGTGACTTCGATACTTTTATCCACCGTCGCTCTCTTTAGCGCTTCGACTCGGCTGTCAACTGGACCCGTTCGGTCGTCAACTTGGCCACTTCGGCCGTTAGCCCCTCGCCTTCCGTCCGAAGCTTCGTCTCTACGGACTGCAGATGCCGGATCTCGGAAAGAAGGTCGTCTCTCTCCGCTGTTATTTTGGACAGATTATGACGAATGCATTGAATCCGAAGCTCATTACTGAAAGCAGTTGGCGAATATTCACCTTCTCCCGTGGTAGTCAGGTCGGCGATTCTGCTTTCCAAATGACAAATCTCGATATCTCGCCGACCGAGGACGAGCTGGAGATGGTTCCGCTCACTCTCTGCTCGACGCAATCCAAGCTCGACTTCGTAGAGCCGTTCTCGGCATCTTGCCAGACACAACCTCGTCGCCCCTAAACCAGCCTCGGCTCGAGCTTCCTCATCCGAACGAGCAGGCTCGACATCTTGAGCAACCACCATGAGCTGAAAAGAGATCGAAACAAACAGCAAAAGTTCAAACACTGCCGAAGCATCACACTTGAAAAATTTTCAAAACAAGAAACTTTCGAGACAAAAAGAGAATATTTGACGAAAAGGGGACGAAAGACGAAGATCCGAACACCAACACTTCAAAAAAAATTCTTTTCATTCATTTCAAAAAGGCAGCGGTGGCCAGTCCGCTATTAGGCGTTACAATGATTGAAAAGAAAGGCAAAAAAACAAAACAAGAAAACGAGGAGCAGAGTCAAGGCGCGACCTCTTTCCCCTGGCAACGAGTTCGGGTGGGAGTCGGCTTCTCCGAAGGGGTCTCCACCGCCAGCGGAGTGACCACGGTACCGGGGACCTCATCGGTGACCTCGACCTCGGCATCACCTTCATCATCCCCTTCCTCTTCCTCCCCCTCGGACTCAGGGTCGAAGCCTTCGACGTGGTCGGGGAAGAGCCTCCACCCCGAGACGTTCACCTCGGGGAACTCCATCGACACCCGGTCGATGGCTGCGGCGAAGGCCTTCGCCATGTTCTGGGCGAGGAACCCCTGCGTCTTCTCCAGGGTCGCGTCCTCCGCCGCCTTCGCTGCCTCGGCTTTGGCCAGCTGCTTGGCCGACCCCTCCTTCTGGCGAAGGAGCTCGCCCTCCAACCTCGTCACCTCGGCCTCGAGGTGCACCATCCTCGCCGACCTGCCCTCGTGCTCGACGCGAAGCTTATCGAGCTCGTTCGACAGCCGAGCTTTCTCGTTCCGAGCCTGGTCGGATTCTTGCTTGAGCTCCTTCTCCAGAGCTGTCAACCTCTCGGTGAGGTGACCAAAGTGGACGATGATCTGTAGCAAAGAAGAACCAAAAGAGTTAGGAAAAATTTTTGGTTAAAGGAGTGCAGCGAAAGAAAGAGGCTCGAGACTTACCGACACCGCCGAACGAGCGATCTCAATCATGTCGTCGCCCTCTCGCCCGGCCTCCATGGCGGCTCGGTCCTTCGGGGTGGCGAGGTGCTTGACGGCCTGCATGCTCGCCAGCTAGTTTCCGAGGAACCCGTCGTGCTTCCGGACTTGCCAATCCGAAACGTGAATTCTTTTGTGCTCCTCCGTCAGGAGCTCCTTGGCAACTTCCGTCAGGGGCAGCGTCGCCATTCCCAGAGCTGCGGCGATAAGGAGCTTGCTGGTAGCTGCCGAAGCCGAAGTCCCCACCACGGCAGTAACGGGACTGTCGAGGACCTCCACTTCCTCGACCGGGGCTGCGATCCTCGGAGCCTTCGAGGTCGACGGCAGCTTGGTCACGACCCTTTTGCACTTCTTGGGGGCCTTGCTCGCGAGTCCGGCCCTGAGCGCTAGCACGGCGTCGTAGTCCATGGTTTCTGCATCCAAAGCAAAAACTAATTAGCACACCAAGAATGACAAGGAAGAGAGTTCGAAAAGCAAAAAACATAATGAGAGCTTTGTACTGGGATCTACGCGGTAGAGCCCTCCCTTGAAGAGGATATCCTCCGTCAGCTCCTTCCAATCATACTTTGGCCGATCAAGGAGAGTCCGGACCGCTTCTTCTTCTTCTACACTGAGCTTCGGAAGCGCCCTCGCCCTCTTCAGCACCCCTTCTACCCAGTTGGAGGGGATCGGCCACGCCTCCCGACTCCGCACAATCAAAAACTTCTCTCGCCAGTGCTTAATGGAGTCGGGGCATATGACAAGCCTGCCACCGTGCCTCGGAGTCAAGTAATACCGGTACTCTGATTTATTCCCTTGGTGGAGCCGGTATAACGTCCGAAGCACGTTCAGTTGCGACTGGATCCCTGCGGCCTGGCAGTGGAGAACGAAACCGTTTATCACTCTCCACGCGTTCGGCATAAGCTGGATGGGGCTGACCCCAAACCAACTTACCACGGTAATGGCAAACGCGTGGAGAGGTAGCCGGGCCCCGGCGATAAAGGCATCGACCGGCCAGCAACACATCGTCACTGGCAGCGGCAAATTGGCCCTAACCCCGGGGCCCGGCAACATGAGTTCGTACTCCTCCGGGATGTAGAACGAATCCCGGATCACTGCCAGATCCTCCTCGCGCAGGATCGACACCGCCTCGTCTGCCTCCGTCGTCTCCCTCGCAGCATTCTCCTCGAAGGACCTCCCCCTCCCATGGACGATCCACTCGGCTTGATCCTCCGGGAGCTGCCTAACTCTATGGAGCCCGGTCAGCGGCCCCGGCAGTTGTCCGAACTCTCCCATCCGCTTCGGATCTTAGACGATCGAATCCTTACCGAACACCTTCGGGCCCTTAGTCGGAGTCGAACCTTCGGCGGCTTCAAGGGAGGGCTCGGACCAAGAGGTTTCTTCGAAGACAGAAGCTACAAACATAATTGATAAATTACCTTAAAAGAAGATAGCTACCGGAAAACTTCGTCGGAATCAAACGTCGACCACCGGAAGCACTCGCCTAAGCACAAGAGACCGCCTGAGCAAAAGAGAAGGAAAATGAGAAATGAGAGGGGGGGTGAGGATTTATAGAGAGGCGCACGCCAAACGAGGATAATGGGCTTGTACGACCGGCCCACCTACACAAAATGACAAAAAGACCTCAACCGTCGCCTTGTTTACCACGCCGAATCATGAGCTGCATTTAATGAGCATCCCATCTGATGGAAGCCCAGAGGTCACTGCACTTAATAAACGTCCCATCTGTCAGAAGCTGTCAGAAAATTGTCAGAAGTTCAGAAGGCACACAGTTGCTACAAACTTCTGCAACGAAAAACGACAAGTCACGGACCTCGGCACCAGCTGCTGAGCGTTCTCGGAACCAACCTCGTTACGGGGAAAAATTCGAGTTCGGCACCAGCTGCCGAGCGTTCTCGGAACCGACCTCGTTACGGGAAAAAATTCGAGTTCGGCACCAGCTACCGAGCGTTCTCGGAACCGACCCCGTTACGGGGAAAAATTTGAGTTCGGCACCAGCTGCCCAGCGTTCTCGGAACCGACCACGTTACGAGGAAAAAAAATTTCGAGTTCGGCACCAGCTGCCGAGCGTTCTCGGAACCGACCCCGTTACGGGGAAAAATTCGAGTTCGGCACCATCTGCCAAGCGTTCTCGGAACCGACCTCGTTACGGGGAAAAATTCGAGTTCGGCACCAGCTGCCGAGCGTTCTCGGAACCAACCTCGTTACGGGGAAAAATTCGAGTTCGGCACCAGCTGCCGAGCGTTCTCGGAACCGACCCCGTTACGGGGAAAAATTCGAGTTCGGCACCATCTGCCGAGCGTTCTCGGAACCGATCTCGTTACGGGGAAAAATTCAAGTTCGGCACCAGCTGCCGAGCGTTCTCAGAACCGACCCTGTTACGGGGAAAAATTCGAGTTCGGCACCATCTGCCGAGCGTTCTCGGAACCGACCTCGTTACGGGAAAAAATTCGAGTTCGGCACCAGATGTCGAGCATTCTCGGAACCGACCTCGTTACGGGGAAAAATTCGAGTTCGGCACCAGCTGCCGAGCGTTCTCGGAACCGACCCCGTTACGGGGGAAAATTCGAGTTCGGCACCATCTGCCGAGCATTTTCGGAACCGACCTCGTTACGGGGGAAAAATCGAGTTCGGCCCCAGCTGCCGAGCGTTCTCGGAACTGACCTCGTCACGGGGGAAAAATCGAGTTCGGCACCAGCTGCCGAGCGTTCTCGGAACCGACCTCGTTACGGGGAAAGATTGGACCTCGAGTCATGCCGAACTCCCTCTCAGCACTTATAACCATGCCGAACTCTCCCCCCTCTTCGGAAAGATGGGCCGAACCGCATACAGACCCCGGTCCCCCAGTGAGCGAGCTCTAGAAGGGGTCAGAAGCATGATACGAGCACAGGTGCCCCTCCACGAAGGAAAAAGGTCGAACCATCTGCCTAGAGATCGCAAAAAAATAATTAAAAATTTGGGAAATCAAGGAAGAACTCCTGGAAAGCAATTGTAAAAATGGGGAGCACCTTCTCGTCCCCAAACATGCAATTAGTGCCAAAAACCATCTTCTAAGACCTCCGAACGCCGAATTGACACTTAGCAAAGTCAAAAGGACATCCTTGCAAGAACACCACATGATCATAAGAGCTCAGGGGCGACTCAGAGTTCAATCCACTTGAAAATTGCCAAATTACCTCCTTCAAGATTCAAAACCCTCCATTTAGGCTCCGATACAACTCCGCTCGCCATTAAATTAGTTAAACTACTCCTCAAAGGCCGATCAAGCCCAGCCTTTAGGAGTGGGGCGCTCGTGATATGGCTAAAAATGGGGGTTAATTGGAACCGTCCAAATCAGGCACGAATCTTGAAGCCCAGGGGTAAAACGGTAATTTCACCCGCAAATAGGGTCTGAGATGGGTACTGGGCCTCTCCGTTAAAGACCCAATAACCCACGAACGGATCCGCTTCAATCGGGCACAGCAATAAGCCCGGTCAGAGGGATAGAATCAAGGCTCCTGATTAGATTCTAATCAACGGTCCTGATTCATGCCTATCCCTCCATTGGGGATTAGGGATTACATTCCTAATCTGTTTACAAGGAGAATATTCCTTATCAGATCACGGGGATTACATTCCTAATCTGTTCCCTAAGACGCCTATAAATACCCCCCAACCATCTCCATTAAGAGGTAATCAATCTTTCTCCAGTTTTTGCGCTCTTTCATAATCTCTCTGATTACTGACTTGAGCGTCGGAGGGTGCGTCACCGGGAACAACTCCGGTGTCTCGCAGTTTTTGAAGGTGTACGACGGGAGCGACGATCAAACCCCGACGAAACAGGTATACAGGTTTACTATTCAGTTTTCCTAAGAATCCACAAATACTATCTGTTTGCCCCCACACCAAATTTAGCGGCAACACTGCCGTAAGCCACAATCAATCGATAAAACACTAACCGGAACATTATTTAGGGAAACACGAGCCCCTCCTCCGAGTATCGTCTCTATATTTTTCACTACTTAAATCACCCTAAAACCCCAGCTTGTTAACAATTCTTTATTAAAATAATGTGCAATAACGGTTGGCAATATCACAGTACTAATAGGGAACAATAGGGATAATAATATCAATGGGAAAACGAAGAGAGGATCAATAGGGGATACTAGAATGATGACAAAACAACACTAAGATCATGCAATGCAAATCATACAATTAAATGAATCAAATACAACAATGTAGATTCAATTATATTATTAAAACATGGAAAACTCAATTCTGGACAGCAGTAGGTTGCTGTACCAAAATTGGATTTTCCGCTGCTAAAGAATAGCAAATGTGGATCCATCAGAAGTTCTAGAAACTAGACTCCTACTCGATTCCAACGCATATTTAAAGTCCAAAATCCGACAACAGCAGCTAGGTTAATTACAGGGTTTTTTACAGGTTACAGATTCTGACTGGTTATCGACGTTAACTAGTTAAAGTTATAAAATGAGTAAATATTCACTTTAAAAAGCACTAAAAATAATTATCATGACCCTAAGCATATTAACTATCAATCTAAAAATTATCATTGCAATATTTGATCATTAGTTCATCTATTTAATCAGTTTAACATGGTATATGCATAAATCTAGAAATAAAATGCAGCAGTAGTAAAATTTTCATAACTCATGCAATATAAGTCAGAATTCAATAATTTTTGGTGTTCTGGAAACTAGAAACATAGGGCTACATTTTATATTCAGAATGTTATGGTCTTTGATGATTGTATCTAGGTTAAAACAGTCTAACAATGTTCAGGTTGACAGTAAACTTCAGGGTCTCAATATATTTTCCATAAATAAAATAATTAAAATCTTATAAACGATGAGTTAGTGATTGAGAACATAAATTATAGCAAGTTACGTCTATGTGAACATGGTATTAAGATGTATAATGTCTACAATCTTACTAATCACAATCAACCAATACACCAACATCAATCATATGAACAACCAACACTAGCATACAATTTACAATAATTGTGTAACGTCATGACATAAATTACAATAACAATCCCTATTCATATATTCAATGATTAACTACATGAATGCATGCAAGATCTCTATAAATCAGAGGCAAATAGATGGCACGAAGTCAAGACTACTACTTGGATTCGCTCGTGTAAATACATAGTAATCCAACGAAATAGACGATATACGGTAATCGATATGGATCTACTTGCGGAATCAATAAACAATCTCAAATACGATACAATAACAATCCAAGGGGAAATGACTTGCCTTTAACAACGACGTTAGATCCGAAATATTGAGAATAATGGGATTAGGATCCGGGGGTGACACGTGCACGCTACGTGTAAAAGCCACACACAGCAAACAGCCAAGTCCGGACCCCAAAACAGAAAACGGCAAATCTGGGTCTCCAACAGCAAAAGGCAAACGCCACACAATAGCAGACAGCAACACTGCGGCAACGAGAATGGGTTTCTTCGATGGGTGGATGGTGCACAAGACAGCGGCAGAGGGTGGCTATGGGGGAAGACTGGGGTGAATGGCAGGTGAGGCGATCGGTGCAGTCGACTGGAGAGGACGACGACGAATGGAGGGCGGGTGGTTCGACATGGTAGTGGGTCGATGACTGCAGGATGGCGGAGATCGACTGGTGGCACTGGGGTGCAGTCGGAGGAGGGCGAGCGATAGAGCAATAGGATGGGTTGAGCGGGGCTGCAAGGTTGCGCTCAGGGAAGGTGGAGGACTGGGCGAGACGATGGGTTCGGATGGAGAACCGAGGAAGAGAGAGGTAGGGGATGAACGAGGGTTGCACATGAAATTAGGGGATCTGTACAATGAAAGGGGAAAAGAAGGGTTTAACAGTATGGGGGTGTTGACGGCTGTGTGTTGGGGGGTTAGGGTAGTATAGATTAGTATATATAAGGTAAGTTAGGTTATTGGGTTAATGGGTTATTGGGTAGGATCCAATAAGGAGATAGGTTAAAATTCAATAGAAAGGGATATTGGGTTTCGAGTTTAAATCCAATAAGAAAATAGGCTATAGGATTTATAAAATCTATATAATAAAACACAAAGAAAGCTATCAAGTGGCTCTCATTCAACAGGTTTAAAATCAATGGTCCAGATTTAACCTCTCAAAACATATTTTTCCGCCCAAAAGTCCCCCCCCCCCAAAAAAAACTCAAATTCAAATCCCCCCAAAACAACTCATTTATATATTTCTTTCTTTCTCTCTCTCTCTCTCTCTCTCTCTCTCTCTCTGTTTACTCAGAAATTCATATTTTCAGATTTTAAATTTGTAAATTTTTAGATTTTTTATGTATTTTTTTATTGCTCATGTTACATTGAAAATAGCAAATATCTCATCAACAGTTAAATTTCATCATTTTCCACACTCAAAGTTCTAAGAAGTTGGATTTTACACCCCCAATTATAATTATTTTTCAACATATATTAATGGAAACATGGATTTTTATTTACAACTAATTATTGTTTTACTATTCAAACTTAAGCTACATAATTGTTGTTTTACTGTTTATAAGACTGTCATATGATGTATCGTTCCGAAGACGTGCCGTAGGCACGTGCCCACGGGCAAATCTAGTATACATATAAATATACATTGAATCAAATAATAAGATACATATAGATGGAGTATGTTTGGGCGTTACAAAATAATAATAATAATAATAATAATAATAATAATAATAATAATAATAATAATAATAATAATAATAATAATAATAATAATAATAATAATAAAATGGTAACAACAATGATAATAATAATTGTTGCCGCTAAATTTGGTGTGGGGGCAAACAGATGAATTTGTGGATTCTTAGGGAAACTGAATAGTAAAACCTGTATACCTGTTCCGTCGGGCTTCGGTCGTCGATCCCGCCGTAGACCTGCAAAAAGTGCGAGACACCGGGGTTGTTCCCGGCGACGCACCCTCCGACGCTCAAGTCAGTAATCTAGGGAGACTATGAATGAGCGTAAAAACTGGTGAAAGATTGATTACCTCTTAATGGAGATGGATGGGGGGTATTTATAGGCGTCTCAGGGAACAGATTGGGAATGTAATCCCTGTGATTTGATAAGGAATATTCCCCATAATCAGATGAGGAATGTAATCTGATGAGGTATATTCCCCGTAATCAGATAAGGAATTTTATCCCCAAATCCCGGTGAAAAGATAGATGTATATCTGGGCCGTTGATCAAGATTAATCAGGGATCCTGATTTTATCTTGTTGGATTGGGTGTGCAGCGGGTTAAAACCCGCACCCTCTTGTTGGTGGGTCCGTTTGTGGGTCCTTGGGGAGAAGACCCAATACCCATTTCGGACCCTCTTGTAGGCGAAATTACCATTTTACCCCCAAATCTCAAGATTCGTGCCCAATTTGGACGGTTCCGGTTTAACCCCATTTTTAGCCATATCACGAGCCCCCCACTCCTAGAGACTGAGTTTGATCAGCCTTTGAGGAGTAGTTTTGACTGTTTTAATGGCTGGTGGAGTTATATCGGAGTTCAAATGGAGGGTTGTGAATCTTGAAGGGGCAGTGAGGTGATTTGCCCAGTGGATTGAGCTCCGAGTTACTCATGAGCTCTGATGGTCATGTGGTATTCTTGCAGGGATATCCTTTTTACCCTTGCGAAGCGTCCATTCGTCGTTCGGGGGTCTCATACGTTTGTATTGCGCCTTAGACTCCCCCCAGGGCTTGCTGACTAGGAGGCCGAGGTCCATATGCAGTTCGGCAAGCTTTTCCGGAGAGAAAAGCGAGTTCGGCATAGCTGCGAGCACTAGGAGTGAGTCTGGCGATCTGCCGAACTTGTTTTTTGCCCTATAACAAGGTCGGTGTCACGAATGCTCGGCAGTGAGTGCCGAACTCGATTTTTACCCCGTAACAAAGTCGGTGTCACGAACGCTCGGCAGTGAGCGCCGAACCTGTTTTTTACCCTGTAACAAGGTCGGTGTCACGAACGCTCGGCAGTGAGTGCCGAACTCGATTTTTACCCTGTAACAAGGTCGGTGTCACGAATGCTCGGCAGTGAGTGCTGAACCTGTTTTTTACCCTGTAACAAGGTCGGTGTCACGAACGCTCGGCAGTGAGTGCCGAACCTGTTTTTACCCTGTAACAAGGTCGGTGTCACGAACGCTCGGCAGTGAGCGCCGAACCTGTTTTTTACCCTGTAACAAGGTCGGTGTCACGAACGCTCGGCAGTGAGTGCCGAACTCGATTTTTACCCTGTAACAAGGTCGGTGTCACGAACGCTCGGCAGTGAGCGCCGAACCTGTTTTTACCCTGTAACAAGGTCGGTGTCACGAACGCTCGGCAGTGAGGCACTTGCTCAGTCGCCGATCGAAGGCGTGGGGTCTCTGCGGGTCGAGCGACGTGGCACAATCTGTCCCGAGGTGGTCCTGTTTTCGAGGGCATTAATGGTGCCTTGGGGTTTGTGCGGCGTTCCGCCTTTCCCTAGGGCATTAAATGTGGTTCCTTCAATTAATGCGTGGCGTTTCACCTTTCGAGGGTCATAATGGCCAGATTTTGGAGGACTATAAGTACCCCATTCCCCTTGTCATTTCGATCGCACCAAATGTAGAGTTTCAAACCTTGGGGGCGTCTGCCTTGGGTAGCTTCTCTTTTGAGGTCCGGAGGGGTGGTTGCTCTTCTGCCTGGTTTTCCCTCTGTTCCTGACGGCCCCAAAGTGGATGTCAGGAGCGGGGGGCAACGAGGCAGTAGTGGTGACGACCGTAGTCCGGACCCGAGGGATGAGTTAGTTCGGAAGGACGAGCGGTCGTTCTTCCACCATGATTTTTTCCGGACCATCTGAGCTCGTTGTTTGTAACTGTGAAGGCGCGGTTGCCAGGGTCCTCTGCCAGGCCGAGCCTTCCAGTTGCAACCAACTAGCTCGGAATGGTGCGCTTCTCCTGATCTCTGAGTGTTGATGGGCCCCCTCCCATCTCTGTCTTCCTTCCGGGCTGATGCCTTCTGATGGATGTCAACCCGGAGGAGTTAGAGATGGGGGGAGTGCCGATCTGTTTTCGACCGGGGCCCGTGGGTCGGTCGAATATCGACCGAACGTGGGACCTGGGGGGTGCTTGCCGAGGGCGGTGCCTTAAAACTTTGAATCAAAATTTTTCCTGGTGCTTCTAGGCTTAGGTCCACCTGCTGTTTGGCAGGCCTTTTTTTTTTTTTTTTTGGGAGAGGCGAGTGAACTCGGCATGGCTGCGAGCGCTGGGAGTGAGTCTGGCAATCTGCTGAACTTGATTTTCGCCGTGTAACAAGGTCGGTGCCACGAACTCTCGGCAGCGAGTGCCGAACTTGTTTTTTGCCCTGTAACACGGTCGGTGTCACGAACGCTCGGCAGTGGGTGCCGAACTTGTTTTTTTACCCTGTAACAAGGTCGGTGTCACGAACGCTCGGCAGTGAGTGCCGAACTTGTTTTTTGCCCTGTAACAGGGTCGGTGTCACGAACGCTCGGCAGTGAGTGCCGAACTTGTTTTTTGCCCTGTAACAGGGTCGGTGTCACGAACGCTCGGCAGTGAGTGCCGAACTTGTTTTTTGCCCTGTAACAGGGTCGGTGTCACGAACGCTCGGCAGTGAGTGCCGAACTTGTTTTTTGCCCTGTAACAGGGTCGGTGTCACGAACGCTCGACAGTGAGTGCCGAACTTGTTTTTTGCCCCATAACAGGGTCGGTGTCATGAACGCTCGGCAGTGAGTGCCGAACTTGTTTTTTGCCCTGTAACAGGGTCGGTGTCACGAACGCTCGGCAGTGAGTGCTGAACTCCCAGACTTGTCGTTTTTTGGGGGTTTGTTTTTTCTGTGCGCCATTTGAACCTCTGGTGGCTCTGACAGCTCTGACAGCTCTGACAGATGGGACGTTCATTAATTGCGGTGACCTCTGGGCTTCTATCAGATGGGACGCACATTAAATTTAACTCATGATTCGTTGCGGTTAGCGAGGTGACGATTGGGATCGCTCCGCCGCTTGGTTTAGATGGGCCGGTCGTACGAGCCCATTAGCCTCGTTGGGAGTGCCCCCCTTCTATAAATCCCCACCCCCCTCTCTTATTTCTCATTTCTCCTCTCATTTGCTCAGGCGTTTTCTTGTGCTTCAGGTGAGTTTTTCCGGTGGTCGGCGTTTGACTCAGGCGAAGTTTTTCGGCAGCTCTCTCCCTTAAGGTAATTTATAAATTATGTCTGTAGCTTCTGTCTCAGACGAAGTCTCTTGGTCCGAGCCCTCCCTTGAGGACGTTGAGGACTCGACTCCGGCCCCGACCAAAGGCAAGGTGTTCGGCAAGGATTCAATTGTCGAGGATCCGAAGAGGATGGGGGAGTTCGGACAGCTGCCAGGTCCGTTGACGGGGCTACACCGAGTCAGGCAGCTCCCGGAGGATCAGGCCGAGCAAATTGTCCATGGGAGGGAGAGGTCCTTCGAGGAGAACGAAGCGAGGGAGACGACGGAGGCGGACGATGCGGCGTCGATCCTGCGCGAGGAGGAATTGGCTGTGATCCGGGACTCTTTTTTCATCCCGGAGGAGTACGAAATCATGCTGCCGGGCCCCGGAGTTAGGGCCAATTCGCCGCTGCCAGTGACCATGTGTTGCTGGCCGGTCGATGCCTTCATCGCCGGTGCTCGGCTACCTCTCCACGCGTTCGCTATTACCGTGGTGAGCTGGTACGGGGTCAGCCCCATTCAGCTCATGCCGAACGCGTGGCGAGTGATTAATGGTTTCGTTCTCCACTGCCAGGCCGCAGGGATCGAGCCGCAGCTGAACGTGCTTCGGACGATATACCGGCTCCACCAAGGGAACAAGTCGGAGTACCGGTATTATTTGACTCCGAGGCACGGCAGCAGGCTCGTCGTCTGCCCCGACTCTATTAAGCACTGGCGAGAGAAGTGGTTCGTCGTGCGGAGTCGAGAGGCCTGGCCGATCCCTACTAATTGGGCAGAAGGGGTGCCAAAGAGGGCGACGGCGTTGCCGAGGCTTACAGTGGAAGAAGGAGAGGCGGTCCGGACCCTCCTTGACCGGCCGAAGTATGATTGGAAGGAGTTGACGGAGGACGTTCTCTACAGGGGAGGGCTCTGCCGCGTAGATCCTAGTACACGGCTCTCGTCAAGTTCTTTTTTCCGCACTTGCTGCCTTGTTGTTTTTTGTGCTAATCAACTTTTCTCTTTTGACGCAGAATCCATGGACTACGACGCGGTATTGGCACTGAGGGCAGGGCTTGCGAGTAAGGCGCCGAAGAAGCGCAAGAGGGTTGCGTCGAAGCTGCCCTCGACCTCGAAGACGCCGAGGATTGCTGCCCCTGACGAGGGGGTGGAGATCCTCGATGCCCCGGTCGTCACCGTGGCGGGGACTTCTGCTCCCTCCCCTGTGGGGGAGTTTCCCATTGCTGCCGCCCTCGCCATGCCGACACCGCCGCTGACCGTGGCAGGCGAGGAGCTCCTGACAGAGGAGCACAAGCGGATCCATATCCCGGACTAGCAAGTCCGGAAGCACGATGGGTTCCTCGGGAACTCGTTGGCGAGCATGCAGGCTGTCAAGCATCTCGCCACCCCGAAGGACCGAGCCGCCATGGAGGCGGGGAGGCAGGACGACGACGTGATCGAGATCGCTCGTTCGGCGGTATCGGTAAGCTTCTCCACGTCTGTTGTATTTCTTGAACCGAAAAATTTTTTCTAACTCTTTTAGTTCTTCTTTGCTACAGATCATCGTCCACTTCGGCCATCTCACCGAGAGGCTAACAGCTCTGGAGAAAGAGCTGAAGCAGGAGTCCGTCCAAGCTCGGAATGATAAAGCTCGGATGGCGAACGAGCTCGACAAGCTCCGAGTCGAGCACGAGGGTCGGTCGGCGAGGATCAAGCATCTCGAGGCCGAGGTGAAGAGGCTGGAGGGCGAGCTCCTTCGGGAGAAGGAGGGGTCGGCTAAGCAGCTGGCCGAGGCGGAGGAGAAGCAGGCGGCAGCCGTGAAGGCGGCGGAAGGCGCGACCATGGAGAAGGCCCAGGGGTTCCTCGCGCAGAACATGGCGAAGGCCTTTGCTGCCGCCCTCACGCAGGTGTCGGAGGCATACCCCTCGGTGGATGTCTCGGGATGGCGTCTCTTCCCCGGACACGTTGAGGGCTTCGACCCCGAGTCCGAAGGGGAAGAAGAGGAGGAGGGCGACGCCGACGCCGATGCCGGGGCTACTGGCGAGGTCCCCAGCGCCACGATCACTCCGCTGGCGGTGGCGTCTCCTTCGGCGAAGTCCACCCCTACTCCACCTCGTCGCCCGGGGAAAGAGGTCGGGCCTTGACTCTGCTCCTCGTCTTCTTCTTTTTTGCTCGTATGTTTGTTGTTTTTTTTTTGTTTTTCTTTTCAATCGTTGTAACGCCTAATAGCGGACTGGCCACCGCTACTTTTTGAAATGAATGAAAAGAAATTTTTTTGCAAGTATTGGTGTTCGACAGTCTTTGCCTTTTGCTCCCTTTTTTCGCCGAACATTCCCTTCTTGTCCTTAGCTTAGATTTTTCCAAGTGTGGTGCTTCGGCAGTTTTCGACATTTTTGCTGATCGCTTCGATCTCTTTTGCAGCTTATGTTGATTGCCCAAGATGTCGAACCTTTGGGCTCGGATGAAGGAGCTCAAGCCGAGGTCGGCCTAGGGGCGACGAGGCTATGTCTGGCGAGGTGCCGAGTGCGGCACTACGAGGTCGAGCTCGGATTGCGCCGAGCTGAAAGCGAGAGGAAGCATCTCCAGCTTGTCCTCGGCCGGCGAGACATCGAGATTCGCCGATTGGAAAGCAGGATCGCGGAGCTTATCCCCGAAGGTGAATACTCGCCAACTGATTTCAGTAATGAGATTCGGGTTCAGTGCATCCGTCATAACTTGTCCAAAATAACAGCGGAGAGGGACGACTTGCTTTTCGAGATACAGCATCTGCGGTCCGTGGAGGCGACGCTTCGGAGTGAGGGCGAGGGGCTGACAGCCGAAGTGGCCAAGTTGACGACCGAACGGGTGCAGTTGACTGCCGAAGTTGATGCGCTCAAGAGGGCGATGGTGGATAAAAGCATCGAGGTCACCCACCTCCGGCGCCTCATCACCAGCCGATCAGGAGTTTCGGACTCCACGATACCCCCACGGTTCGAAGTCAATGTCAAAGACGACTCGCTGCGGGATCGGATCTCGGAGTTGGAGGCAGAAGTGGCCCGTCTTAAGCCGCATTCAGGACCAATCAACGTTCGAAGCATGTCATGCACTCGTGCTGAGAGCGAGCGGGGCATTACCTTCTACGAGATGGCGACCCGTCAGCGGATCGGCCAACCTAGTCCGGGGGACGCGCAGAGCTCGGTGGCGATTTCGTCGAGCGGGGCGTCCGTCGGAGTAGCTACTAGGAGTGGCACCGAGGATACGTCCCAATTTGCCGGCTTGGGGTCGCGCTCTGGAGACAAGCGTCGCCACTCTCGAGTGTCCTTGAAGCGGAACGCTCCGGCTCCGAAGAAGCGCTGAAGTCGCCGGCTCCGCGAGTCTTTGTGTTTTTCTTGTTTTTTGCTGAATGTAATAAGTCGGCATTGTAATTTTTTCTTCGATGAGTTATAACCCTGTGATGTTTGCCTTTGTACCGCATTTGTTTCATCAATAAAAGTGTTGTTTGCCGAACTTGTGTGTTTTACTTTCGTGACTGTTGTCTGCTTGTGCCGAAGCTTTTAAAGTGTCGGACTCCGAATTATTCAACGGCTTTGGGAGCAGTTCCGAATGGCGAGCTACTTCTAGCTCGCTTTGGAGTGAACTTGCGAAGTAGAATCGAACCAAGTGTTGGACTCCGGAACCATTGTTAGTTTAAGGGTGTGGGAGCAATTCCGAATGGCGAACTACCCCTAGCTCGCTTAGGAGCAAACTTGCGGAGTAGAGTCGAAGCAAGTGTTGGACTCCGAACCATTCAACGGCTTTGGGAGCAGTTCCGAATGGCGAGCTACTTCTAGATCGCTTGGGAGCGAACTTGCGAAGTAGAATCGAACCAAGTGTTGGACTCCGGAGCCATCGTGAGATTAAGGGCGTGGGAGCAATTCCGAATGGCGAACTACCCCTAGCTCGCTTAGGTGCGAACTTGCGGAGTAGAGTCGAACCAAGTGTTGGACTTCGAACCATTCAACGGCTTTGGGAGCAGTTCCGAATGGCGAGCTACTTCTAGATCGCTTGGGAGCGAACTTGCGAAGTAGAATCGAACCAAGTGTTGGACTCCGGAACCATTGTTAGTTTAAGGGTGTGGGAGCAATTCCGAATGGCGAACTACCCCTAGCTCGCTTAGGAGCGAACTTGCGGAGTAGAGTCAAACCAAGTGTTGGACTCCAAACCATTCAACGGCTTTGGGAGCAGTTCCGAATGGCGAGCTACTTCTAGATCGCTTGGGAGCGAACTTGCGAAGTAGAATCGAACCAAGTGTTGGACTCCGGAGCCATCGTGAGATTAAGGGCATGGGAGCAATTCCGAATGGCGAACTACCCCTAGCTCGCTTAGGAGCGAACTTGCGGAGTAGAGTCGAACCAAGTGTTGGACTCCGAACCATTCAACGGCTTTGGGAGCAGTTCCAAATGGCGAGCTACTTCTAGATCGCTTGGGAGCGAACTTGCGAAGTAGATCGAACCAAGTGTTGGACTCCGGAGCCATCGTGAGATTAAGGGCGTGGGAGCAATTCCGAATGGCGAACTACCCCTAGCTCGCTTAGGAGCGAACTTGCGGAGTAGAGTCGAACCAAGTGTTGGACTCCGAACCATTCAACGGTTTTGGGAGCAGTTCCGAATGGCGAGCTACTTCTAGATCGCTTGGGAGCGAACTTGCGAAGTAGAATCGAACCAAGTGTTGGACTCCGGAACCATTGTTAGTTTAAGGGTGTGGGAGCAATTCCGAATGGCGAACTACCCCTAGCTCGCTTAGGAGCGAACTTGCGGAGTAGAGTCGAACCAAGTATTGGACTCCGAATTATTCAACGGCTTTGGGAGCAGTTCCGAATGGCGAGCTACTTCTAGATCGCTTGGGAGCGAACTTGCGAAGTAGAATCGAACCAAGTGTTGGACTCCGGAGCCATCGTGAGATTAAGGGCGTGGGAGCAATTCCGAATGGCGAACTACCCCTAGCTCGCTTAGGAGCGAATTTGCGGAGTAGAGTCGAACCAAGTGTTGGACTCCGAACCATTCAACGGCTTTGGGAGCAGTTCCGAATGGCGAGCTACTTCTAGATCGCTTGGGAGCGAACTTGCGAAGTAGAATCGAACCAAGTGTTGGACTCCGGAACCATTGTTAGTTTAAGGGTGTGGGAGCAATTCCGAATGGCGAACTACCCCTAGCTCGCTTAGGAGCGAACTTGCGGAGTAGAGTCGAACCAAGTGTTGGACTCCGAACCATTCAACGGCTTTGGGAGCAGTTCCGAATGGCGAGCTACTTCTAGATCGCTTGGGAGCGAACTTGCGAAGTAGAATCGAACCAAGTGTTGGACTCCGGAACCATTGTTAGTTTAAGGGTGTGGGAGCAATTCCGAATGGCGAACTACCCCTAGCTCGCTTAGGAGCGAACTTGCGGAGTAGAGTCGAGCCAAGTGTTGGACTCCGAACCATCGTTTGATTAAAGAATTAAAAGCAGAGAGATGTAGTAGCAGTGAAAATACGAAAAAACTTTATTTATTAATATCTAATGATCGGCTGCTTCTAAAGTTGCTAGCTGTTATTACAATGAAAAAATAAAAGAAAAAATCATTACTAGTAAAGGGAAGGGAATGGTTCGACATCTTGAGTTACTTAGAGAGGCGTGGTTGCCTTCTCTTGGTATTTCGAAAGATGGTCGGCATTCCAAGTCCTGGGAATTTCTCTGCCTTCGAGATCTTCTAGCTTGTATGCTCCTGGGCGGATCACTTTTGAGATTTTGTACGGTCCTTCCCAATTCGGGGCCAGTTTGCTTTTCTGTCCGGGGAACGAGATGGCCAATTTTTGAAGGACTAGGTCCCCTTCTTTGAGGTCCGTTGGTCGGACCCTTTTGTTGTATGCTAGCTCGATCCTCCTTCGGTAAGCTTGCTGGCGTATGGTAGCCCTCTCTCGGATTTCATCTATTAGATCTAAGCTTGCTCTGAGTTCTCTAGCGTTCTGCTCTTCTTCATAAGCTATCAAACGAGGAGATGGTATCCCGACTTCTAGGGGGATGATGGCCTCGGCCCCATAGGTGAGATTAAATGGGCTCTCGCCTGTTGGGGTCCGCTTAGTGGTGCGGTGATTCCAGAGTACGTTCGGCAGCTGATCGACCCACAGTCCTTTGGAACACTTGTCTAATCTCTTCTTGATGCCCGAGAGAATCTGTCGGTTGGCATTCTCTGCTTGGCCATTCGACTGAGGATGGGAGACGGAGGAGAATCGGTGTTGTATGGAGAGGTCCTCACATAAGGCTCGGAAGGCGGCCCCAGTGAACTGTGTTCTATTATCCGTGACTATGACTCGGGGAACGCCGAACCGGCAAATCACGTTTTTCCAGAAGAATTGAACGACTCTATGTTCGGTGATTGTGGCCAGGGGTTCGGCTTCTATCCATTTAGAGAAATAGTCGACTGCCACGACTAGGAACTTTAGCTGTCCGGGAGCTGGTGGAAACGGTCCCAGTAAATCCATCCCCCACATAGTGAAGGGGATCAGACTTGATAGGGAGGTGAGCGGTGCTTGTGGAAGGCGTCGGACGTCTGCATACTTTTGACAGGAGCTGCATTGCCGAACATGTCGCTCGGCGTCCCGTAGGAGAGTGGGCCAGTAATATCCGTAGTTCAACACTTTACGTGCTAGAACCCTGGACCCGGAATGAGCTCCGCCAATGCCCTCGTGGAGCTCTTGCAGGGCGTATTTGGCTTGCCTGGGGGAAAGGCACCTTAGGTAAGGCCGACCGTCCACCTGGGTGAAGGAGCGTTTATATAAGATGCCTTCGATTAAAGTAAAACGTTCGGCTCGGGTCCTGATTCTTCTTGCTTCCCTCGGATCTTCAGGGAGGAGTCCGTCCCTCAGGAATTCGACAATGGGTTTCATCCAGTTGTCTTCGAGGAGGACAGGCAATGTTTCAACGGAGTCTGGGGTTTCGTCCTCTATGCTTGGCTTTAGGAGGACTTCTATCAATACGGTCTGCTCAAGACCTTGAAGGGAAGAGGAGGCTAATTTGGATAGGGCGTCGGCCTGAGCGTTTTCTTCTCGGGGGATCCTTTGGATGAGAGCCTCGTCAAACAGCGCCATGAGGCTCTTGACTTTAGCCAGGTATCTAACCATTCTATCATCGCGAGCTTCATACTCGCCGAGGACCTGGTTGACAACCAACTGAGAGTCGTTGAAGATCTGTAGCCGCTGTGCCCCTGCATTTCGGGCCATTCTTAGACCGGCTATTAGTGCCTCGTATTCGGCCTCGTTGTTCGAAGCTTTGAAATTTATACGGAGGGAGTATTGGAGGATGAAGTCGTCTGGGCCTGCCAGGATGACTCCTGCCCCGCTTCCCTCATTGCAAGAAGATCCGTCAACATAAATTGACCAAATCAGCGGCCCCTTTACTGTTTGGCAGGGCTCGTGTAACATCCCGCAAAATTGGAAATTACAATTTTGCCCTCGTGTGTTACGCACGTGTATTTTGTAACGTGTTTTCAATACACAATAATTATATATTTTTCGCCGCTACGGGTGATAATTTCTAGGTTCCAATTATTTATTTTATGTTTACAAATCTATTTTTATAAAACTGAAATTTATTTTTCCCCCTATTTCGATTAAAATGCATTTTTTGATTTTTTACACGTATGATGCATGTACAGATTTTATTCTTATTTGTTATTCTCATTTACAAATTTTTAGCATGCATTAGTTTTATTTAGCCTTTCTTTTGATCCATGGACCTATAAACTAAAATGTAGCCCATTAGGAGAGGAGCCCACTAGATAATTAAATAATTTAATTAGTAATGAGCCCATGTAGCAAGCCTACTAGATAAATTAATTAGTAATGAGCCCATGTAGCAAGCCCACTATTAAAATCACATTTTTAAACATGTACTAATACATGACAAGTTACACATATTAGTACATATTTAGAGTTATAGAAATGTGTTCATATTTGTTTATGCACGTGTGCATGCATACACAAATGTATTTGGACCATTTTTTGGGCAAGGGGAGGAGAAGAGTTGGTAGGTTGAGTTAGTGGAGAGTGGGAGATGAAGAGATGGAGGTTTTAGGAGTTAGGAAAGTGGAGAGTTGTAAAATAAATTTGAAGAGTTATTAGGGTGAGATTTTTGCACTTTAGACCCTCCCATTTTCCTATAAATAGCACCCCATTTCTCATTCTTTTTCACACCAATAAAATAAATAAGAACAAGAGAAAGAAAAGAGAAAGAAAAGAGTGTAAGAAAAAGAAAGAGAGTTATTGTGCTTGGAGGATCTCTTGCTTGGAGTATTTGCTAGGAGGAGAAGAGGACTAGGAGTTGCTAGGAGCAAGAAGAAGCCATTCATTTGTAGTTTTCAACCTTCAAACAAAAGGTGGGTTCTCATGCTTTCTAATTTAGAACTATGCATGCTAGTGACAAAATATGAGCATTTTGTTTTGATATGTAGTTAAGATTTCATGTTAGTGTTACATGCTATGAATGAAAACAATATTGTTATGATTAAACAAATAATAGGAATTTTTTACTAATACCATAGATCATGTTAGAATACTTGTAAAATGTTATGCATGTTAAAAGTATGTGGTTGTATGAGAAATTTGTTGAAAAAATGTTGTTTTATGTTCTAGGGTCATGTTGATTAATGAATAAGAAAGAAAGATTAATATTGTGTTAGTGCTTGATTTTTATTGTAGTACAAACATGCTAATTTTGATAAATAAAGTAAAATGTGATGGGATAAATATATTGTGTTTATGAATGGTAGAAATATTGTTATGACTAAGAGAACAATTTTCCATCACGATAGTTAAAAATAATAAAATGAATTACTATCACAAACCATACTAGTACGCATGATTGTAAATGTCGAAATGTATAATTTGTAGGAAGATTGTTGAGACTTCTCTTGTTGTCAAAATAAATATGTAGTAATTTCTTATTTGTGTAAATGGGTTTAAAAATAGTTAGTTACTATTTCTCACTAAACCTCAGTTTGGAATAAATAAATTACAGTCCACTAAAAGATTAGATCAATTGTATAATCGAGTTTGGTGAAACATAACTAATCACAGAATAGTAGGATCAAAACTACTTTAGGGTGATCCCTATTCAGTAATCCCATATGGACTAGTTGGCTAGCGGGTTGGGCTTGGGCACTTAGGATCGCGGGTTCGAATCTTGGCCATCCCTTTTATTTTTGGTGTGTCGTTTTAATAAATTCAAACAGTGGAGTAATGTGTATATAGTTTTCAGTTCACCTCTATAACATAAGTCCACATGGACATGGTGGGTGGCGGTTGGATCATGGGTGCTCGAGGTGCCGGGTTCGAAACTTGATGGCACTACTTTACTTTTTTTTTTGATTTTTTTGAGACTTCTAAATGAGTTTAAATGCAAATTAAATTTGGGAAAAAATTCTAATACTCTTATAAAATGAAATAGAATATAGTAAAAATAGTTGTAGAATTTTTCAAGTATATTTGAGAAGTAAAAGAGATATTGGAAGATAGAATGAAATTTTGTTCTTAAGTTAATTATTTTTAAGAATATGATTTTTTTTTTTTAAAAAAAAGACTTTGATGTGAGAATTAGTTTCTCTTGTTGAGATTATGCAATTATGATAAATGTGAAATTCTAGATTTCTATGTGTACTCAAATTGTTAATGAGTTTAAATTAGATGAATGCATGAATAGAATTCTTGTTGGAAAGAATTGAGAATAAGTGAATTATGAATAGAACATTGATTAAGTTGTGAATTATTTGTATTTGATTAATTGGAGAGACTTCATGAGTTTAAAATTTGCAAATGAAATTGCTATTGTTGTTGATTCATGAATGAACTAAAAGAGAATTATGATTGATGCCAAATGAGATATAGATCAAATTGTGGATGGCTAGAGACATGGAAATATCTAAGTAAAGACATGATAATGAAAAGGGTAAAAAGAAAATAATTTCCGAAACTGATCCACCGTGGAAAATATTTACCCGATTGGTCCACTTTTGAAAATATTTACCAAAGTTAGTCCATAACTGGTCCACTTTCGGAAATATTTGGCCTATGTACCCAAGCAAACTGTAGCAAACTAGTTGTTCGGTTACTTGTGCATTGTATAATGTAGTCTTCATATTTACTACAAGGTTTATATGTTTTAAGAAGAAATGTAAAGTATTACTTTTGTGAAGTGATTTTCTTGAAGAGAATTTTACTCTTATTTGTTCGAAGAATATTCTAAGTAAAGTGAGACATTATAATGGCTTGATTTTATTATGAAATCTCATGTGATAGAATTGTGTTCTTAAAAGAAATTATTCCTTTGCTTATAAAGAATGTGAACGGATGACTAGATAATGAATAATGATGAGACTATGATTACTTGTGATTAAGTTGAAAGAAGAAATTATATAAGTTTAAGACATGATTACTAAAGGGTATGTGTACCCATGTTTCTTGTACATGAAAGATTATGATTAAGAATTAGTAAGACTTCGGTTACCGGTAATTTCGAAAGAAAGAATTGATGTGCTTTTGAGATAATGCCGTCGGGCGATCTCGTATTTTGTGAATAAATCCGGTATGAGGTAAAACTGATTCTAGGGTGATAACATATTCATGTCTTGAACTAAAAAAAATAATTAAGCACTTAAGTGAAGATGTGATAAACTTGTGCAAACGTAAATGGGTGCTTCTACATAGTCGGCGGTGGATTTCCGTGGCTATAGACCCAGTTGGTGGACTGTGGTTGCTCCATAGGAGATGGACTGTATTTTATCCGGGACTTAGGGTAGTCGACGGATGTTTACCATACTCCAAAGAATATGTATATACCGGGGCTAGAAGGGCATTTACGGGATTATCATCACGATATAATAGTCAGGGAGGCTGGGATCTGTTATTATAAGCCAGGGAGGCTGAGATTCGTATCTGTGAAATAACTCTAAAACTTATTTTATTACTGGGTAGTCTCATGGCGAGGGATCGAACCCTGCAATGTGAAGAACGTAGGCACTTACCCTCGGACCTATGTAGTATGGGATGCATAGAATCCGAACAAGTGTGCATTAGTGTCATCCTAGTGTAGAATTGTGTGCATTAGGCATTAAGGCATGACATACACTTATATTTAGAATAATCACTTTTGACACTTTATATGTTCATTCAATCTTTTTGTGATTTGTTAAAGTATGAGATCGTTATACTATTCCCGGCATAGAGAGGATAGTCGTGTATAACATTTCGTCAGTTGTAAATAACTGACGTGCCCACAGATTAACATGCAGGTAAATGACCATTCATGAAGCTATAAAGTGGATATGCTGATGCTGCTATATTTCAAAGATGTTGTAAATGTTTTATTGTAAATTTCATTCTTCCGTTGTGTAAAACCAAGTTGTAATTGAACTCTGATGTATTAATGAAAAAGTTTTAAATTTTCCTTGTAAAATTGTACGAAGTGAAGTAAAGATCCTGTGAAATCTCGAATTTGTCCTGATTTGAAATTCGGGGTGTTACAGATGGTATCAGAGCATGCTTCACAAGTAGTACAAGTTTATAAGGAACGATAAAAGTGACGATAAATTTGGGAACAAGCCAAAAGAGTCCTTCTGTCAACCGGGTGTAAACAACCCTAAGCGACATGGTACTTAAGCGTCTTCGGACCACCGCTAGCTGGGAACCGACTCTTACGGCTAACCCAAGTAAATCAGAACTTGATAGACTAAAGATTTGTTTAGGAAAGAGTAGTAAGATCATTGACTATAGTCTAGAACCCGTGACACCTTATTGAGTAGTTACAATATTATTCCTGTGGACACTAGAGTGTGAGTTTCAGTCTATAGAGATTTAAATGTAAATGATTTACATTTGTGTTGTTCTATGCATTGATATTTTCTTTTTCTTTTGGATGGCTGGAGTCGTGAATGAAGTTGTTATTGAACTTGCATTCAATTTCATTCATGATGTTCTCCTCGTATACATTAATATGAGAGTGTATGCGAGCACATTTTCCCCTGGGTATCAGAGTGGCACAGTGGAAGCGTGGTTGGCTTGGACCGTCATTCATGATACCTTACACACTTCCCTCTCAAATTATTTTTGTAAGATCATTATCATGGTACTTTCTCCATATTCAATATATAAATTTTTAATAAATATTTTCTTATGAATATTTATTATTTATCTATCTTCCTTAGTCTTGATATTTTAAACTTGTTTTTCAAAATTTTGTCTTTCATGTATTTATGTCACTTTATTTTTACCCGTTTATATCAACTATTACTTCACATATTTTGTCAATTTTTAAATTGCCGTTTATTAAATTAATATTGAAACCACTATTTTCTTCATTTATTATTTTGGATTTTTCTTATGAAATTTTCTTATGAGCACTCATTTTATATGATTTTGATTTCTATGGTACTATAGTATCTTATCCTATATGTTCTTAACAAGATTGAAATTTTTCTACCTATATAAATATGACCTAACATTTGTTTTATTGTCTACACTAGGTACAATTATTATTGCATACTTGTTTTGATATGTTTATTTTTTACTATTAATTGCTACTCATTACTTTTATAGTTTTACACATCTTTAATATAATGTATATACTCACTATTTATACATTATCTTGTCTCAAATTTTAACTGTCTTTACACTCTTAGTTATTACTTATATTCTTCCAATGATTTCTATATATATCATATATTTAAATATTCTTATTATACATGTCATTTTACCTTTATCTAATTACTACATTAATATTTTTGCACATACCTGTTTACGTCTATTGTCCTAATTTGCTATACTACATCATTATTGTTTTCAACTGTGTTTTTATCTCGTGTATGTGCTTTACACTATTCTGTCATAATGATATAAATTATTTTCATCACTACAAAATTTTGTATATTCAAAAGTATTTCAATGTATGCCTGCAATTTTAAAATTTCAAATTGTGTGTATAATTATTATAGTTCCCTTACAAACTATTTTATTAATTGATATACAAAGTCATTTTATGATACTTTCAACTAAGTCTCATTCCCATTTATTTTTCCAAACTCTTATTTAATGGTCTTGTTTTAAATTGCTAATTCGATTTCGTTTTGCAATTTACAAATTTTTACCGTTTATTACATTGATAAATTTTTCTAAATTACCTATTGACTGTGTTCTCTTCACCACATTGTTTTCCGAACTATTTCGAATTTAACGACTTAATCGACTTTTCCCTTTTTATCTAATAGCTTACCTAATATTATTTGTGTACGAAAATTTATTTCAAACTATTCTATCTCTTCTCACATTTCATTTCTTATTTTCCTAGTTTTCTTGTTCCGTCTTGTAGCATCTTAATATTCATAGTTTTCGTATATAGAGTTTGTCTTGTTTTCCTCGTTGCATATTTTAAAGTTTACAGTTTTCTAAATACAAATATTTTCTGTGACATGTACAAAATACAATCTTTACCTTAGCGAGTTCCGGGAACGGAACTACTCTAAGGGGGGGAGAGTGTAACATCCCGCAAAATTGGAAATTACAATTTTGCCCTCGTGTGTTACGCACGTGTATTTTGTAACGTGTTTTCAATACACATATTAATTATATATTTTTCGCCGCTACGGGTGATAATTTCTAGGTTCCAATTATTTATTTTATGTTTACAAATCTATTTTTATAAAACTGAAATTTATTTTTCCCCCTATTTCGATTAAAATGCATTTTTCGATTTTTTACACGTATGATGCACGTACAGATTTTATTCTCATTTGTTGTTCTCATTTACAAATTTTTAGCATGCATTAGTTTTATTTAGCCTTTCTTTTGATCCATGGACCTATAAACTAAAATGTAGCCCATTAGGAGAGGAGCCCACTAGATAATTAAATAATTTAATTAGTAATGAGCCCATGTAGCAAGCCTACTAGATAAATTAATTAGTAATGAGCCCATGTAGCAACCCCACTATTAAAATCACATTTTTAAACATGTACTAATACATGACAAGTTACACATATTAGTACATATTTAGAGTTATAGAAATGTGTTCATATTTGTTTATGCACGTGTGCATGCATACACAAATATATTTGGACCATTTTTTGGGCAAGGGGAGGAGAAGAGTTGGTAGGTTGAGTTAGTGGAGAGTGGGGAGATGAAGAGATGGAGGTTTTAGGAGTTAGGAAAGTGGAGAGTTGTAAAATAAATTTGAAGAGTTATTAGGGTGAGATTTTTGCACTTTAGACCCTCCCATTTTCCTATAAATAGCACCCCATTTCTCATTCTTTTTCACACCAATAAAATAAATAAGAACAAGAGAAAGAAAAGAGAAAGAAAAGAGAAAGAAAAGAGTGTAAGAAAAAGAAAGAGAGTTATTGTGCTTGGAGGATCTCTTGCTTGGAGTATTTGCTAGGAGGAGAAGAGGACTAGGAGTTGCTAGGAGCAAGAAGAAGCCATTCATTTGTAGTTTTCAACCTTCAAACAAAAGGTGGGTTCTCATGCTTTCTAATTTAGAACTATGCATGCTAGTGACAAAATATGAGCATTTTGTTTTGATATGTAGTTAAGATTTCATGTTAGTGTTACATGCTATGAATGAAAACAATATTGTTATGATTAAACAAATAATAGGAATTTTTTACTAATACCATAGATCATGTTAGAATACTTGTAAAATGTTATGCATGTTAAAAGTATGTGGTTGTATGAGAAATTTGTTGAAAAAATGTTGTTTTATGTTCTAGGGTCATGTTGATTAATGAATAAGAAAGAAAGATTAATATTGTGTTAGTGCTTGATTTTTATTGTAGTACAAACATGCTAATTTTGATAAATAAAGTAAAATGTGATGGGATAAATATATTGTGTTTATGAATGGTAGAAATATTGTTATGACTAAGAGAACAATTTTCCATCACGATAGTTAAAAATAATAAAATGAATTACTATCACAAACCATACTAGTACGCATGATTGTAAATGTCGAAATGTATAATTTGTAGGAAGATTGTTGAGACTTCTCTTGTTGTCAAAATAAATATGTAGTAATTTCTTATTTGTGTAAATGGGTTTAAAAATAGTTAGTTACTATTTCTCACTAAACCTCAGTTTGGAATAAATAAATTACAGTCCACTAAAAGATTAGATCAATTGTATAATCGAGTTTGGTGAAACATAACTAATCACAGAATAGTAGGATCAAAACTACTTTAGGGTGATCCCTATTCAGTAATCCCATATGGACTAGTTGGCTAGCGGGTTGGGCTTGGGCACTTAGGATCGCGGGTTCGAATCTTGGCCATCCCTTTTATTTTTGGTGTGTCGTTTTAATAAATTCAAACAGTGGAGTAATGTGTATATAGTTTTCAGTTCACCTCTATAACATAAGTCCACATGGACATGGTGGGTGGCGGTTGGATCATGGGTGCTCGAGGTGCCGGGTTCGAAACTTGATGGCACTACTTTACTTTTTTTTTGATTTTTTTGAGACTTCTAAATGAGTTTAAATGCAAATTAAATTTGGGAAAAAATTCTAATACTCTTATAAAATGAAATAGAATATAGTAAAAATAGTTGTAGAATTTTTCAAGTATATTTGAGAAGTAAAAGAGATATTGGAAGATAGAATGAAATTTTGTTCTTAAGTTAATTATTTTTAAGAATATGATTTTTTTTTTTAAAAAAAAGACTTTGATGTGAGAATTAGTTTCTCTTGTTGAGATTATGCAATTATGATGAATGTGAAATTCTAGATTTCTATGTGTACTCAAATTGTTAATGAGTTTAAATTAGATGAATGCATGAATAGAATTCTTGTTGGAAAGAATTGAGAATAAGTGAATTATGAATAGAACATTGATTAAGTTGTGAATTATTTGTATTTGATTAATTGGAGAGACTTCATGAGTTTAAAATTTGCAAATAAAATTGCTATTGTTGTTGATTCATGAATGAACTAAAAGAGAATTATGATTGATGCCAAATGAGATATAGGTCAAATTGTGGATGGCTAGAGACATGGAAATATCTAAGTAAAGACATGATAATGAAAAGGGTAAAAAGAAAATAATTTCCGAAACTGATCCACCGTGGAAAATATTTACCCGATTGGTCCACTTTTGAAAATATTTACCAAAGTTAGTCCATAACTGGTCCACTTTCGGAAATATTTGGCCTATGTACCCAAGCAAACTGTAGCAAACTAGTTGTTCGGTTACTTGTGCATTGTATAATGTAGTCTTCATATTTACTACAAGGTTTATATGTTTTAAGAAGAAATGTAAAGTATTACTTTTGTGAAGTGATTTTCTTGAAGAGAATTTTACTCTTATTTGTTCGAAGAATATTCTAAGTAAAGTGAGACATTATAATGGCTTGATTTTATTATGAAATCTCATGTGATAGAATTGTGTTCTTAAAAGAAATTATTCCTTTGCTTATAAAGAATGTGAACGGGTGACTAGATAATGAATAATGATGAGACTATGATTACTTGTGATTAAGTTGAAAGAAGAAATTATATAAGTTTAAGACATGATTACTAAAGGGTATGTGTACCCATGTTTCTAGTACATGAAAGATTATGATTAAGAATTAGTAAGACTTCGGTTACCGGTAATTTCGAAAGAAAGAATTGATGTGATTTTGAGATAATGCCGTCGGGCGATCTCGTATTTTGTGAATAAATCCGGTATGAGGTAAAACTGATTCTAGGGTGATAACTTATTCATGTCTTGAACTAAAAAAAATAATTAAGCACTTAAGTGAAGATGTGATAAACTTGTGCAAACGTAAATGGGTGCTTCTACATAGTCGGCGGTGGATTTCCGTGGCTATAGACCCAGTTGGTGGACTGTGGTTGCTCCATAGGAGATGGACTGTATTTTATCCGGGACTTAGGGTAGTCGACGGATGTTTACCATACTCCAAAGAATATGTATATACCGGGGCTAGAAGGGCATTTACGGGATTATCATCACGATATAATAGTCAGGGAGGCTGGGATCTGTTATTATAAGCCAGGGAGGCTAGCCAGGGAGGCTGAGATTCGTATCTGTGAAATAACTCTAAAACTTATTTTATTACTGGGTAGTCTCATGGCGAGGGATCGAACCCTGCAATGTGAAGAACGTAGGCACTTACCCTCGGACCTATGTAGTATGGGATGCATAGAATCCGAACAAGTGTGCATTAGTGTCATCCTAGTGTAGAATTGTGTGCATTAGGCATTAAGGCATGACATACACTTATATTTAGAATAATCACTTTTGACACTTTATATGTTCATTCAATCTTTTTGTGATTTGTTAAAGTATGAGATCGTTATACTATTCCCGGCATAGAGAGGATAGTCGTGTATAACATTTCGTCAGTTGTAAATAACTGACGTGCCCACAGATTAACATGCAGGTAAATGACCATTCATGAAGCTATAAAGTGGATATGCTGATGCTGCTATATTTCAAAGATGTTGTAAATGTTTTATTGTAAATTTCATTCTTCCGTTGTGTAAAACCAAGTTGTAATTGAACTCTGATGTATTAATGAAAAAGTTTTAAATTTTCCTTGTAAAATTGTACGAAGTGAAGTAAAGATCCTGTGAAATCTCGAATTTGTCCTGATTTGAAATTCGGGGTGTTACAGCTCGGGGATTGTACTCTCAACTATGAATTCGGCCAGCGCCTGAGCCTTGATTGCGGTCCGGGGCTGATAAGTTATATCATGTTGACTCAGCTCGATCGACCACTTCATGAGGCGACCGGAAGTCTCAGGCTTGTGAAGGACCTGTTTCAGCGGCTGGTCGGTAAGGACGACCACCGAATGGGACTGAAAGTAGGGCCGAAGCTTTCTCGCGGCCATCACCAGGGCATAGGCCATTTTCTCAATCTTCGGGTACCGGAGCTCGGCGTCCCAAAGCACCTTGCTGACGTAGTAAATGGGCTTCTGAGCCCTCTCTTCTTCTCTGACTAAGACCGCACTAAGCGTCTGTTCGGAGGCTGCCAAGTAGAGGTAGAGCGGTTCGCCAGGTATCGGTTTGCTGAGGAGTGGTGGATTGACGAGGTAGGCTTTAAGCTGGTCGAAGGAGTCCTGCTGCTGCTGCCCCCACTCGAATCCTTTAGCCCCCCTGAGGGCTTTGAAGAACGGGAGGCACTTCTCCCCGGACTTCGACAGAAAGCGCCCAATGGCGGCTAGGCGACCAGTCAACCTTTGGACTTCCTTGACATTTCTAGGAGGGGCCATGTCCAATATGGCCTTGATCTTTTCTGGATTTGCTTCTATTCCTCGTTGGCTAACCATAAAGCTGAGGAACTTACCTGATGAGACGCCGAACGCACACTTGTTCGGGTTGAGTCTCATATTGTGCTTTCTTAGGACGTCGAAGGCTTCCTGAAGGTCGGCCATATGATCAACACCTCGGATGCTCTTTACAAGCATATCATCGACGTACACTTCCATGTTCCGGCCGATCTGGGCCTGGAAAACCTTGTTGACAAGGTGCTGGTATGTCGCCCCTGCGTTCTTTAGGCCGAACGGCATGACTCTGTAGCAATAAAGGCCTTGGTCGGTAACAAACGATGTCTTCGGGATGTCAGGAGGGAACATTCTTATCTGATTGTAACCTGAGAAGGCATCCATGAAGCTGAGGAGCTCATGTCCCGAGGTTGCGTCAATCAGAGTGTCGATGCTCGGCAGAGGGAAAGGATCTTTGGGGCAGGCCTTGTTGAGGTCGGTGAAATCAATGCAAATTCTCCACGTCCCGTTGGACTTCTTCACCATTACCACATTCGATAGCCATTCAGGATAGTTCACCTCCTGGATGAACCGGGCCTTCAACAACTTGTCTACCTCCTCTTTGATAGCGAGCTGACGCTCGGGGGCGAACTTACGCCTCTTCTGCTGAACCGGTTTGGACCCCGGATCGATGCTCAGGCAGTGGACCAAGAGTTCTTCGGAGATACCGGGCATGTCTGCTGCGGACCATGCGAAGAGGTCTTGATTGGTTCGGATGCATTTCACAATATCTGAGTATAGGGCAGTCGGGAGGGTCTTGCTTACGAAGAACTTGCGGGTCGGCTCTTGTTCAGAGAAGAGCACCTCTTCCAGTTCGTCCACCGGCTCGGAGGTCGGTTTTGTAGAGTCTTGAGGAATCTCCAGAGTCTCTAAGGAGAGGACGGGTCCGAGGGTTGAAGTCATGTAGCATTTCCGGGCCTGCTCCTGATTTCCCCTTACTTCTCCGACCCCGGACCGGGTGGGAAATTTCATCTTAAGATGGTATGCTGAGGGGACAGCTTCCAGTGCTGCGAGGCCAGGCCGACCCAAAATGACGTTGTAGGTGGTGGGAACATCCACCACCATGAAGTCTATTGACTCTGTTCGGGTGGTAGGAGTTTGACCGGCAGTTACATCGAGGGTAATCACCCCTTCAATAGTTACCGGAACCCCCGTGAACCCATGGAGAGTGTAGCCGGCGGGCTTGAGTCTGTCTCTGGAGAGCTTTAGGCCTTTAAAAGCGGAGAGGAAGAGGATGTTGACGGAGCTGCCGTTGTCTACTAAAATCCTCTCCACTTTGAAATTCGCCATATGGAGGCTAATGACGAGTGCGTCACAATGTGGGGTACGAACTCCCTCGAGATCTTCGTCGGAGAATGTGACTGGCACTCCGAGGCCTTTGGGAGGAGGGGTGGCTCGGACCGAGTTGACTTCTCTTATAAAGGCTTTCCGAGAGGAGTTCGAGGAGCCCCCCATTGGGCCCCCGTGAATGAGGTGGAGGACTCGTTCTTCCTCGAAGTCTGGCGTCTCTTCTCTTTCCGGATGCTTGTTAGCCCCCCGAGGCGGAGGAGGAAGTTCTTCTCGGTCTTTTTTTACAAACCTAGTCAGCTGCCCTCTCTGGATAAGGGCTTCGATTTCGTTCTTCAGGGCGCGGCAGTCGTTGGTATCATGCCCATGGTCCCGGTGATAGCGGCACCATTTCTCTTTATCTCTTCTCTTGGCCGGGGTGTTCATCCTCGGAGCAGGGGGTAAGACTCCTTCTTTTTCTACTTCCATGAAGATGGTGGAGATGTTAGTGGTGAGGGGAGTGAATTTTTCAAACCTAGGAGGAGGTCGGCACTGGCCGGCATTATCTTTCTGGAGCTTCTTGGCTCCTTCTTCTTCCGTCCCCTTCCTCTTAAACCCGGAGGTAGACCCCTCCCGGTTGGGTTGTTGCTCGGCCTCTTCGGCCCGGATGTACTTTTCAGTGCGAAGGAGGAGGTCGGAAAAGTCGTGTGGTGGTTTCTTGGTGAGGGAGGAGCGGAGGTTGGAATTGAGGACATTGGATTGAAATGCTACCGTAGCGACCGACTGGTCGAGAGATGCTATGGTCCTAGCTTCAGCTGTGAACCTCTTCACATAATCTCTCAGTTTTTTCCCCTTCTTCTGGTGAAGGTGCAAGAGGGAGATGCTGGTCTTCTCTACCCTTCGGCTGCTTACGAAGTGCGTGACGAAGAGGGTTTCGAACTGTTCGAAAGAGAATATCGAGGAGGGGGTGAGACGAGAATACCACTCTCGGGCCGGCCCTTTGAGAGTTGCGGGGAAGGTTTTGCAGAGGAGGGCATCGGAAGCTTGGTGAAGGAGCATTAGAGTTTTAAAACTCTCTATGTGATCAACCAGGTCAGTCTCTCCGGTATAAATCTCGAATTGGGGAGGTTTGAAGCCGAACGGGACAGGTGCATCCACTATGGTTCGGGAGAAAGGGGGTCGGCTAGGACGCAGGGTTCTCCCCCTGAGCTCTTCTTCTCGGTTTATCTGACCCAGGCGTCTCTCTACTTCATGAAGACGGCGGTTCATGGTGTCATCTCTCCGACGGTAATCTGCCGAGCCACGAGACTTGTCTTCGTATGAGGGAGATCGAGGGCTGCGGCGATGGTAACTTCGGGAGCGGCGAGGACTTGGGGTACGCCGGGAGTTGGTAGGAGCGGGTCGAGGAGAAGGAGACCGTCGGCGAGGGCTTCGGACCGGAGGAGGGGACGGGAGCTTCGGCTCAGTAGGATTCTGACGGAGGTTGAGAGCCTGCAGGACGGTCGCTTGGAACTGCTGGAACTTGGCACGGGTGATTGGTGCCTCATTGTTCCTGGGCTGTTGCCGACCTACGGGAGAGTGCCTTCTTCGGTAATGATCGGGGGACTCCTTTCTCCCTCTTCGGATGGGGGACCTCCTGTACTCTCGGCGACGAGGAGATCGCTCATGCTGGCGGGAGGCTTCCTCTCGAGCCCGCTTTTCATCCAGGTGACGACGGAGGTCATCATCTTTCTGGCGTTTGGTGGCTGCGTTGTGGCGACCAGAGGCTCGGGGATGATGGGAGGCCATAGAGTCAGTGGAGGCGTTGTGGATAGAGAGGTTCTCTTGGTGAAGAGTCTGTTTCTGAGGGTTAGGACCCTTTGGATCAGGAGGGGGAAGGTTCTGTTGGAGCGGCTCTTCCGCGGTAGGGGGAAGTTGTCCTTGTTGCTGAGCGGGATCAGGAAGGACTTCTTGCTGGTCAGGGTTGGGTACTCGGTTAGACCCCCTTGACCTGACTTTGCGAGGCGGCATGGCTGGAGAAGACCTGTTCTCGGGGAAGAGGAGAGGTTTCTATTCGTTAGTCTCTTCCCACAGACGGCGCCAATCTGTTGCCGCTAAATTTGGTGTGGGGGCAAACAGATGAATTTGTGGATTCTTAGGGAAACTGAATAGTAAAACCTGTATACCTGTTCCGTCGGGCTTCGGTCGTCGATCCCGCCGTAGACCTGCAAAAAGTGCGAGACACCGGGGTTGTTCCCGGCGACGCACCCTCCGACGCTCAAGTCAGTAATCTAGGGAGACTATGAATGAGCGTAAAAACTGGTGAAAGATTGATTACCTCTTAATGGAGATGGATGGGGGGTATTTATAGGCGTCTCAGGGAACAGATTGGGAATGTAATCCCTGTGATTTGATAAGGAATATTCCCCATAATCAGATGAGGAATGTAATCTGATGAGGTATATTCCCCGTAATCAGATAAGGAATTTTATCCCCAAATCCCGGTGAAAAGATAGATGTATATCTGGGCCGTTGATCAAGATTAATCAGGGATCCTGATTTTATCTTGTTGGATTGGGTGTGCAGCGGGTTAAAACCCGAACCCTCTTGTTGGTGGGTCCGTTTGTGGGTCCTTGGGGAGAAGACCCAATACCCATTTCGGACCCTCTTGTAGGCGAAATTACCATTTTACCCCCAAATCTCAAGATTCATGCCCAATTTGGACGGTTCCGGTTTAACCCCATTTTTAGCCATATCAATAATAACAGTAGTAATAATAATAATAGTAATAATAATAATACTCATAATAATAATCATAATAATCATAATAATAACAATAATAATAACAGTGATATGTATCAAAATAGGATTTGAGATTAACAAATTTATTAAAATATAAAATATAAATAGTCGATCAATTAGAAATACAAAATAAAGTTAAAATATACCATTATTCGAAGTAAATATAATTTTTTATTAGAAAATGCTTTAATAAAAAACTCGAAACAAATTTAGCATAAAATAAATTTATAAATAATCAAAATATAGAAAATACACGGAAAATACGTATTGGCGGGAATGAGGGTTACATGATTACTCAGGGTCGTCATTGCTAGATCAGATATATTGGAAGAGGAAGTTGTTTAGGTTCTCAATGAAGGAAGGTACCCATCTTCAAGATCATATTATGGAGTTCAATAAGGTAATATCTGAACTGAAGACGATTATCGCTGATGATCTTAGCGAAGAGTATATAGCTTTCAACTTGATTTATTCACTACCAACTTCTTATGATCACTTGATAACTACCACGCTACATGGAAAATCAGCCAAGGAGACACTTACTCTAGCCGAGGTGATTAAGGGTATGAAGGAAGATGAACTAAGAAATGAGACTTATAAGGGATGATCTAATTCTACAGGGTATTTTGTCGTGGATGGTGATATTCAATTAGAAGGGATGCGACACACAAGGGTTAGATTCATTGCACTATTGTAGAGGATTTGGGCATTATAAGAGAGACTGTCATAATTGGTTGAGTCAGAAGAGTACTACTAAAGAAGGGGAACAAGCCCATATAGTCAGCGCAACTGAGTCAGGTAATAATGATAATTATTGTCTTCTTGTTTCAAGTTCTTCATATGTGGATTCAAGTTGGTATCTTGATCCAGGAAGTTATTCTCGTATTTTCTCTGAGAAGGAGATGGTTTCTACTTACAAGTCGTCAACAGGTCGTAGTATGAGAACGGAGAGTGGTGAGATTTGTGAAGTAGTGGGTAAGGAAATAGTTGAATTAGAGATGCCAATGGTAAAGGGTTCACACTAGAAGAGGTCATGCATATTCCTTCGATACAGTAGAATCTAATATCCTTGGGGACTCTTGATGCTTGTGGCTGCTGGTACACAGTCCGAGGTAGAGTTTTGACAGTTTGGGATAGTCATCGTAAGGTAATGAAGGGTAAGAGAAGAATTGGGCAGGGTCAGCACAACCTCTACTAGCTTTGTGGGAGCAGAAAAACTCGGCCGATTGTATGGAAGCCCATTATTCTTAAAGCATCATCTAGTAAGCCATCACTAGAATTACCGAATCGAGATTGCAACGTTCGAATACCGTTGGAATGCGGAGAGAGCCTGGAAGTAGGTGGAGTTCGTGTCGAGGGTGGCACCTCCATAATTACATCTACAGGGGTGTGCCCTTGAGAGGGCATACAGCTGGAGAAAAATAGGTGGATGTTTGTTCAACTAGCTAAAGAAGCCATAGAAACGTGTTGTTTACAAAGCGGAGAAAAAAGGTCTAGAAGAGTTTTAAATCACACAGGTATGGATTCATGAGTGTGCAATCTAAGGTAGAGATTATTGGGTTTGTTTGTCTTGCATACACATGTCCGATGAAGAAGATGATGAAGCTTGAGATGGATCGAAGCGAAGCATCGAAGAATAAGGAAAACATTCAGCAGAAGTAAACAGGTGGAATTGTGTTCGACCGCACTTGGGTTCGGTCGACCGCTCCGACTGCAAAGGATTCCCGAGAGGGTAACGGTCGACCGAATGTTGTGTACGATCGACCGACTGCGGCGCTGATGAATTATTTGGGTCGGATCTTGGAAATTCATGAGAAGCCCAACTTCATCTTTAAGTCAGATCATAAGGCTCCCAATGCAGGTTATCTCTTCAGTAGTAATCAGATGGTTAATGTATCAAGTGTATAAAACTAGGGTTTCTCTAGATCTATAAATACAATATAAACGGCTTCTAGAACGATATGATTCTATTGAGTGCCGAATAGAAGAAGAGGGTACTTCATATGAGAGGGTGAGAGAGTTTCTCTATTGTAAGCAGCAACCAAGTTCCAGTTAAGCTTGAGAGAGGGTCGTGGTGAGAATTGTAACATTCATGTATCTTCTCTAGTTGAAATAATATCTCGGTTCTTCCTCCCCCAGATTAATATGAAAGTCCCAACCGGGACAATTCTTGTGTGCTTTGTGTGATTGGTGCGATTAGTTCTGCTTGGTGGTTTGTGTTGATTGTTTCAAAGACTCAACAAGATCCTCAGTTTTCCTAACAGATTGTACTAATATCTTGATTAAATGATTCCACGATCATCGATTTTTTTTAATCTTCATCATCGTCAACACTATGATCATCATTATCTTTGTCCGAGAATGTTAACATTTTCTTAAGAAAAAATTAATCATATGTTAATATGAATGTTATGCATTGCATCCGATTACATTACTTAATAATTTCTTGCCTAGATATATGATGCTGCTATTTTTCGGGTGTGGGAACAACAAATAATGAGTTTTTTGGATGAGAGGGAAGCACACATCTCAGTCGTTGATCTGACCATGATATGGGGCTAGTGTATGGTTGGATTTAGTGGATCTGGTGGTGGTTGATTGCTGTTGGACTCCTGCAAAAAGCCTGAGATGTCGGGAGTATTCCCAGAAACAGACCTCCGACGATCAAGTGAGAAATGTAACACCCTGTGTTAAAAAAAAAAGTATGTATATATACATATAATAGTTTCATAAAGTTGGATGTGCATTATAATAATGCATGAATGGTAAAATAAATGATTTGGCTGATGGTAAAGGAATGGTATTAAAATGTAATTGTATGGAAAAGGGGGGCCCACCCGTGAATTGAAGCCTGCAGCAAATGCTTGCTGTGGTGAAGGCGTCACCTGAGGGGTGACGTGTCAATGGGGGGGCCCACGTGGGTGTTGTTCTCAGAGAGAGAACGGAATAAGTAAAAAAGGGAAATGGCTTGATTATAAGCCCATATCGGGATTTGAATAGAATATAATATTATATAAATAATATAGTCTATGATCAAGAGTCACCAATCCGGTTAATCACCTTTTGAGAGGCAACCTGTGGTGGGCTTCCTCTATTAGGTTGTAAGTCCTGATTGCTGATCTGATGTGTGCTAAGATTGTACGGTCCTTCGAGGAGTATTTCGTTATTCCTTACAATTAGAAGGGGCAAAAACAACTGCTGAGGATGCTTGCAATCTTGTTAGTAGCTTATGTTGGTAGTAACCATCTTTTAGTGCTTCTAAATAACTAGTATAATGCACATGCGATGCACGCCTAAAAAAATGTAGTCATCAAATTAGGCTTGGCGAAATATGAGTCGAGGTTATGATGCCTTAGAAAGACGGATTGTTTGACTTGATATGATCCTTGGAATGACTCGATTGTCCTACAATAAACTAAAATTGCTATAAAATAAAATAAAACTAATGTAGGTGTCTCTGTTGTCCCTCAGCGTCTCGTGCTGTAAAAAAACGTCATAGAAAAAACATATTATAATTTGGCCTTTAAAAGTCAAAACTGACTACTAAGTTATATGCAGCTAATTGACTTTAAAGGTATATCCACTTGTGCCAGTTAATGCATGTACATGATACCATCAAAATTTAGTTCAATTCAATCACATTTAGTATCAGGAGAAAGATTATTCTGACAAAAAATGACATTTTTGGATCAACATAAAGCAATGGCATAACTATCATACATATCACTTTAGGTGCAATAGGTTCATTTGCTACTTTCAAGTCTGATTCACTAAATCCTTTCTTGTCAATGATGCTCAAGGAGCAGTTGATAACTTCTCAGTCAAGCAGATAAAAGTATAATGCACGTGCAATAAATGCCTATAAAAGTATAATGCACGTGCAATAAATGCTTGCAATCTTGTTAGTAGCTTATGTTGGTAGTAACCATCTTTTAGTGCTTCTAAATAACTAGTGTAATGCACATGCGATGCACGCCTAAAAAAATGTAGTCATCAAATTAGGCTTGGCGAAATATGAGTCAAGGTTATGATGCCTTAGAAAGACGGATTGTTTGACTTGATATGATCCTTGGAATGACTCGATTGTCCTACAATAAACTAAAATTGCTATAAAATAAAATAAAACTAATGTAGGTGTCTCTGTTGTCCCTCAGCGTCTCGTGCTGTAAAAAACGTCATAGAAAAAACATATTATAATTTGGCCTTTAAAAGTCAAAACTGACTACTAAGTTATATGCAGCTAATTGACTTTAAAGGTATATCCACTTGTGCCAGTTAATGCATGTACATGATACCATCAAAATTTAGTTCAATTCAATCACATTTAGTATCAGGACAAAGATTATTCTGACAAAAAATGACATTTTTGGATCAACATAAAGCAATGGCATAACTATCATACATATCACTTTAGGTAAAAATACAAATATAAACAATGGCTACTGCTTAAGTATTAAAATAATAATCACTTCAAATTTAAATATTCACCAGAATTGTAGAAGAATGAAAGAAGATACTTACCTGCAATAGGTTCATTTGCTACTTTCAAGTCTGATTCACTAAATCCTTTCTTGTCAATGATGCTCAAGGAGCAGTTGATAACTTCTCAGTCAAGCAGATAAAAGTATAATGCACGTGCAATAAATGCCTATAAAAGTATATGGTCATTAAATTAAATGAATTGTCCATAAGGAAAAAATATGCTAAAGCATTTTAAAAAAAGCAAGCTACATGAAAATTTTGTTTTTAAAATGAAGAAGAATAATTAGCAAATAAGCCACAATAGTCCCATTATATAATCCATAAATTCATTACCCAATAGGGCAAGAACAAAACAAAGTTAAAAATGTACACAAAATAATTAAGCATCATCATCCAGAACACTATCAAGTTCCCGACTACAGTTCCACATTTTATTTACTTGTTTTGTTTCAAATGAAGGTTGAATTATAAGTCAACAACAATAACAATAAAATTTTCATTTTGAATCGTTGTGGGCTGCAACATATATCTTTTTTCTCATCTAATTTATACTATCACCCCTCCTTCATTCACTCACTATATTCCGATCACTCTATGCACACGCCCAAACCATCTCAATTAGTTCTCTAAATCGAATCCAATTTCCCCCTAACATAATCCCATCTAAATAATAACAACAATTATAATAAAAAATTGGTACGGATAGAAAGATCACCTGAGGTCCCCTCATGTAAGGATGTGCTTGGGGGCTCGACGCAACATGCGAATGAAAAAATCCATGGGGAACCGGCGAATACGTCTACAATCCAAATTTCAATATCATACAACCATTAATTTCCCTATTTTAAGAAACCCACATTTTTTTTCAAAATCAGTAAAATAATTGTACAAATTACCTGAAAGCTTGGCCACTCTGGGTATGTTAGAGCTGCAGGCGATAAGCTGGAGTCTGAGGGTTGGTCCTAAATAAAGATCCAAACTTTTTCATTCAAAATCGAAGTTGAACAATTTAAGATGGAGGAAAAAACCCTAGATTACCTGATCTGGGTTGGGGAGGCTCAAGTTCAATGTGCGGCGTGAGGAGTAAGTGGCGCGCGCATGAGGTGAGGAGGGGTGTCGGGGCTGTTGGCTAGAAGAGCGACGCGAGGTTGCGCGAGGTGGCTGCGGTTGGTCGCGCTAGGTTGCGTGAAGTGGCTGAGGGTTAGTTTCGATGTGCGGCGTGAGGTGGGAGTGGCAGGGCGTGGGTTAGAGATAGAGAGAGAGAGAGGGATGAACTGGCATTTTGGTTTTGAGAGATGTGGAGAGGACAATCAATTTAAACGGGTAGTTTACGTGTTTGATGAGTTTATATTGGGAATTTTAATTGTACGTGCGTTGGCATTTGGGTTTTGTGAGATGTGGAATTAAACAAAATCAATGGACATTCACCCTCCCAAAAGATATTTTCCCTCCAAAAGTTTTCGCCCTAAAACAAAAATCCTTCTCAATTTATTACTCTCTCTCTCCCCCCTCCTTCACTTTTTCAGATTTCTCTCTCTCACTCTCTTTCTCTCTCTCTCTACCCAGAAATTTAGATTTTCATATCTCAAGTTTGTAAATTTCCAGATTTTCAGATTTTTTTGTTTCTTTTAAATGCTCATGTAGAAATTTTCACTTGGTTTCCTGATTGATTTCAAATGCAATGGAAGATTTAAATCTCTCTCTCTCTATCTCTCTCTCTATCTCTCTCTCTCACTCTACCCAGAAATTCAGATTTTTCAGATTTCAGATTTATAAATTTTCGGATTTTTCAGATTTGTATGATTTTTTATTGCTCATGTAGAAAATTTTGCTGAGTTTCCTGATTGATTTCAAATGCAATGGAAGATTTAAATGGATATCCACTTGGGTAAATTTCAACCTCTAAAGTTACACTAAAAGTAGCAAATATCTCTTCAAAAGTTGAATTTCATCATTTTGCACCCTTATAGTTCTAAGAAGTTGAATTTTATAGCCCCATTCATAATTATTCAAACATGAACTTTTATTTATAACTAATCATTGTCAAACAATTCAAACTTAAGCAACATAAACTCCTGATGGAAGTTCCAGATTCATACATTCGAAACGTTGGAAAGTAAATGTATTCAGTACTATACATGAACAATATTATCGTGTACATCTTATAAAGTATATTAACATCTGATAGTAGAATACACTGAGAACACCAAAGTTAATCGTCAAATATTTTTCCTCCTTGATATACAGAGAAAGTTCTTCATCTGAACTAAACAACAGTAGTTGTCTGGTTTCTCACTGCTTCCTACAATGAATAACATCACCATATATGGCCATGTATGTTTTCATGTTTTGTATCACATCTACAACTTATTCATATTAGATCAATTAATTCCTTCTCTTATATTCCTGACAATATAATGCTTACTTTCATATGCTACATCTACAACTCATTCATATTAGATCAATTAATTCCTTCTCTTATATTCCTGACAATATAATGCTTACTTTCATATGCTGCATCGTTCCGAAGACGTGTCATAGGCACGTGCCCACGAGAAAACCTATATATATAGACACACACACACACACACACACACACACACACAGGGAGAGAGTCCTCTTTCGTTGTGCACTAGGCCGCCGTGTGCACTCGGCCTTCCCGCCTTCGTATTGACAATCCGAACCGTTCATATTGATCTACACATCTAAATTAGTCTAAATATGTAAAATCAAATCATTTGAAATTCATTTGCCCATCCATTGAAGTGTTACAAAATTGTATGGTTGAAAATCATTATTTTTTATAGTCACGTGATGGATGGGCAAATGAATTTCAAATGATTTAATTTTACATATTTAGACTAATTTAGATCTATAGACCATTGTGAATGGTTTGGATCGTCAATACGAAGGCTAGAAGGTTGAGTGCACAACGGAAGGAAAATATTATATATATATATATATATATATATATATATATATATATATATATATATATATATATATATATATATATATATGGGTAAAAGGGTTATGAGCAGCTTGCTCATTTAGTAAATGAGCAATTGATTATGTGGCATGCATGTGATAAATTGGACAACTAACCCTTTTAAAGATTTTCCAATCACATGTATGCCATATCATCAATTGCTTATTTACTAAATTAGCAAGTTGCCCATACCCCTTTTTCCTGATATATATATATATATATATATATATATATATATATATATATATATATATATATAGACTAATTTAGATCTATAGATCAATGTGAACAGTTTGGATCGTCAATACGAAGGCGGGAAGGCCGAGTGCACACGGCGGCCTAGTGCACAACGGAAGGGGAATATTATATATATATATATATATATATATATATATATATATATATATATATATATATATTCAATCTTCCATTGAAAACGCTATTATAGAATTTGCAAACGTGCAAACCACTTAACCCGTTATTTCCAATGACGGGTTAAGGCATATTAAAAATGAACCCATTATTTTCAAACCACAAGTTCATTATAACATAACCCGTCGTTGTCAATGACGGGTTAAGTGGTTTGTACGTTTGCAAATGTTACAGTATGTTTGCAATGGAAGATTTCCCATATATATATATATATATATATATATATATATATATATATATATATATGGGAAATGCTCCATTGAAAATGCAAATGTTTTGAAAACCCATGAAAACAACCTAGGCCGTTGTTGAAAACAACGGCCTAGGTTATAATGCATTATAACCGGCCTAGGTGGTTTTCCACGTTTTCACAGACATTTGCGTTTTCAACTGAGCATTTTCCTATATGTATGTATATATATATATATATATAGTCCCCATCCATGGTGCACACAACGTGTGCACTCGGCCTTAGGACGTTCATATCGACGATCCGGACCGTTCACATTGATCTACACATCTAAATTAGTCTAAATATGTAAAATCAAGTCATTTGAAATTCAATTGCCCATCCATCATGTCATTATAAAAAAAATGATATTCAGTCACACAATTTTGTAACACTTCAACGCATGAGCAAATGAATTTCAAATGACTTGATTTTACATATTTAGACTAATTTAGATATGTAGATCAATGTGAACGGTTCGGATCATCGATTTGAATGCCCGATGGTCGAGTGCACACGCCGTGTGCACCATGGGCGGTGCAGAACGGAAGGGGACTATATAGCAATGCTCCATTTCAAACGAGTTTGTTTGCACAGATCCGTTGCAAACAGCATTTCTGGCCGTTTGATCAAATTGATCAAGATCCAACGTCCATGATCGAGTCCGCCCATCATCCTCATCTCTCATTTAAGTTGTGAGGGGGTAATTTGGAAATTTCATCTCAAATAAATCTTCGCCTCATTCGCTCTCTCACTCACTGTCTTTTTGAACGAACCTAGGCCATTATTTCAAACAACCACTTTTCATAACCTAGGTCGTTGTTGATAATAACGGCCTAGGTTATGAAAAGACAACGACCTAGGTTATGAAAAGCCGTTGTTTGAAACAACTGCCTAAGTTCGTTCAAAAAAGACAAGTTTTTTATAGTCACGTGATGGATGGGCAAATGAATTTCAAATAATTTGATTTTACTTATTTAGACTAATTTAGATGTGTAGATCAATGTAAATGATTCGGATCGTCAATACGAAGGCGGAAAGACCGAGTGCACACGAGTGCACACAGAGGGCTAGTGCACAACAGAAATGGACTATATATATATATATATATATATATATATATGGAAAGCTTCGGTTGTACACTCCTTTAGTGCTCACGGCGTGTGCACTAGGCCTTCGAGCGTTCATATCGACGATCCGAACCATTCACATTGATCTACACATCTAAATTAGTCTAAATATGTAAAATAAAATTATTTGAAATTCATTTTACTCATCCATCATGTGACTATCAAAAACATTGATTTTCAGCCATACAATTTTGTAACACTTCAATGGATGGGTAAATGAATTTCAAATGATTTGATTTTACATATTTAGACTAATTTAGATGTGTAGATCAATGTGAATGGTTCGGATCGTCGATATGAACGCCCGAAGGCCTAGTGCACACGCCGTGTGACTAGAGGTAGTGCACAACCGAAGCTTTCCCTATATATATATATATATATATATATATATATATATATAGTTATAGTTAGTCTATTATGAGATGGTGGGCCCAGGGGGTTCGAACCTTGGATATAAAGCCACTAGTCTATTATGAGATGGTGGGCCCAGGGGGTTCGAACCTTGGATATAAAGCCACACAACGCAACAAAAACCAATTAACATATAGAGCCATTTGACAGACAATTAAACACAATCTTTCATGACCGTCATTTATAGTATGGATTATGTAATTGAACACTATACAACAAACAATCAAACATGTGTTCCGCACCATGCATCACCTCGCCTATCGGCGACTCTGAAGATGGACCAGAAGTGTTATTATTGCTGCCGAGTTGGACACATATGCAAGAATTGCGGAAAAGCCAACAACTTGTGTATTGCATGCGGAGCGAATGATCACAGGGTTCGAGATTGCCCGAAGAGAAAGAGTGGCACACCAACAGGAGGATCAACTCCCAGTGGAGAACAAACTGGAGAGTGTAATCAGGCTCATAACCTGATTACAGAGGAGGCATAGACCACCAAAGAAACAGTTATTGGTATATTTCGATCTAGTCATACTTCAGTTCTTGGGTCATTTGTTACTTTCCGTACATTGCATTCATCCTCATCGATCAATCCATTATTGAGTATCATACTAGCTTTTCTTTCTATCCCTATTTTCTTGAATCTTCGTACTATCTTAATTCTGCTCAATTCGTCGATCGCTATCACTTGATATCAGCAGCTAGAAGCATCACCATCATAGTGACACAGCGGAAGCGTAGCAGAGTCCCTTATTGATTCGTGGAATGAATTTCAAAGTAAACTTCATCGTCATCAATGACTCAGGGTTCGATGTTATATTTAGAATGGATATGGACCAAAGTGCAAATATTAGTCATAGGCCAATTATAGGGGGTGGTGCATTGATGAAGAAAGGACAAGAAGAAGATGAAATAAAAAGAAGAGGAGAAGAAAGAAGTAAAAGAAAGAAGAAAGAAGAAGAAAGAAAGAAAAAGAGAAAGAAAGAGGAAGAAGAAAGAGAGAGAAGTCAGAGAAGAAAGAAAGAGAGAGAGAAGTCGGGAAAGAAAGGAAAGAAGAGAATCAAGAAGAGAACTCGGGAGCAAGAAAAAAATTGAGAAGCCGGTAGCAGAGGCAGGCGCAAGAAAGAAAGAGAAAGAGTAGGAGCTCGGATTTTCTTGGCAAATGGAAAGAAGAGATCAAGAATCAGTATCGGAGATGAAGAGGAAATTGGTGGAAAAAGAAAGAGAAGCGGGTATGAAGAAGCATTCATCATATTCATCGAGATTCGGCAGGATCTGTGTGTTTTGTGGCAGTAGCTCTGGCAAGAAAGCTTGCTACAAAGAGGCTGCGATTGAGCTCGGCAAGGAGCTGCTACAGAGGAATATCAATCTCGTCTACGGAGGTGGAAGCATAGGATTGATGGGTCTTGTTTTTGATGTTGTTCGTGCCGGTGGCCGACACATTTTGGGAGTGATTACCAAGTCGCTGATGCCGAAGAAGATTACTGGGGGAACTATGGGAGATGTTAGAGTTGTCTCTAACATGCACGAGAGGAAGGCTGAGATGGCTCGCACTGCTGATGCTTTCATAGCTTTGCCCGGAGGTTATGGAACACTTGAGGAATTGTTCAAGGTGATCACTTGGGCTCAACTGGGAATCCACAGCAAGCCGGAGGGTCTTTTAAATGTGGATGGATATTGTGACTCGCTTCTATCCTTCATAGATTCAGTTGTGGCTGAGGAGTTTATATCCAGTAAGGTCAGGCGGATCTTGATTTCAGCTCCATCGCCCAAGGAATTACTCAGAAAATTGGAGGAGTATGTATCGGAGCGAGATGAGCTTGTGACTCAACTGAATTGGGATGTCAGTGATATTGGTGGCTCAGATTCTGAGCCCAAACATCAAATTATTGAGTCATCCAGTTGAGGGTGCACAATTTGTCTTGTCGTTCCTTTGTACTCTTTGTTTCTTTTATCTTTTATTGTACTATCGATTGAAGAGTATTGCATTCGCTTCTTAGCTATCTTATATCCCGCCTGAGTAAATTTCGAGAACGAAATTTTTTTGTAAGGTGGGTTGGATTGTAATCCCCTGTTCCAGTTGTACGTATTTTATTACGTAAATTTTTGTACTTCAATTTTCAGATCAACATTATTTTTCTTCTCTTTGGACTCTTTATCTAGAGCCAGAATATTTTTCTGATCAATTCTATAATTTTGTGATTTTTTCGATCGAAGTTTAAATGAAAATTCTAACCCCGATTATCCCTAATCAATTTTCTCATCTTTTCTTCCGTCTTCTTGTTGTTTTCAACCAACAACTCCCACTCTATTATTTCTTACATCCGCCTAACCCCTAAGTAGGGGTGGGCATCGATCGGTATCCGACCTAATATGGACCATCCACTACCGATCCGAAGAAGATCGGTTTTTTAATTTTCTCATCCGCAACCAATCCGAACCTTAGTTGGATCGGTTTCCATCCAAGCCGATTAAGCTCGGTTTGGATTGGATTGGATGGTCGGTTTGTCAAGTTACTTTTCATCTTCAACATCATTCATAATTTTGTTAAAATTTAAAAGAGCGGCTTCAATCAAACTTAAGAAACAACCTGCTATTTGTTATTCAGAAATAAATTTAAAATGAAGATTCATAAAACCACGAGTTGTTAATGAATTTTGCATTAATTGTTTGAGATTATGACGTTTAAATGGGTGAGATAAACTGCTTTTTCAGTTGCATACTTCTGTAATTTTAGTTTATTATCATAAAAGAAACATCAATAACCATAGCTAATTGAATTTCAGGTACAATAAAAAAAGATTTAGAAAACAATTTCTGCTTGACTTGATTAAAGTAACTACTAAATGTTATATCAACTCCATGATTCTATTAAACTGGGCCACACTGTAAATCAATCATTTCTCAACAAAATAACACGCAGGAATATGAAGAATCAAAACATAGGTAGAACAACTGCTCGGTTTGTATTAAAGAAATTAAAAAAGGTTGTTTGTATCTCCAAGAAAATGAGAAATGACTATTTGTATATTCAAGAAATTAAAGGAGAACTAGATATTTTATGGACTTATGCATAGAGGTACGGTTGGTTCGGTTTCATCGATTATTTGAAAGATCCATTCAATAACCGAACCGGTCCAGTTGGTTATTGAAGATCAAGAATCGGACCAATCCAAACCCCCAATTGGTTCGTTTAAAAACTGGTCGGTTCGGGTTGGATTGGTTCGGATTGGTCGATTCGGATAATAGTTGTCCACCCCTACCCCTAAGTCCAAACCCACTCCCGCTAATCACTCACTCACGCCAAACCTTCCTAATTCTACACCCAACTTCTCTCATTTTTTCTCCTACTTTACTGCCTCCACCACCTCCACTACTGCCTAATCCTCTCTAATCCGTCAACCCCTTCTTCTATCTTCTTTTACTTTTTCAACTACACTACTGCCTTCATCCCTCTCTCTATATATATTATATATATACACACCTCCTCCCTACACCCTAACTTAGACTCTTTATTATATTATATATAGGGTAAAAAGGATATGAGCAACTTGCTCATTTAGTAAATAAGCAATTGATTATGTGGCATGCATGTGATACATTGGACAACTAACCCTTTTAAGAATTTTTCAATCACATGTATGCCACATCATCAATTGCTTATTTACTAAATGAGCAAGTTGCTCATACCCCTTTTTCCCTTATATATATAATATATTCACACCATGCAGCTTACATCTCCCACTGCCTATATTTTATACACATACATACACACTTGCATGCATATTGTCGATCTCTCTCTCTCCCTTTCTTTTTATATATATACACACATGCAACAATCTCCAACTCACTGTCTCTACTCCTTTTCTTCTTTGCTTCTCCAAAACCCAAGCTCCTCTCGCCATCCTCTTCCTCTGCCTTCTCCATTCCGACTCCACTTTATCCTCCACCTTCGAGCCAACGACTCCGCTTCTACGGCCCCGTGAACCTGAAGAACAATCCGAACTCACTCCGTCTCCGCACACTACACCATCTCCTCGTTTTTGTTGTCGCTCATCACCGTTGCTCACCGTTACTACCGTTGCTCTCTCACTGTTGTCTTGCTACCATTCCTACCACTGTTGTGCTGCCGTCTGTTGCCAACGTCGCATCTTCTTTCTGTAGTTAACACCACCATCGTAATCGTCACGTTATAAGGCAAGTATCTTGTACACTCTTTTTGTTCTCGTACAAGCATTTTTCTTGGACTCGTGGCAAGTAGTCTGGTTAACGTTATGTTTTATTGTCAAATTTTGTTCTAGTCACTTGTTCCCTGCTATATCGACTCAAGAGTGAACCGTTAATACACTTCGAATTGTGATATCGAATATCGAATATTTAACTTTGCTATCTCTAAATTTCTTGACCTTACATTAAGAATTTGACCTAGTTTCAATCATCGAAATTAATAACTTTCTACATGAAAACCATAGTCCATCAAGTGTAGAATCCAGAACATCTTACGGTTTCACAATCCGATTTATAGATTGTGAGATATCACGATTTTAGTATTGTCATATTGTAAATTCCAGAACCTGCACGAAACCACTGCCCTGTCTCTTGTACTGAGAATTAGACCATGTTCCCGATACTGGATTCAAGAACTTTATACATGAAAATTGTAGCCCATCAATTCTAGAATCCAGAACATCTTACGGTTTTTCAATCCGATGTATAGATTGTAAGTTATTGATGTTTTAGTGCTGTGACTCTGAATTTACAGGATGTGCATAAAACATCGAAACCATCGAAGAATGAATTTGTACGCATAGATATTGTCTCTAGAATGTATCGTGTGAATATGCATTGGAACCATAAAGGAGTCTACTTTCTAGAATCTCTAACGGAATTGAATTTTTTTTTTGTAGTAACAAAAAAGTGAATTTGAACGCAAATATGTGTTGTTGTCTAGAAATTCATCTCGACGTTTTTGCAGATAAACTTGTTATTGTTTAAATTTAATGAACTGAACTATATGTATTATTGTTCTTGTAATAATAACTTGCATCGATATAATAGATTGGTAGATTTTCTCATATAATGCATGTTATACTACTTAATAATTCTATGATAACTACTCTCGATACATGTACCCGTTTTACATCTCATACTCATGACTATTGCCCTTGATATTTTCCTTGATTCTTAATTAACTGTATTGATTTTACCGTTCCACTAGTCATACCAACTGCATATTCATAATTAATTATAAAAGAATAACAAGCCGGGGTTATAAGGCGACGACTTAGTAGTGGATAATATAGGGGAGTATACTCGGAAGGGGGCCCGTGTTTCCCAAAATAGTGATTCTTGATTCTTGATTACACAATTATTGATTACATGATTCTTAATTACATGTCATAATACTATCACTGAAAGACCCGAATACATAATTCTATAGAAATCACTACTTAAGTCTAAACGTCACATGATTGATATGCACCTGAACTTGTGGTATGGAACACAGTATTGCATGCATTAGATAAGTTAATAAAATAGATAAACTCGAGATTTCCACTAAGCATGATTCTTGATTACATTACTCTTCATTACATGACTCTTGATTCTTGATTATATGAGTATCGATTAACTGAGCCTAGGTTATCAATTGATTATACTTTGAAGTCTTGAATACACTAGTTTATAGTTATTACTTATATGATCATATTGTCCCAGTTCCTTGTTTCCTTCCATATTGTATTTACACTGCTACTTCTTGTTTCTTCCATATCATATCATGTTATATTATCCCTTTCACTGCTTGTTACTTGTTGTTCGAAGCTTGCTCTAATGGGTACTTTTCTATTTTTCTTTGAGTTTATGATTATACAGGTACTGATGGACCCGACAAATAGACTCTCTAGACGATCGTTACTGCATTATTACTTCTTCATATTATTTTTCTTTCAGTCGCTATTTTATCTAGTTGTTATAGCGAACTACTTATCGTACTATTTTAATTCTGGTATCTTGTATTTCCGGGAATCTTGACCCGATGTTGATGTATTACCCAGATGATGGTTATTCTATTTCCAGCTCATGTGATCATTATATTTGCCTGCGTGAATGTGTTATAAATATCTTGTTGAGCTTACAGTTGTATAGCTTATGGATGATGTACATCATTCGCTGGACCTCAGTTGCGTGCTTGTATTTCCATATAGTAGGAAGCAGGGCATGACAGGTTTGCTGGGTTTGAAGAGAAGAAGAGGGGCGCCGTTCTCAATTCGAAGAGAGAGAGAACGGGAGAGAGGAAAGCTGAGATGAGTTTCGATCTTCAACTCACGAATTGAAGAGCTTCAATTTGGGGGCTAGGGTTCCAATTCGGGAAGTGGAGAGAGGGAATAAGGAGCTAGGGTTTATGGGTTCGCATCTCACGATAAGGGGGCATCGACTGAGAGAGGGAACAAGGAGCTAGGGTTTGTGGGTTATCTGGGTTTGAAGAGAAGAAGAGGGGCGTCGTTCTTAGTTCGAAGAGAGAGAACGGGAGAGAGGAAAGCTGTGATGAGTTAAGATATGTTTAGTATGAGAAATGACATTTTTGCCCCTAAAACATATCCCATTCAAACAGTGGATGGGCGGGTCAGCTCTCAGCCCTCGGATCGCGATCGAATGGCTGAAAACTTCAGCTCACGATAAGGATCTCTGCTCACCATCTCATAATAGACTATATATATATATATATAGGGAAAGCTTCGGTTGAGCACTACTCTAGTGCTCACCGCGTGAACACTAGGCATTCGGGCGTTCATATCGAAAATCCGAACCGTTCACATTGATCTACACATCTAAATTAGTCTAAATATGTAAAATCAAATCATTTGAAATTCATTTGCCCATTCATTGAAGTGTTACAAAATTGTATGGCTGAAAATCATTATTTTTACAGTCACATGATGGATGGGCAAATGAATTTCAAATGATTGGATTTTACATATTTAGACTAATTTAGATGTGTAGATCAATGTGAACGGTTCAGATTTTCGATATGAACACCCGAAGGCCTAGTGTTCACGCGGCGAGCACTAGAGTAGTGCTCAACCGAAGCTTTCCCTATATATATATATATATATATATATATATATATATATATGAAATTTTCCATGCACTAAGTGCACGTGGCTTGGTGTACATGCTAGTTGAATATTTTAACACGTTTTATCATATGGAGAAAATCGATCACAGAAACTCCTACAAATGTGAATTGATGGGATATGGGATATGCAGTAAATTATAAAACTTTAATGAGAAAATTCATGCCAAGATGATTACTAAATTAATTATATGTACCAACCACTAATTTTTTTTTTATGTTAAGTAATTAGCTCTCGATATTATACATTATTCTTAATTTGTTCCAAGTTTTTTCAGAGCAGCCGATGATGCATCATGCTTCCTCATTAAATAAAGTAAAAAATGTTTTTGCACTTGTATACTTTGTTTTGATTTTGAATACATATCTGAAATAATTTATTTGTAATTAATCACTTTTTGTATATTGGATTAAAGTTTGAAAAAAGAAAACAATCAAGAATAGCAGTTAGTTTCACACTTTCCCTTCTTCCTCATCCTTTTTTTGGTAAATACTATTTCAAAATACATCAATTCTAGAATAAAATATACAAATTAAATTATACAAGGTATATTTAGATTTATGTTTATTGTAGTGCTATTGGTTGTTGTGAACAAGAACCTGAAAAACAAGGCTAAATTACAAAAACCCTCCCTGAACTATACCCCTCGTAAAAAAACTCCATGAAATTTTTTTCGAGCAAAAAACCTCATGAACTATGTTTTCAAAAAACCCTAGGCGACGACGTCAGCTTCCGTTATCTGTTTTGACACTTGCACTGCACATTACATATTTTTCAGACAGAATTGCCCCTGTCTGAACATTATCACAAAACCACACTCGTCTACTCAGGTTGTTTAAAAATTCACAAATCCAACAAATTCAACATCCACCACATTGAACACATTCTCACTCAAAATTATCAAAATAAATGCACAATATATAACATTCTCACGTCCTTTCATCAACAAATACAACATCCAAAAAATTCAACACATTCACACCAAAATTAACATCATAATATTGCACAAACAGGAAAAATATCATGTGCTAAACTACATTCTAATACAAAAATATATCACAAATACAATAGCTCCCTTTATATCAGTTTCAAAATATAATGTGCCAAACCAATTCGTGGTACAAAAACCTGTCACAATACACAACTCCCTCTATATAAGTTCCAAAATCAGATGCCCCCATATATCAATAACCTACAATAATTTTATGATGAGCTTCAAAAGTACCAATATAGCACATACACAAAACCAGTGCACCTCAGTGACCATCAAAAAAATATCCCCTCTATACAAACCACTCAACATCTTCAATAGTACCAAAATAGCACATGAAAAGTAAGATGAATAGTAAGATGTGTTGATTATCAGATATTTCATAGAAGAAAAAACAACATAATACTAAAATACGAACCCAGCTCTGATACCATGAAAATGGTATGTTATTTCTCATTGGTTCACTTGACTGGATATAATGTATAGTGTAAATACATTATATATAAGCATGGGTTCTACCTGACATATAACAACTAATACAACTACAATAATATATCTATTAAATCAATACCCAAAAAAATTAATAGAATTTATAATATTTAAGAATATCATATCTAATCCACCATATAATAGGAAAATCTACTTACACAGTTAACCACAACATCAAGAATTTACTCCAAGTAACACTTGGCTTCAGGTGTACCTTAGAGTCGAATCATGTAATCCCTATATCAAACCTATCATTCCCATCAAATTTCCAATATAGTCTACAATGTAACATGCCAACAGAATCTAAACAACCCAAATAAATCTAGTCACCATCTGAGCTAACCACAATCATATCACAAAAGTCACTCCCCACAAACAAAAATGAGCCCATAAAAGATAATACACCTTTTACCAAATTCCAAATTGAATTATGAGTTGAGATGGGTTTTTTTCTGAATGGAGTGGGGAAACTAGTGGGTCCTACTTGCCTGAAAGAAGAAGAAGAAGAAGAAGAAGAAGAAGAAGAAGAAGAAAGGGAAATGGGGGAAAATGGGGGAAGTGATTGTTTGTTATTGAGTGTACGAATGAGAATAGGAATTGAGCGGAAGCCATAAGGGGAAAAATTGGGAATAGGATTAAGGGTTATGTTGAATTGGGAAAAATGAGGTGTTTTTAAACAACCTGAGTAGATGAATGAGGTTTTGTGAAAAAAACTTAGAAAGATGAATGAGGTTTTTTATTATAACCTGAGTATATGAGTGAGGTTTTGTGATAATGTTCAGATAAGGGCAATTATGTCTGAAAATATGTCACATGCGATGCATCTGTTAAAAAATGTAACAGAAGCTGATGTCGTCACCTTGGGTTTTTTGAAAACATAGTTCACGGAGGTTTTTAGCGCGAAAAAAAAGTTCACGGTGGTTTTTTGCACGAGGGGTATAGTTCAGTGAGGTTTTTTGTAATTTAGCAAATAAACAATTCGTAAAAAATTGAATTTAGTTTACAAAATAATTATGCATGTATAATGAAGATACTGAATAGTATAGCCAATATAAGTTTTGAATTTAGGGTTAATAAGTATTTCCTTAGGGAAAAATATTTTTAGAAAATGCCCAAAATCATACTAAAAATATCAGGGGCTCTCTCCCCACAATCATATTACAAATATAAGTAGCTCTCTCGATTATATTGAGACCGCAGTTGGGAACTGTGGCCTTAAGGTTAGTATATCGGGACTCCTCTCTCTCCATTTCACTTCATCTATCCCAACTCTCTTTCTTCCAACTCTGAAACTCAAATCTCAAAACCCTAATCCCAAATTTCTCCAACTCTTCTTATTCCTCCACCTCCATCAAATCTCTTCTAACTCCTCTGACTTCACAAACTCTTTCAAGCCCTTCGTGGTTGTCAATTTCACACCCCTCTCTCCAATTCAGAAACCCTATTTTAGATATTTCCCCCAATTTCACCCCTCTCTCAAAATCAAATCCCTAATCCGAAATCTTACATCTTCTCTAGCATCATCCCTAATCATCTCCGACATTATCTATGCCGTCAACTTTGTCGTACGCCGTCATCTCCGCCGTCAAATTTCATATCTTTTCAAGGTATTCATAAAACTCTAAATTATAATTTTTGTTATCCTTAGTAAAATTTGTTTATTATGCTTGTTTGAATATAGATTAACGAAAGTTAAGCTAAGGTATTGTGTTGTGAATGATTCATAAGAATTTGCCTAGGTTTTCATACTTCATATTTGGTTAATAAGAGTAGTGTAAGTATGTTATGTTTGTGACTGGATAATGACTCGCAAATTCATCCCATTATCTACAGGTATGGATTACAAAATTTCAAATATTATAGGGGAGAAATAATTGGAGATCCAAAGCTAAGAGCTTGTTATAGAGGTGTTGAACCAGAAATAGCTTGAACTCTTCGTAAAATTACAAAACAAGGACTAGTAGAGAAGATATATGAAATTATTAACCGAGATAAAGGTAAATGGAGTGTTAAAACCCTAGCTCGTCATGCAGCTGGAAAAGGAGAAAGGCAATATTTCATAGCGGTATCTATAGTTGATAATGTCGCTCTTTTTGCCATGATTGCAAGAATACTTAATCCAAACTCTAGTTTGGCCACATTGAAGTTATATGTTGAGCAAATCAAGATTCCTAATAGTCGACCACATGTTATTCATAGTTCAAGGCCTCTACGTGAAGTGTCTGGCCCATGAGTCCCAATCCAGTTCTTGAATCACATCCAATCTTGACGCATCCAGAAGAATACATGTTCACAATTCCAACACGACCAAATCCTACGAAATTTGATTTGCCATGTCCTTCTATTTTGATACTCTATCTTGTTGATAATGAAAACATTCTTCGATCCTTCAATCATGCTACTGCTAACAATGAGTTATTAGAATGAAGAAGACGAGGAAGATGAAGAAGATAGGCAACTAGATGACCAAATTATTGACGTTGAGGACTTGCAAGGGGATGTCCAACATGCGGTCCCCCTGAATCAATTCATGAGTGCACATGCACCTGATTTTGAATAGGTTGACTAGCTTAACAATGGGATGGTACATCAATTTGGTCAAGATTCATGTGTCTCATCCAACACAAATGAATTGTACATTGGGAAAAAGTTTGAAACTGAAGATAATGTCCAACATGCAATGAAGATGCTCTTCATAAAGAAACATCGAGAAATCTTCACAGTGAAATTGACCAAACTGTATATGTCGTAAAGTGTACACCAAATGTCCTTACACCCGTGGATAGGGCACAAAATCCCAAAGTCGTAGATGAGGCAAGTTATCTGTGGAGATTTCGTGCAATCGTTCCAAAACGGTAGACATATTTAACGGTGAATTAATTGCAAAGGCCACATACATGTCTCAATCCAACATTGAATCAAGACCACACTAAAGTTAATTCTATTCTTGTTTCAAATTTGATTGTGAATGTTGTGAAGGCACAATTAGGAATAACACCGAATGTTATAATTGAGATACTCAAGTTTGAATACAATCATCAGATTACTTACAAAAATGCTTGTCTTACAAAACAGAAAGCTACTGAGATATTATTTGGAGGGTTTGAAGAAGCATATAAGAGGTTGCATGCTCCTTTATCAGCATTGCAAGCATCAAAACAAGGAACTGTTGTCCATTGGGATAAAGTTTTGACTGGTCCCGATGAGAAAACATTCAAGGCAGTATTTTGGGCATTTGAGGTATTGATTGAAGGATTTAAGTCTTACAGACCTGTTATTAGTGTTGATGGAACTCATTTGCATGAAAAATACCAGGGTTGTTTGATGATAGGCATTGCACCCGACGCAAATGATAGACTATTTCCATTTGCTTTTTCACTAGTATATGGAGAGAATAATGATACATATGCTTGGTTCATAAGTTGTATTAGCTATTTTATCACTGATCAACAAGGGTTATGTATTATTTCTAATTGTCATGCAGGTATCTTGTATGTCATGGACACGTAAAATAGAGCATAGAATGAGCCACATGCATATTGTAAAGCCCTGAATTCCATTTACATATAATTCATAGCACAATAGGATCTTTTACTTCAAATTCATACAATTTTATAAGAAATTTAAAAGTTTTTATTGTACAACATTGTTCTTTTACATCAACGCAGTGAAAATTAAATGATTACAACATGAAATATATAACTCTAACATCAACAGCTTTAATCATAAAAAAATCTTTAACATCAATTCATCTGCATGCCCTTTTGCTAATCCAAGTCCTGCACTGGTAAAAACTGTGGGCACGTCAGTTGCTTACAACCGACGAGATGTTATAAAACAGCGATCCTCGCTATGCCATAATATAATGATTCTCTTACTTTAGCAACCACAAACTTGAATGCATATTAAGGTGTAAAAAAGTGACTACCCTAAACATGTCAATGTATGATATGACTTAATTCCTAATGCAGATGTAATACTACAATGACACTAATGCATACTTGTTCGGATTCTATGCATCTCATTCTACATAGGTCCGAGGGCAAGCACCTACGTACTCCACATTAAAGGGTTTATTCCCTCGATATGCAGAACTACTCGGTAACAAAATCAAGTTTTAGACATTTCACGAGTACGGACTCCAGCCCTGGAGTCCACCGTCAGGCTATACAAAAATCCTCGTCATGCGAACATCCCGCAAGTGCCCCTCTAGCCCCGGTATACTCATATACACTAGAGAAAGGCCTCCCATACGCCCGACTATTCATGATCCTAGAGTCCATCGTCAAATCAATCATAGTCCAGAATTTAATTAAGACTTGTCTCCAACGTAAGCAACCACAATTCCGAAGTCCACCGTCAAACTGGGTCTATAGTCCTGGAGTCCACCGTCAGACTATATAGAGGTGCCCCACTTACGTTTGTCCAAGTTTTATTACATGTTCTCTTAGTGCCTTGTCCTTAAGTTTGAAACATGAATAAATAATACTACCTAGAGCTAGCTTACCCTCCTACCGGTCTTAAACTATACACCGAGAACGATAGTCCATACTGGCCCTTTCTCAAAACTCAATTAATCATTATCATTACTTTGCCGGTACTTGGGTCTAACTAAGCCTCTAGAATCAACATCTTTTCATGTTCAACATTATGGGGTACGCATACCCTTATTATTCATATTCTCAATTTCATTTATTCATATCTTATTCAATTCTTTCATCCATTCATTATTCATCATGAAGTAAGCACTTCTTGATTGATCACACAACCAACAATTTACTTTAGTAAAATACAAAGTCTCTTTGATTAATAAAACCCCTTTTTTCATTCATTTATTCTTCAAGTATATTTGTCAAAATACACAGTTCTTTGAAGTTTAAAAACACCAACTCTTCACAATTAACCCCTAGGAATTTCTTATTTCATGGTTAAACTTGATTTAACTCTTTACAAATCTTTACTCATATATATTCTCTCCTCAAATTTGAATCTAGAATTTATTTAATTCATGATTTTAAAGTTCTCAAAATATCGCTTAGAATATTTAAAATAATTCCCAAGTAGTCTGTTAATATTTTACAATATTTATAAGAAGTTTTCCCCTTATAAAACTTGAAAAGTAAAAATATATATATAATTTTTAAAAATCATTGTGCATGCCCAGGGCTCGAACCGACGCCAAACAGCAAGCAGACCAACGCCCATCCACTGAGCCAACTCAGTTCTTGTGTATAAGGTGTTCTGGGTTATTAAATACTCAACTACCATTGTTTCTGACTTTAAAAAAAATTTGAAATAAACAAAGCCAACCCCAGCTCGAACTCGTGACCACAGAGACCACTAAACTCCACATGGCAGTGCCTAGCGCAAGGCGCACGCACTAGCCTCAGAGACCATGCCTCAATCCTAATCATATAGGAGTTAAAAACTTTAAAAACCGACTCTTGGTTAATTCATACATTCTAATATATTCATTCAAATTAACTTCTATCATTTGTATCAAATTTAATTGTTCACATTACACATTTCTAAAATTTCAGCAACGAATTCATGTTGATTTTATTTATAATAAAGTATAATACACAACAAATGTAGATAGCAATTTTTTGAGAACTTTCATACACAATATGCCTTTTATAAATCCCCAACACTACTTTACTAACACATGTACATATTTTTATTTATATCTTTATTTAAAATGATGGGGAAAATGTAACACCCCGAATTCCAAATAAGCCTGAATTCGAAGTTCCACGGGATCTTTACACTTCACTTCGTACAATTTTACAAGGAATTTAAAACTTTATTTACATCATAGTCTTTTACATCAACACACAGCAGAATAAATAAAATACAAAAATAATAAATGTACAATTGTAACAACTTTAGCATTTAAGTAATCATCAGCAACAAATTCATCTTTATATCTTCGTGTAAATTCCAAGTCCTTCATATACTGTGGGCACGTCAGTTGCTTACAACCGACGAAATATTATACACGGTCATCCTTGCTATGCTAAAAGTATAACGATTCTTTAATACTTTAACAAACACAAACTTGATCACAAAACAAAGCTAAAGAGGGACTATCCTATTGATGTCGTGGGTGTCGTGCACTTAATCCTTAATGCATTTATTTATACTAACTGACACTAATGCACACTTGTTCGGATTCTATGCATCCCATACTGCATAGGTCCGAGGGCAAGCCCTTAATCGTACTTCATCTTGTAGGGTTGATTCCCTTGCCATGAGTTAAACTACTACGGTAAGTATCCTAGATGTTTTAAGAGTTATGAGCCCATGTCTAGACATCCTAGGGAGAATCCCACGTCATGACATGATGCATCATGCAGACATCCTATGGACAATTCACCTCCGCCATGGAACGATGGCACTACGTAGTTACCAAACACCCCACAAGAGTTACCACGGTCCCGATATTCTGGAGATGTATTCACGTCCTGACATGACGCATCATGTAGACATCCTGTGAACACTCTCACACCGTAGATCCGAGCCCCTCATACTTGTGTTTTTCTCTTACTTTCATCAACTCTTCACTATAGTGTAGTCATTACATTTTTAGTTTATTTTAGAAGAAAATCATCACAACCTAGAGTTAGCTTACCCTACCGGACTTAAACCAAACAAAAGAGACAGTCAGCCCAACTGGCTACTTCTCAAGAGATGCTCAACCCACACTGGTTAGCTCTCAAATTCATTAATAAAAATTGCCTGTCACTAGGGTCTCGCCTAGCCTCTGGGATTCCAACAACTATCTCTTTCTAGAGATCAACAATATTTTACATTCAATCTCAAAATAATATTTCAATTTCTTTATTCATAAACTCTTTCTTAAAGGAAACATTTCTTTTATAAACTTATAACATAAAGTATCTCATTTCGACTTCTTTTATCAATTTAATCACTTATAACATTGTGTGCATTTTCGAATAATCTTAATCAAATGTTAATAACCATAAAATCTCATCGAGAAGAAATCTAATCACATTCAAAATTTTCATCTCTCTTTAAATATACAAGTCACATTTTAATCGATAAAATCGAGTTCTTCAATATTATTTAATGTAGAATCCCCTTTCAATTCTCACAAAATATATCCAAATATTGTAGAAATAATTTTTATAAAGTCTAAACAATTTTAGAAGAATATTAATATTTTTTTTCCAATTTTTAAAACTCTAAATAAACTCACAAAATCGAATTTATAAAAAAAATATTAAAAAACCCAAACAAAAGCAGAGGGCCGGATTCGAACGCAGAGCCAAACCCCCACCCATGAACAGTAACAGACCCAAATCGCACCCGAAGACCATTAGGCCAGAGTGACTAACTGATATGATATTTCTCATTTACCTTATGTGTCGACAGTACTGTGATTTGAGAAAAAATGAAGATTCAATAAAACAGAGCCTCTAACAAGACTCGAACCCAAACCAAAGCCTCCGCTCATGAACAGTAATAGACCCAAAGCACACCCGAAGACTAATAGGTCTGAATGACTAACCGATATGATAAGAGTTAATTTCTTTATATGCAGACTGTACTGAATTTGAGAAAAAATGAATTTCAAGAAAAACAGAGTCTTTTCAATTAGTTTGTACTCACTAAAAAAATCTAAATCTTTTTCCAGAATGTATTCTATCAAAATACAGTATAGTATATTTATAAACTTTATAAAATTTTCATTTTTGACAAAGTAACAAAATTTCTCCCAAATTATAATAAAGAGCTCATAGTGTCAATTTCCAAACAAGGTGTTGTCACTCATCAAGACTCCTTTATAAAATTTCTTATACTCACAACATATATATATTAATGAGGCTATTTCCACATTTCTCTATTATAATAGCATTTTAAAACTATTTTCATACATGTTACTTTATTTTGACCATTGTAAAAACATTCTACCATGCATAATTTTTCATTCCAACAATGAATAATTCTTTTCCTAATTCAACAAGAGTTCTAGCCATTTATATGATTCACAATAATATTTCCACACATCATAACACAGTTAGATCAAGATTATGCAATCTACAATTAACATACCAATCAAAATTTAATAATTAAATTATATATTATCTAGCATGCAATCTACTCCTAAAATTAGAAAGGATTTAAGAAACACCCACCCAAGAAATATGATTTGAACTCCTAAAATGAAAAGCTCCTAGTAGCAAAAACTCCTTCAAAGGCTCCAAGAGAAGTCCCAATCGGCCTCCTCGAAATTCGCGCACCAAAGTAAAGAATCCAAGCTCCATTTCGGCCAGGCAACAAGAACAGCATCTCCTTCACTTTTTCATATACATATATGTATATATCTACATATGTGTATATATATACATGTTTATATATATATGTATAAGATAATATAATAAGTTGTGTACATGTTGTATGGTGAAATGAGTGGAGAAGCAAAAGACTTGGTTGGATTTGATTTCGGCAGAGCAACAGGGAGCACCATATCTTCATGCATGCATGTACAGGGTCGGCCCTGAGTTCCTAGGGGCCCGAGGCGAACTTCCAAAATGGGGCCCCCCGCCCCATACTTTAAAAAAAAATTTAAAAAAATTGCACATTGTTCAAAGTAAAATATGCAAAATATATATCATTGAATAACAAGTTTACCCATAAGCATCAAACATATATGCAAAGTAGAGTCAAAACATAAAAACAAAAATGCAAAACCTGTCAATGGAAAGCTCTGATTCTATCTCATTTAATGCATGAAGCTGCCTCAACAATTCACCTCCCCATCTACATAGATGAAATAAAAATTATGAAATAGAAACAGAAAATTATGAAATAAAAATGAAATAGCACTGAAGTGAAGAAATGAAACATAGGAGAAACATAAACATTAAGGAGTTATACCTGCTTCATTAATCATCCCAATGCATGACTTCTTCTCGCATTCCATGCAGCAAACTCACTAATTAAATGTTCATAATCAAGCTTTTCTACCATCGCCTTCTCAAAACATAGTAGGCCTAATCCATTCAATCTCTTTTGAGACATGGTTGATCAAAGATAAGACTTGACAATTTTCAACTTTGAAAAAATTCATTCAATTTTCAATTTTGTAAATGAATGTGGATTTTTTAATTGAATGTGGGTTTCGGGTTTTATATCCATTTAAATGTGGATTTGTTTTACATCACCCAAATTTAAAACCTCAAATTCAATCAAGCCTTCCAACATAAACCAAAATAATTTTTTTTTAAATTTTAAAGGATCAAATTATTATTTTGGGGGCCCCTAATAACATTTTTTCGCGCAAAATACGTGCCTATATTTACAAGAGCAGTTCAAATTTTAGGGCCCCTAAAATCGCCAAATCTCCGGGGGCCTATATATATATATATATATATATATATATATATATATATATATATATATAAAGGTATTTTATATATATATAAAGGTATTATAAGATATATATAAAATACCTTTATATATATATATATCCTTTTATATATATATAATAAAAGGTGTTATAAGATATATATATATACATGTGTATGTGAGTAGGTGGAGAAGCACCGTGGAGAATTGGCTGTTTTGGTTTCGAAAATGAACAGAGAAAGAAAGGAAGGATGGGGAAGGAGGAGAATGTGAAGGGGGGTATCTGTAGGATTTTGATTAAGTGGTTATATTAACTACTCCCCACTTAAACCAGTAACTCCATTCATTAAATTCAAAACATTCATTTTTCCCTCCATTCCAAAACACATGCCGGCCACCTTCTTCATGTAAAACACATGCACGTGCATTGCACTTGCACACACTTTATTCATACATATACATATATATATATATTTAATTTAAAATATAGATTACAATATATAGTAAATGTTTAAATAAAATTAGTGTAGTTTAATTATAAATTAGAATCATCGTGCACAAATAAAATAGACACACACACACTTAAAAATTTCATTTTGAAAAAGAATATGCCTAAATACGTGGACCGTAAACACGTGCGTCACACGTAAAATATTAAAATACGAAGTCTGCTTTATCAACGGAAAAATATTAAAGATAATCAAAATACAATATAAGAAAAATATATTTAATATACACATTCAATAATGTACTCAATACGTATATTGAAAACACGTGCACCTCACGTATAATAATATTTAAATCAAAACGAGAGAAAAATGAATTTCCGTTTATAAAAATAAATTTAAACAAGTCATGTGATAAATAATTGAAACACATTAAAATATTACACGTAGCAGTGAAAAATACGTAATCGATACGTGTATCGATAACACGTATAAAGCATGTAAAAATACTGTTGCCGCTAAATTCGGTGTGGGGGCCAACAGATGAATTTGTGAGTTCTTTGGGGAAACTGAATAGGAGAACCTGTATACCTGTTCCGTTGAACTCTGATCGTCGCTCCCGCCGTGCACCTGCAAAAAGTGCGAAACACCGGGGTTGTTCCCGGCGACGCACCCTCCGACGCTCAAGTCAGTAACCAGAATTGATTATGAAAGAGCGTTTAGCTAGAGAAAGATTGATTACCTGTTAATGGAGATGGGTGGGGGGTATTTATAGGCGTCTTAGAGAACAATTTAGGGATGTAATCCGCGTAGTCTGATATAGAATAATCTCCTTGTAAACAGATTGGGAAAGTAATCTGATAAGGTATATTCTGGTAATCAGATAAGGAATTTTAATCCCTAAATCCCAGTGTAAAGATTGACGTGAATCATGGCCGTTGATTTAGATCTAATCAGGGACCTTGATTGTGTCTTGCCGGATCGAGTTGGTAGCGGGTTGAAACCCGTGCCCAGCTGAGGTGGATCCGTTTGCGGGTTATTGGATCTGTGAGAAGGAGACCCAGTACCCGCTTCGGACCCGTTTGCATGCGCAATTACCATCTCGCCCCTGAGCTGTAGGATTCGTGCCCCATTTGGACGGTCTCGATTGAACCCCTGATTTTGGCCACATCACGAGCCCCCCACTCCTAAAGGCTGAGGGTGGTCAGTCTTTGAGGAGTAGTTTGACGAACTCAGTGGTCGGTGGAACTGTATCGCAGTCCGAATGGGTGATTTTTGAATCCTGGAGCACGGGGGTAGGCTAGTTCCTCCTTCTTTGATGCTCCGAAGCTGTGTCGAGTTTTTATCTATTTTTCCGGATGATTTATTTAATTTTGCGATGTGTTGGCTAATTGTTCGGGGGCTTTAACCGCATATTCTAGGTAATAATTGCTCGTTCGGTGGCTTAGAAATACTCCCCGAATTTTTAATTATTTCCTGAAATTTTTAGCTAATTTTCCCGAATTTTAGCGATTTTTCGCAATTTTTTAAATAAATAAACCGATTTAAATAAATAAAAATCAATTTTTAATACCTATTTATGGCGTGGCATCATCTGGGCCTTCGATCAAGACGGAGCGCGAGTTTCGGAACGATCAGACGCCTCCTGCTCCTCGGAAGGATTTTTCCCAAAAACGAGGGTCGGCACTCCGTCACCCCGGCCCGGATGCGTTGCGCCGCGGCTCGAGGGGTCGGCGACTTGGTTCGAATGGTCGGTACCTCGGATCGGATCATCCGAGGTACGTGGCATCATCTGGGCCGTCCATCTTTGGCGGGGATCCCCATAGAACGCTATCTTGTCGTTTTGTGGGCGTGGCAAGATCTGGGACGTCCATCATGACGAGCGCGCTTTCCTAGGAGATCCAACGGCTCCTGAGGGTCGGAAGGATTTTTTCCCAAAAACGAGGGTCGGTACCCCAGCACCACGGCCCGGATGCGTAGCGCCGAGGCTAGGGGGGTCGGCGACCCGGTTGGAAGGGTCGGTGCCTCGGTTCGGAGCATCCGAGGTACGTGGCATCATCTACGCCGTCCATCTTTGGCGTGGATCCCCATAAAACGCTATCTTGTCGTTTTGTGGACGTGGCAAGATCTGGGTCGTCCATCATGACGAGCGCGCTTTCCTACGAGATCCAACGGCTCCTGAGGGTCGGAAGGATTTTTTCCCAAAAACGAGGGTCGGTACCCCAGCACCACGGCCCGGATGTGTAGCGCCGAGGCTAGGGGGGTCGGCGACCCGGTTGGAAGGGTCGGTGCCTCGGTTCGGAACATCCGAGGTACGTGGCATCATCTACGCCGTCCATCTTTGGCGTGGATCCCCATAAAACGCTATCTTGTCGTTTTGTGGACGTGGCAAGATCTGGGTCGTCCATCATGACGAGCGCGCTTTCCTACGAGATCCAACGGCTCCTGAGGGTCGGAAGGATTTTTTCCCAAAAACGAGGGTCGGTACCCCAGCACCACGGCCCGGATGCGTAGCGCCGCGGCTAGGGGGGTCGGCGACCCAGTTGGAAGGGTCGGTGCCTCGGTTCGGAGCGTCCGAGGTACGTGGCATCATCCAGGCCGTCCATCTTCGGCGTGGATCCCCATAAAACGCTATCTTGTCGTTTTGTGGACGTGGCAAGATCTGGGCCGTTTATCTTGGTACGCATCACGAGGATGGGGTTCAGATCATGAGAAAACGCTATCTTGTCGTTTTGTGGGCGTGGCGCAATCTGAACCGTTCATCAGATTCTGACGCGAATTTTGGAGAGATCCGACGGTGATTTCGATTCGGGAGGATTTTTTGCCAAAAACGAGGGTCGGTATCTCGTCACCTCGGTCTGCATACCTCGCGCTGTTTGCCGGGCGCGGAGTTGCGTATTTTTGGGCAAACTCGGTGGTTCGGTCACTGAGCATTTCGTTCGATAGCTCGGCTCGTTAGACTGGTGGCCGAGTCGCAACTTGTGCTTTTTGGGGAGTTCCGCCATCCCTCTCATACCGCCGCCTCTTTCTTGCAGGGCGTTTGGGATTCTTAGTGGGCCTTTGGGATTCCCAAGGAGGCCCGTTATCAGTTGAGGTTATAAGTTACCATTCCTTCACCCCTGAGCTCATTTCTCACTTTTCACTCTACGAATTTACTTTTGTTCTCTAAGTCTTCTGCTAGCGGCGCTCTTGCTCCACGGTGCTGTCGCTAGCTGTCGCGTGGGCCAGGCGATTTCCGGCGAGCATTCTCCGACCGTGAACGTCACTTCAAAGGTTAGTTTGTCTTTGCCTTAGTTTTTTCAAGAGATGTCAAGGGTCAGCTCGGGTAGTGGTGCTTCGTCCTCGGGCGGTGATGGCGCCGGGGACAGGAGTAGGGCGGAAGCTCGCAGGAAGGGGAAGCAGATGGCCGAACCGCTGGCTGCCGAGTCGAGGATCGGGAAGAAGAGGAGGACGGGGGAGACCCCGCCCCCCATAGTGGGGGTGATTGTGGAGAACCCGAAACGAGCTCCCGAGATAGGACAATATCCTTCCGTCCTGTCCGGGCATTCGGGAGTCAGGCAGTACGAGGGTGATCTTCTGGAGAAAGCGGTCTACGGAAAGTCGAAGATCGTCGAGGAGCCTAGTCCGTTCCATCCCTCCGAAGCCGACGAGCTCACTTCGTCGTTGACTGAGAAGGATCTTCTTCGGGTCAGGAAGGCCTTCGCTATCCCGTCGGAGTACAAGCTGATGGTCGCTGGCCCCGGGGTGCGAGCAAACACTAAGTTGCCTTCGTCGGACATGTGCATGTTTGACGTCGACTCCTTGAACGCGGGACTGCGTTTTCCGCTGCACCCTTTCATACTTCAGATCCTCGGTTGGTATTGTCTCGCCCCTACTCAGTTCAGTCCAAACACTTGGCGTCATGTGAACGCATTCTTGCTTCAGTGCCACCGAGCCGAGGTAGCGCCGGATCTGTCAGTTTTCCGGGGCCTCTATCGGATAAACAGGCAACACCAGACGGAGTACCGGTACTATTTGGGGCCGAGGAGAGGTGTTAAGATTGTAGAGAATCCCGACTCTCTTAAGGGTTGGAGGGAGAAGTATTTTATCGTAAGGGGTGAAGCGATTTGGCACATTCTGTCCCGGTGGAAGGTGGAAGTGCCGAAATTTGCGCGGAGCGACCCCGCACTATCTGAGGCCGAGGAGGAGGTAGCGAGGAGGATCACGGCCCTTCCGGTACTGAGTTGGAGGGAGTTGACCGAAGAGGTGTTGTTCGGGTCCGGACTAAGCCCCATCGACCCGAGTACGCTCTTGACATCTCATTCATTTTTTTTTTCTAAGTCTTCAATTCGTCTGTCTTGATTCGGTTTTCTCCCCCCCCTTTTTTTTTGTTGATGCAGAGTCGATGAAGATTGACTTTAAAGCTATGATGGCCGATAGGTCCAAGCTGACCGGGACCAAAAAGAGGAAGAGGGCGGCCGAAGGTGCGTCTTCGGGTGCTCGGCCCGCGGCCGCCACTAACGTTGCTCCGCCTCCCCCGGCTACCGAGGTGCCTTCGGAGGTAGTGGTGGTGGAGGAGACCTCGGCCCCTGTCGCCCCGTCTGTGAACGAGGGTGTCTTCGATGTCAATGCGGCGCTGGCGCTCGAGTTTTCCCCATTGACTCGGGATGCCGAGGAAATCCTGACCGAGCAGCACAAGCAGTTGTTTGTGCCGAACTGGCTGGTGAGGAATCATGATGGTTTCCTCGGCAACTCGCAGATGTCAATGCAGGTCGTCAAACACTTGGCGACCCCGAAGGATAAGGCCGCGCTGAATGCGGGGAGGGTCGGCGACGACACTTACGAAGTCGCCCGGGGACTTGTTTCGGTAAGTGTTCGCAAATTTCTTCAAGTTTGTTACTCGGCGCGTACTTCGTACTTATCGTTGTCTTCGTAGGCCACCGTTCACTTCGGCCATCTCATGGAGGCGTTCGCCGCACAGGAGAAGGAGCTGAAGTCCGCCAGCGAGAAAGATAGGCTGGCGAAGGTCCGGGCGGTCAAGGATCTCGAGGCCGAGCAGAGGCGCGCCGAGGCTCTGGACGTTCGGGTGGCCGACCTTACTGCCGACCTGAAGAAAGCGAAGGAGGGCCTCGAAGCGGAGTCCGCCAACGCCGCCAAGGCCGCTCAAGAACTCGCTGCGGCATTGAAGTCCTTGGCCGACGAGAAGGCGGAGAGGGAAGCGCAGGCCGCGAGGATCAGGGCGGAGGTTGAAGCCGAGATTGAGGCAGAGGCGAAGAAACATATGGCTGAGAACATGGAGCGATCCTACCAGACGGCCCTGGACCACGTCCAGGCTCGTGTCCCCGGCTTCGAGCGAGTCGGCTATCGACTATGGCCCGGGTCGCCCGTGGACGACGAGGAGGGGGATGACGAGGACGAGGTCGAAGGCGAAGACGGAGGGGGAGAGGATGACCCGGCTAAGGGAGAGATCGAGGGGCCGCCAGTCGATGCGTCCGGGGTGGGAGCGGAGACGCAGGTGGACCCTTGATTCTTTCGTTAATCTTTTTGTAGTTTCTGTTCTGCTTTTTCTTCCGAGCTTTGTAACGCCTTTTGCGGACTGGCCACCGCTTTTTGATAAATGAAAAAACGTTTTGTCTTTGAAATTGTCTAAGTGTTTGGTTCGGTCGTAGGATAGGCCCCCGTCACTACGATGGCTCGGCGACAAGTAGAGCTGTTCCACCTATCTCTCGTGAAACGCCTTGAGGGCGAGATCGACCTGACGAGGAGGATGCTGTACAATATGGAGATGAAGAACGGGGATCTGTTGGCTGAAGTGTGCCACTTGCGGATAGCCGAAGCCGAGCTATTTGCTAAGGAAGAAGAATTGGCTTCTGTTTTGGCCGAACGAGATGAGCTCGTGAAGAAGGTCGAGCATTTGCAAAGGGTGACAGTCGACAAGAGTATCGAGGTGACCCATCTGCGTCGTGTCATATCTGACAGCGCCGAATACCCTGGATCGGCGAAGCTTCCTCGGTTCAAAATTGTCGTGAGGGACGAGGCGCTGAAGGACCGGATCGTCGAATTGGAGGAGGAGGTCGCTCGGCTCAAGCCTCAGCCGGTGAGGGCCAACGTCCGGAGCACCTCGTGTACCCGCGAAGAGATCGAGCGAGGTATCACGTTCTACCAAGCGGCGACCCGGACTCCTATCATCGGGGCATCAGCCGCCGACGCACAAAGTGGTGTGGCGGTGTCTTCAAGTGGTGCTTCGGTTGGGGCGACTGTGAGGCTCAGCGGCGAAGGGGCGTCCCGGTTCGTCGGCCTGGAGACGAGCTCGGAGGCCAAGAAGCGCCGACCCAAAGTGTCGTTGAACCGGAGTGTCCCCCTTCCTCGGAGGAAATGAGCGGGTCATGCCTTCTAATATTTCTGTTGAACTCGCTGTAGTAATCTTTTTGTAAAACTCGTCCAAGTCATTAATAAAATTGGGGTTGATTTATCCGAAGTGTCTTCTATTGGCTATTCGTCGAGTCTTTTGTCGCAACTCTGATCCTGTCGCTCGGCTATTGACGCCGCGCGACGTGGGGTGTCCACAACCGTTGGATGGTGGCACGAATCCAGAGGCAGGCACAAGTCCCAAGAAAACGTTATCTTGTCGTTTTGTGGGCACGTGGCACAACTGGATCCACTCATCACGCTCTGGCACACAATTTGAGAGGATCTAACGGCGAGTTGACCTCGGGATGATATTTTGCCAAAAACGAGGGTCGGTACCTCGTTAGTTCGGCGCAATTGATGGCCGAAACTAATTCTCCCACAATGTGTTGTTCTGACTCTGCCGTTCGGCTCTTGGTGCCGATCGACGAGGAGTGTCCATAACCGTTGGATGGTGGCACGAATCCAGAGGCAGGCACAACTACCAAGAAAACGTTATCTTGTCGTTTTGTGGGCACGTGGCACTACTGGATCCACTCATCACGCTTTGGCACACAATTTGAGAGGATCTAACGGCGAGTTGAACTCGGGGTGATTTTTTTCCAAAAACGAGGGTCGGTACCTCGTCAGCTCGGCACAGTTTACGGTCGGGACGGGTTCCGGATCGTTTAAGGACGAGTCGGAGAGATAGAGTTGAGCCATAGGAAAGATCCGGTTGTTAGATTAGTTTAAGGGATGCAGGAGCAGTTTCGAATGGCGAGCTACTTCTTGTCCGCTTAGGAGCGGACTTGCGAAGCCAAATCGAGCCAAGTGTTGGACTCCGATCCATTCAACGGCTGCAGGAGCAATTTCGAACGGCGATCTGCCCCCGGCCCGTCTGAAGACGGGCCGAGTAGGAAGAGTCGAGCCGAGTGCTGGACTCCGAACCATTGTGTGATCAGTTTAAGAGATGCAGGAGCAGTTTCGAATGGCGAGCTACTTCTAGTCCGCTTAGGAGCGGATTTGCGAAGCAAAATCGAGCCAAGTGTTGGACTCCGATCCATTCAACGGCTGCAGGAGCAATTTCGAACGGCGATCTGCCCCCGGCCCGTCTGAAGACGGGCCGAGTAGGAAGAGTCGAGCCGAGTGCTGGACTCCGAACCATTGTGTGATGAGTTTAAGAGATGCAGGAGCAGTTTCGAATGGCGAGCTACTTCTAGTCCGCTTAGGAGCGGATTTGCGAAGCAAAATCGAGCCAAGTGTTGGACTCCGATCCATTCAACGGCTGCAGGAGCAATTTCGAACGGCGATCTTCCCCCGGCCCGTCTTCAGACGGGCCGAGTAGGAAGAGTCGAGCCGAGTGCTGGACTCCGAACCATTGTGTGATGAGTTTAAGAGATGCAGGAGCAGTTTCGAATGGCGAGCTACTTCTAGTCCGCTTAGGAGCGGATTTGCGAAGCAAAATCGAGCCAAGTGTTGGACTCCGATCCATTCAGCGGCTGCAGGAGCAATTTCGAACGGCGATCTGCCCCCGGCCCGTCTGAAGACGGGCCGAGTAGGAAGAGTCGAGCCGAGTGCTGGACTCCGAACCATTGTGTGATGAGTTTAAGAGATGCAGGAGCAGTTTCGAATGGCGAGCTACTTCTAGTCCGCTTAGGAGCGGATTTGCGAAGCAAAATCGAGCCAAGTGTTGGACTCCGATCCATTCAACGGCTGCAGGAGCAATTTCGAACGGCGATCTGCCCCCGGCCCGTCTGAAGACGGGCCGAGTAGGAAGAGTCGAGCCGAGTGCTGGACTCCGAACCATTGTGTGAAAAGGGAATAAGAGGCGGAGGTACGCGATAATGTAAAAAAAACTTTATTTATTTATTAATATCTAATGGTCGGCTGCTTCTAAAGTTGCTAGCCGTTTATTACAATGAAAAAGAACAAAGGAAAAATTACTAGTAGCAGGAGTGGCGGCCCGACATCTCGAGTTACTTAGATAGGCGGGGTTGCCTTCTCTAGGTATTTCAAAAGATGGTCGGCGTTCCAAGTCCTGGGAATTTCTCTACCCTCAAGGTCTTCTAGCTTGTACGCACCGGGTCGGATCACTTTGGATACTTTGTACGGTCCCTCCCAATTTGGTGCCAGTTTGCTCTTCTGTCCGGGGAACGAAATGGCCAGCTTTCGGAGGACCAGATCCCCCTCTTTCAAGTCGGTTGGGCGGACCCGTTTGTTGTAGGCGAGTTCGATTCTTCTTCGGTAACTTTGCTGCCGTATGGCTGCTCTTTCCCGAATCTCGTCTATCAAATCTAGGCTCGTTCTGAGCCCCCCGGCATTCTGTTCTTCTTCGAAGGCAATCAGGCGAGGAAAGGGTATTCCAACTTCTAGTGGGATGAGGGCCTCGGACCCATAGGTGAGATTGAACGGACTCTCGCCTGTCGGGGTCCGCTTCGTGGTTCGATAATTCCACAACACATTGGGCAGCTGATCGACCCACAATCCCTTGGAGCACTTGTCGAGTCTCTTCTTGATGCCGGAGAGGATCTGTCGGTTGGCATTCTCGGCTTGGCCATTTGACTGGGGATGAGAGACTGAGGAGAAGCGGTGCTGTATAGCTAGGTCTTGACATAAGGCTCGGAAGGCAGCTCCAGCGAACTGCGTACCGTTATCTGTAACTACGACTCGGGGGACACCGAAACGGCAGATTACATTTTTCCAGAAGAATTGAACGACTCTATGTTCGGTAATTGTAGCCAAGGGCTCGGCCTCTACCCATTTTGAGAAATAGTCGACTGCCACGACTAGGAACTTTAATTGCCCGGGGGCCGGTGGAAATGGCCCAAGTAAGTCCATCCCCCACATTGCAAAGGGGATCGGGCTTGATAGGGAGGAGAGTGGTGCTTGTGGAAGGCGTCGGATGTCGGAATACTTCTGGCAGGATGCGCATTGCCGAACGTGTTGTTCGGCGTCCCGCAGGAGAGTGGGCCAGTAATACCCGTAGTTTAACACTTTGCGCGCCAAGGCTCTGGAGCCGGAGTGGGCTCCGCCGATGCCCTCATGGAGCTCTTGCAGGGCGTAGTCGGCTTGTCTGGGGGAGAGGCATCTAAGGTAGGGTCGACCATCCACCTGGGTGAAGGAGCGCCTATACAGAACGTCTTCGACCAGTAGGTAACGCTCGGCTCGGGTCCTTATCTTTCGGGCTTCCTTCGGATCCCTTGGGAGGAGTCCGTCTCTTAAAAACTCGATGAGGGGCTTCATCCAATTATCTTCGGGGGGAAGTGGCAGTGTTTCGACGGAGTTGAAAGCCTCGTCCTCTATGCTTGGCTTGAGGAGGACTTCTATCAGAACAGTTTGTTCGAGGCCTTGCAGGGACGAGGAAGCTAATTTGGACAGGGCGTCGGCCTGGGCATTTTCCTCTCTGGGGATTCTTCGGATGAGGGCCTCGTCGAAGAGCGCCATGAGGCTCTTCACTTTGGCCAAGTACTTTACCATTCTGTCATCGCGGGCTTCATATTCGCCGAGGACCTGGTTGACGACCAACTGAGAGTCGCTGAAGATCTGCAGGCGCCGTGCCCCTGCGTTTCGGGCCATCCCGAGGCCGGCTATGAGTGCCTCGTATTCGGCTTCGTTATTCGAGGCTTTAAAGTTTATCCGGAGGGAATATTGAAGGACAAAGTCGTCTGGGCCCGCCAAGATGACCCCAGCCCCGCTCCCCTCGTTGCAAGAGGATCCATCGACATATACAGACCAGATAGGCGGTCCCTTCGTCGTCTGCTCGGAGTCGGGGATAGTCGTTTCAACTATGAATTCGGCCAGCGCCTGCGCCTTGATTGCGGTCCGAGGTTGATAAGTAATATCATGTTGGCTCAGCTCGATCGACCACTTCATGAGGCGGCCGGAAGTCTCTGGCTTGTGAAGGATCTGTTTCAACGGCTGGTCGGTAAGAACGACCACCGAATGAGACTGGAAGTATGGCCGAAGCTTTCTTGCAGCCATTATCAGGGCGTAGGCTATTTTCTCAATTTTCGGGTACCGGAGCTCGGCGTCCCGGAGCACTTTGCTGACGTAGTAAATGGGCTTTTGAGTTCTTTCTTCTTCCCTGACTAAGACCGCACTTAGTGTCTGTTCCGAGGCTGCCAAGTAGAGGTAGAGGGGCTCGCCCGGTATGGGTTTGCTGAGCAGGGGCGGATTGACGAGGTAAGCTTTAAGCTGGTCGAAGGAATCTTGTTGTGGCTGCCCCCACTCGAACCCCTTAGTCCCCCTCAGGGCTTTGAAGAACGGGAGGCATTTCTCCCCGGACTTCGACAGAAAGCGCCCAATGGCGGCTAAACGACCCGTCAGTTTCTGAACTTCTTTGACGTTTCTAGGCGGGGCCATGTCCAGTATGGCCCTGATCTTCTCCGGATTTGCCTCTATTCCTCGTTGGCTGACCATAAAGCCGAGGAACTTGCCTGATGAGACGCCGAACGCACACTTGTTCGGGTTGAGTCTCATATTGTGCTTTCTCAAAACATCGAACGCTTCTTGGAGGTCGGCCTCATGATCAACGCCTCGGATGCTTTTCACAAGCATGTCGTCCACGTAGACTTCCATGTTCCGACCAATCTGGGCCCGGAAAACCTTGTTGACGAGACGTTGATACGTTGCCCCTGCGTTCTTCAGGCCGAACGGCATGACTCGGTAACAATAGAGTCCTTGGTCCGTTACAAAAGACGTCTTCGGAATATCCGGGGGGAACATCCTTATCTGATTGTAACCCGAGAAAGCGTCCATGAAGCTGAGGAGCTCATGTCCCGAGGTTGCGTCAATCAGAGTGTCAATGCTCGGCAGGGGGAAGGGATCTTTAGGGCAGGCCTTGTTGAGGTCTGTGAAATCAATACAGATTCTCCATGTCCCGTTGGATTTCTTCACCATGACTACGTTGGACAACCACTCCGGATAATTCACCTCCTGTATGAATCGGGCTTTCAGCAATTTGTCTACCTCCTCTTTGATGGCGAGCTGGCGCTCGGGGGCGAACTTGCGCCTCTTCTGCTGGACCGGTTTAGACCCCGGATCAACGCTGAGGCGATGGACCAAGAGTTCTTCGGAGATACCGGGCATGTCCGCTGCTGACCATGCGAAGAGGTCCCGGTTGGCTCGGATGCATTTCACAATGTTTGAATGTAGGGCGGACGGGAGTGCCTTGCTGACATAAAACTTACGGGTCGGCTCCTGCTCCGAGAAGAGTATTTCCTCCAGCTCATCTACCGGCTCGGGAGTCGGCCGAGCAGCATCTTGTGGGATCTCGAGTGTTTCTAAGGAGAGGACGGGTCCGAGTGTGGAGGTCATGTAACACTTGCGGGCCTGTTCCTGATTGCCCCTAACTTCTCCCACTCCAGCCCGAGTGGGGAATTTCATTTTGAGATGATAGGCAGAAGGGACGGCCTCGAGGGCGGCTAGGCCGGGGCGACCCAAAATGACGTTGTAGGCCGCTGGGACATCTACAACCATGAAATCCATTGACTCCGTGCGGGTAGTAGGAGTTTTGCCTGCTGTGACATCGAGGGTAATCACCCCTTCGATCGTCACCGGCACTCCCGTGAACCCATGGAGCGTATACCCGGCGGGCTTCAGCCTTCTCGGGAGAGCTTCAGCCCCTTAAAAGCATCGAGGAATAGGATGTTAACGGAGGAGCCGTTATCCACTAGGATTCTTTCGACTTTGAAATTGGCCATGTGAAGGTTGATGACGAGTGCGTCGCAGTGAGGGGTGCGGACGCCCTCGAGATCGTCGTCAGAGAAGGTGACGGGCACTCCGAGTCCTTTGGGGGGAGGGGTGGCCCGGACAGAATTTACTTCCCTAATAAAAGCTTTCCGAGAAGAGTTCGAGGAGCCCCCCATTGGGCCCCCATGGATAAGGTGGAGGACTCGCTCTTCCTCGAATTCTGGCGTCTCTTCCCGTTCTGGACGTTTGTTAGCCCCCCGAGGCTGGGGAGGAAGTTCGGCCCCGTCCTTTCTTACAAACTTCGCCAGCTGCCCCCTCTGGATGAGGGCTTCGATCTCGTTTCTCAGAGCCCGGCAGTCGTTGGTGTCATGCCCATGGTCCCGGTGATAACGGCACCATTTGTCTTTATCCCTTCTTTTGGCTGGGGTGTTCATCTTTGGAGCTGGAGGCAGGACCCCTTCTTTTTCGACTTCCATGAAAATGGCGGAGATGTTTGTGGTGAGGGGAGTAAATTTTTCAAATCTAAGGGGAGGCCGGCGCTGGCCAGCATTATCCTTCTGAAACTTTCTGGGTCCCTCTTCTTCCGTTCCCTTCCTCTTAGACCCGGAGGCGGTTGCTTCCCAGTTGGGTGGTTCCTCGGCCTCTTCAGCTCGGATGTACTTTTCAGTGCGGAGGAGGAGGTCAGAAAAGTCATGTGGCGGTTTTTTGGCGAGGGAGGAGCGGAGGTTGGAATTTAGGATGTTGGATTGGAACGCCGCGGTAGCAACGGATTGGTCGAGCGATGCGATGGTTCTGGCCTCGGCTGTGAATCTCTTCACGTAGTCCCTCAATCTCTCCCCCTTCTGCTGACGGAGGTGCAACAGGGAAATGCTGGTCTTCCCGGCCCTTCGGCTGCTGACGAAGTGGGTGATGAACAGGGTCTCGAACTGTTCGAAGGAGAATATTGACGCCGGGGCAAGACGAGAGTACCATTCTCGGGCTGGGCCTTTCAGAGTTGCAGGGAACGTTTTGCAAAGGAGGGCGTCGGACGCTTGATGGAGGAGCATCAAAGTCTTAAAGCCTTCGATGTGGTCAACCGGGTCGGTCTCTCCCGTGTAGTTCTCGAACTGGGGAGGTTTGAAACCGAAGGGAACAGGAGTATCCACTATGGTCCGGGAGAACGGGGGTTGGCTAGGACGGAGGGTCCTCCCCCTGAGTTCTTCTTCTCGGTTTATCTGTCCCAAGAGTTTTTCCACCTCGTTCAGGCGGCGGTTCATAGTGTCATCTCTCCGGCGGTGATCTGCCGAGCCACGGGACTCGTCTTCGTAGGATGGGGAGCGAGGGCTGCGGCGACGATAGTCTCGGGAACGACGAGGACTTGGGGTGCGTCTGGAATTGGTGGGAGCGGGTCGAGGAGAAGGGGAACGTTGGCGAGGGCTCCGTACCGGACGAGGGGAGGGGGCCCTCGGCTCATTGGGATTCTGACGGAGATTGAGGGCCTGCTGTACCATAGCTTGGAATTGCTGGAACTCGGCACGGGTGATGGGTGCCTCATTGTTCCGATGCTGCTGCCGACCTGCTGGTGAGTGCCTCCTTCGGTAGTGATCGGGGGAGTCTTTTCTCCCTCTTCGGGCGGGGGATCCCCTGTGTCCCCGGTGTCGGGGGGATCGTTCTTGGTGGGAGGCTTCTCCCCGAGCCCGCTTTTCGTCCAGATGGTGACGAAGGTCCTTATCTTCCGGGCGTCTGGGATGGGCATCGTGGCGACCAGAGGCTCGGGGATGATGAGAGGCCATGGAGGCACTGGAGGCAGTGTGGTTGGGTATGTTCTCTGGATGAAGAGGCTGTTTCTGGGGGTTAGGCCCCTTCAGATCAGGATGTGGAGGGTTCCGCTGGAGCGGCTCTTCCACGGTAGGAGGGAGCTGCCCTTGTTGCTGAGTGGGATCAGGAAGGACTTCTTGCTGGTCAGGGTGGGGCGCTCGGTTGGAGCCCCTGGATCTGACTTTGCGAGGCGGCATGGCTGGAGAAAACCTGTTCGCCGGGAAGAGGAGAGGTCTCTATTCGTTAGTTTCCCACAGACGGCGCCAATCTGTTGCCGCTAAATTCGGTGTGGGGGCCAACAGATGAATTTGTGAGTTCTTTGGGGAAACTGAATAGGAGAACCTGTATACCTGTTCCGTTGAACTCTGATCGTCGCTCCCGCCGTGCACCTGCAAAAAGTGCGAAACACCGGGGTTGTTCCCGGCGACGCACCCTCCGACGCTCAAGTCAGTAACCAGAATTGATTATGAAAGAGCGTTTAGCTAGAGAAAGATTGATTACCTGTTAATGGAGATGGGTGGGGGGTATTTATAGGCGTCTTAGAGAACAATTTAGGGATGTAATCCGCGTAGTCTGATATAGAATAATCTCCTTGTAAACAGATTGGGAAAGTAATCTGATAAGGTATATTCTGGTAATCAGATAAGGAATTTTAATCCCTAAATCCCAGTGTAAAGATTGACGTGAATCATGGCCGTTGATTTAGATCTAATCAGGGACCTTGATTGTGTCTTGCCGGATCGAGTTGGTAGCGGGTTGAGACCCGTGCCCAGCTGAGGTGGATCCGTTTGCGGGTTATTGGATCTGTGAGAAGGAGACCCAGTACCCGCTTCGGACCCGTTTGCATGCGCAATTACCATCTCGCCCCTGAGCTGTAGGATTCGTGCCCCATTTGGACGGTCTCGATTGAACCCCTGATTTTGGCCACATCAAATACATAGATCGGAATTTTATATTTGAGTTGACTCAAATAGGATAAAATAAATTTTGAGAATACGGGAAATGCATAAATAGTAGAAATCCAAAAATACGTATTAAAGTACGTTACAAAATACACGTGCGTAACACACGATGGGCAAAATTGTCATTTCCAATTTTGCGGGATGTTACAGAAAATCTCCAAAAATTATAATCTACTCAAATCAGACACAACTCAATTTCATTTACAATTCATCTACAAAATCTATTCATATCATACTACACATTGCATGACATCACATAAGAGAAATTTAACATAACTTGAGTTTGATTACACACAAATTCTACATTGTAAATTTCTATTAACAAGCAATTTTCCACATTCATCGACTACTAAAGTTCTTAATACAATATGCATCACACAATGACATTAGAAGTTAAATAATTCAAGTTACACCTACAATTCTAACATGAGTTCCCTAAGCATGAATTCTATATACAATTAGAAAGCAAGTACAGACACCCACCCATATGAAGTATTGAAGTATTTAATTAATCCCTAGCAATTGAACTTCAAGAGAAGCTCCCCGTCCACCTCGTGCCCAAAAGGAAAAGACAGCAAGCATCGGCCAGCAATGAATAGCAACCTCATTTATTTTTTGTTTGATTTCTTTTGCTGATGAAAGCTAAGGGTTGGGTAGTTTTATAAACGGAGAAATTAATTAATTATTAAAAGTTAATTTAATTAACCCACTAAAACAATTAATTATCCACTAATCTGCCCACTCACCTCTTCCTTTCCCCCACTCACCCCATTCCAACAGCCGGCCAGCCATTCACCCAAGTGCACAAGCACATGCACGTGCACACACTTCTTATTCTCTTAATTAATTTTATTTGTTTATAATTCATTTGTATGTGTTTGTCACATGACAAGTGTGTAGGATTAAAAAGTGTACACTTAAAGTGTAGAATAAAATCATGGACCTCTCTTTTTAATTAATTTTCTTAGTGGGCTTTAAAATAGACTTTAAGCCTATGGGTTTTACTAAAAATAAATAATACAATTGTGACCAAAAAATGAGAATAGAAGTATACATAACTTTGGAAAATTTTAGGGATTAAAATACATAAAATTTTACGTGCAATGCACATAAAAGCAAATATTCAAATATGAATAGATTTGATTAACGGGAAAATGTTTATAAATAGTCGGAATATAACATATGAAAATATTTATTTGATAATGATACAGATATTTCACGTAACAGAAAATATACGTAATCGACACGTGTATTGACAGCACGTGCAATGTACGTAAACACAAGGATTAAAAATAAATATTTAAGTTGGCCCAAAATAAGATAAAATGAGTTTTGAGGAGACGAAAAATATATAAATAGGTAAAATAAAAAATACGTAGGAAAATACATTACGACTATTACTCGTAATAGTACCAAATATACGTGCATAACACATGTGGAGCAAAATTGTCATAACTCAATTTTGCGGGGTGTTACACTTATCATCGTTTTTGTATGCTATATTTTTCTACAAATTTCTTCACCAAATTTGGTAACAAGGCTTTGAGGAATAAGATTAAGGTGGTTGCATATCAAAATCAGCCACGAAAGTTTGAGAAAAAATTGGCAGACATTGAAAAAGTAAAATCGAAGTTGTCAATTGGCTCAAGGAGTAACCATTTGAGAAGTAGACACTTTCTGCATTTGGAGGCCGTCAATATGGCATGAAGACTATGAATTTATCAGAAATTTTTAATTCTATTTTGAAGGGTGTTCATAGTTTTCTTGTTACGACAATTGTGGAGATGATATTCTATAGTCTCAATTCTTACTTCACTAAACGTCTTCAATCGGCACCAAAGTTTATAAGTGAAGGGAAGATTTGGACTCCGAGAGTTCAAGAAATTATCGATATACGACGTGAGAGAGGGAATATGCATGAGGCTATAGTGTATCAACATAATCCGGGCATATGTATTTCAAGTAAAAACATGTATTGGACTTGTTGGTAGGCACCGAAAGGGTGGAAAATTGCATAATGTTGACTTAGGAGTGCGCACTTGTACTTGTTAGAAATTCCAGCTATACCACCTGCCATGCTCCAATGTCTTGGTGGCTTGTGCAACATGGGCTATTAATTACCAACCTGGTGTTGATCAGTTCTATTCTATAAATTCCTTAGCACTTACTTAGGCGTCCGCCTTCCATCATATGCAAGACCAAACATATTGGCATATCCAAAGAGGATCGAATCTCATAGCTGATGCGAGACTTAGAAGATGTACGAAATGTTGGTCGAGAACTACACGCATCACAATGACATGGATGTCAAAGATGGCTCAAGCACAGGGTAAATTTGTTCAAAATGCAGTTTAAGATGACACAACAAGCATCGTTACCGGAGGAACGACATAGGTAATGTAGAAATTAGAATGAGCTTGTTTAACTATTTATTCACTTATGATTAATACCTGTTAGATGTGAGATATTAGTTTAGTCTCATATCGAATAATGTATTACTTAGTCTTTACTTCTCTCTTATATATAGGAGACATTGTACTTAGTTAAAATCAATCAATCCAATAATCCAATAAATTGTTCTTTTCTATCTCTGAATCTAACATGGTATTAGAGCGTCCTTGCTCCAACTAGAAATCCTAAATCCAAATTTGCAGGCATGAGAAGAAAAAAAAAAGAAAAAAAAACCAAATCCAATCCCTAGTCTCTAAACCCTAACCCTAATCATCCTTATTAACCCTAATCTCTTTCTCCTTCTTCACGGCCGCCAACATCCTTCATCCCCTACCTCATGTGCGCCACTCCAAACCCAAACAACAGCCATATCTCTCTTTATTTCTCTCCCTTACTTCTCACCGACTATTATAACTCAATGCCTTCTCTTCCCCAATTGTAAATTTCCCAAAAACCCCCTGCACAAACTCTGTATTCCCCAACCATGATCAACTTCCCCAAACCCAAACTCACCATCCAAACCAACCGACCTCAACCTCCTCGACCTTGCCGCAGCCACCGATCTCCCCGTCTCAGCGGTCAACATCCATCTTTTCCTTGCATCCCAGATCCCCGATGTCCCCTACCTCTCCTAGATCCCGACGTCCCCTCCCTCTCCTCCTCCCTCCCTCCCACCCTGGCTGCCACTCTCCCAAACCAACATTCGAAACCCTAGCCGCCTAATCACACAACCCCAACCCTTTCTTCCTAATCAAATCCCCTCGCATCTATCCTACCCGGCTCATTTCACAAAAGAAAAGAAAAAAATCAGACCCAAACTCAAATTCAAATCCAAAACGCTAACCTACCCGAACCCAAACCCGAAACCCGACCCGTTTCTGTCATTTCAAAATATTTTTAAAAAAACTTCCAAACCCAAACCCTACAACCTGTAAACCATACCCAACCCAAACCCTAACCCTAACACTCCTTCTCTCTACTCCTGCTCCATCTGTCGTCGCCACCACATCCACTGTTGTCGTTGCCGTCGTTCGTCGTTTTCGTCCAAAAAAAAATTTGCAGGTACTTGTGTTTCTCTGTGGATTCCCAACACAACTCATCACAACTTCCCATCTCCCTCCTCCCACCTTCCGTTGATGCCCTCCCACTTCTGCATCCAGATCACAATACAAACTCACACTGGTTAATCAATTGTGAGTTTGAGAGGAGGAGATCCCACATCATCCATGTTTCCGACGTCCATCCAATCTATCCAAGGCCATCCCGAACTACTATAGTACCACCACTACTTCTACTACAACCCGTCGAAGAGCACTACTTCTATACTTCCCATATCCAAGAGTTAGATCGTCTCTGCGCTACCGTGCATCGTTCCATGCGCCACTACCGTGCGCCATCCCATGCGTCACTATTGTGCATCTTCCCTTGCGCCACTACAGAGCGTCGTCCCTGCGCCATTACCGTGTGTCGTCCCTTGCACCACTACCAAACGCCGTCCCTGCGCCACTACCGAGCGTCGTCCCTGTGGGACCATGCATCGTCCCTTGCGCCATCGAGCCTCGTCCCATGCATCATCACTATATCACCATGCACATCGCCAAGCGTCGTCCTTGCGCCACCATGTGTCATTCCTGCCACATAAACATTGTCAATATTCCAAACTCATGTTGCTTGAACCAACTTCAGTTTGGGAGGGGGTGTTAGATGTGAGATATTCTCATTTCGAATAATGTATTAGTTTAATCTTTGCTTATTTCCTATATATATGAGACATTGTACTCAGCTAAAATCAATCAATCCAATAATCCAATAAAGTATTCTTTTCTATGTCTGAATTTAACAATACCAATTAAGTTCTTCTAAACTAGAAAATGAAAAACTGAGAAGATCTTTGATGATAGATTTCTCTAATAATAATAATAATAATCTCTAGTATTATAATGGGAGAGTTGGGGTTGTCATTTGTAGACAACCATTCAATCATGTAATCTCAACCATTCATTTTTAAGTGGGAATTATATTAACCATTCATTTACCCAACTGTTGTTAGTTACCATAATACCCTCAAAGAGCATATTTATTTACGACATAATTATTTACAAAAGTGACACTCATATAAAATAAAAGTTTGTGCCACTATGGGTAATTTGTAAATAGTATGTGATGAGTAAAAGGAGGTCTCAAGTTCGATGCCAGATTACGTCTTATTATTTACTATATAAAAAAAATTAATTTGAACGTGCATCGCACGTACAGATTACTAGTAATTCTATAATGGAAGAGTTGGGGTTGTGTAATTCGTAGGAAAACTAACTCAATTGGTCTAATCACTAACTCAATTGGTCTAATCTCAACCACACTTTTTAAAATGGGAGTTATATTAACCATCAATTTACTTAGTTATTATCAGTTACCATAATACCCTCAAAGTTCAAATTTATTTACCAAAGTGGCATTCATATAAAATAAAATTTGGTGCCACTGTGGATAATTTGTAAAGAGCAAGGCCGGCCCCCACCTTGAGGCCGGTGAGGCGGCCACCTCAGGGCCCCGATTTTTTTGCTCTTTTAGGGGACCCCAAATTTGTATTCCCCTTGTAAATATAAGCACGTATTTTGTGCATTAAATAAATTATATTGTAATTAGGGCCCCCGAAAATAATTATTTGGGTCTTTCACCTTGGACCCCCAGGAATTCAGGCCCGGCCCTGGTAAAGAAGTACCCACTGAGTAGTAGTCTTTACTTAAAATTTGAATTGATGGTAAACAAAAGGGAGGTCTCATGTTCATGACCAAACTACGTCGTAGTCTTTACTAAAAAAAAAAAAAAAAAAATATCTTCTATAGTAGAATACGAGTATACGACTTTAAAAATTCAAGAAAGAGAATTATAATTGTGGTGGCAGCCAACGAGAATGTAACAAGATACGTACATGTCACTAGAGTAGCGTCTCACCTAATATCTGAAATGAATTTGAATTGAATAGGGGCTTTTTCCTTATCCACATCTGCGAATATTGCTACAATGCTTAATATATGATTTACTAACATCCATGCAAGGAGTATTGACAACCTAAAAATGGCGACCAATATAGGGATCAATTGTTGATTGATGATAGCCAAGACACGATATCTTTTCCATTGATGTGTAATTAAGTATAGCTTCAACTACTTGATTGATTTTTGGAGAGAAATAAAAGATTATTTAGGCAGTGCACGTCCTCTATCCATTCCATCATAGAAGAATTTTTATTTCTTTTCAATTTCTGGTCCTCCACCTTAAAGATTGAAGCTAGAAATGCTCTTCACGGTTATAGGCTTGTCGAAGCGATTCATTGTCTTCGCACTTTACATGCTATTTAAGTTTCTTCTTTTACCCTTTTCTAGTGTTTTATTTTACTAGTTTCTGCTCTGATGTTCCCTCCTGTCTCCTCGCAGGATTGAGTCTGCCGTGGATGTTTTGGTTTTTTGATGGCTGCTTCGATGAAGTGCCCTTTTGTGGAGTTGATTTGCGTTTCTGCTGTTGTAGGCGGTGGAATCTATCTATCTCTTCCCCTCTTGTGTTCTCTGTATCATGCTGCTGTAACTACCTGGGATCTAAATCTATTTATCTTCAGTATATCCAATCCCAGTTGGTAGTTATTTGGATTGATACTGCAGTGGCTGTTTTGGTTTTTTGCTGGCAGCTTCGATGTAGCGTCCTTTTGCGAGGTTGTTTTGATTTTCCGTTGTTATTATGCGGTGGAATCTATCTATCTTTTCCCCTATTGTGATCTCTGTATCATGCTGCTGTAACTCCCTGGGATGCTTCCTTAATCCCAGTTGGTGTTTAAATGGTGATGTTACTTTTATTCTGCTGTTCCTTTATATTGCTCCTTAATTTGGCTTTTATTGCGTTATCTGCCGTGGTTTTTCTACTGCTTGTATTCAATTTGCCGCTAGACGCTTCTCTTCGTCTGTGACTGCGGTTGGGTTCTCCTGGTACCCTGGGTCTCTCCCAGTGTGGCTCTTTTCGGGTTGAGTTGGGATTGTGGTGCTGGACCTGCTAGCTTTATTTGTTTTGACCTGTGACTCTTTGTGTCCAGGATTTTTGTTGTATTCTGGTGGGTTTAGTATCGTTTTGTGCAGTGTTTCACTTTCGTGGTAGTACCTCGTTCTCGTTCTTGCTGTTCTCGTTCTCGCTTGGGGCGTGCGGGGTCACCCGGTTCTTTTGCTTGTTGTTGGCTATCGGTGGTTCAGCCGATGGTTTTTCTTTCTCTGCGTCGGGTGCGACGCCTGGAACGTTGCTTGCGGTGGGATTTGTCTTTCTCCTCGCAGCAGCGTCGTGGTTTTCTGGTCCAGGCTCAGCTGACGTCCCTCTTCCTGTATTGATGTGTGGATCCACTGCTCGCTCGCGGCTACTGCTTTTGGAGTTCGCTCGATCCTTCGTTTAGCTACGGCTAACTCAGATTTCTTGCAATGCCTTTTGTATCGCTCGCTATCTCTTCTGTTTGGCCATTTTCGTGTTTTCCCGGTCACTTTAGCTATTTCGATGTTTGCACCTCGTAAATCTTTGACTGTTTATCCCTGTTTGTATTATCGCTTATTTATATAATTGATTGCGTGGCTGGAGCGGTTGGACTCTATCCGGTTCATCAAAAAAACTACTTGATTGATTTATGCGAATATAGTAGTATTTATTTCTTGTTGAAACTATGCACATTTTTTTAATACAGTTCAGATATAGAGACAACGACGACTCAAGTAGTAGTAACGTTCCCATCATTAGAATTCAGTGCATAACGGGAACCCGACGTAACGAGTACGGACGTTAATTTTTTAGCGCTGTTTGCTGGTCGAATGTCAATGAAAATGAAACGTATTGGTACTTGCATATTAGTCCGTATAAAATGTCATACACTCGCTTACAAATTAATTATGCAGGACCCACATATTTTACTTGACTATATAATCTCAAAATATTTTCCAATGTATTCAGTACTTATAAGAGGAATCCATCTAATCATGACACTGCCTTGCCAACCAGCTACGTCTTGCATCAAATGCTAGTTAATAATATCACAATTTTAATAAGAACATTTGAACCGCAAACTAGTACTGCAATTCTACGCGCTCTCTAAAGATTGTTTATTACAGAGATTTCTTCCAAGTACAAATACTCTCAGATTGCAATCATTAAAACAAAAAATTATACATTTTTTGCAGCTCATCCATATAGCTTACTTACTGTCATTGCATATCTCTGCAGTATTTCATCTGATATGCTCCAAAAATTTGCACTTTTTCTCAATAATCTATCCCACTGGGAAACCTTTCCTGCATCAACCTCTAAGGATTATTCTGTTGCGAAAACTTTTCTGGTTTTATGCAAGTGTTGAGGTGAAGATTACCCTCGGTGCAGGGAAGATTTTGCTGATGGTTATAAATGATGTGCAACAATCGCTGAGCTAACAAACATTGGTTTGTAGTGAAGGAAGTAGAAGATTGAGATCTAATATAGATCCCGAGAGAAAGGGAACTTGAGCTAAAGTGGGAAGTTGGATATCAAGATTGTGAGTTGCCAAGTATGCAATGATTCCAGCAGCGTACCCAGCAAATGCAAATCCACTTACCTGCAGAAGTTAAAACAAGCATGTAATATAACTTCTGTCATGTCAATACGGAAGAATTGGGGTGCCATAAAGAGGGCTCACAAATAAACAGCAACGAGCATGTTTGGATACAGTTACACCTCGTTTACACGTGCGCCAATGCTTTTCAAGATAACTATAGATAAGTGCAAGTATTTAAAATACATTCCTTCATGTCAATTTTGGTCTGTTTAGGGCTCCTTCTGGGGTTGAAATAAACTCTTGTTAAAATTTTGAGTTATTTGGAGGATGAAACTCTAGTCTAACCCAAGCTTTTTGTACCATCGTCTCTAGTTCTTTCTCCTTGATTCAACTATGGATATAGAGTTGGGAATAACCAGTTATTATTACATACCTAGTTCCTAACTCTATATCCAAACAAATTCTGAAAGTTTGTGGTTTATTAATCAACAATTTAACCTAGGTTGATAATGGGGTCGAAATGAGATTTACAGAAAACTTTTTATGAAAGAGAACGGATGGATTTGAAGAATCAAAAGCAGCCACTGTTTTTAATTGATTTCAAGAAATTCTGAATTTCACCATTTCAGTCCACTGTTTTTTGGCGGTTTGGAGTAATTCTGTAACGTGTTGTCGTAATTTTTTATTTTTATTTTTATTGTTGGGGGTTCCGAATTTCACCGTTTTAGTCCACTGTTTTTTGGCAATTCGAAGTAATTCCATCTCGCTGTTGTAGCTCTTTTTTTTGGCCGAGAAATTCCGAATTTCACCGTTTTAGTCCACTATTTTTTGGTGATTTGAAGTAATTCCATATCTCGTTGTTATAGCTATTTTTTATGGTCCTATAGTCCACTTTATTTTTTCCCGATTTTGAGAAAAAAATCAGAATGTCACTGTTTAAGCGAATTTTTGTGGCCATCGTTCACCATTTTTTGGCAATTTGGAGTAATTTCGGATCTCACTGTTGTAGTCATTGTTTGTGGTCCTATAGTCCACTATTTGTTGTCGATTTCGAGAAACTCGAAATTTCGTTGTTTTAGCCAATGTCGTTAAAACCGGACAGGAACGGCTGCTCCGGTTTCACAAAGAACCATGATTGTGTTGAAAACCGGAAAAAACCGTTATGAACCGGTCGGTTTTTTACTTAACGGGATGAAGTGGGCTTAATTCGAACCGGCCGGTTCATTAATCTTTATTATTTTTCAATAAAATATACAATGTTAGGAGCTGGATTCGAAGTTGTCTCCAAAGAAACATTTGTACCGACTAACCAAAATGTTAATAGTCAAATTATGTTATAAAATAGATAGTTTGGTATTTGAATAATAGTCTGATATAAGTGATCCCCTCCTCACATTGAACCCGATTGAAACATTTAAAAACCGAACCGGCCGTATCTCCAATTCGATGGATGATTCGGTTTTTACAACATTAGTTTTAGCCTTATTTTGTAGGGCGTCCACTGTATTTTGTCGATTACAAGAAATTCGAAAATTCAATGTTTTACCATATTTTGTGGGTTATAGTCCATCAATCCCTAACAATTTCAAAAATCTTGAATTTCATTGTTTAGCCATATTTTGTAGGCTATGGTCCCTTATTTTTGTCGTTTTCGAGAAATTTTGAAATTTCCCGTTTTAGCTATCTTTTGTGGGCTATTAGTGATTGATTTTTGTCGAATTTGATTACGGAACTTTCAATTTAAAGTCTATATAGTCCATTTTATTTTATTTTTTTGATAAATTCAGAATGTTCTTGTTTTAGCTATCTAGCTCAATGTTACCTGGTTCGTGGTTCGCTTCGATTCGCTGTACGGGTACAAATTTGCGGTTCGACAGTTTGTAAATTTGCAATTCGTAGGCAGTAGACTTTAATTGGTTCGTTATTTTGGTTACCAGTACACAACAGAACTATATGATGGATAATCCAAACAAACAAAAACTTTAATTTCGATAAAAGTTCAAGTTTTTCCAATATTTGCAACAACTTCAATTTTATATGCAACTAACTTTTTAAACTGATCTTATGAAAATCCAACTCTTTCAACTAATGGGAAAAAAAGGAATATGTACGATATGTTTAAACTAATTTTATCAATACCTATTTCTTTTCTTTCTTGTTAAATTAACTCATTTTATTATTTTTATCCAGCTATATCGGTTAGCAAATAAAATCTGGTTGGTAATATTTTTGCATAAAAGAACCACGTTATCATTTTCCCCCATAATTCTTGGGATAAAAGAATCGTTGAATATTGCAATCTGGATCGTGACACTCCCCGAATGGGATCACGCAAACTAGATTGCAGTTCGGGGCCCTTAAGTAACCCTGAGCTAGCCTATCTTTCGTGAGCCATTGTCCACCATTTTTTGTTGATTTTAATAAATCCGGATTGCAGAGTTTTAGCCATCTATTGTGACTATAGTCCACTGTTTTTATTGATTTTAAGAAATTCAGAATGTCACTGTTTTAGTCGTCTTTCGTGAGCTATAGGCCACCGTGTTTTGCTCATTTCGGTAAATTCTGAATTTCACAGTTTTTGTAATCTTTTGTGGGCTATATTCACCATTTTTTTTTATCAATTACAAGAAATTATGAATTGACTGTTTTAACCATCTTGTTTGCGTACAGTCCACTGGGGGTAGTTTATAAAGAATAGGAGCTTAAGAGAGAGAAAAAAGGCGTGCATCACACGCTAAGAAGTTAAAATCGCCGATTAATCGCTAATCGGACATTAGGCGATTAATTTTTTAGCGATTTACAATATTTCTATCAATAGCAATTTTATCGGGAATAATCGTCCATTAAGTTATAATCGGCCGAGAATCAGTTAATCTGATTAATTGATTAAATCGTCTACATTCAATACAACAAAAAGTTGGAAAGGCGCTTCAATGCTCGGGTGAATGATGGTGCTAATGTGAATCCAATAATTTTGAAAGAACTGGATGAGAATGATGATAAGGTAAGTCCCACAGATCAAGATCCTGAAGACTTTGTTCGAGTGGGTGATGATCTCACATGGGCACAAGTTGAAAATATCATGGGACCACATCGTAAAGGACCATCAACTAGGAATAGAAACCGAAATGGGGATGATGAAGAATTGGAGGAACCATTGGAAAATATGGTATTTGGAAGCAATCAAGAAAATAAAAATGATGACATACATTGATGTCAATTATTAGTTTTTGTGTCTTTTTCTTTTTGTCATTGTCTCTGAGACTTTGCATCATTTTGTTTTGATCTTTTCTGATTTGGTACTAAACATGACAATAGGTGGAAAAAATAGAAATGTTTATTTATATTAGTTCATTTTTGTATGTGACATTAAACATAAATTATGAATGTGTAGATGGGTGTAGATGTGACATTAAACGTGAATTATGAATATAAAGATGGGTGTGAATTGTTTACTATTTATTTATATTTTGAATGTGTTATCTCTGAGTTTTAAAGTATGCTTACTTAATTGGTGACATTAAACTTGATATTTCACGTGTTAACTTGTCTTTCAAAACTTAAGATCTTCTTGAGCATATACTTCAGAGAGGATAGATCATTTTTTTAAATATTTTTTCATACATACATATTTCTATATATATATATATATATATATATATATATATATGTATGTATGTATGTATAAAACTTTTCCAATATAATCCCCGATTATTTCCCGATTAACCGATTAATCAGTAATCGCTCCTAGATCGATTAGTTCTGAAAATCAATTTTAATTACTTAGATCACACGTGCAGATTACTAGTAACAATGAACCTGAGTTTATTTTTTATACTATACCATCTCTACTACTATAAGTAGAGAGTTGTTGTCGAACAATTTGTAGACAAGTCAACTTTATCTAATCTCAACCATACATTCTAAGTTGGAATGATATTAACCATTTGTTTATGAATAATATTGCTACCAGGGAGTAGTATAATTTGTAGACAAGCCAACTTTATCTAATCTCAACCATACATTTTAAGTTGGAATTATATTAATCGTTTGTTTATGAATAATATTGTTACCAGTTACTAGAATGCCCTCAAAGTTTAAATTTATTTACTACATAATTATTTATGAAAGTTTTGTTCATATAAAATAAATGTTTGTGCCACCAGGGTATAATATGTGAAGAGTAGGATACTATATAACTAAGTAAGAGGGGATGATGCGCCTTGCTGCCGATTACCGCCTAAAATGACGAAAATACCCCGACTTAATTAGAAAAGCCAAAAAAAACTTTCTTTAATAATGAAAAGAATATGTTGCCAAATTTAAATTTAAAAGAAAAAAATTTGTTACTAGCTCCTATAAAAAGAGGAAAAGCAGCAAATTAAAAATGTATTTTTGATTAAAAAGAAAATTGTAAAATTTAAGTGGATGTTTTTTTAAGAAAAAAAATTAAACGGCAATTTGACATAGGTGAGTAAGTAGGTAGAAGTTTTAAATATGGTTATAAAATATAGTTAAAGAGGAAAGGGAGCCTCATACCTATAGGAGGCGATTTCCTCCTACCGAGCGCTTGTACTTACTTTGTGGGACCCTCTATGGACGATCGACACTGCTAATTTTGTTCTTTATGTCATAATATGTACGTCTATAAAATAGCAAGTGGTTTAGAGATCGTTTAACCATACTTTAAATGGTCGCAAAATGAAAGGCTTTTTCAACAATATAACAAATCAACATTATGCGATGCATGGGAAAGAAACCTCCAAACAACTTGATTTTTTGTATACATGCGTTTTATAAAATTATAAATTTAATGAACGGTTTGGATCTTCCATACAAAGTTCCACACTATGAGTACAACTACTCTATATGAAAGAGTTTTCCCCCTCCCTTTCCTCGTAAGTAAATGGTTGAAGTCTATATAAGTCTTAAATGTACGGATGAGATTCAAATACATCCTTAACAATAAGGTGATGGATGGTTGAGATTTAAAACATGAGATTAAAATTTATATAAGGTAAGAACTTTATATATTAGTAAAGTTATAAAAACTAAATAAGATATTCTATACCCGAAAATCCGGGACTAATAAAAAAAAGGATTTCTGAACTTTGCGGCCAAGCCCTTCTTATATATATAGTCCCCTTACCAAACCCTAACCCCGACCATATCTTTCTAACGGGAAAGATAAAGAAACCCTACCGGTTCCAGTCTCTCCTCCTACCTAGTCGATGATGGCGACGGCGATGATAACATTAATGAGCTTGCCGAAAAAATTTGCTATGAGAAAGAGAAGGCTGAGATGAAGGTCTTGCATTTGGAGGCCGAAGAAGGATCGTTGTTACGAGGCATGGAAACCCGTACGAAAAGCAGGCAGAAGTGCGAAAGGCCAAGGTGGCATAGCGAGCAAAAGCTAACGGTGGACGTGGTGGTGGAAGAGGCGGCCATGGTGGGGGCCAGAGGAGTCAATATCCTAATAGTAATGGTGGTTCTTATCGTAGATTTGAAGGCGATGAGAACAACGACGCAAAGGTTTTCAGAGAATAAGAGTAAAGGTGGTGGTTCCTCAAAGGTATTATCGGCTTGACACAATTTTTAATTTTTTTTTAAAATTTAATTGATGATTGTTTGGATGATCTAGGGTTTCTAGTTAGTTTGATGTAAAACATAATCCTAAACAGAGAATTTTAAGAAATTTTAAAGGATTAATTTTACCAACATGTAATGCAGATCAAGTTAGAATTTAAAACAGTTAATCGGTTCAATGGATTTTCAAGAACTGAATTAAGTTTAATAGGTCCAATTAACAATTCAGTTCTAACAATCAATAATTATATCCCTAAGCATTCTTAGCAAGTAAAAGATGCAATATTGATTTGTACTCTAATTAGCAAGTAGAAACGCTCACTCTCAATATTTGTAGACGACAAATAAATCAAATAATATTATAGAGGCGATAAAGCAGTAACACAAATATTTGAGAAGTAGAAAGAGTTTATCGAGATTGCAGATAGGGAACAGTTGGCAGCGAAGTGGCTACGGCACAGCGACAATGGACGCGGCGATTAGCAGCGAGCGGCGAGGAGAACTGCGGTCAATGGGGCAGCAAGAGGGTGGTGGAGGGACGACAGGGCGTAGTGTGTCGGCAAGGAATCTCGAGGGTGAGGCAGCAAGGTACAGTCGAACGAAGGTGATGGGGGCGGCGGGAGATGGAGGTGGTGATCGACCAGGGTTTGGGTTGCGGTGGTGGTGGGGTTTCGAAGTAGAGGAAGTTGGGGATTAGGGTTTCGACGTGGGAAAGGGGATCGACGAGGACGGAGCGGGATGCAGTGGTTGATGAAGGCGGTGGTGAGTAGCAGATGGGTGTTGCGAGGGTGATGTAGAGAAACTCCGATAGTGCTTAGCACTAGCCCAAGACCGTAATACCCGAGAAACCCGAGTGAAACCAAGAGAAGAAACCTTCTAAGTATGAAGAATGATATGGAAGAATACTTAGAAAATACTTGAAAGACCTTTAGAGAGAATTAGAGAACTTATGAAGAACACTCTTTCTTTTAACTTGCTTTTTATTTATTTGTTCAACTTGTTTACAAATGGGAGAGGAAGGAGCTATTTATAGGCTCCAAGAGTACAAAATATCTTTCTAGAACTCTCTACCATAATATCTAGATTTTATGTCTTACAATTCCTAGAATTTTCTACACAATCTTTAGATAATTATTTTATAGAATTCTCTAGAACAGATAGAGGAGGTGATAATGTTTTATGATGTTTCTAGAGACTCTAGAACTTGGGCTTAATTTTGGGTTTGGATTATGAACCCATAATTAATCCTAACTCAAAATCAAGTTTAATTTCAATACTCCCCCTTAAACTTGATTTTGTCAACCATACCGAGCTTCGAGCGAAGTAACTCGAATTTACTTTTTGGTAATGACTTGGTGAAGATATCTGCAACGTTGTCATCGCTTCGAACTTCCAAAGCTTCAATTGTTCCATCAAGCACCTTCTCCCTTATGAAGTGATGCTCTAACTCGATATGTTTCGTCCTTGCATGAAACACCGGATTATTAGCCAACTTGATAGCACTTTGATTATCTCCATACTTCTGAGAGAACCCCCAAGCAACCAACCTTGCTTTAAATCTATCAATGCTTCCATCCGCTTTTCGCTTAATTCGATATGCCCATTTACATGAAACGGGTTGAACATCCTTGGTTTTCGGAACCAAATCCCAAGTTTCATTCTTTATAAGGGCATTCATCTCCTCTTCCATTGCGGTCTCCCACTCTTGAACACCTTTAGCTTCATCATAAGATGATGGCTCTTCTTCATCTAATGGAGCGGCAAAGTAACATGAGTAAGTAGTGACAAACCTTTCATCTCTGAACCGGGCAGGCTTAACAATGTTCCTTTTAGGCCTTTGATTAGCCATGGAACCATGATCTTCATCATCATCTTCCTCTTGATTAGTGCTCCCCCTTTCACCTTGCGTCTCTTTTTCGAGACTTCCGCTCTCACTTGGCATTTGAGGAACTGGTTCATCAACCTTGAAGGAATCTCCACTTTCTTGTTCGACCAAGACTTGAGGTTGTCCATAATATGAGGAAACTTCGTCAAAGACAACATCACGAGACACGACGTACCTATGTGTCTCAGGATCCATGCACCTCCACCCTTTTCTTTGTTCATCATAACCGACAAATATGCATTTCTTCGCCTTTGCCTCCAACTTTGTTCTCTGAGAGTCGAACACATGGACGTAGCAGATTGATCCAAATATCCTGAGATGTTTCACCGTTGGCTTCTTCCCATGAACCATCTCATAAGGAGACTTCATGTTATTCGGACTTAGTGGCATTCGATTGATAACATAGGCTGCACATCTCATGCCTTCCGCCCATAAGGCCTTAGGCAAATTCTTGCCATGTAACCAACTTCTACACGTCTCGCTTAGCTGTCTGATCTTCCTTTCCGCTACTCCATTTTGTTGAGGTGTATGTGGACATGAAAATTCTCTCTTGATACCATGCTTTTTGCAAAAAGAGAGAAACTCCTTTGACATAAACTCTCCTCCATTATCCGTCCTTAGGGTCTTGATCTTCCGACCTAACTCGCCTTCCACGGTAACCTTGAATTCTTGAAATCTTGAAAATACTTCTGATTTTTCCTTCACAAAGTATACCCAGGTGTACCGTGAGAAATCATCAACGAACAACAACATGTAACGAAACCCGGAATAGGAGGGTGTTCTTGTTGGACCCATCAAATCGCTATGGATCCTCTCTAACGGAGCGCTGCATCGTGAGGTGGAGTTGTCAAATGGAAGCCTATGTGATTTTCCATATTGACAACCTTCACAAAGTCTTCCTTCATCTTGAATCTTCAACCTTGGGAGCCCATTAACCAAATCCTTGTTTACCATAACTTTGAGTTTAGTCATATTTATATGACCAAGTCTAGCATGCCATATAAAGACATTATCATTGGTGCTCATCTTCTCAACATATGAGTTGGAGGCCGATAAAACATATAGATCTTTAACTCGTGCTCCGGTGTGAACCACATCCGCCTTTAACTCTTTAATATTCTTTAAGAATTTGACGTCACTTGGGCCAAATAAAACGTAGTTACCTGAGTCCACCGCATTTACCACAGAGAGAAGATTCTTCCTTACTCCAGGAACATGATATACATTCTTGAGAGTTATTGGGCTTCCATCATCTCCTTTAATGACAACAGTTCCTTCCTTCTCAACGCGGTGGATTGAATTATCCGCGGTAATGATGGCTTCTTTTCCGTCATGGCGCTGAAGACTGGAAAATAACTTCTCGTCTCCGGTAATATGATGGCTACAACCAGAATCTACAATCCAATCATTTTCTAGATTTTTGGTTGTAGTGGTACCTGAAGATGCAGCCTCCACCGTGAAACATTTTCCCCATGCTTCGTCTTCAGTGTGACCCTTTGATTCCGCCATATTTGTTTCTTTCAACTTCACTCGGCAATCCTTTTTGAAGTGCCCAAGTTTCCCACACCGGTAGCACTTGAATCGCTTCTTGTCTCCCATAGAAGATCTTTCTCGTTCATCATTATTTTTTGTATCACTATCCTTGAACTTGGCTCTAAAACTTTGTTGCCTCCGAACTACAAACGCGCTCCCCGAGTCATCATTGACTTTAACTCCCGCCATTTGCATGGCTAGTGATTCTTGCGAAGCTAGTAGATTTTCGAACTCCTCCATGGAAGGTTGTGTAGCCCATCCTTGAACTGAAGTAACAAACGGTGTATATTCGGGTCGTAAACCACGAATAATAGACCGCTTCATCCGAGCTTCTGAAATCGACTCCTCCGAATTAAGAGTATTAATCTCTGAGCAAAGGTTTTTTACCTTGATAAAGAACTCTGAGATTGAAGACTCCCCCTGCTTCGCATTCGCCAGCTCATTCTCTAATAGTTGTAACCGAGCCTCATTCTTTTTGTTGAACAATTGATCTAGCGCCTTCCATATGGAACTTGCGGATGTGCACCTTGAGACATGCTCAAATACTCCCGAGGATATTGACCTCTTCAAAGCAAACTCCGCCTTGGCATTCTTCCGTGTCCACTCCTTTGTCGCTTCCGCTGTTGCAACATCTCCCCTTGGTGGTGTTGTGCTACTACCGCCGACGACATCCCATAAGTCCTCACTAACCAAGTATGACTCCATACATGACTTCCATAACCGGTAGTTAGATTGGTTTAAGATCTCCATTCCCAATCCAACGACACGACCCATTGATTCCATACTTAGAATAAACCGAGCTCTCTTAAACCCCGATCTTGATGAGCACAAGATTAGAATGGCTCTGATACCATGTAGAGAAACTCCGATAGTGCTTAGCACTAGCCCAAGACCGTAATACCCGAGAAACCCGAGTGAAACCAAGAGAAGAAACCTTCTAAGTATGAAGAATGATATGGAAGAATACTTAGAAAATACTTGAAAGACCTTTAGAGAGAATTAGAGAACTTATGAAGAACACTCTTTCTTTTAACTTGCTTTTTATTTATTTGTTCAACTTGTTTACAAATGGGAGAGGAAGGAGCTATTTATAGGCTCCAAGAGTACAAAATATCTTTCTAGAACTCTCTACCATAATATCTAGATTTTATGTCTTACAATTCCTAGAATTTTCTACACAATCTTTAAATAATTATTTTATAGAATTCTCTAGAACATCTAGAGGAGGTGATAATGTTTTATGATGTTTCTAGAGACTCTCTAGAACTTGGGCTTAATTTTGGGTTTGGATTATGAACCCATAATTAATCCTAACTCAAAATCAAGTTTAATTTCAATAGGTGATGAGTCGAGATGCTAGCGACGACAGGTGGTTGGTTGGAGGCAGGGAGCGGGGGTGCACACGGGGTTGCTGGCAACAGTGGTCGAGGAGGTTGCGGGACGCAATGGTGGTCGAAGGGATGGTGGAGGAGATGGGCGATGGAGGTGGCGTTGGGTTTCGGAGGCAGGCTCGAGGAGGAAGAAGTAGGGTTTGGGGATTAGATTAAGATTTAATGAATTAGGGTTAGGATTTCGGATTTTGGATACAATTGGGGATTTTGGGGGTAGTTTTAGAGTTTATCACAAACCTAAAATTTTATTAGGGTTTATCACAAACCTTAATAATTTTCTCAATTGTATCACACAAAAGAAGAGGGATGAAGAGCAATAACTCAATACACAATAATTTTTTTAATCAATAATAGTATAACTTCTCATTAATCTCAAGGCCTATATATAGGCTCAAAACAAATTTTGATACAAATCTCTAAAAAATATTCTAATGCATAAAAGAAATGGTGCAAATTGTTAAACTACTACATAGGGCTAAATCTCAAAATAATCTAAACATAATTGATGTCCTCATCATAGTTATATTGATGTAGGTTGTTTAGTTTACATTTTATGTGATTTCCTCCTTTATGATTTAATGAGTATCTAGTTGCTTTGGTATATACATATATATGCAACTAATTTCATATGTATAACTCAAACTCAAAACAAAGATTGTTTTGAATGAATTTATGGAAGAGAGAATATGATTATATTACTGCCGGAATCACATTTCAAGCCCTTTGTTTTAGTCACGATGTAAATATCTTCAACCTAACAGCAGTAGTTTACAATAATTTCAACATTCTATCTTTAATTTTAACGGTTCTTTAATAAATGAACCTCTAAATACTCCCAGGATTTTTAGTTAGTTATATCGATGTAGGTTGATTAGTTATTATTTTTATTTGATTTTCTTCTTTCAACTGATTCCTATGATGTCTCCTGCTATGCATATCTCAGTACATAGTTTCATGTATCTAATTCATACGCAAGACATTCGTTGTTTAAAGTTAATTAAGTGATAGAAATTATAATTAGATTTATTATTCCTTCGATGAGTATATCTTTAATTGAACAGTTATAAAAAAACTTCAATAAACTATTTTTTTCTTTCTTTTTTTCTTTTCAGATTGATTGTTCTAGCGAAGGTTTTAAATGTTGGATATTGGTGGCGTGCCAGCCTAGGAACTTTTGTGTATATCGGAATATTATGAGGGATATATTAGGATATCTAAATATCAAATTGTTATGTAGGATAAAAAAAATATCCTAGATATGATCTACATGACATGTAAAAGCATTACATTCTAATATTTATCACATAAATAACACAATAATACAAAACTAAACCAAAAAAATAAACACATGTGCATCACGCACGCACTACACATTAGTTATATACAATAAATCATATGATGTCAAACATACATATGCATAAACCAAAATATAGCATAATGAAATTGAAAAATCAACCAAAACAAAAAAAAAACAAAAATTAAAATTTAAAAAAAAAAAAGAAACATATAGATTTTAGAAATAGAAATCATCACAAAGTTTGGTATATCTAATTCGAAATAAAAGAAAAGAACTTATAGGAATCCAAGCAAACTCATAAAGTTTTGAAATGTCATTATCATTTCAAACATACCAAACATTACTAGGCTTAATTGGGTTGGTATGGATAATGGTTTCGGGTTTGATTTGATTCAAACTCGTAAAACCAAAAACCTTTTTGAACAAATATCACCAACAAATTTTGGGAAAATATCATGTGATATATCAGACGATATCAGATATATCGGTGATATATTTCCTAAAAAGACATATACTAATTATACAAGTATATCGTGTCGGTTTACTCTCCAACCGGATATATCAACCGATATATCAGATATTTCGAGGATATTTAAAACATTACTTCTTGCCTGAACACTTTTGATTTAAGATTGTTGCATTTGGTTAATTTGTATTGTTGGCCTGTTAACTTTATTGAATTCTGCTTTGTTCAGAACATCTATGTTTTATATGCAGTCATATCTTAGTTCCAGGACATGTTACTTTTATTTGGTAACTATACTGTTCTTTTACCTATCCAATTTTCTCCTTATAATTATAATTGTTAACTATTTTCTGTCGATTTCGATAATTTTTTAATTTCAGTGTTTTAGCCATCTTTTGTGAGCTACAGTCCACAATCTTTTGTCGATTTCGAAAAAAAACTTTTCACTGTTTTTGGAGATTTCCCAAAATTATGATCTTCAATGTTTTATCAATCTTTTGTGGGTGTTTACCGCGTTTGGTCGATTTCGAAAAATTCTGAATTTCACTATTTTAGCCATATTTCACAAGCTATAGTCGATCGTTTTTTGTTGGTTTACATAACTTCCGAATATCCTTATTTTAGCCATTTTTGTGGGTTATAGTCCACCGGTTTGGTCAATTTCGAGAAATTATAAATTTCATTATCTAAACATTTTGTGGGGTTATAATTCATCGTTTTTTTGTCGATTTCAAACAATACATAATTTCAATGTTTTAACAGTGATTTTTCAATTTCAATAAATTCCATATTTCATTGTTTTAACAATCTATTGTCATCTCCACTCTTCTGTCGCTTTTGAGAAATTATGAACTTCATTATCATAGCTATCTTTTGTGAGCTATAATCCCTCGTCTTTGTCGATTTAGAATTTCACTATTACAACCATCTTTAGTGAGCTATAATCCACTACTTTTTGTTGATTTTGATAAACTCCGATCTCCATTGTTTGAGACATCTCTCTTGGGTTATTCCATTTTTTTCATGATTTCGATAAATTCTGAAATGCAATGTTTTCGCCATCTTTTGGGGATTATATAGTCTATTGTTTTTAAATTTCAATAAAACTAGGATTTCCTTCTTTCAGCCATTTTTGTGGGCTATATAGTCCATCGTACTATGTCGATTTCGCAAAACTCAGAATTTCACTATTTTTAACCATTTTTGTGTGCCATTTTTTGTTGATTTCAACAAATTCAATATTTCACTATTTCAACACTCATTATGAGCTATATAGTTCACCAAATTCACCATTTCCTCTTGATTTCGACAAACTCCAAATTTCACTATATTAGCCATCGTTGGGGTGAACTATATAGTCCACCGTTCTGTCAATTTTGAGAAATTTGAATTTCGCTTTAACCATTTTTTGTGAGCTATCCATCGTTTTTTATTGATTTTAAGAATTTCTAAATTTCACTATTTTAGCCATCTTTTGTGGGCCATATATATATATCCCACTGTCTTTTGGCCATATTTTTGTGGCCTATATAGTCCATCTATTTCCGCCGATTCCAATAAATTCCGAACTTCCCTGTTTTAGCCATCTATTGTGGCTATATAATCCGCTGTCTTTCGGCCATATTTTTGGGGGCTATATAGTCCATCTTTTTTGTCGATTTTGATAAATTCCAAATTTCCCTGTTTTAGCCATTTGTTGCGGGCCATATACTTCATTGTTTTCCGTCGATTTTGAGAAAAGCATTTTTTGTAGGCCACACTATTTTCTGTCAATTTTGAAAAATTCAGAATTTCATTATTTTAATAGCCTTCTGTGGGCTATGCATTCTTCATGTAGCATACAACAAGAATATTTCTCAATAAGTAATTCTTGTAGGGCTTGATTAACACATGAAAGTTAGAGAAAGTAGGATATTAGAGAATTATAATTTCCACAAAAAATGGACACTAGATGTTCTTTTCATGTTTCGCAAATGGGTCTTGAAATTTTTATATAAAAAAATGAAATCTAAATACCTAGTTCAAGTTAACAACTTCTATCGTAGATATATATCTTTTATTTAAAAGAGGTAAAATGAGTAAGTACCCATAGATGCCAAACAGAACATTCAGAATCTCCGATCAGCATGTGGAAACTGATTTGCAGGCTGTAGGGAAGCATCAAAATGGCAAAGTGAAGTTTCTAGTTTTACTTTCCATTTTCTTATGCTAGACATTGGATCTCAATGAATTGAAATTCCACAGATTCCCCCACTTTCTCCTTCAAATTCCACTTCCTCGTGGTGAGAAACTATCATTATATTAACAAAAAATTATCCTATAAATGGGGTTATGTTGCTCCATTCCTAGTTCCAAGCTCCAAGTATATCAAAGAAAACTATCCTTTCTTTATCTTTCCATTAACTAATGCAACCGACTTTGAATGACAATTTGGATTATAATAACATATGCAAAAAGTAAAGAGGGTTCACTACTATACTACCATGAAATTTATAGAAAAATATGCCCTACCATATAAAAAATAAGCATAACAAAACAGTTCGTTTACCTTACGGAAGTACCAAAAGAAATCAACCTTCTCCATTCCCATAAATGCAACTCCAGCAGCAGAGCCGATAATGAGCATGGAACCTCCAGTTCCTGCACAGAAAGCAACAAGCTGCCAGAACTTGGAATCTTGAGGAAAAGAAGTTAGATCATACATTCCCATAGTAGCTGCAACTAGGGGGACATTGTCTATAACTGCCGATACTACCCCTATAGCACTTGCAATCAGCTCAATATTTGGGATGTGGGCGTCAAGGTAATTTGCCAATTCTCTAAGAATCCCAGCAGCTTCCAGGCTACATAGAGCAGAAAAGAGAAATCATTCAGGATAGACTGAAGGATAATTTGCTACTTTCAAAGTGACTGAAGAACTGTTTTCTATGGATGTTAAATTTTGATGGTCATTCATACCATTAATACATCACAGAAAATATGCATATACCTAGAGCAATTTTTTAGTCTCAATGGTTTACAGGAAATAAATTAAAAACAAAGCTTGTTAAGTAAGTATTTTGCCTACAGAATACATTCATCCAACAACAAATGTTAGTTTATGCTTGCGTGCTTAAAAGGTACACAGCAATAAAGGTTTTTTAATAGAACTTAAAGCGGCAAAATACCTACACCTACCTTTAAACAGACCAAGGTGATTTCTTTGATTAAAATTTTATGAAAATTGGATGCTCAGGGATAATAGTAATCTATAGTTTGTCATATGTAAATACGATATACCTACTGGCTTCTGAGGCCTTATATTTTACAACAACAAGAATGAAGCTAAGGTTGTTAAGGTAGTAGTTTATCTAAAAGAAAACACTCATCCTTGGTAGACTGTCAGTATAAGAGCATGTACACAACTATAATGAAAAAATATGTTTCATAAAAAAACAACAGACATGTTAGTTTATCTACATAATTTCAAGCAGTCTGGGTCTGTTTGATCTGATGAAGTTGGAAATAAATTTGTAGCTACAACTATTGAAGGGCATGGAGTGGGTTATTTCATTTAATATAGTTGCAGGAGCAGGATTTACACTTATCATTTATGTTTGATGTTGGTAGATTTGGTTGAAGACAATAGATTAGGTGGCATAGATATAGATGTACTAGGGAGTGAGGGAGGGATGTCACTACTTTTTTAAAGTTCCAAACTACAGGAGTTGGTTTATTTCAATAGCTGCAATTGGAGCCACAACTGCAGCAAACCAAACACACAAGATTAGTTTTGCTTAAATTGCAGCTGCAAGAAGCTACAAACAACAAAACATCTATAACAATAATCAATGAGGTTTCTTCCTTTAAAATAGGGAGATGGTGGGGTAAATTTTCCACTTTTACTATTAAAATAAAACTTTAAGTCAATACAAATTTGCACATGAAATTGGAAACAATATAAATAATCATTAATCAAATATCATTTGTTTCTTTTATTTGAATTTGGTGAACTCTTTGAAAGAGAGACTACTGCTACTACTGCTACCTAGATGCAGCCATATAAAGCCATCTAAATTCCTACATTTGGCACCAATTTGAATTCGGTGAACTATAATAAAAAGAGAAACGAAACTACAACCTATATGCATCCATATAATGATATTTTAATGTCCGTATCCGGCACCAGTATTCCAACATATTAAGAATTATACTCAACATTAATATATAGAATCTATTGGAACTTAAATGCATTTGAGAAATTGGTATTTAATGGACAAGCAAAAAAGTAGGTTAAAAGAGGTAAAACTATATGCATGGTTGGAGAAACAGTTCTGACCCTGATGCTAGTTGCACATTATGTTCCATTTCAATCTGTAATAATAACTGATTCACTAAACAAATTGCTACCAAAGAAAGACCAAAGAAAATATATTGTAGGCAGTATGTTGTCTTTTATCATTAGACAAGAAAGCATGTTTATTCAAGTCACTAGGTTTGCAGATTTATACAACCGATAACAATTGAAATTAGTTGGGCTTTTAAACTAGTAAAACTTTCTTGGTTGAATAAGACGAAGTCCTTCAATTTTTGGCTCCTGTGTTAAAAATCTGTATTCAATCTCAAGTTTTACCACATTCCAGCGTTCAAAGCTCATAAATCAAATCCACTAGGCAATAGATTCTGTGGTATGCAAAAATGGATGTGATTGGGCTTTGGTATGTTTCCGGATAATAAACATATCACTACAGTTTTTGAAATCTAATAAAGTTTTGGAGGACGATTCAGCAGTTGTATGAACTTAAAACTGCAAAATCAACACCACCTTATATAAGTAATAATTAAGTTATAATTAGCCTCTCTTATCAATATTTTCCTTGGAGAAGTATTTGGTACCTATAGCTTCTAACATTAGTTAAACAGCTAGTCATTAAATTTGTCCATCTTTCTATGAATGTTGTTCTCCTGACTGACTGACCCATCTTGATTGGGAAGGCATAAAACAACAATGCATATTCTTACTCCTCAGGACCAGTCTCGAGAATCTGGTATTGTAGCTTTTCTTGTTAATTGACAATTCTGGTAACTGTAACAATTACAATTACAATTACAAGTCCACTCGGTTAGAATTTAGACAGAGAGAGAAATACAAGTCATGGGATCTAGACTAAGAATACATCCTACATAGTAAACTGCATTGACTAAATTAGAGGGAAAATCATATAGTGTGGTAGTCTAATCATAAAGCAAGTGGTCAAAAAATAATTATGGACAAGAACATCTAAAACATCTAAACCACAAACTCTTACAAAATATAACTATCACAAATACTTCTCATTAGTCCAGAAAACAACAGTAACTTAGGCCATTCACAGTTTCTATAAATTTAATTTAGCAATAACCAAATAATATGCCTATATATAAAATGAGTAACAAAAACGACAAAAAGATTGCTGGAAATATAACACAAAAAATTACTCATAGCATGCTCTTATCAATTAGATCAAACCATAAAATTCATATTTGGGTAGGGGTTTCAAAAATACCTGCTAACTGATAATAAAATTCCCAGGAAGAAAAGAATTCCTTGTGTGTCAATACGGGACAAAGCTTGTGGTACTTTCAACTTTTGCCTTCCAGAATCTCCATAGTGGATAGCATCAGTTAAGATCCAAAGAACTCCTAGACCAAGAAGCATACCCATGTAAGGTGGAAGACCCGTTATGGCTTTAAAAACTGGAACGAATACAAGAGCCCCTAAACCCACAGCAAAAACAAGTTGTCCTCGAGGAGCCATTTGTTCTGATGCCAACACACTGGATGATGTCTGGCCATCGCCGTCAACTTCACTAAATAAATTGAAAAGCCAAAGGGTAAGTCCCTCACTTTCATATGGATCTGGTAGATTATTAACTTCAAAATGCCATGTACCTAGTGAGAGACATAAGAGCCAGAGGGACAGCCAAAGAAATGGCTGAAGGTATAAACAGACCCTGCCAGAATAGAAAGATCCAGCAAGATCTAGATCAGACATCAAAACAATGAAATGATGATTGTGCAGATTGGACAGCAGAAAAATTGCAGCAAGAGAAGCAGAAAATGTTCTTTTTGGTAGGATTATGTAAACCTAGCTACCAGTTCCAATCAATTAGTAAATTAGACTACTTAACAGGAAGCAATTGTGAACATCATTATAGATGTCAGCATCTGACATGTCGAATCCGACAGTTGTCGGTGTGTGTGCATGTGTGTTAAGATATATTTTAGAATTAAAACAATTTAACAATAATCGCACAGATTGCATAGCATAAAGATTGCAGCATGAAAGAAAGCAAAAGAAAGATCTTTTTTGGTAAGATGGTGTTAACCGAACTATTTTCAGTTCCAATCACTTTGTAAGTTAAACTACTCTACATCAAGCACTGATGTACAATGTTACAGATGTCAGCATCTGACATGTCAAATCCTAGGTGGGCCTTGGGCATAATCAAGCTAGTTATGCCCACCTACAAAACTATATGATAGACCATCAAACTGAATGAGCCACTCATTCACTGCGGCTTTATTACTCCTACAGCTAGTTATGCTCACCTATTAAAACTATATGATAGACCATAAAATTGGATAATCCACACGTTCCTCTTGAACTACATGTCATAAGAAGATCAAAGATTATTTTGATACTAGGTTTGCTCGTTGACACGTGCCTACGGCACGTCTTCGGAACTGTGCACCTTGTTTGATCACATAAAATAGTTTTGGAGGTCCAGCAAATTAATTGAAGCAGCAAATATATTAAATGAGAAACTTTTGGGGATCCAGCAAAAAACATAATATATGATTTTTTTGATTTTTTTTAAAGTTTTTAATTTTTTTTAGTTTTTTAATTTTTTTATTTTTTTAAAATTTTTAAAATTTTTATTTTCTTATTTTTTTGAATAGAAGAGGGAGGGGGAGAGAGAGAGAGAGAGAGAGAGAGAGAATAATTAAATAAATATAGAAGTTGTTTTGGGTGGGGGATTTGAATTTGAGTTTTGGGGAGAAACTTTTAGGGAGGAAAATATGTTTTGTGAGGTTAGATCTTGGCCTTTGATTTTTGGGGGGATTGAAGGTGAGCCACTTGATAGCTTTCTTTGTGTTTTATTATATACATAATTTTTACCGTGCATCACAATAGAAACATTTTCTTAATACATAGATATATAAACCTCATCATCTAAAAGTTAGGAGTGCTCAAAGCACTAAAATTTTGTTTCATAAATGCTTTAAGGTATCCAAATGATTGTACATGAAATTTATCATCCAGCGAGATACCCTAGATCATAAACGTAAGAAACTTCTCTAATTGTGTTGTTGAAAATCATTCACTTCACAACCACTTAGATTAATAGATAAAAACATCTTAAAACCACAAAAAAAATTTAACCAGCCCTTTATAAATTGTAGATCAAGATGAACGGAGTGGATCATCTCATTTTATAGTCTCTTGTACACTTATGTAGCTTGGTAATGCCCTAAGAGTAAATAAGTATCTCAGCTAAAGATTTACGGAAACATGCCACTGATATCTTATATATAGGCACCTACATATAACAACTCTACAACAAGTTGGGTTTTGGCAGTTTGGTTAGGCTGTTACTTTGGAAATGAGTGAATGGAGTTATTAAAAAGGAACCTAAGGCAGAAGAAAGTTGCGGCAAGTGAGAGGGAATAAGATGAGTTGAAGGAGTACTATAGAATAAAACAACATATAAGGCGAGTCAGAATTTTAGAGATGAAAAATCTCATCCGCCCAACAGCAACAAATAAATTAGCAGGACGACAAGTAGAGCATAGCTGTCAAAGTTTTTAAGGAAACAATCAATTCATAGCAGCTTGAAGAAGCAGGGTTCCAGAAAAGGGTAAAAAAAATCCTGTTTGAGCCTATTGATTCATTTACCGGGTAGAACGATGATTTAAAATGGATCCCTCCATATTTTATAAAACAAAGGGGGTCAAAACGGATAAAACGGGCATTAAACTGATTCAGGGTACAAAACAGTCTTTTCCTTAAACCGTATTTTAACTTAGGTTTTTTAATTTTTATTAAATAATTCCATTAAACCTGAGTTGTTACCCATATAATAAACCAGACCCGTAATACTTTAGATGTTTCCTTAATTTTACAATGAACTTATGAACTATCAAATTTATTTTTATTTGTGCATATGATATGTCAGATGATGAAATCTTTCATATTTGACATTTTTCATGTTTTTGCCTTTATCTCTAGATCTTTTGAAAATTTTCCCTTCTCTTTCCTATTGTTAAAATATTTATATATTAAAAAATAGAAAACCGTTTTCCCATCTATAACCCATTTAAACAGAAAAAGAAGCCAACGGTGCCCAGCCGGTTTGATCATGTTTCCGTTTTTTGTAACCTTGTGAACAAGACAACATCAACTGAGGATTGATCAATCGTGGCAAAAAAGGGATATTATGAAGTAATAAAGATTAGGCCACTCAAGCACGTTACCTAAGTGGATTTATTCATTTCAACAAGCTCTAATTTGAACAATATAACTTAGTACGACATGAAGTTCATCCCAGACGGTGGACTAAACTACCTCTGCTAATTAGATATAGTCCCTCAGCACTACTGAAACAGGTGAGAAACTGGGATGAGACTAACAGACAGCTAAGGGGACATACAAGATCAATTAATTAAATCTAAAAAAACAAATAAGCTTTATTAATTGAGCTAAAAACAAAACAAAAACAAAAACAAAAAAAGCAAACATATATAACACAAACATTTCCCTTATCTAACAGTAGAAATTCAGTAGAAGCAGTGGATATACCAAGTAGCATGCCCAGGGGGGAAATAAAAAAGAAATAAATGACATACAACTTTACAACATCGAAACAAATACCTTCATTGTCTGCAACGTTGAAATCTGGCCATGAATCCACAACATAGTTGTTGTAACATCACCTATAGGAGTCCATGCACCGCCAGCATTTGCTGCTATTACAACAACAGCACCTAAAAACCTATCAGATTAGATGCAATGAGTGATACAGATATATGCTGGTATAAGAAATCCAAGACTAGGTATGCAACCATTAAGCAATCTCTAAGAACAGAAGAATAAAACGAAATAAAATAAGATCATCTTTTTTTTATTAAAAAAATGACAAATTGATAAAAACCAGTTTGGAAAAGAGCAACCAATAGACATAAACCTCTATGTGTGACATGTCCAAACCACCTTAGGCGACTTTCTCTTAACTTATCTTGGATTGGAGCTACCTTTAGCATGTCTCGTATATACTCGTTTCTAATTCTATCATTCCTTGTTTTACCACACATTCATCTTAACATCCTCATCTCCGCTACACTCATTTTTTGGACATGTTGTTTCTTTGTTGCCCAACAGTCTGCTCCATACATCATTGCTGGTCTAACAGACGTCCTATAAAATTATCCCTTCAACTTCAAAGGTATACATTTGTCACACAAAACACCACTGGCACTTTTCCACTTAAGCCACCCTGTTTGGATTCTATGTATAACATCTTCACAAATATCCTCATCTTTTTGTAAATATCGGAAATGGTATCTCTTAGGTATCTATTCACCATCAAGTTTCACTACTTCCTCAGTTGTGTTCTAAATATCACTAAAATTACACTCCATATACTCTGTTTTAGTTCTGCTTATCCTAAAACCTCTAGCTTCCAAAGTTAATAGTTTCTAAAACTTAACCTGGCAAGCATCAGAGGCTAAAACTCAATTTGTAGACTGTAACCACATATACTCAAGTTAAGTATAACTGACAGGCATTGGCAGGCATCATGGCATGTTGAGCTCTGTCAAATTGAGAATAATATGTATGTGGTTCTTCTACTTCCTTAATTATAGAGTAAATTGTGAAGCACCAATGCCTCTGATAAACAATGTATTTTATTGGTAAAGAAGAGTTCATCTAATATGACTAATGCTAATCATCTAAAATTATGAGCAAATACTACAAAATTAGATCTAATTAAAGGACATTAGAATGCATACTTTCTATATTCTGATGGAGGGACTAGTTTCCGCAATAAAGACACCATAACAATTGTTGATGTTAGATTGTCAAGCACAGAACTGAGGAAGAAGGTAGCAAAACCAACCTGGGAAATTCAATAAATTCAAGTGTTAGAAGTAGTCTTGTAGAACACAATAAAAATTGACAAATTAGTACATTTTATGCAGAGATAGCTTGCTTTTTTTGCTATTCCCAGTTAGATAAAATTTGGAAGAGAAATATAACTTATTTAGAGCATCTTCAGAAAAGCATACTAGCAACTGATTGTACATCAATCATATAGTTAGCTAATTGGATGTTCTCTACACATATAGCAGTTACATATATAACAAATATCAGAATATAGCACTTAAAATATCCGCCACAGAGAAGTTGGATGCATAGTTGAAACCGAGACAATAAAACTGCTAAGTAACAAATTATGACCTAAAAAATCCAGTCGATTACTACTACGTTTCCGGATTGTATAGGCTTCGGTGTAAACTGGGTTTGAACAAATGTGAAACCCGAATTCTGTTAGTCAAACATGTTTTCAGGAAATTACTATGAGTAATCATCAATTTGAAATATTCTAATATGGTTAAGGGTGCTCGAGGTTTAATTAAGCTAATCCCACAGTTTGTACTAAGTATACTTGCAGGTCTTAAATTAGTATTGGTTAAGCTAAACCTCAAAGTAAACACCACCATCCCCAAGCCATCTCCTAGCCATGTGAAACCCACAACTCCCAAAAATATTTGAGGATTGAAGGGTTTGGTACGAGTGTGGGCTTCACACAGCTAGGTGGCTTGGGTATTTCTCGTGAAATGGCTAAGTAGATAGTTTCGCACATGCAAAAGAGGGAGTCTGGGCTTCACATAGCTAGGATGTGGCTTTGTGGTGGAGGTCAAATGGATAAGTAGGTCTTGTCAAGCAAATAAAAGGGGGATGTAGGCTTCATACAGCTTGGAGGTGGCATGGGAATGGTGGCGTTTAGTTTGAGGTTTAGCTTTTAGCTGGATTTTGGACCCTTGGGTGTACTGAACAAAAATATAAGGTAATATTGGTTACTAAGGTAATGTCATAAGATTGTTTACTAATATTGGTTATAATTAGTAAACCAATACTGGTTACTAATATTGCTTAATATTGTCTATTAATCTTACGAAATTATAATAGATTCACAAGTTATTATTTTTCATTCCCTCGTGCATAATATTCCGACTTTTCTTTCAGCCTTTCAGGCATTAACTTAAAATTTTACATTATTACTATATATAAACTTCCTGTTTAATGCAAGATAAATGGATTTATCACCACAATTTTCTAACTTCTTACAGGTAAGTGAGGATCAATGTCTTTCCTGCACTTGAGGCAATTTGATGACATAAACTGTCTTTCTTTTTTTCAGAGCCAAACCTTAAAGTACAAGTAATGATAATGATATTAATAACACTCATCCTTAATTCTCAACCCATAAGGGATTTCAAATGTAGAACTTGTTAATATTATACTCTACCCTGTTAGTACTTGTACAATCATGTCTATATTGCTGATGGATATTGCAGGTTTCTCATTTTCTTCAAATGGATGTAATAAAACACACTTAAAAAGTTGTGGCTTTTATAACTTAAACAATTCGACTGCACCCCAAAAGGTCTTACGACTGAGGATTTCACTTTAATAATGGTCTGCATGTATCTACGCTCCTCTTTAAGAAATATATAATACCACTACTAGTAAGCAGAGTAACAGCACGATATCATATCAAAAATACTTATCCAAAAGTATATATCAAGATAATAGGATGAACATTTTCGATGTGGGCATATATAAAAGCTTTTGAACTTCTACCTATCATTTATTTGGCACAGAATAAATAGACATATTTTTAAACATTTAATACAAGCTCCAAGAATGTATAAAAGCAAACATTCTATCACCTAAATTGAGGTGAAGAATGAAACCTACCACCCAAAGAAGAACACGAGGCTTGCGAGTAGTAATGTTGTCGGTAACCAGCTTAAAACCTTGATGTGCATCAACAATTTCCACTATGGTCATCGCACCCAGCAAGAAAAATACTATTTCGCTGACTTCGGCAGACGCGCGGCTTAACTCTGTGACAGCTATATCTGTTGAAGGAGCCTACATCAGTGATAAGATAGATCGTCAAGTGCAAGTAAAACTACCCTATCGATTGGACATTTTGGTCTCAGAATAACAGCATGCTGGGCTAGAATAACATAGACTCAATAACCATTTTACTCAATCTGAAGGTAATATACCAAAAACAGAGCTCCTAGAGAGAAGGCAATGATGAATAATTTACCAACAAAGAGCAGTAGTAAATTATTTTAAAAAAAGGCATAATGTGCATTTTGTTGGGTTTATATGTCTTGCATACTTATTCGATGTATTCGATGTGAAGAGAATGTGGGGAAGCGACGAGAGGAATCGAGGTGATTGGAAGCGGTTGGAAGCAAGTAGCAACATAGAAGAACAGCAGCATAGAAGAACATAGGATTTGACGGTTGACTGTGCACTAGGCAGTCATCGGCCCAAAGCCTCGGGTTTGGAATCAGCCAGTTTGGCAGTCGACCGCATCGATGCGGGTGCAGCAGCGGGTATTAGGTCTCAGGGATTCGATTGAAACTCGACTTGTTCTCCATGTTAGATCATACGACTCTCATTGTATGGTTATCTCTACATGATACATCAAAAGGTTATTGTATAAAGAATAGAAAACTAGGGTTTCTCTAGATCTCTATATAATCAATGTAACGGCTCAAAGAACGATATGATTCTATTGAGTGCCGAATAAATAAATAAATAGTACTTCATCTGAGAGGTGGGCGAATTCTCCATTATAAACAGCAAGTATTTCCAGTTAGGCTTGAGAGAGAGTCGTGGTGAGAGTTGTAACTCATGTATCTTCTCTAGTTGAATAATATCTCGGTTTTTCTCCTCCATATTAGGGTTTGCCCAAACCGGGACAAATATTGTGTGCTGTGTGTTTGGTGTGATCTTCCATTTGTTTGGTGATTTGTATTGATCGTATCGAAGACTCAACAAGATCCGACACATAATTCCTAACATATTTTTCTTTTGTGCTACCCTAAATTCCTCGGAAGCCCAAAGTTATTGCTTGAGCATCAGGGCTATTGAGTAGCTGCTTGAGCAAAACCAACAGTTACACTTAATTGATAATTCTTGACAATAAAAGTAAAGTAGTAGTTTATTTTGATTACTGCAAGCAAGATTATGTTGTCATTAATATTAATTTGCAATGTGGATTGCTAGATAAATGTCAATCACAAACAACCTGGGGTCTTTTCAGAATAAAGTGACACGGCTGAAACAAATACTTTCCAAATGTTGGTGGTGTTCGTCTTCTACGCTACTTATGGCACTATGACACAGATCATAAACTGATATTACAAGGTCACAAGCCTTTCTCAAGGCTAAAATGGACCAATTCTTGGTTACTAAAGGACAATACACCTCAACAGGAGAAAATGAAGTACGTGGAAAAAAAACCACAAGTGTATAAACAAGTACACGCTGCAAAGGAAACAAATAGTGCACACTTGCTTCTGGTACCATTTGAATAAAGGATTGAACTCATTTTCATGATTCAATATATGAATCTTACCCCAATGCTTCTGATAATCCATAAGCAAACAGCCATCAACAAGCCAACTCCACTCTTATTGAATGCCAACGATTCCTCAAAAATTATGCCTGCATACCCGAGTGCAAACACAAGAGCCATAGCAAGATCCTACCACAAAAGATACCAACTATAAAGAAAAACACATAGTAGTTTTCACAATACTAACAAAATTTATAATAATAACAATAAATCCTAAATATGTCCCACAAATTTCATATTTGCTAAAACATCCCCCACAAATCCATATTTGTGCACAAGTCACAATTTGGGTCAATTTGCAACAAAAAAAATCCCTCTTATAAGTTTCTTATAGTCCGGTATGGTTAATAACTAACCATGATTGGCTAAAGTCCATAACGCCTTCATTTTACCCCTTAAATGCCTCAGGCGTCTCACATTTCCCTCAAACTCAAAATTTTACTACAATTTTCACAAACCATAAACCTTTCTCCCGAGTTCTCTTCTAATCTTAAAATCTCCCCAACTGCTTTATGGAATCACGGGAGAATATTAGCCAATGTGAGAGCTCAAAGAGATTTTTAGGATTTAGGAGCTGTATGAGATCTCAAGAGAAATGTGGTAAATCAATGGTTAGCCATTTATCATAATAGAGCATCAGAAACTTAATAGAGGGACCTTTTTTTTGCAAGTGGGATGCACTTGATAGGGACCTATATTCAAATATGGAATTGTAAGGGGCTTTTTAACAAATATAGAATTCGTGAGGGTCCTTTAAGCAAAAAAACCCATATTTTCTACTACTTGCTTAGCCCCTAAAATCATCAAGGGTGTGGAATGGTGTTAACTGTTAAGTTATGATACTCGAGAGTTTTCTAGAGTACCCTCACAGTACTTGAGTTATCATAACTTTCGGCTGTTTGAGGCCCACTTAATTGTGGTTATTACTCTACATCTACTTCAAAATATTGATAATCAGAGTTTTGTGGAATGATCACAATTAAATTAAGTTATCATAAATAAGGCTATTTGGGGCCCTTTCTGGAGTTGAGATTGCTACATTTATCAAAACTCTGCTTGGATAATTTATCTTAAATTTGGGTTATCCTATCTTTGTTCATAAACAGACTAAATTTTTTGTTTCAGACCCCAAGTTTTCTCTTCCCCCATAAAAACTGGTTGCATTAATAATTTTCAAAGTCCAAAGAAAGCACCAAACCTGATTAGCAGCAACCGAAGAGTGATTAATCGCCGCCGCCCCCGCCAAAGCCGACGCAATAACCGCAACCGCCTTAATCAAATCCGTCTTCGGCTGGTAACTCGCCTCGAAATCCTCCGAGCTGACGTCATCCACCGAGCACAGCGGATCGCAATTTCCCGATCCCTCCACAATCTCCTACAATTTCCACAAACCCCAGAAATCAAAAGTCAAGAAACTAAAAGCGGCGGAAACCAAAACCAATTGCAATTACTTTGTACTGGTTGTCGGGTTCGAGGGGCGGTGGTTTGTTTTGAGCTCTGGTGGTGGTGGTGGTGGTGGTGGTGGATCGCCGGAAAGAGAGGGAGGAAAGAGGGAGGGGTTTGAGAAGGAGGGGGTGGGGCCGGAATTGAGAGGAGAGAGAAGGGGAGCGAGAGAGGAATTGGCTTCCAATTAGATAAGAAGAGAGCGCCATTTCCTTACTTTTGGGGTTTGGTCCGTTTGGAGGAAGGAGGGAGAGAAGATACAGTGTTACACTGTTTAGGACGAAAACTACGAAGTTTATTTTTTATTTTACTAGTATTTTTCATGTGCGATGCACGTTTTGATAAGAGTTGAAAATTTTCACGTGCAACATATGTGTTAAGAAATAGCTTTGGAGTTGGACATGCGTTACACGTAATTTGAAAAATATTTTGAAGAAAAAACTACAATTTGTACGTGCTTATAAGTATAATTTGAGTTGTACGTGCAACACATGTATATGTTTAGTGTTAAAAACATATTATTAACATGTTTTGCACGTACGTTGCACGTTTTAAATAGGTGAAAATTTTTTATTTGTTTGTTTGTGTTGTAATTAATAGGAGAGTTGGAGTTGCACGTGCAATGCACGGGTTTGTATGTTGACAAATGACAACCCCAACTCTCCCATTATAATATTTGTTGCTGCTAATTTTGGTGTGGGAGCAAACAGATGATTTGTGGATTCTTGGAGAAAACGATAAAGCAAACCTGTTGACCTGTTGACTTTCACCAATGTGTTGACTTGGTCTCTTGCCGCTGCTGCGAACCTGCAAAAAGTGCGAGACACCGGGATGGAACCCGGCGACGCACCCTCCGACGCTCTTGCCAGTAATCTGAATGATTAAGCAAGAACTTTGGATTGGAAAAGTATTGATTACCTCTTAATGGTGGTGGATGGGGGTATTTATAGTCGCCTTAAAGATCAGATTAGGAATGTAATCCCTATGATCAGATAAGAAATGTAATCCCTAATTCCGAGTGAAAGGATAGATATGAATCAGGGTCGTTGATTTGGATTAATCAGAAACCCTAATTCTATCCCGCTGGACCGGGTTCATTTCGGGTTGGGACCCGTACCCAGTTGAGGTGGATCCATTCGTGGGTTATTTGGTCTTGAAGAAAGACCCAGTTCCCATTTCAGACCCGTTTGTAGGTGAAATTGCCATTTTACCCCTGAGCTTTAAGATTCGTGTTCGATTTGAACGGCCTCGATTTAATCCCATTTTTAGCCATATCACGAGCCCCCCACTCCTGGAGACTGAGTTTTACGATCTTCGAGGAGTAGTTTTGTTGTTCTAATTGCGTACGGGATTTTATCGGTGTTCTTTAAGGGAGTTCGGATCTTGCTCGGGGTGTAACGGTGTTATTCTTGACTTGTAAAGTGCCAAAAAATATTCTCAGAATTTTCTGGATTTTTGGTGATTTTTCCAGATTTTTCTGAGTTTTTTCTCATTTTTTTGAATTTTTTATTCATTTTCCAAATTAAATAATTAATTATCAAAAATATTAATTAATTATTCTAATTAAATAATTATATTTTTCAAAATTTTAAAATTATTTTCTCAATTAATAATTATTTTTAGAATTTTTTAATTAACTTTTTTCGATTTTTAAATGTTTTTTCGGACTTTTTTAAATAATTAATTCAAATTAATTAATTAATTAATTAAATATTACCTGGACACGTGGCACGTCTCTGAGCGTCGATCATGATTAGATGTGCGCGCATTGCAAAGCAGATCACGTTCTGGACACGTGGCGCGTTTCTATGCATCGATCGTGTCGTGGCGCGATTTTTGAGAAGATCGGACGGATTGTATGGGTCGGCGGGTTATTTTCTCCAATTTCAAGATCGGTACCTCGTCCACTCGGCTCGGCACCTCGGCCAAGCACCTCGGCAACTGTCGAAGCATTGAAGTTGACGCCACGTGGCAATGCCACGTGGCATTTTTTTTTCCTTTTCTTTCTCTGCTTCTGTTCTTCTCCTCTGCTTCTTTCTTTCCTTCTTCGCCTCCATCTTTCTTCTTCGTCCTTCGTCAGCTCTTGAAAGCGTGTTCGATCTCGGAGCTCGTGGACCTCGGCTGCGGAGCTGAACGGAGGGGACTCGACGTCGGAGCTCGCGAGGGAGGTCAGTGGGGAAGCTCAGAGCTCAGGCTTTTGGAGTTGAAGTCGGGAGCTCGCGGAGCTTGATGAGGCGATGACGGCTTCGACGAAGGAGAGGGAGTGATATGGGGTTCTTGGCGCAGTGAAGAAGAGAGGAGTTCGGAGTGGAGGTGGTCGGAGCTTGACATTGGTGGGTGGAGCGCTCGCGAGGAGCTCGACGCTGATGGTGAGGACAGCGTGAGGTCGAGCTTAGAGAAGAGAGGGCTCGACTGTCGTGAGCTGTTGGGGGAGCTCGGCGAGCTAGGGAGAGCTTGGTCGAGGAGCTCGCGACTTGGAGGCGAGCTTGGAGTCTCGGGAGTTCGGCCATGGCGAACGATCGTGCTTCGGAGATGGAACTCTTGTGGAGTTTTTGGCGAACGCAGTCGAGGTCGGCGAGCTCATCGAACGAGGGTGAGGGGTCGTTCGGCAAAGGAGAAGAGGAGCTCGACGTCTTCGATGAACGTGGCGAAGCTCGGAGCTCAGCCTTGGAAGAGTTGGGTTCGGCACCGTTGGAGCTCGGAGGTGAGCTCGGCAGTGGGGCTCGGCACGAATGGAGCTCGCGATGGTGGTGCTCGGAGCTCGTTCGTGGAGCTTAAAGGAGGTGATGGGTTCGGCTCGACATTACGCTCGGAGCTCGTTCGTGGAGCTTGGAGGAGGTGATCGGTTCGGCTCGACATTACGCTCAGAGCTCGTTCGTGGAGCTTGGAGGAGGAGGAGTTCGGTGGAGGTGAGCTCGGTGAGGTTGACGAAGAGGTGGCTCGAGCGTGGGGGTCGGCGAGGTTGGAGCTCAAAGCAGTGGAAAGCTCGGCATTTGGGTTTTCTTCTCTTGTCTGGCCAAAAGTAGGAGAAGGAGAGATATGGGGTTCGGGTTTGGATCCCTTAACGGGTCTGAACCCGACCCTGTAGCCCGGTCTTCTTTTTTTTTCCTCCTCCTCCTTCCTAGCTGTTCGGCAGCTGCTTCTTGTTCAGTAGATCCGAGCACGGATTTTGAGGTGCATTTTTGCCACTTTGCAACTCGGTAGATCGGTAGCTCGGATTTCATATCCGAGCTACGTGGCTCAATCTGGACGGTTGATCACGATCGTGGCGTGAATCACGAGACAAGAGGCTCAAATTTCGAGAAAACGTTATCATGTCGTTTTGTGGAGACGTGGCGCAATCTGAGCCGTTCATCATGTTCTAGCACGTTTTTTGAGACAATCTGACGGTGAAACTGGCTTGGCAGCATTTTTCTCCATATGTGGAGGTCGGTATCTCGTCCACTCGGCTCGGTGGCTCAGTAATTCCCCCTCTGCCCATAGTAGCTCAGCGTAGTGGTCAGATCTCAACGAGGAGGGGGGTCGGAGCTCGGCGTCGGCATCTTGGAGCTCGGCCAGGTGACTCAGTAGCTCGCCCTCTGCCCATAGTAGCTCGGCGTAGTGGAGCTCGGCCATGGCGGAGCTCATTGAGGTGAGCTTGATGACGGAGGAGGGGTCGGAGCTCGACGAGGAAAGGGGTCGGCATACGGGAGAGGTGAAGAGCTCCGAAGCTTGGTGATGTGCTGTTTGGTTTTGGAGATTTTTGAAGAGGAGCTCGACCCTAGGAGAGAGCCATCTGGAAGACGAGTTTGAGGAGCAACTCTAGGGGAGAGTTGTGAGTTCCGAACTCGTTGAGAAGAGGTCCGCATTAGAAGGAGCGGAGTGAAGAGCTCTGCTCTGGGAGAGAGCCAGTTGTGAGACGAGTGTGAGGATGAGCTCTAGGAGAGAGTTGTGCTCCGAACTTGTTGAGAAGTGGTCCGCTTCGGAGACAAGCGGAGTGAAGAGCTCGACTCTAGGAGAGAGCCATCTGGAAGACAAGTTTGAGGAGCGACTCTAGGGGAGAGTTGTGAGCTCCGAACTCGTTGAGAAGAGGTCCGCATTAGAAGGAGCGGAGTGAATAGCTCGGCTCTGGGAGAGAGCCATCTGGAAGACGAGTTTGAGGAGCAACTCTAGGGGAGAGTTGTGAGTTCCGAACTCGTTGAGAAGAGGTCCGCATTAGAAGGAGCGGAGTGAAGAGCTCGGCTCTGGAAGAGAGCCATCTGGAAGACGAGTTTGAGGAGCTAACTCTAGGGGAGAGTTGTGAGCTCCGAACTTGTTGATAAGAGGTCCGCTTTGGAGACGAGCGGAGTGAAGAGCCGTTTGTGCGACGAGTGTGAGGAGGAACTCTATGAGAGAGTTGTGCTCCGAACACGTTGAGAAGAGGTCCGCTTCGGAGACGAGTGGAGTAAAGAGCTCGACTCTAGGAGAGAGCCATCTGGAAGACTAGTTTGAGGAGCAACTCTAGAGGAGAGCTTCAGCTCCGAACTCGTTGAGAAGAGGTCCACATTAGAAGGAGCGGTGTGAAGATCTCTGCTCTGGGAGAGAGCCATCTGGAAGACGAGTTTGAGGAGCAACTATAGGGGAGAGTTGTGAGCCCCGAACTCGCTGTTTAAGTGAGAATCAACGGTTGTGGGAGCAGTTCTGAATGGCGACCACTTCTAACTCGCTGGAGAGCAAGTTATTTGAAGCGGAATCGAGCCAAGTGTTGGACTCCAAACTCGTCGTTTAAGAGAGTACCAACGGTTGTGGGAGCAATTCCGAATGGCGAACCACTTCTAACTCGCTGAAGAGCAAGTTATTTGAAGCGGACTCGAGCCAAGTGTTGGACTCCGAACTCATCGTTTAAGAGAGTATCAACGGTTGTGGGAGCAATTCCGAATGGCGAACCACTTCTAACTCGCTGAAGAGCAAGTTATTTGAAGCGGAATCGAGCCAAGTGTTGGACTCCGAACTCATTGTTAGAGCTTAGTGAGTTGCGGGAGCAGCCATGTAGAAGAAGCTGGACTCCGAACTCACCATTTAACGAGTCATAGATGTGACTCGAAGAGATAGAGAAGAAGCAAGAGCAATAATTTTCAATAAAAAATGTAAAGTTTTATTGAGATAAACTAAGTGGCTGCTTCAATAGGGCAAGCCATTATTACATGCTATTGACCGAGTTACAAGCATCGGCCTTATTGAAAATCAAGATCCTACTTCTACAATAAGGTGGGAGGAGCTGAGTCTTGAAGCTCGGCGGGCCTTTCTGTTCGTTTGTTGGCTCATCAGGAGGGAAGCTCGGCCCCCTCTTTTTGGGCAAACTTGGTCAGGTGCCCCCGCTGTATGAGTTCTTCGATCTCCTCCTTGAGAGCCCGACGATCATCCGTGTCGTGGCCGTGGTCCCTGTGAAAGCGACACCACTTATCCTTGTTCCTCTTCTTGCCAGGTGTATTCATTCTAGGGGAGCACGAAGTAGCCCTTCCTTGTCCACCTCCATAAGAACTTCTGATATATTAGCAATAAGGGGATGAACTTCTCAAACCGAGGAGTCGGGCGGCGCTGGCCATTGCCATCCTTCTGGGAATTATGGGACCCCTCTTCGCTTGTGCTCTTCCGTTTGTTCCCGAAAGATGTCTCCGCAAAAGCAAGGGGGTTGAGAGCCTCTTCCGCCCGTATGTACTTCTCCACCCTAAGTAGGAGCTCTGAGAAGTCCCGAGGAGGCTTCTTGGCAAGGGATGCCCTGAGGTTGGCATTAGGGACGTTGCGCTCGAATGCGGCAGAGGCTACTGACTGGTTGAGGGAGGGAATGGACTGTGCTTCGACGGTGAAGCGTCGAACGTAATCCCTTAGGCGTTCACCCTTTTCTTGGTTGAGGGTCACCAGAGATACACTTGTTCTCTCGGCCCTGCGGCTACTCACGAAATGAGTAAGGAAAAGCCCTTCGAACTGATCGAATGAGAAGATGGAGGTCGGGGCGAGTCGAGAGTACCATTCTCTTGCAGATCCCTTCAACGTGGCAGGGAAGATCTTGCAGAGGAGGGCATCTGAAGCATGGTGGATCATCATGAGAGTTTTGAAACTCTCGATGTGATCTGCGGGGTCCGACTCCCCGGTATACGACTCGAAGTGAGGCGACTTGAAGTTCTCTGGGATGGGGGCCTCCATGATGGTGCAGGAGAATGGAGGTCTGCCCGGGCGGAGGTTTATTGCCCGTTGCTCTTCTTCCCTGTCAATTCGGCCGAGGCGCCTCTCCATCTCGTGGAGTCGGCGGTAGACTGAGTCTTCTCTTTGATCATATCTTGCCGAGCCCTGGGACTCATCTTCGAACGAGGATGGGCTGGGGCTGCGGCAATGGTAGCTTGGAGAAGGACGAGGACTGAGAGTGTGAAGGCGGTGGCTCCTAGCTGGCTCATGAGTAGGTGGCCTCTGGTCGTTCTTTGGGGCGAGATTGAGGGCCCGTAAGATTGTCGCTTGGAAGTCTTGAAAATCTGCCCTTGTGACTGGTGCCTCTCCAACTTGGCGGTCCCTATGTGTGGCTCAGCTTATTGGAGAATGAGTTCTCCGCCGATGACGCTGAGGGGACTCTCTTTGCCTCCTCAGGGGAGGGGATCTTCTAGTCCTCGGTCGTCAGGGTGTTCGGATTCTTGAAGCCCCTGAGTTCTCTGGTTGATGGACTCGACCAAGGGCACGCCATCCATTCAGGCGAGTTCTAAGGTCGACCCCCTTTTGGCAGTCGGCAATTACTTGACGAAGATCCCGCTCGGGAGGGCTTTGAGAAGCTAGGGATTCAACTGAAGGATTGGGACCCGCGACTTGGTCATGAGGAGGATGTTGCTTCGGACGACTCTGACGGGAGCCCCCCTGTGCAGCCCCTCGAGACCCTTGAAGGGCCTGTTGAGTAAGAGCACCTTGAACCGGAGGAGGGAGAGGAGGAAGAGAAGTGGTTCTTCGGTTGGAGGCCGCTGCCTTCCCCTTCTGTTTTGGATGCATGGGTTGAAACTAGTATTGTTGATGAAGTTAGGTCAGGTTGCTTTTTCGGTTCCCACAGACGGCGCCAATCTGTTGTAGCTAATTTTGGTGTGGGAGCAAACAGATGAATTTGTGGATTCTTGGAGAAAACGATAAAGCAAACCTGTTGACCTGTTGACCTTCACCAATGTGTTGACTTGGTCTCTTGCCGCTGCTGCGAACCTGCAAAAAGTTCAAGACACCGGGATGGAACCCGGCGACGCACCCTCCGACGCTCTTGCCAGTAATCTGAATGATTAAGCAAGAACTTTGGATTGGAAAAGTATTGATTACCTCTTAATGGTGGTGGATGGGGGTATTTATAGTCGCCTTAAAGATCAGATTAGGAATGTAATCCCTGTGATCAGATAAGAAATGTAATCCCTAATTCCCAGTGAAAGGATAGATATGAATCAGGGCCGTTTATTTGGATTAATCAGAAACCCTAATTCTATCCCGCTGGACCGGGTTCATTTCGGGTTGGGACCCGTACCCAGTTGAGTTGGATCCGTTCGTGGGTTATTGGGTCTTGAAGAAAGACCCAGTTCCCATTTCAGACCCGTTTGTAGGTGAAATTACCATTTTACCCCTGAGCTTTAAGATTCACGTCCGATTTGAACGGCCCCGATTTAATCCCATTTTTAGCCATATCAATATTAGAGATTAGAGATTAGAGATATTTTTTTTCTTTCTGGGAAAATGATGTATATAGTGGACGTGCTAAATATTTAGTTAATTGATAAGGGTATCCCAGAACTTATTAGAACTCAGCTGTTGCCGCATGACGACTTGTAATAGTACTTCTTCCATTGTTGCTATAACAGGGGTTTTATGGCTTGACAAAAATAACTTATCTTATTTTCTTTTGGACTACAGTTGCTGCCACAGGTCTTAGAGGAAGGATCGCAAGGACCTTCCAGGTAGACGAGTACGACGACGAGGAGATCGATTTTGGTCCTACTATAGACTTGGCGGCATGGCAGTATCTAGATTATCACCTTCCAAAAAACTGTTGGAAGGACCGCTATGATTTTCATTGTTCTCCTTTGCACTTCTTTCTTGCTATTTATGTTGCACATTTGATTTTTCTCACCCTCCAAGACGGTGTTGGAGGTTTATGTTTTATTTTCTGTTTAGTAGGTCTTTCTACACTGTCCGGGTACTCCGGGTATAATTAGTAGAAAACTGCTTTTTCTCAACAAAATTCAACTATACTATAAGCCTCACATATTGCAAACACCTTTGTTACTTGATGCGTAATTGGGGCAATCCTTAGCACATAACTAAGCTATGCACTTCGAAGGAGTGAATAGGAGTGTTGTACTCCTGCATCCTACTGCTAACCCACTAATTTGTACGTCCCTAATACATCGTTGAGCAAAAAGCATTTACAATTCATCTCTAATAATATTATAATAGGAGAGTTGGAGTTGTGGTTTGTATACAACCCAACACAAGCACCGCCCATGTATAACTAATATAAAGGACGTCTCAGTTTCGAGACCAGACTACGTTGAAATTTTTACTTTTGAAAATATATATTTATTAAGCCGTGCATCACACGTGTAATTACTAGTAATAATCTATAATCTCTAATATTATAATCTAATCTAATAATATTATAATGAAAGAATTGGGGTTGTCGTTTGTACCAACTTACGTGTATCGCGCTAACATAACTATAATCTAATATCTACTATTTTAATGGGGGACTTGGGGTTTGCAACCAAACAAACCCTAACTTTGTAACTAAACAAACACGTGTAATACACGTCCAAATTAGTTTCAACAAATACCAACATTTGTAGACAAACAAATCTGTGTATTGCCCGTGCATATCTAATATAAAGGAGGTATTAGATTCAAGACTAGACTACGTTGAAGTTTATACTTTTAATAAAAAAATATGTATTAAGACGTGCATCACACGTGAAAATTACTAGTAATATTATAATGGGAGAGTTGGAGTTGGAATTTGTAAACCTACCAACTTACATTTATCGCGCATACATAACTAATATAAAGGAGATTTTAGGTTTGAGGCCAGACTAGGTCAGAGCTTTTTTACTTTTAAAATATAAAGGAGTATCAAGTTCGTGGCCAGACTACGTCAGAGTTTTTTTTAAAAAAATAAATATATTTATTAAGACGTGCATAGCATGTGTAAATTACTATAATAATATTATAATGGAATGTGCATAACTAATAAAAAAAAATTTATTAAGACATGCATCATACGTGTAAATTTCTAGTAATAATCTATAACTATCTATAATCTTTAATATTATAACAGGAGAGTTGGGTTGTCATTTGTAAACAATTTGTAATTTGTAGACATTCAACCATCTAATCTCAACCATTCATTTTTAAGTGGGAGTTCTATTAACTATTCATTTACTCAACTATTGTTAGTTACCATAATGCTCTCAAAGTTCAAATTTATTTACGACATAATTATTTACAAAAGTGTCACTTATATAAAATAAAAGTTTGTGTCACTAGGGATAATTTTTAAAGAGTATGTGATGAGTAAAGGGAGGTCTCAAGTTCGAGGCAAGATTACGCCTTATTATTTACTATATATTTTTAAAAAATTAGAACGTGCATCGTCTGTGCAGATTACTAGTAACTATTATAATGGGAGAGTTGGAGTTGTCATTTGTAAATCTACCAACTTACGTGTATTGCGCGTATAAAGAAGATTTCAAGTTTGAGGCCATACTACGTCAGAGTTTTTTAAACTTTTAAACATATAAAGGAGGTATCAGGTTCGTGACCAGACTACGTCAAAGTTTTTACTTTTAAATAAATATATTTATTAAGATGTTCGCAGCACGTGTAAATTACTATATTAATATTATAATGGGATATAGTGCATAACTAATATACATAACTAATTAAAAAATATTTATTAAGACATGCATCACATGAGTAAATTTCTAGTAATAATCTATAACTATCTATAATAACTATTATAATGGGAGAGTTGGAGTTGTTGTTTGCAAATCTACCAACTTACGTGTATTGTCCGTGCATTGTCCATGCATAACTAATGTAAAAAAGGTCTCAGGTTCGAGACCAGACTACATCGTAATTTTTATTTTTAAAAATATATATATTAAGACGTGCATCGCACGTGTAAATTACTAGTAATAATCCCTAATACTATAATATGAGAGTTGGGATTGTCATTTGTAGACAATCTGTAATTTGTAGACAATCAACCATCTAATCTCATTCTTTCATTTTAAAGTGGGGGTTATATTACCTATTTATTTACTCAACTATTGTTAGTTACCATAATATTCTCAAGGTTCAAATTTATTTACAACATAATTTGTTACAAAAGTGTCACTTATATAAAATAAATGTTTGTGCCACTAGGAGTAATTTGTAAAGATTTTGTATGATTAAAGGAAGATCTCAGGTTCGAGGCCAGATTATGTCTTATTATTTACTATATAAAAAAATGATTATAACGTGCATATTACTAGTAATATTATAATTGTAACCCCCGTTCCCGTAATACGTATTTTTTGAATATTTTCCGTATTTTGATTATTTATAAATTTATTTTTGTTTTTAAACTTGATTTGGGCCTTCTATTAAAATCTTTTCGAGCCAGGGATTATATTTACTTCGAATAATAGTATATTCTAACTTTATTGTTTATTTTCTGCGTGATCGGCTGTTTATATCTTATTTGATTACTATTTGGATTTTAATAAACTTGTTTATCTCAAATCCTATTTTGATACGTATATCATTATTATTATTATTGTTATCAGTACTATTATGAGTATTTTTACTATTAATATTATTACCTTTTATTGTTAATTTAAAAAAATCTATTTCTATTGTTAATTGTATTTGTAGTTATGTCACATAAATTCCATATTGTAGTACAAATATGCTTTGTTATATAATTCTACATTTTTATTAGTTATTTTATTTTCCCTAATAGATTTAAACTCATTTAATACCCAAAACCCTATAACCTACCTCTTATTGGATTCAAACCCGCATCCATTAACCCAATACCCTATAACCCTATTCATATATAACCCTACTAAACCTACCCTAGAAACCCTAACCCTAAGCTCCTGTGCAAACCTATTTTTACTCAGCCGCCAACCTCTTCACCTCCCCCCCTCTTTCTCTCCCTTCCCGTCTACCCAAAACCCATCGTTGCTCCCGACCTTCTCCCCTGCCGTGTGCACCCACCCGCCTGCTCACGACCCCCACGCCGCCAGCCCTCGACCTCTCTCTTCTCCTCCCGAAACAGTAGCACCCGCGACAACAGCGCTCTCCTCGATGGTCCTCCCTTCCTGCCGCGATGCTAGCGCACGCCCCGTCTTCTGAGCAGCACTATCCCGACGCTGCCCTACCTCCCTGCTGCGACTCCTCTCGACGACGCAGACAGCGCAATGCCGCCCCCTGCCTCCTGTCGTCGTCGGCAACATCGACAGCATCGCCAGCAGCCTCTCGGCGCCCACCATGCCGCTCTCCTGCATCACCAGCCAAGCCAGAGCCAAAAGCCGTTGGTTGCTGTTTGATCAAGAAGTGAACATGGAGTTTTTGATCAAGTTTTGATCTAGTGGAATCATGGCTGTCTGATCTCCTATTGATCATCATGATCATGATCTCCATCATCGCCTTCGATTGTGGACCGTCCGATCTCCTCCCGATCCTCCATTTGATCATCACCAAGCCATTGGATCTAGGCCGTCTGATCGTTGATCATCGCAATCGCGATCATCATCTCCATCATCATCAAGATTTTGATCTCAACTGTCGGATTTCTTTTTAATCATCGCGATCATGATCATCATCTTGATCTTGATCTACGATCTCAGCCATCCGATCGACCGATTACACTTGATCTCGGCCCTTGATCGTCTCGCTCGTCTTGTTCGTCTTCTACTTGGTGAGTTAACATTTGATCCACTTTTTGTTTTCATTCATCAAATTGTCAATCATGGTATATTTACTCTTTTGGTACTCTTCTAATTCTTATATATTTTATGTTCGATCTCGGCCATTGGATTTGCTTGATCTTCATCTTGATCACCATCTTGATCATCGAGATTCGTGCCCGATCGTGATCATCGTGATCGTTTGCTCGTCGCCGTGTCGCCGGGATTCTGATCCCGTTATTCTCAAATTATCGAATCTAATCATCATCTAAAGGCAAGTCATCTTACTCTCGAATTGTATTGTATCGTATTCGAGATTATTTATTGAGTCCCGCAAGTAGATCCATATTGAATATCGTATATTGTTATTGTTATATATCGTTGGGATACTACGGATTTACACGAGCGAATCCAAGTAGTAGTCTTGACTTTGTGCCGCCTTTTTGCCTCTAATGTATAGAAATCTTACATGCATTCATGTAATTAGTTATTGAATATAAGAATAGGGAACTATTGTTGCATTTCATCTCATGACATTATACACAACTATTGTAGATTGTATATTAGGGTTGATTGTTCATGTGATTGATAATGATAAATTAGATGATTGTAATTAGTAGGATTATGGACATTATATATCGTAATACCATATTCACATAGGGGTAACTTGTTGTGATTTATGATTGTTAATCTCTAACTCACCATTCATAACATCTTGATTATTTTTATACATGAAAAATTATATTGAGACTCTGAATTTACTGCTAACCTGAACATTGTCGTACTGTTTCAACCTAGATAACGTCATTAAAATCAATATCTTTCTGAATATGAAATGTACCCTCAAGTGTCTAGTTGTCAATAACATCCAGAATTTTCGAATTCCGAGTTACGGTTTGAGAGATATCGCAGTTTTACTGCTGCTGTGTAGTACAATTCCATATCCTAAAAACTGCTGCCAAACTTTGATTCACAATTAATTTAACCATGCTACCTGTAAGATAATGACTCAAAATTTTGCATGCTGATACTAGAAACATTAGAGAACATTCTCTAATTTTCTTGGAATTAATTAATGCTGTTTCGGTCCTGTTCCATATGTATAAACACAATTTTACAAATTCTGGCCGAACGCAAATCTTGTATAGTTTGCTGTTTTGACACATGTTACCACAATCTTTATGTACCTTAATTATATGCGTTAGAACCGGACAGAAGTCTAGTTTCTAGACCTTCTGACGGATCCACATTTTCTATCTTGTAGCAACGGAAATTCTGATTTTGGTACAGCAACCTATTGCTGTCCAGAATTAGGTTCCTATATTTAATAATATATAATTGAATCTATAATGTTATATTTGGTGCATTTAATTGTATAGAGTATATTGTATGATCTTAAGGTTGTTTTTTGATCTTTCTAGTGTCCCTTATTAATTGCATTCTTGTATGTTAATTGAATAAAGAATGTTAATCAAGCCGGAGTTAAGGGTTGACCAAGGTAGTTGATAATATAGTGACTGTACTCAGATGATGGCCAGATTATTACTGTTATCGGCATCGTGTAAGACATTACACATGTCCAGTGTTATTATCGTTATCGGCATCGTGTAAGAAATTACACATATCCAGTGTTTTTACCATTATCGGCATCGTGTAAGAAATTACACATGTCCAGTGTTATTACCGTTATCGTCATCATACCCAGTACATGAACTATAGAATCTACCACCTTAGTCTAAACGAAATTGATTGTATGCATGAAACCTGTAGAATGGGATGCAGTAGTACGTGCATTAGCTAGGATTAAAAATAAATAATAGACTTAAGACTTTCATCACATTGTCATTGCATATTGTCATCTTTATTGAACAGTGTTATCGTTATTGTTACCATTATTGTTATTGTTTAATGTTATCGTTATAAATCATCGTTATTGCACATTGCACTGTTATTGCTTTGTCACTATTCAACACTATTGATTTCATCATTCATTGAACTCATCGTTATACCGTTATTGTCATTGTTCTATGTTTCTCTACTTGTTGTCCGCGACTTGCTCTAAGGACATTTTCCCCTCTCTTTAGATGAACAACTTACAGGTAATCAAGAAGATTTACCTGACGGACTAGGGGAGCAACAATGGTGAAGGAGATATTTTACCGTGCCACTTAAATAAATGTTGCTTTATTTGAGAACATTAATAAATTGAACAAATATTGTTTTCCTTGTATTGTGGGCTTTGACCCGAATGTTGTTTGTTAGATTCCAGATGTCGGGTCATTTTGATGTTGGTTATTTTTATTATTAATTTTCAATGTTGTTATTTATGTGATTATTCTTTCATTGCATGTGTGGTTGTTTTACTTATTGTTTATATTGTTGAGTTAGATCGATAACAACCTATGGATAACGCAAGTCATTCACTGGGCCGTGTCGCGTGCTTGCATTCCGTATTTTTGGGAAGCGGGGCGTGACAATAATTGAAGAGTTTGATTGTCATGTGTAGACAAACAAACTCGTGCATCGCCCGTGTATAACTAATATCAAAGAGATATCAGGTTCGAGACTAGACTACATCGAAATTTTTACTTTTAAAAAAAAATTATTTATTAAGACGTGCATCACACGTGTAAATTACTAGTATATACATTGATATGGGTCAGATGATGTGGCCCCTCCTGGGCCACAGGATCCCCTCAAAAAGCGTTCACCACCGGATCATCCGGGTCTGCCACGTCAGCCTGGAAACCACCCAGGCCTCCGCCACGTCAGCCCTAAACCACCCCGAACCTGTGCCACGTCAGCCCTATACCACTTGGGCTTCTGCCACGCCAGGCCCACTGGCAACCGGGTCCAGACCTGGCCCCAAACGGGTCCAGACCCGATTGGCTTCTTCTATAAATACCAGATCCTCTACCCCTTCCAAAGGTAATCAATCTTTCCCCTCTCAAAACCCAAGTTACTGTTACTCTTCTTCAGTGACTAACTAGATCGTCAGAGGGTCTGCCACCGGGACTAACCCCAGTGTTTCTAGACCGAGTGCAGGTACATGAGACCATCGGATCCGAGCCTCCAAATCTGAATCGAGCATCCGATCTCCACCTCGCTCCCGCCTACTCCCGAACCGTACCCTTGGCTAAGGGTCGGGCTTACCATCCGCACCGAAGCTTCCGCAAAAAATACAAATCGAGAAGAACTCACACCTGGTGCAGCCACCCCCCAAAAACAAACTGCATCAGGTTGGCACCATCTGTGGGAAATAATGGTGCGGACACTAGTCCGAGCCCAGCCATCGACAGTATCCCGTCCATCCGAGCTCACATGGCACCTAAGGCCAGGAGAGCTGTCACCTCCACACATTGCCAGGACGTCCCTCCTCAGGATGTCCCCACCGACACTCACGGATCCAACAATCCGAGGACCAGCCTCAGACACCAGTTGGACGCCTCTCGCTCGGTCGTACCTAACCTACGTTGGTCATCCAAAATCGACAGGCAAGTCGGTCTAGGAGAAGGGCCGCTTCCAACTCGACCCCGAACCATCCCAGACATCTACCCCGAGAACGGGGGCCGGCACTCAGCCGCATCGGCCAGAGGCCACCGCCCCAGCGCAACCCGGCCGAACGGGGTCCAGTCACCCACCAGGAGTTCCAAGACTTCCGAAAAGAGAACATGGAGGCTATCTGAGGGACCCCCATCGACGGGACGCTCCACCACTCTCGCTCGCATTCGGATGTCGAGGCCAGCGCATCCTGCGACCCAACAGTCTCGCCGGAGTATGACGACGACATCCTGAAATGCCTCCAAGAAATGGATGTCCACCTCGACCACTTCGGCGATGGCAGCCCGAGGCCGGCTCAGGGCCACAGGCCGACCTGACCTCCGTTCTCCACAGCAATCTTACTGGCGGAAATACCCCGAAATTTCTGTCCACCATAATTCGAGACTTATGAAGGCGAGGGTGATCATGCTGATCACATGGAGGGCTTCAAGACCCTCATGATGATTCACAGCGTATTGGATCCCCTCCTGTGCCACGCCTTCCCCGCCACCCTCTGGGGACTGGCTCGAGAGTGGTTCTCTAAGCTCCCCTCCGGCTCCATTTACTCTTTCGACCAATTGGAGGGCAACTTCCTCGCTCACTTCGTGACCAGCAGGAAGGCCGAGAGGACGAGCGCGTCCCTACTGGGGCTTCAATAGAAGGAAGGAGAGTCGCTCCGACTTTTCGTCCGAAGGTTCACCACGGAGGCGAGGTTGGTCTCCTCCCTCGACCCAGGAGTCGCCTCGGCAGCATTCCGGCACAACGTTCGACACAGCCAGCTGAAGGCCTCCCTGGCAAAGAAGCCGCCGATCGATTTCCCCGACCTCCTCAATCGGGTTGAAAAATATATCCAGGCCGAGGAAGCCCTGAATCCGGAAGACCCAAAGAAGTCTCTGGGAAGGGAAAGCGGAAGGCAGACGAGGCGGAACCAGCAAAGAAGGTCCCAAAAGACGGGGTCGTCACAAGAAGGACCCCTCCGATCCCACGCTTCGAGAGATACACGCCGCTGACACAGAACGTGTCCTCTTAGCGATTGAAGACAGGGACCTCGTCCAATTCCCTCCTCGGTCGACCAATAACAACAAAAAGAGGGATCGGCGATTCTACTGTCGCTTCCATCGAGACAACGGACACGACACCGACCATTGTCGCGCCCTGAAGGACGAGATCGAGGCCCTCATCCAATGAGGATACCTTCGTGAGTTCAAACGGGAAGATGCCCGGGACCAATGAGACACGAGGAATCGGAGACCTTCCCCTCCTCCTCGAGCTCCCAGACAGCGATCGGAGCGGAACCCCGAGCCTGAAGAACCCGAGGGTCAAGCCATCTTGCATTGCGTCCATGGAGGGCCCATGGGAGGGGAGTCCATCTCTTCCCGCAAGGCATTCGTCCGAGAGGTCAACTCCGTCCAGGGTCTCCCCTCCCCCAGGTCCAGCAACTCTGTAACACCCTGAATTTTTATTTAATGAAAATTGTGGCTTTTTACATGTAGTGCTCGTAAAAAATTTGTATGTATATTTTCTTACAAAATTATCTCTTATAACATGAACAAATAAACATTTTTTTCTCTCTTTATTTTATAAAAGCCTCTTTTAAAAGCCTAAGAGTGTTTTTCTAATTTAAGCCCACCCTAATAAATTAAAGTATTTTATTAAATGGCCCATGAGTCTAAAGCCCACTATTTTTGAAGCCCACAAATTAATTAATCTTTTAATTGTCACCACTTATCATGTAGATACAATTAGTAGACAGTTAATTAATTAATTTTGGTACAACTTAATAATGGGGGATACCAGAAAGGGCACGTGCACATACTAGAGTGTGCATTGCACACCCTTCTAGGGATGGCGGGATTGTGGATAGAGAGGGGGGGGGGGGGGGGGAGTGGTTATGTGATCATGGAAGTTACTACAACTTCCCAATTCATCGTGGTCCTTAATCCATAACTCCTTGATTAAATCTTAGCCCTCCATTTCACCCTAAAACTAGTATAAATACCCCTCCCTTCATGCATACAACACTAGGAAAAATAATTGAAAGAAAGAAGATTGAGAGAGAGTAAAAAGATTGAGAGCATTAGTTGTGTGTGATCCATCTTGGAGGTCGGTTACCCCATCATCACCCTCAAGCAAGGCTCGGGTTGCACCAAGGAGCAAGGAGGAGGAGAAATTTGCAATCCATTTTAGGAGGAGAAGGCTACTTTCTTGCATTCCGGAGTTTTTATTCGTTTCTTCGACTATAGGTGGGTGTTTCTCAATACTTCTAAATATAGATGCCATGCTAGGGATGTTTGATAAAATAGTTGAGAAGAAATTGATAAATTGTAGTCTCATGTTTGGTTGATTAGAGATAAAATAGTAGCTTAAAAATTGACTGTTAAGATGATTGCTAATGAAGATGTGAAATTGAAATGCTAGAATCAATCTTATCATCATGCTTTATGTCTATGAATTATGCTATGTGAGACAAATTTGTACTTATGAGACACAAATTGACTAAATGCATCTTGTAGGATAAATTGTTTGAATTAGAACAATCCAATTGTAGAGAACAAGATCTAGTGCTAAATAGAGACATAAAGTGAATTTTGGGAAGTTAGATTTATAAATTATGTAGAAATGTAAAGTGTTCTCAACGTCGAAATTATGGACATAGAACACCAAAAAAATGCATGTGTTATTGGTAAATAATGAATTTAAAAATACTAGTTTACTGTATTTGTATATACATTAGAATCTGGAGAGTTTTGACTCAAAAAGAGAAGAAAAAGAACTAAAAATATTTTGGGAATTTGAAAAACCTAGCAGCATTAGTCGACCGATTAGATTGAAACAGTCGGCTGCCCCGATCTTTTTATTTTCAAGTTTTTAATCTTTGCGGAACAGTCGACCGATCATAGTGTAGCAGTCGACTGCCCGACCTTTTTATTTTTCGAGTTTGTAATCTTTGCGGAACAGTCGACCGATCATAGTATAACAGTCGATTGCCCTGATCATCTCATTTTCGGAATTTTAAATCATCGCGGAACAGCCGACTGGCCATGTTTTAACAGTCGACTGCCCTGAAGTTTCAACTAATGTCTGGATTTTCGTGAGATAATTTTCCATAACCTGTGGCCTAGTATAAATAAGAATTTGAGACCATTTTCGGCAAGAAATAACTTATTATTTTATTGGTTTAAATTGTCTCTGAATAAAGAAAAATACATGCTTTGTTTAAAAGAGTTTTGAAATGAGTTTTGGCAATGAAAATGTGAATGTTTGATAAAATGACAGTACGGTAAATTCATGGTAGTCGAATGAGCTATGAATGTAACAAGTTAGAAAAACGAATTCTTTTGTTTATGCATGAGTTGTACATGAAAGTGAAATTGAATGTCATGATGAATTATGAAAGATTTTATGAGCATGAGTATGCAAATGCTATGAATATGAAAGGAAAATTAATGCTAATCATGAAAAAGTTTTATTCGATTTTTGATTGTGAATTGAAATTGAGAACTAAAGTGTAGTTAAGCCTCATACCGGCATTGAAAAGAGATATGCTGAAATGAAAATTTGAGATAAAAAGACCAAGATTGGGTCATGTTGAATATATGACTAAGACTGGTATAGTGGAAAAGCTAACTCTAGGGAATTGATTTTGTTCATGATTCAAATAACTAAGAATTAGACACATAGTGAAGAGGTGATGAAAATAAGAGAAAAACACGAGTATGAGGGCCTCGGAGCTACGAAGTGAAAATATTCACATGCTATCTTCACGATGCGTAGTGACATGACGTGGATATATCTCCAGAAGTCCGTACCGCAGGCGACGCTCGTGGGGTGTTTGGTGACTGCGGGTAGTGTCATGTCCCATGACGGAGGCTGAATTGTCCACAGGCTGTCTTCACGATGCGTCGTGACATAACGTGGGATTCTCCTCCAAGCTGTCTAGACATGAGATTGTACTCATAGAACATCTAGGATACTTATCGTAGTTGCAGTAGTAGATTAAATCATGGCGAGGGATTGAACCCTACAAGATGAAGAACGATTAAAGGCTTGCCCTCAAACCTATGTAGTATGGGATGCATAGAACCTGAACAAGTGCGCATTAGTGTCATGTAACATAATAATTGCATTAAGGACTAAGCGCACCGCACAACACGACATCTATAGGATTCTCCCTTTAGCTTTGGTTGTGAACAAGTTTGTGGTTTGTTAAGTGTTGAGAATCGTTATACTGTTTCCAGCATAGAAAGGATGGCCGTGTATAATATTTCGTCAGTGAATGAACTGACACACCCACAGTTTTATATGCAGGATAAAGATGCTTGACAAATTGAAGTATACATGCTGCTCAAAGATTGATTTAAATGCTGTTTCAGGTAATTACTGTAAAATTGCTTCCGCTGTAATAATGTAAAGGTAAATGTAACTCTGATGTAAGAAATGTTTAAATTTCCTTGAAAAATTGTACGAAAGATGGGTAAAGATCTTGTGGAACTTCGAATTCAGTTGTATTTGGAATTCGGGGTATTAAAAACTCCCTGTCTCCTTCACTGGGGAAGACTTGGGGGAGTTCGGCTCCCGCACTGTGATGCGCTCGTCATCAGCCTCAGCATGGCGAACTTCGAGGCCCATCGGATCCTCGTGGACAATGGAAGCTCGGTAAACATTCTCTTCCTAGAGGCATTCGAGAACCTAAAGCTTTCCCGGGACAAGCTGAAGCCAGCCGGGTACACCCTGCACGGGTTCTCCGGCGTACCGGTGCCAATTGTGGGGATCGTGACCTTAGACATCACCGCCGGTACGACCCCTCACAGATGGACCGAGTCGAAGGACTTCATGGTTGTAAACGTCAAGGCAACCTGCAACGCCATCCTCGGCTGTCCCGGGCTCTGCTCCCTCCAGGCGGTTCCCTCGGCCTATCACCAAAAGCTGAAATTCCCTACCAAGTCAGGTGTCGGAGTCGTTCGAGGAAACCAAGCAGCATCACGGTCGTGCTATATGACGGCCATTGGGGGCAGTGTGTTCCCCCTAGACGCCGTCGAGCTACAGCCCGAAAGAAGCCAGCCGGAACCAGAGCCGACAGACGAGCTAGAGGAAGTCTCGTTCGAGACAGGGGACGAATCGAAGTGGTTCCGAGTAAGCTGCTCCCTGGCTCCCAGCCTCAAATCCGACCTGATCGACTGTATTCGCCGCAATGTCGACCTCTTCGCCTGGAAGCCCTCCGATATGTCCGGGATCTCTGAAGACCTGATCATGCACAAACTCAGCGTGATCTTCGGCTCGAAGCTGATCTTCCAAAAGCGACGTAAGTTCGCCCCGGAGAGGCAACAGGTGGTGAAAGCAGAGGTTGAAAAAATCTTGTCCGCTCGTTTCATACAGGAGTTCAGCTACCCTGAATGGCTGGCGAACATCGTAATGGTCAGAAAGGCGAGCGGGAGCTGGAGGATCTGCATAGACTTTACTGATCTCAACAAGGCGTGCCCCAAAAATCCGTTCTCTCTCCCCAGCATCGACGCTTTGATCGACGCTACATCGGGTCACGAGCTCCTCTCTTTCATGGATGCCTTCTCAGGCTACAACCAGATCCGAATGTTCCCTCCTGATATAGCCAAAACATCTTTCGTCACGGACCAAGGTCTTTATTGCTACCGGGTTATGCCCTTCGGGTTGAAGAACGTCAGCACCACTTATCAGAGGCTTGTTAACCGAGTCTTCAAGGATCAAATTAGTCGCAACATGGAGGTGTACATCGACGACATGCTCGTAAAAAGCCAGCAGGGATAGGATCACGTCACTGACCTGGAGGAAGCCTTTGGGGTCCTTAGGACCCACAACATAAGGCTCATTCCGGCGAAATGTGCGTTCGGCGTCTCCTCAGGAAAATTCCTCGGGTTCGTCGTCAGCCAATGCGGTATTGAGGCGAACCCCGAGAAAATCCAGGCCATAATAGACATGGCCTCTCCCAGAAACATCAAAGAAGTCCAGAGGCTCACGGGAAGACTGGCGGCCATCGGCCGTTTCCTCTCCAAATTTGGAAAGAAGTCTCTCCCATTCTTTAAGGCTCTGTGTGGAACCGGAGGTTTTGATTGGGGCACTCAGCAGCAGGAGGCGTTTGCCCAATTCAAAGAGTACCTCGCCAACCTCCCTCTCCTCAGCAAGCCCAAACCAGGTGAGCCCCTCTGGCTTTACCTTTTGGCTTCAGAAAACGTGCTCAGCACTGTCCTTGTTCGAGAGGAGGACAGAGTCCAAAAGCCGCTGTACTATGTGAGCAAGGTTCTGCTCGCCGCCGAGACCAGATATTCTAGAATGGAGAAGGTAGCATACGCCTTAGTCATGGCTGTGCGGAAGCTCCGTCCCTATTTTCAGGCGCATTCGATTCAGGTGCTCACGGACCAGCCTCTGAAGGCCGTGCTCTACAAGCCCGAGAGCTCCGGACCATTGGTCAAATGGTCGATCGGGCCCAGTCAATACGACATCGGCTATCAGCCAAGGATGGCTATCAAAGGGCAGGCCCTCGCCGAGTTCATCACTGAATGCACCATTTCCGAGCAAATCGAAAACAAGGAGGCCGACCAGACGTGGGAAGTTTACGTCGATGGCTCCTCCTGCAAGGCAGGGAGCGGTGCAGGTATCATCCTGCGGGGTTCCAACGGTTTTCTCCTTCAATATTGCCTCTGCCTCAACTTTCTAACCTCTAACAACGAGGCTGAGTATGAGGCCATGATCGCCAGACTCACCCTGGCGCACCAAGCTGGCACCAGACAGATCAAGGCCTTCAGCGACTCTCATCTCATGGTCAACCAAATTACCGGAGAGTACGAGGCCCGTGACGATCGGATGATCAGGTACCTAGCCGTGGTCCAACGGCTAATAACGTCCTTCGACGAGTCGACAGTCTTAAGGATCCCCAGGGAGCAGAATGCCCAGGCCGACGCCCTGTCAAAGTTAGCGTCCTCATCCTTCGAGGGCCTCGATCGCACCGTCCTGATCGAAGTACTCCTAATGCCGAGTACTGACTTTCCTGAGACTCTCCGCATCAAAGACGGAGCCTATCTCGACGATTGGACCACTCCTACAAAAAAGTTTCTAATCAAGGGAGGGCTCCCCAAAGACCGAGCTGAAGCAAGGCGGGTCAGGGTCTGTTCAGAAAGGTTCACCATCATCAACGAGACCCTGTTCAAAAGGTCATACACAACGACGGACGGAAGACCCTACCTCCGTTGCCTAACCCCCAATGAAGCAAAGTATGCTCTCAAGGAGCTGCATGAGGGAATTGGCAGGTGCCATATGGGAAGCCACTCGCTCGTGCGAAAGGCTTTGAATCACGGGTACTACTGGCCCACAATGCTACAAGACGCCCTCGCCCTGGTCAAGAAGTATGGCCCCTGTCAACGGTTCTCCCCTGTGAAAAGGGCTCCGCAAGCGAACCTCCGTTCCCTGGCCAGTCCGACCCCCTTTGCTATGTAGGGGATGGATCTGGTAGGCCCATTTCTGAAGGCAACGGGCCAACAAAAGTTTCTCATAGTGGCAATCGACTACTTCACGAAGTGGATCGAGGCCGAGCCACTAGCCACGATCACCGACCAGAAGACCCAACAGTTTTTTTGGAAACACATCGTCTGCCGATTCGGGATCCCGCAGGTGCTCATTACAGACAATGGGACTCAATTTGCGGGTAAATATTTCCGAAGATTTTGTGAAGATCTGGGGATCCAGCAGCGTTTTTCTTCGGTGTGCCACCCGCAGTCAAATGGTCAAGCCGAGAACGCGAACCGCCAAATCCTTGACGGTCTCAAGAAATGGCTCGAGAACTCTTCCAAGGGGTTATGGGTCGATGAGCTGCCGAGCGTTCTCTGGGCCCACCGAACGACAAAGAGAATCCCCACAGGAGAGTCTCCATTCAATCTAGCGTACGGAGCGGAGGCCGTCATCCCCCTAGAGATCGGGATCCCTTTGCCCCGGATCATGGCCTTCGATGAAACAAACAACTCGGCATAGCTACGTGCCGACTTGGATCTCGTAGACGAGGTCAGGGAGAAGCCCGCCATTCGAAGGAACACCTACCAGCAGAGGATCGAGAGGTTTTATAAAAAAAAGTTGCATCCCACCGACATCAAGCTCGGGGACCTCGTCCTTCACAAGCTGGCAGTATCCAACCCCGGCCAACAGAGAAAACTGGCCTCAAACTGGAAGGGCCAATACAAGGTATCTAAGGTCGTACGACCGGGCACGTACCGCCTGACTGACCCGGGAGGCAAGGCTTTCAAGAGGCCTTGGAACGCAGGGCACCTTATCAAATTCCTAGAAAGGGAGGGCTAGCCTCTACAGTCCATGTAAAATTATGAAAAATGTAATTGGCACGTCGTGCCTTGTTTTTGTAAGGTTCAAGTATGTTGTAATTATGCCAGCTTTCTTAAAACGCGCTTTGGCTTCGTGTTAGCTCTCATTAAAAACAAGCTTAGGGTTCGACATTCGGAAGAAACCGCGAGCCACAAAAAGCTTCCCTTACAAGCTTAGAGTTAGGCATTCGGAAGAAACCACAAGCCACAAAAAGCTTCCATTACAAGCTTAGGGCTCGGCATTCGGAAGAAATTGCGAGCCACAGAAAGCTCCCTTACAAGCTTAGGGTTCGGCATTCGGAAGAAACCACGTGCCACAAAAAGCTTCCCTTACAAGCTTAGGGTTCGGCATTCGGAAGAAACCGCGAGCCACAAAAAGCTTCCCTTACAAGCTTAGGGTTCGGCACTCGAAAGAAACTGCGAGCCACATAAAACCTTCATGTAAACCTGGGGCTCGGCGTCCGGATGGATATCTCGCGCAAGGACAGAGTCACCTCCAAGGTATGGGGGCTCGGCATCTGCCCCGAGCATGGTTTGGGCTTTTTCAAGACCATCAACCTATGCGCTCGGCGGCAACCGCCAGCTACACCCGTGCCATCTTCCTGAGAACAAGTGTGGGGGCTCGGCATCGACCTCGAGTAAGACCTTGGCTTTCTTCCAAGCCACGAGACCTTTACGCTCGGCGACGATCTTCAGCTACGCCCATTACTGGCTTTCTCCATGGTGTGGGGGCTCGGCATCTGCCCCGAGCATGGTTTGGGCTTTTTCAAGAACCATCAACCTATGCGCTCGGCGGCAACCGCCAGATACACCCGTGCCATCTTCCTGAGAACAAGTGTGGGGGCTCGACGTCGACCTCGAGCAAGGCCCTGGCTTTCTTCAAAGCCACGCGACCTTTACGCTCGGCGATGACCTTCAGCTACGCCCATTACTGGCTTTCTCCTTGGTATGAGGGCTCGGCATCTTCCCCGAGCATGGTTTGGGCTTTTTCAAGACCATCAACCTATGCGCTCGGTGGCAACCGCCAGCTACACCCGTGCCATCTTCCTGAGAACAAGTATGGGGGCTCAACGTCGACCTCGAGCAAGGCTCTGGTTTTCTTTAAAGCCACGCGACCTTTACACTCGGCGACGACCTTCAGCTACGCCCATTACAGGCTTTCTTCATGGTGTAGGGGCTCGGCATCTGCCCCATGCATGGTTTGGGCTTTTTCAAGACCATCAACCTATGCGCTCGGCGGCAGCTGCCAGCTACACCCGCACCATCTTCCTGAGAACAAGTGTGGGGGCTCGGCATCGACCTCGAGCAAGGCCCTGGCTTTCTTCAAAGCCACGTGACCTTTACGCTCAGATGACCTTCAGCTACGCCCATTACCGGCTTTCTCCATGGTGTGGGGGCTCGGCATCTGCCCCGAGCATGGTTTGGGCTTTTTCAAGACCATCAACCTATGCATTCGGCGGCAACCGCCAGCTACACCCGTGCCACCTTCCTGAGAATAAGTGTGGGGGCTCGATGTCGATCTCGAGTAAGGCCCTGGCTTTCTTCAAAGCCACGCGACCTCTACGCTTGGCGACGATCTTCAGCTACACCCACTTCGAAAAGGTTTTCATTAAGATTTAGGGCGCTCGCCTTCGGCAAACGCCCCGAGCTTCGGGTCGTGGGTTGACCTTCCTCTTACCCACGAGAAACTTGGGGTTTTTGCGCTTTCAAGAGCTAAAAACCCCTAATTGTTCGTGGGCGGCAAGGGAGCCACTGACCGAGGGCTCTCTCCGAGCCTCCGAACCAATTGATCGGCCCACCACTCACCAATGAGCAACCTGGGGTTTACGACCGTCAAGGCAAAAACCCCGAATTGTTTGAGGGTGATTGATGCACCACCAATCCGGAACTCTCGGACCAAAGTTCTACTTCTAGGGCGCCCGCCTTCGGCAAGCACCCGAATCGTATGACAGATAAGCTAATCCCAATTCCTGATAGCCAACAAGGAGGGGATAGGGGTTATATAGCCCCCTCAGAAGCGCAGTTATTACATCTGAGAAGCCCAAACGGTAGAAGGATAAACGTCACCATTAATGCTTATCGGAAGGCGAAATGTCGCCATTAATGCTTATCGGGAGGCGAAACGCCACCAATTATGCGTTGCCTGCCTAAAGTTACCGTGTGGCCTTTCCCCCTCGACGGCGATCCCGTGCAAGGCCGAGCCCGGCAACAGTCCTCACTCAATGAAATTGTCAAGGTTAAAGAAGTCGGGAGTCTTTTTTTATTATTACTCATCGCGCACCCGTAACGACGACACAAATACAATGAAAAACTTACAAATCGCTCATACTCGACTTAAAACTCAAATTTCGGCACTCCCTTCGAGTCCCTTCTCATGCTCGGCGGGCCCGATCGGGGAAGGCTCTCCCGCCACTGAGCTTTCGGCATCATCAGACTGGACCCCCTCTAATAAAAAGGTCGGAGATGGTCATAGTACCGAATTGCTCGCCTCCTCGATCAAACCGGCGCCCAACACCAGCTTCAACCTACGGATCTCCAACTCTTTCTCAATAACGGCCTCACGAAGAAAAGACTCCGAAGTCGACCGCCCACTCGAGGCATCCGAGATCGGCCAGTTCGTCTCAATTACCCACTAGTCTCTGTCGGCTACGGCTTTCCTCAGACGAGCGACTTCCAAGCCAAGCTCCCTCGACTTGTTCATGAACTAATTCACTGCGGCCGCTCGATCCCGAGTCTACTTTGTTGGCGAGCCAGAGCTACCTCCATAGCCCCCGGCCCAGCTCGGACCAAGGAGGCCTCGGTGGAAATATGGTCGGCACCGAGGACCTCATGCATCTATCAAAAAGACGAGAAAAACAACAAGTCACAAAAGAGACTAAAAAAGCACAAGTCATGGAGCATCGGCTAAAAAATTATCTTTCATTAAAGTTCAAAATTTTTGTGCTACAAAAGGCGGTGGCCAATCCGCGCAAGGCATCTACAAAATCAAAAAAGAACCTAAACTATGCTTGAGGGGGGGGCACCTTTTCTTCAGCAGGGTCGCCCCCGACCTCCTCTTGGCGAAGATCCCCCATCTCCTCGTCATCGGGTGTCAACGGATGCTCGGGCTCCCAATTGTAGTGAAGGTGGTCGACCCTCTTGTCCGGATAGATCAACCGGAAATGCTCCTTAGCCTTATCATAGGCCTCGTCTTGCGCAAAGATCAGGGTATCTGCCATGGTGATTTCTGCCTCCTCCATGGCCTTCCGCGCCTTCTCAGCTTCTTCCCGGGCCTTCTCCTTGAGGCGATCCACATCTTTCTTATGGTAATCGACTATCGAGGTCACCTGGGCATCGTGGACTGCCTCCAAGCTTCGAGCCTCCTTTAGCTCGTCCGTCAACTTGGTCACCTCACGGAAATGCTTCTCCGCATTCCTCCTCTCAATGAGGACCTCCTTCTCTAAGCACTTCTGAAAGTGCTGCCCATGAAGCATCGCCTATCTGAGGAAGAAAAAGTTAGAAGAAATCCTAAAATCTAAAGTCAAAGCCAGAGTACAAGCACTCACCGAGAGCTGCGCCTGAGACCACCGCATAAAGGCCATCTCAGACGTCTGCACCGCCAGAGCCATGCGATCTCGCTCGGTGGCAAGGTTCCAGACCACCTCTATGGCCACGGGACCCTCAAGTAGGGAATCCCCACGAGAACCGATCAATCAGGGGCGTGCGGCCTCAGTCCCTGTTGCCCAACCATCTGCTCGGCAGTGGGCCGAGGAGGGGGAAGCCTCTGCTCCGGGACCTCGGAAGCCTTCTTGCTACCAGAGCTCCCCCCCACCTCCCTAGACGCCCTCGGCGTGTGGTGATGCTTCTTGGATCTTTTTGGGGATGGCTCCACGGTCTCCGAGGTCGGTCCCTTGCTGGACCCCGTGCCTTGGGCAGCCGGCTTATCCTGCTTCGTCTTCTTCTTCTTCTCCGCCCTCTTCTTGGCGGCAACGGCCAACAAGGCCTGCCTATTGTCGAGCTGCTTAGCCGCCATCTCTGCAAAATGGAAGAAGAGAGACAAATGTTAATGCCAAGGCAGAAAGATAGAAAAATTCAGAATAAAAATATACTAGGATCGGCTGGACTTAGTCCAGCTCGGGCCAGATGCATTTCTGTCACTCGGGGCCACCCTATGTTGTGCCCCCCCAACGATCTTCCCAACCTTTGCCCACTCTTTCTCCGTCAACTCGCTACGCTTCGGAGGCTTGTGGTTTGGCTTGAAAAAATTCCAAGCAGTCGGAATCCCCCAAGGCCTCTCGCTCCGGACTATAAAGTACTTCTCTTTCCAACCTTTAATGGAGTCCGGATGGCCGTGCATCACCTTCTTATGAGGCCCAGGCGAAAAGTAGAAGATTCTCTTCGCATCACCCAACGAGCTCATCCCCAAGATAGCGCGGAAGTATGTAAGCCTTGGCTTGACCCCCTTCTCTTGGCACTTTAAAATAGAGCAGACCAGGTGCTTCCAAGAGTTGGGGCCGTACTACATCAGGCTTAACTTCGCCCAATTCAAGACTCTCTTGATTAAAGGGTGCAACGGCAGCCTAAATCCCGAGATGAAGGCATCCTCGGGAAAAACACAGTAGCCCGGCGCGAGAGCGGTAGTTGGATGAATACTGGGGCTCGAAATCAGGAGTTCAAACTCCTTGGGAATAAAGTAGGCTGCCCTCAAGATGTGCAGGTAGTCCGCCTTCAAGACACATTGGATGCCATCCATCCTGATCTTCACCCGACTCTCATCACCCGGCATGGAGGGGAGAGGAGCGAGATCCTTAACGTCATCAGGATACATCCTAATCGACCCCAGATTTTTGAAGGTGACAGGGGCAAACTCGAACCCCGGTCTAGGAGCATATTTATCTGGCGAGAGGGGGCTATCCGGACGGATCAACTTTCTCTTCCTCCTACGAGGACGAGTCTTCCTTTCCGGAGATGGTGTCAACAATGGTGGCAGAGGGGGGAGATCGCCTTCGGCTACCCCTCCTGCGGTGCCTTCCCCCGCACCTCCTCGAACATCGTCTTCCCCGGTGCCCAGATCGGGCTCCACCTGATTCCCCTCGGTTCTTCCTCGTCATCTTCCTCAACGGCCCCCTCTCCCTCGGGATCCTGCTCCTCCTCGTCTTCAACGTCCCCCTCTCCCTCGAGATCCCGCTCTTCTTCGTCGTCCTCCTCTTCCTCCTCCCCCTCACTCTCATACACAGGATCCTTCCCCGACCTATGGGATTTCAAGGGTTGCACGACAAAGACTACATCATTCCTGCCGTTCGACCCTGGATCTGACAGAACCTCTTCTTTAAACCCATAGTCACCCAAGGACCAATATGTCGAGGGTGACTCACCTTCCTTCTCAGAACGGCTTGACGAGCTTGTCTCGGAGCCGGACTAAGAGCGCGACATTATGAGTCAGAAATACTAACCTGAAGTATCGCGCTAACGGGTAAATCACCGGAAAAAGGTCGCCGACGGCAGGTGAGAAAAACCCTATGTTCTTAAAAGTTGGAAAACACAAGGGAATGAAGGAAAGAAAAAGGGGGAGAGGAGGGGGGGTTATAACAGAGGAAGAGACTCCTCGATTTTCGCAAAAAGATCTAGCCATTGGATCTTAATCATCAAGATCTAACGGCCTCTAGGATCTAAAGTCACTTCGATTCTTGCGCACGTGACGTCAGCAAGTGGCACAAAATTACCCCGATACCCCCAGGCTTTTCCAACAAGTCAGGAGGGTCGATGCTCGGATGGCACCGCGAGGCCCAAAATCCTCCTCTATTTCACAGGAGGCTCGGAGCTCGGATGGCATCGCGAGCCCCAAAATCCTCCTCTATCCAACGAGAGGCTCGAAGCTTGGATGGCACCACGAGCCACCAAAAAAATCCCAGGCTTTTCCAACAAGTCAGGAGGGTCGACGCTCGGTTGACACGGTGAAGCCCAAAATCATCCTCTATTCCACAGGAGGCTCAGAGCTCGGATGGCACCGCGAGCCCCAAAATCCTCCTCTATTCAACAGGAGGCTCGGAGCTCGGATGGCACCGCGAGCCCCAAAATCCTCCTCTATTCAACCGGAGGCTTGGAGCTCGAATGGCACCGCGAGCCCCAAAATCCTACTCTATTTCACAGGAGGCTCGGAGCTCGGATGACACCGCGAGCCCCAAAATCATCCTCTGTTCAACACGAGGCTCGAAGCTCGGACGGCACCGCGAGCCCCAAAATCCTCCTCCATCCAACGGGAGGCTCGAAGCTCGGATGGCACCGCGAGCCCCAGAATCCTCCTTCATCCAACGAGAGGCTCGGAGCTCGGATGGCACCGCGAGCCCCAAAATCCTCCTCTACTCAACAGATCTCGGCGTCCCCTAGCTTTTCCAATAAGCGAGGGGCTCGTCTACCGACCCCGACGCTCGGCAAGAAGAACCCCTACCCAACAGATCTCGGCGTCCCTTGCTTTTCCAACAAGTGAGGGGCTCATCTACCGACCCTCGACGCTCGGCAAGAAGACTCCCTACCCAATAGATCTTGGCGTCCCCTTGCTTTTCCAACAAGTGAGGGGCTCTTCTACCGACCCTCGACGCTCGGCAAGAAGACCCCCTACTTAACAGATCTCGATGTCCCCTTGCTTTTCCAACAAGTGAGAGGCTCGTCTACCGACCCTCGACGCTTGGCAAACCGAGCTCCGACTCTTCTGTGCCCGGCACTCCGCATGACTGCAATAGGGGATCCCTTCACCCTACCCCCCTGACCTCTTCTGGAAGATACAGATCTCATTCCTCGCCGTACACACCACCCTGCTCTTCCTACAGAGGCAAAGAACTACTCCTACATGACTGGGTCACCCAACCCTCCAGGAGTGGGGGGCTCCTGATATGGGTCAGATGACGTGGCCCCTCCTGGGCCACAGGATCCCCTCAAAGAGCGTTCACCGCCAGATCATCCGAGTCTGCCACGTCAGCCTGGAAACCACCCCGAGCCTGTGCCACGCCAGCCCTATACCACTTGGGCTTCTACCATGCCAGGCCCACGGGCAACCGGGTCCAGACTCGGCCCCAAACAGGTCCAGACCCCGCTGGCTTCTTCTATAAATACCAGACCCTCTACCCCTTCCTAAGGTAATCAATATTTCCCCTCTCAAAACCCTAGTTACTGTTACTCTTCTTCAGTGACTGACTAGATCGTCGGAGGGTCTACTACCGGGACCAACCCCGGTGTTTCTAGACCAAGTACAGGTACACGAGACCATCGGATCCGAGTCTCCAAATCCAAACCGAGCATTCGATCTCCACCTCGCTCCCGCCTACTCCCGATCCAAACCCTTGGCTAAGGGTCGGGCGTACCATCCGCACCGAAGCTTCCGCAAAAAATACAAATCGAGAAGAACTCACACCTGGTGCAGCCACCCCCCAAAAACAAACCGCATCATACATAATGAGGAAGGAACTCATCCTATGGTGAAAAAAACAATGCCTCAGCATAATTACAAATCAGAGAACTATAAATATATATACATATCTCTAATTTCTAATCTCTAACATCTAATATCTAATATCTAATATTATCTAATATTATAATGAGAGAGTTGGGGTTGTCATTTGTAGACATCCAACCATTCACTTTTAGGTGGGAGTTATATTAACCATTCATTTACTCAAATGTTGTTATTACCATAATACCCTCAAAGTTCAAATTTTATCAAATATTATAATGGGAGAGTTGGGGTTGTCATTTCTAGACATTCAACCATTTAATTTCAACAATTCATTTTTAAGTGAGGGTTTTATTAACCATTCATTTACTCAACTGTTGTAAGTTACCATAATACCCTCAAAGTTCAAATTTATGTACGACATAATTATTAAAGCTATAAAGTAGTTATCCTTCAATTGAAACAAAATCAACGGTTCAAATTCACCATTCCAAAACATATTTTTCCTCCAAACAGCCCCCCCCCCCCCCCCACCAACCAACGTTTTCCCCCCAAAAAAACAAAAAAAAACTCATTACCTTATTATTAGGCTAAATTAAAAAAAATCCACAGAACTTTGGGTCATTTTAAAAAAAACAACACAAAACTATAGTTTAAAAAAACCACTTTCATCTTTCATTTGTGTTTAAAAAAACACCACTTAACTAATCAGAGGTTTAAATAAACCCTACTGAACTTACCCTAACTCTGTCAATATGTGTTTTTTTAAACTCTAATTTTGTGCGGTTTTTTATGAAAAAATCGTAGTGCAGTTTTTTTAAAATGGCCTAAAGTTCTGTAGTTTTTTTTAATTTAGCCTTATTATTATCTCTCTTTTTTCTCATCTTTTTAATATTTCTTTCGTTCTATCTCCTCCCGCTCTCTCTCTCTCTCCCTTTCTCTTAATTTCTTTCTATTTACTCAAAAATTTAGATTTTCAAATTTTTTGTTTGTAAATTTTTAGATTTTATATATGTTTTTATTGCTCATGTTACATTAAAAATAACAAATATCTCCTCAACAGTTAAATTTCATTCATTTTCCACCCTCACAGTTCTAAGAAATTAAATTTTACACTCGTATTTATAATTATTTTTCAGTACATACTAATGGAAACATGAAGTTTTATTTACAACTAATTATTGTCATACTATTCAAACTTGAGCTACATAATTGTTGTTTTACTGTTTGCAAGGCTTTTCATATGCTGTATTGTTTCAAAGACGTGCCGTAGGCACGTGCTCACGGGCAAATCTAGTAATGGGAGAGTTGGGGTTGTAATTTCTAGACAAACTGTAATTTATAGACATTCATTCAACCATTTAATCTTAACCATTTATTTTTAAGTGGGAGTTATATTAATCATTCATTTAATCATCTATTGTTAGTTACCGTAATTTTCTCAAAGTTCAAATTTATTTACGACATAATTATTTACAACAGTGTCACTAATATAAAATAAAAGTTTATGCCAATAGGGGTAATTCGTGAATAGTATGAGATAAGTAAAGGGCGTTCAAGGTCATATTACGTCTTATTATTTACTATATTAAGAAAATAATTTAATTATAACGTGCATTGCACATGCAGATTACTAGTCTAATATTATAATGGGAGAATTGAGGACCCTAAATGTTCAAATTCATATACAACATAATTATTTACAAAAGTATCATTTATATAAGTTTGTGTCACTAAGAATAATTTGTAAAGAGTATATATGGGTAAAATAAGGTCTCGGATTCGAGTCAGATTACGTCTTATTATTTACTTTATAAAATAAATAAAAAATTGATTAGAAAGTGCAATGCCCGTGCAGATTACTATTTTGACAATTCCGATAATAGGTGAAGAAGTCGTCATTCTCCGAGCAAACAGAAACACAAAACATAATTTCGGTTCTGGGCATTACAGGTTGGGTGCAAACGCAAACACACACACACGCACCAAAAAAAAAAAAGAAAAAAAAAAGAAGAAAAAAGCCAATAAAAAATGCAGGCGCTGCTGCTACTGCCGGCGCCTCCCCCTCCCTCCTCTTCCTTCTTCCGCTCGTCCTTACCTCCACCTCGCGTCCGCCTCCTTTCCCAATCCCTTGTCCACCTTCGCCCTCCTTCAAAATCCTCTCTCTTAAGCCCTAATTCCCACTCATTACCGCAATTCTCCGACAATGCCAAAACCCCTTGTCGACCTCGTGCTTCCATCCCTCCTGCTCCCGGTTTCGCTTCCCCGATCGAGGAATCCGACAAGGAGAAGCTCGCCCAGGTTCGTGGATTCGTTTCATCACATAATGTCTATCTTCTGTTCGTCTGAATTGCTTCTAGTTTACGTGCATTGAACGTGGTAACGAACTAGGAGTTGTTGATGTGGAATAGATTCCATTGATTCTAATATCTATGTTTAATTATGTTATTGGCAGAAGTTGAGGATTGTGATAATTATGATTTCTAGATGATGCAAGTTTAATTCGCTATGAGTAAGATTTTGATCTTTGAATAATAAACAAAATGTTGAAAAGTGTAGTGAGTATGTGTTAGATGAGAACTAGTGTTTGTATTATATTTTCATATGAAGCACAGATACGTCAATTGGAAGTATTGACAGAAAACTATCTAGTCAAGTGAAGTAGTTTGGAATCTCGAGTGTGTAGGTATGTCGTGTCGCACTATGTCTGTGTAGGTGTAGGATGTCTGTGCTTGTGATTCTTAATCTGATTATGCTACAAGATTTCTAAATGGTACGAAGTAAACCATGTACAAACTATGAACTTCAACACATTCAATGGTTTTATAATATCTTACATTGTGCAAGTTCTATGTGTTTACTTAACATGACTTTGGCTGTTTGACTTGAATTTTGGTCCTAAGTATAATGATTCGTATAATTAGAAGTTAGGAGCCTGAATCGGTCCTTGCATGTGAGTATAGCATGAATGGCTTGTAAATAACTTGGCATCATGGTGATGCACGAGGTAGCAAGAGCATGCAAATTGGTCTTAGGCTTAGTCATACTTGAAACTATAGAAGTCGTGATTAGATGATGTCTAACTTGGAAGTATCTTAAGTCAGCCTCTGCTGAACTTTTCAGTAACTGTAGTTCATTGCATACTCGTTAGAAATTAGAAATTCAAGGTGGATTTCAACAGACAAATGTGTTGCATAAGTTGTCTCTATAGATACCAGATGTTCTATGTGTTCTTTTAAATAATAGGTTCATAGAATATACAGTTCAGAAGATATACCCAGTTTCTTGCCCAAGTGAAATTTATATTACTCTTGCTCCTATTTCTGCCTCACGTTTGAATTCTGAATCTTAACAACATGTTTTTCACAATTTTGGTGAATGCTTTGGTATTCTGAAGAATGGTCCTACTATCTCGTCTAGTCTGTTTAAATATGAAAGAATTTGTAAACTGCACATAAATCCCTCATTTTTTTAGTGCAGGGCATGTTCAAAACTATTTTATTGCTTTCGTGGAGAATTCTCCTAGAATATTAATTTTCTAAATATTATGTTACCATTCCTTTCCTTCGATGAATTTCTTTAAAGTTGTACATGGAGGTGTGTCATTTTATTCTGTTCCTTGATATTTCCAAGGCATATCTAGGTACTGGAACTTTGGGTTCTACATTTAGCTATCATTCCAAAATTTCAATTGTGTTTAAGTTTCTCGACTTTCCTCTTTTGCATTTGCCAAGTTAACCTTGTGAGAATCATTTGGTTAAATGGGCAGGTTTCAAAGAGGTTAGAGAGCACTGCCAGATACTTTAAGCGACTGGGTAGTCTGGGGTTCTGGGGACAGCTAGTGTGTACTATTGTATCTGCTGTGATTCTGTCATTCTCCGTTGTTATCACTGGGAAGGTCACCTCACCAGCTACATTCTATGCCACTGCTGGCGGTATTGCAGCAGCATTTGTATCTGTATTCTGGTCATTCGGCTACATCCGTTTGTCAGAAAGGCTTCGAAGAACTGCAAACGACCCATCGAAGGTAACCTACATCTCGATGGCTTCTCCCTTTCTCTTATCTACATATATGTACAGTTTGACAATTGAATTGTCTATGTTATTACATTATAATCACTGATTATGGTATCCTCATTTTCCTTATTGACTCCATGGTTCAAGTTTGGCTTATGGAAATTACATACTGATATCCGTGAAGATGGCTGCTGTCATTTTATAAGCGTTCCTAAATGTGTATTTAAAATCTTTCTTTTATTATTAATAAGTTATGCTATTTCATCGTTGTAGTTATTTGCTGCTTTTATCTTAGGGTTCCTTTTGACCAAGTGGTTATCAGGGTAAGCATTGGAAAGACATGAAGTAATGAAAAATATTCTGTTAGCTTAATATACCAATTTGGGAAAAGTTGCATATTTCAGCAATAATTGAATGTCAGCAAATGCTACATTATTTCATTAGCAGTGAAGATATCTATCATTGTATAGATGTTAAATGATTATTGATCCGCACATTATGGACGTTCTAAGGTGTTTTGAAACTGTTGCACCCAACAAAGCATGGAACAAACATCACCTTACAAAATTTTGTTATGAAAATGACTACTAGAATTCTAAGCACATAAACGGTGGAGCTTAATGCTCTTTTCTTCTAGCTTTCGGTAGGTAGGATCCTTATCTTGTTACCATCATAAAGGAAAAACACTGCATATCTAATAAGTGTGACAGATTTGCATGGTTGTATCTGTTATACACAATGCTTACCTGCAAAAAAAGAAGAGGAAACTCTCCTGTTTGAGGTGGATAGACTCACAATGCATGGAAACTGTTGCACCCAACAAAGCATGGAACATACATCACCTTACAAAATTTTGTTATGAAAATGACTACGAGAATTCTAAGCACATAAGCGGTGAAGCTTAATGCTCTTTTCTTCTAGCTTTCAGTAGGTAGGATCCTTATCTTGTTACCATCATAAAGGAAAAACACTGCATATCTAATAAGTGTGACAGATTTGCATGGCTGTATCTGTTATACACAATGCTTACCTGCAAAAAAAAGAAGAGGAAACTCTCCTGTTTGAGGTGGATAGACTCACAATGAAGATTGATGCCATGCCACGGAGATGTTTTCGGCTGTATATAGACATTGAAATAGTTCTACCAAAGGGAGACATTTGTAATCAATATTCTATGGTGAACAAAATTATGTTGGTGATATGGCTAAATATGGGATTAAATCGGGACCGTTCAAATCGGACACGAATCTTAAAGCTCAGGGGTAAAACGGTAATTTCACCTACAAACGGGTCTGAAATGGGAACTGGGTCTTTATTCAAAGCCCAATAACCCATAAACGGATCTGTCTTACTTGGTACGGGTCCCAACCCGTTACAAACCAGTCCAGAAGGATAAAGAAGAATTCAGATTCATAATTATCCCTAAGAAGTGATCTTAACCGCTTATATCCATTCACACCGGAAAGTAGGGATATATTCATATCTTGAAACGGATCCCTACGGCGACTATAAATACCCCCTATCCACCATCATTAAGAGGTAATTAATATTTTTTCAGTTTTAAGTTCTTGCTTAATCATTCAGATTACTGACAAGAGCATCGGAGGGTGTGTCGCCGGGATCCATTCCGGTGTTTCGCACTTTTTGCAGGTTCGCAGCAGCGGCAAAAGACCAAGTCAACACATTGGTGAAGGTCAACAGGTCAACAGGTTTGTCTTGTTCGTTTTCTCAAGAATCCACAAATTCTATCTGTTTGCTCTCACACCAAAATCAGCAGCAACAGATTGACGCCGTCTGTGGGAACCGAAAAAGCAATCTGACCTAACTTCATCAACGATACTAGTTTCAAGCCATGCATCCAAAACAGAAAGGGAAGGCAGCGGTCTCCAACCGAAGAACCACTTCTCTTTCTCCTCTCCCTCCTCCGGTTCAAGGTGATCCTACTCAACAGGCCCCTCCAGGGTCTCGGGGGGCTACCTAGGGGGGCTCCCGTCAGAGTCGTCCAAAGCAACATCCTCTTATGACCAAGTCGCGGGTCCCAATCCTTCAGTTGAATCTATGGCTTCTCAAAGCCCTCCCGAGCGGGATCTTCGTCAAGTGATTGCCAACCGTCAAAAGGGGGTCGACCTCAGAACTCGCCTGAATAGATGGCGAGCCCTTGGTGGAGTCCATCAACCCGAGCACCCAGGGGCCTCAAGAATCCGGACCCCCCACCGACCGAGGACTAGAAGATCCTCTCCCCAAGGAGGCAAAGAGAGTCCCATCAGCGTCATCGGCGAAGAACTCATTCTCCTGTGAGCCGAGCCACACATAGGGACCGCCAAGCTGGAGAGGCACCAGTCACAAGGGCAGATCTTCAAGACTTCCAAGCGACAGTCTTACGGGCCCTCAATATCGCCCCAAAGAACGACCAGATGCCACCTACTCATGAGCTAGCTAGGAGCCACCGTCTTCACACTCTCAGTCCTCGCCCTTCTCCAAGCTACCATCGCCGCAACCCCAGTCCATCCTCGTACGAAGATGAGTCCCGGGGCTCGGCAAGATATGATCAAAGAGAAGACTCAGTCTACCGCCGTCTCCACAAGATAGAGAGGCGCCTCGGCCGAATTGACAAGGAAGAAGAGCAACGGGCGATAAACCTCCGCCCGAGCAGACCTCCATTCTCCCGCACCATCATGGAGGTCCCCATCCCAGAGAACTTCAAGCCGCCTCACTTCGAGACGTATACCGGGGAGTCGGACCCCGCAGATCACAAAGAGAGTTTCAAAACTCTCATGATGATCCACCATGCTTCAGATGCCCTCCTTTGCAAGATCTTTCCTGTCACGTTGAAGGGGCCTGCAAGAGAATGGTACTCTCGACTCGCCCCGGCCTCCATCTTCTCGTTCGATCAGTTCAAAGGGCTCTTCCTTACTCATTTCGTGAGTAGCCGCCGGGCCGAGAAAACAAGTGTATCCCTGGTGACCCTCAACCAAGAAAAGGGTGAACGCCTAAGGGATTACGTTCGACGTTTCACCGCCGAAGCTCGGTCCATTCCCTCCTTCAATTAATCAGTAGCCTCAGCCGCATTCGAGCGCAACGTCACTAATGCCAACCTCAGGGCGTCCCTTGCCAAGAAGCCTCCTCGGGACTTCTCAGAACTCCTACTTAGGGTGGAGAAGTGCATACGAGTGGAAGAGGCTCTCAACCCCCTACTCTTGAGGAGACATCTTCCGGGAACAAACAGAAGAACACAAGCAAAGAGGGGTCCCAAAAATCCCAGAAGGACGGCAATGGCCAGCGCTGCCCGACTTCTTGTTTTGAGAAGTTTACTCCCCTCATTGCTAATATATCAGAAGTTCTTATGGAGGTGGACAAGGAAGGGCTACTCCGCGCTCCCCCTAGAATGAATATCCCTGGCAAGAAGAGGAACAAGGATAAGTGGTGCCGTTTTTACAGGGACCACGGCCACGATACGGATGATTGTCGGGCTCTCAAAGAGGAGATCGAAGAACTCATACAACGGGGACACCTGACCAAGTTCGTCCAAAAAGATGGGGCTGAGCTTCCCCCTCGAGGAGCCAACAAATGAACAGAAAGGTCCGCCGAGCTTCAAGACTCAGAACCTCCCAGCTCCTCCCAAATGGTCTTCACCTTATTGTAGAAGGAGGATCTTGATTTTCAATAAGGCCGATGCTTGTAACTCGGCCAATAACATGTAATAATGGTTCGTCCTATTGAAGCGGCCACTTAGTTCATCTCAATAAAACTTTACATTTTTTCATTGAAAATTATTGCTCTTCCTTCTTCTCTATCTCTTCCAGTCACATCTACGACTCGTTAAATGGTGAGTTCGGAGTCCAGCTTCTCCTACATGGCTGCTTCCGCAACTTACTAAGCTCAAAAAACGAGTTCGGAGTCCAACACTTGGCTCGATTCCGCCTCAAATTACTTGCTCATAAGCGGATAAGAAGTGGTTCGCTATTCGGAATTTCTCCTACACCTCGTTAAACCCCTCTAACAACGAGTTCGGAGTCTAACACTTGGCTCGATTCCGCTTCAAATAACTCGCTCTTAAGTAAGTTAGAAGTGGTTCGTCATTCGGAACTGCTCCCACAACCGTTGAACTCTCTTAAAAACGACGAGTTCGGAGTCTAACACTTGAACAGCGAGTTTGGAGCTAAAGCTCCCCCCTAGAGTTGCTCTCTTCTCACAAATGGCTCTCTCCTAAAGCCAAGCTCTTCGCTCCACTCGCCTCCAAAGCGGACCTCTTCTCAACGAGTTCGGAGCTCACAACTCTTTCCTCGAGTTGCTCCTCAAACTCGTCTCATAAATGGCTCTCTCCTAGAGCCAAGCTCTTCGCTCCGCTCGCCTCCAAAGCGGACCTTTTTTTAACGAGTTCGGAGCTCACAACTCTCTCCTAGAGTTGCTCCTTAAACTCGTCTTCCAGATGGCTCTCTCCTAGAGCCGAGCTCTTCACTCTGCTCGCCTCCAAAGCGGACCTCCTCTCAACGAGTTTGGAGCTCACAACTCTCTCCTAGAGTTGCTCCTCAAACTCGTCTCCCAGATGGCTCTCTCCTAGAGCCGAGCTCTTCACTCTGCTCGTCTCCAAAGCAGACCTCTTCTCAACGAGTTCGGGGCTCACAACTCTATCCTAAAGTTGCTCCTCAAACTCGTCTTCCAGATGGCTCTCTCCTAGAGCCGAGCTCTTCGCTCCGTTCGCTTCCAAAGCGGACCTCCTCTCAACGAGTTCGGGGCTCACAACTCTCTCCTAGAGTTGCTCCTCAAACTCGTCTCCCAGATGACTCTCTCCTAGAGCCGAGCTCTTCACTCCGCTCGCCTCCAAAGCGGACCTCCTCTCAACGAGTTCGGGGCTCACAACTCTATCCTAGAGTTGCTCATCAAACTCGTCTCCCAGATGGCTCTCTCCTAAAGCCGAGCTCTTCACTCCGCTCGCCTCCAAAGCGGACCTCTTCTCAACGAGTTCGGAGCACAACTCTCTCCGAGAGTTGCTCCTCAAACTCGTCTTCCAGATGGCTCTCTCCTAGAGCCGAGCTCTTCACTCCGCTCGCCTCCAAAGCGGACCTCTTCTCAACGAGTTCGGGGTTCAACTCTCCCCTAGGGTTACACCTCAAACTTGTCTCCCAGATGGCTCTCTCCTAGAGCCGAGCTCTTCACTCCGCTCGCCTCCAAAGCGGACCTCTGCTCAACGAGTTCGGAGCACTACTCTCCCCTAGAGTTCCTCCTCAAACTCATCTCCCAAATGGCTCTCTCCTAGAGCCCAGCTCTTCGCTCCGCTCACCTCCAAGGCGGACCTCTTCTCAACGAGTTCGGAGCTCACAACTCTTTCCTAGAGTTGCTCCTCAAACTCGTCTCCCAAATGGCTCTCTCCTAGAGCCAAGCTCTTCGCTTCGCTCACCTCAAAAAATGGATCTTCCCATGGCTTTTACGAGGATCTTCCTAACCCATCTTCTTCGCTCCTAGGAGTGGAGCACATCTTCTTCGATTTGGCACCAAAACCAAACAGCACATCACCGAGCTCGACCCCCTCTCACCTGGCCGAGCTCCAAGATGCCGACGCCGAGCTCCGACCCCCTGCCTCGTCGAGCTTTGACCCCTTGCCTCGTCGAAGTTGAGGAGTGTTTTGACCGCGAAGAAGGGTGATTCTTCAACCCATTTTTGAAGAAAAGTTGTAAATCTTCAAGTTAGCTTCGAAACGAGGGGTCACACGTCCCGATCGGACCTCCGTAGCACCGGGAAAGTGGATCACCGAACAGCTTTGCCGAGCTATCGAGCTACTATGGGCAGAGGACGAGCTACCGAGTCACCGGGCCGAAGTGACGAGGTACCGACCCTCACATTCGAAGAAAAATGGCGCCGAACTACCTCAACCGTAGGAACATGTCAAAAAACGTGCTAGATCATGATGAATGGCTCAGATCGCACCACGTCTCCACAAAACGACAAGATAACGTTTTCTCGAAATCTGAGCCTCCTGTCTTGTGATTCGCGCCATGATCGTGATCAACCGTCCAGATTGAGCCACGTAGCTCGGATCTGAAATCCGAGCTACCGATCTACCGAACTACAAAGTGGCAAAAAATGCACCTCAAAATCCGTGCTCGGATATGCCAAACAAGAAACAGCCCCCAAAAAAAGGAGAGAAGGGCTAACGGGTCGGGTCCAAAATCCGTTTGGACCCAATAACCCGAACAACTGTTTCCTCCCCTTCCTCTTCTTCAGCGAGTTCTGGCGCCAAAACCGAACAAAAGAAAAACCCAATGTCAGCTCCTTTCGCCAACTCCGAAAGCTTCGTCCCTGAGCTCGCCTCCATGCCGAAGCTCCTCGTTCGCAAGCTCTCCCCGTCGCCGAGCCTCTCTCCTCGCCTACCAACCACCTCCTCATTGACGCCGAGCTCGAGCTCCGCCGACCACTCTCCCCGAGCTCCAATCGAAGATCTCCCCCTTCATGAACTCACCGAATAGCTTATTTTGCCTCATCGTCACCTTTGCCAACTTCAAACCGAAGCTCTGAGACCCTCTCTCTCTCGCCGAGGTTCTTCGTCGCCAAGCTCGGAGCATCACTGAGCTCAAGCTCACCGTCGCCTCCAGCTCATCCCCTCCTTCTTCACTTAGCTCCCATTCTTCGACGTTGAGCTCCACCGTCGCAAACCACTTCGAGCTCCGCCTCCGTCTAAGCTCGCGAGCTCCAAAGCCTCGAGCTCCGAACCCTCCGTCTCCGAGCTCTCCTTCCGAAGCGTCGAGCTCCACGACACCGTCTTCGCCGAGCTCTCTCCCCTCATCGTGAACCCATGAGCTCCTCGCATGGAGAAGAGGTTGGAGAAGGAGACGAGGGAGGGAGACGAGAAGAACAAGAGAAAGAAGAACAGAGGCGGGAGAAAGGAAAGGAAAGGAAAAAAAAATCGCCACGTGGCTTCACCTCTAATGGGTCGGCCAGATCCGAGGACGGGATCCGAGGTGCCGACGTACCGACCTTGAAATTGGAGAAAAAATCTGCCGACCTATACGATCCGTCCGATCTTCTTAAAATTCGCGTCACGACACGATCGACGCTCAGAAACACGCCACGTGTCCAGAACGTGATCTGCTTTGTGATGCGCGCACATCTGATCATGATCGACGCTCAGAAATGCACCACTTGTCCAGGTAATATTTAATATATTTATTTATTTATTTATTTGTTTTAATTATTTAAAAAAATCCGAAAAAATATTTAAAAACCGAAAAAAATTAATTAGAAATTCTAAAAATAATTATTAATTCAGAAAAATAATTTTAAAATTCTGAAAAATATAATTAGTTAATTAGAATAATTAATTAATATTTTCGATAATTAATTATTTAATTCGGAAAATGAATAAAAAATGAGAAAAAATTCAGAAAAATCTGGAAAAATTACCAAAAATCCAGAAAATGCCGAGGATATTTTTGGGCATTTTACAAGCTCAGGAAAACACCGTTACACCCCAAGCAAGATCCAAACTCCCTTAAGAACACCGATAAAATTCTGTACGCCATTAGAACAACAAAACTACTCCTCAAAGACTGTAAAACTCAGTCTCCAGGAGTGGGAGGCTCGTGATATGGCTAAAAATGGGATTAAATCGGGACCGTTCAAATCGGACACGAATCTTAAAGCTCAAGGGTAAAACAGTAATTTCACCTACAAACGGGTCTGAAATGGGAACTTGATCTTTATTCAAAGCCCAATCACCTATAAACGGATCTGTCTTACTGGGTACGGGTCCCAACCCGTTACAAACCAGTTCAGAAGGATAAAGAAGAATTCAGATTCATAATTATCCCTAAGAAGTGATCTTAACCGCTTCTATCCATTCACACCGGAAAGTAGGAATATATTCATATCTTGAAACGGATCCCTAAGGCGACTATAAATGCCCCCCATTCACCATCATTAAGAGGTAATCAATATTTTTCCAGTTTTAAGTTCTTGCTTAATCATTCAGATTACTGACAAGAGCGTCGGAGGGTGCGTCGTCGGGATCCATCCTGATGTCTCGCACTTTTTGCAGGTTCGTAGCAGCGGCAAGAGACCAAGTCAACACATTGGTGAAGGTCAACAGGTCAACAGGTTTGCCTTATTCGTTTTCTCAAGAATCTACAAATTCTATCTGTTTACTTCCACACCAAAATCAGCAGCAACAGTTGGCAATGAAAACAAATGCATATAGGTATTTTCTGTTCTTAATGATCTATACACCACTAGTCAAATTCTTCATATCCAATTGAAATGTATGTTGATAGCCATATACAGGATTTGAGAAGTTAATCAATTAAGGTAGAACCATGGGTCAGCATGACATGCCAATATGGAGGACTTAGTTTGGCTTTCAGTTTATTGCAGTTCTTATTTGATATGAATGGCTGCATGTAATCTCTAAGAGTACAAAATTGGTTTTCCATTTATTATTAAGTTTTTATTGGACATGTGTATCATTTTTTGTGAGTAATGCTGGGTTAAGACACTCAAATGATCAAGGCCAAACTGCCAACTTGAGTACAAGTGAGGAATTCGAAGTCCTTACAGGAGAAATATGAGCTTTATTAACTTCTTGAGAAAACGAATTCGAAGTCCTTACAGGGTTGGGCCCGGCCCGGCCCGAACGACCCGTTCGCCACCCCTACTGTATACGTTCTGTATCTCTCAGTTTTAGACAAACCAGAACCATGTCAAACCTCCTGCAAATCCCAATTCTGAATCCAACTTTGATAAGCTAAGTACCTAACTTACATCTATTTCTGGTTGTCGACTTCTGAAGAGAGATGTTCTATCTGGATAATGGTTACCGCAAACAATTTAACAGACTTTGGTTCTCAATTCTCAGTTTCTTTTAACGAGTCCAATCAGTTGCACCTCTATATATTTTTGAATTGGTTCATACTTGTTTTTTTTGGTCATTTATCATCGCCCTGCAATGTTTCCAACACGCTCAACCCTTGTTGAGGCTAATCTCCACTTTCCATGTCACATGTGATGTAAGTAGTACTGACTACTGAGAGGATCTATCACATTCTGAGAGTTAACAAAGCTGACTATTCTATTCCATTCCATATAAGACAGATCAGAGCTCGTAATTTATTTTATAATATCTGGCGAGAGCAAAAAGGGGTTCTGAGATAGTAATAAGTTTCAGAATCGAACTGCCATCTGGCTTCACAAATTTTGTCCATTTTTAATTACATGTCTGTTTGTCATTACAGTGCAATTAATTGTCTAGTAGTGCATTGTTGCCCTTCTATTTTAAAAGTAAATTTATTGTTGATTGAACATAACTATATTCTAATTTGCTTATTGATTGCTTCCTGTCTTTGCTTAAGTTTATTAATGTAATTTTCTTATTAGATATTGATTGTTAAATTACATGTGTATGTAAAATGTTTATCCAGGCTCCTCCACGTGCTGATGTAGTAAAAAGTCTAAAAAATGGGATAGTGGTCAATATCCTTGGTATGGGTGCTGCTGTACTTGGGATGCAAGCAACTGTTGGATTATTGGTTGCAAAGGCTCTTACTTCCTCCGCAGTCCCATACTATCAGGGCATTGGTCCTGGCCAGAGTCCCGTCTTAGCACTTGATGTATTTTTGGTGCAGGTATGTGCACAATTTTGTCTTCTTCCATGTATATCCCTGTATATTCTTTGCCAATTGCTGACTGTTGTTCAGGCCTAGTATGTGAATTACATTGTAGGCAGGAAAATGTCCTTTCCGTATAGAGTAGAATGAGGTAGAAAGATAATATTTGGAACACACAACTTGATGCACTCTATTATGATTTTTAGAGCAAGCAAGATATTTAGGACCATTTGCATGGTGTTACTCTCATTTACATTCTAATTATTATTGTTATTTATATATTTTTGATAAAATATTGTTAATTTTTTGTTTAAAAGTTCTCGAGTTTTAATTAATCCTATTACAAACCCAATATTGGTAAGTTTGGAACCTTGCTAGCCCATAAAATTGGTCTAAGAAAGGCAAATTTTTGTGATGACTATTGAACTAATAAGTAATGAGAAGATTTAGCTTGCGCCTTCTACATGGTAATGATGGGGGCATCTAACATCTTAGGTATTTTCCATGCCACTATGTAGTTTGGTTCTTCTTATGAGCGTTATGAGGGTTTGGAACTTTGGATGTTAGTCTTTGTAAAACATCCAGTTTACCTAGTAATAACTTTATGTAGCTGAATTTGTTTTTGTTTTTTGGCGGGAGTTCCTTTGGGGCTCTATCGATATATATCAGCAAAAAAATTTGGAGGGAGAGATACCTTAAAATGTTGACACCTTCAAGGAGAGGCAAAAGAAACCACTGTGCTACAACTCCTATGTTCCAAATTCATGGGTGTATTATGAGTTACAACAACAAAAGTAAACTTGTATGAGCCTTGGCAAACTACAAATTGGAGGATATTTACCATTGACTGTGTCTTAGCTAGGCGAAAAGTTGATCAGGTTTATGGAAAAGATCTAGTTTCCGGAATTACAAACACTGGTGCATTATACAGGATCAATTATCATATTGTTTTTGGCTGTCTCAGTCCAAGTCCATTTAGGCCATCCCTAATTTTCTTTCCCCATTAACTAAAACGATGTAACAAGACCGAACTGATCCTGCTGTTGCTCTGTCCTGCACAAGTTTAAACTATGTCAACTGGTTGTTTTTTTTCAGTTAGAGCTATGTTAGTTGGAAGATCTGATGAATATTAAGATAATAAGATGAGAGGTTGAGCACCTTTTTAAGGCATATTGAGCAGTTGAAACTGCTATACTAGTTCTCAATATCTAGCATATCATATTGATATCATGGGGTGGTAGCTGGACTACTAGTAATAGAAATGACATATACTGAGCTTCTTGTATGTATTCAATGACTGTTACAACCTGTTTTACTTCCTACCCAACTACTCAGAATATATTCATTCTTGTTCATCAAGTAGATGATGAAAAAATTATAGTTCTTAGTGGAATGAATCTTTTAGATGTTTGATCATTATAATTCAGACATTTTTTCTCTATAGAGCAGTACAAACTGCAATTACAGACACATGTCAACATTTACTTTTGGCAATCATGTCTGGTATAGTAGACTCATTATCAGTTGTTTGGTTGGTTGAAACTGTTTTTGTCCAACAATTATTGTTGCACGAAGAGCCAGTTGCATGTGTTTGGTTCAGTGTGAAAAGCCCTTGCAACCGGAAGTGCCGTTGCAATGCACCTCCAGTTGCAGATCCCAACTTAAGGACCCCAACAGTGAACTTTGTTATGATGCTTCTAGCCATCTACCCTTCTACTCTCATCACTTCCTGCTTCCCTCCACCTCTGACAACCACCTCATGCCCACCATTTCCAGGCCTCCGGCCACAATTACCTCGTGCCCACCGCTTCCAGGCCTGTGGCTTCCACCACCTCCAGCTACCACCTTATGCAAGAACCTACTTGAAATTTGAAATTTAACTCAACCACTAAAGGATGTTTGAATCTCTATCATTACTACACTTTCCTATTTGCCATGAAATATGTTTGGTGGTTGCATTTAAATGGACAATACTTGTTCAAATGCTGTAGATGTTTTTCTTTTTTGGAACAAGGCTGTGCTCACCCACCCACCCGCTTACCCTCATTCTGTAATAAGGGATTGGTGCAAATGGGGACTTGATCCCCCGACCTCGTGATTTATTTTATTCATTTATTTTTAATAAGGCCCATCCACTTACCCTCATGCTGGAATAAGAGATTGGTGCAAATGAGACTTGATCGCCCGGCCTCTTGTTTTTTTTTTTTTTTTTTTTTTTGATTTTTTAAAATTTATTTATTTTGAAAAGGTTGTAGCTACACACACCCACACTTTACCTGAGTATATATTAACTGGGGATTTTTTGTTGCAAGCTGGATTCGAACTACTGACCTCTTGCTCATTGGCAAAGGGGTTTATTAGTGGATCACAATCAGACTTGCTATATGCTCTAGATGTAGATCATGGTGAATTGACCTGTTTTTTTTTTGTTTTTTTTGCAAATTGCCCACCAAATTCTACAACTCTCATGCCTTTCAAGTCAATTATAAGTCTGGTTACACATTTAATTTGCATAATTCTAGGCAAAAATTATATATTTACAATACTAATGTCAGGCACATTTAGCATTTGCACTCTGTTGCTCAGTATCATCATCATTTTTTTTGTAACATCTTCTAATACATTTGTATTCATTAACGAAGATACCAAGTCATGCATTACTTTTTTTGTATTAACCTCTGTACAACCTATTACTACCTGCAGGCCTCAGCCAATACCATACTCTCCCACTTCTTGGGTCTTGTTTTCTCACTGGAACTTCTACGATCAATCACACTACCAAACGTGCAGAGTTTTCCCATTCCCAAAGCTGCTTAGACTGTTTCCTCTCTCTGCATGATTTCGCATGTACTTTCTTGTATGAAATAATTTTCTTTCTTTGAGAATTTAACAATGTTTTTCAAGTTCTTTTAGCCCCTAGCGGAGAATAATGTGTATCTTAGCAACAACATAACTTGTTTTGCTGGTATTCTGAATTTTGTAGTGCTATCAGAAATGGAGTCAATCATTGTTAATGCGGACGCAATATTTTGTTGAATAAATATGTAAAAATTGGAAAAATAATTGAATCAAAACTTGCTTCAAATGCTCCTCTAATAGAGACTTTCCTTAGGACAATATTTCCCCCCACCAATTCCGGTGTGCACTAGAAAATGGCAAATTCAATCCAGGATACAATGAAGCCCAATCTTAGATTGTGCCTTTGCCTGCGGTGTGCCCTCACGCAAGCAAGAAGCGCCCTCACGAAGCAAGAAGCAAAAAGACCGAGAATCAGAACTGATGAACAAAGCCTAGCCACCGAGAACTATAAGTTGTTAACTTGTTATTTTGCCAAAACAACAACTTCCGTCGGTTTTTTGGAAAAAAATTATATCTATATCTTATAATAATACTCTAATAGGAGAGAAAGTTTGACCCCTCACTCATTTCTCTATTTTGAAATAGGGAAAGGAAAGAAAAGTTAGGGATTTCTATTTAACTAACATGTGCACTAATCACGATTTTATTAAAAAATAAAACAAAATTAAAATATCAATCTCTCAAACACAATCTCTTCTCTTCTCACTTTTTCAATCTCAAAAATTCTCATGGCTCTTCCCAAATCCGCCTCCTCTCATTTGCTTTTGCTTATGTGAGGATGATAATAAAGATTTTAATAAGAGAAAAGTGAGCCTCATATAGAGTAGGAGGAAATTTTCCTCATACAAAGTGATTACACTTACTTGGTGGGGCCATTATGGAAGATCCACTCCGTCCATCATGTTTATAATACTAATGGATGTATGTGTAGAAAAAAATCAAGTGGTTTGGAGGTCATTCACCATGCATCATGTGGTTGAAAAATGAACGATTTCAACAGTAATATAAATCGAACCACAAATTGGACCCACTTGATGCATGGATGAATGACCTTCAAACCACTTGATTTTTTCTACACATACATCTATTAGAATGATAAAAATGATGGACGGACTGGATCTTCTATAAGGGCCCCACCAAGTTAGTATAATCACTTTGTATGAGGAAAATTTCCTCTTACAAATATGAGGCTCACATTACTCTTTTAAATTACGGTAGGAATGATATTCATATGTTTTTCTCAATTCTAGAACACTTTTTTGAAGTTCTATATAATTTTATAAATATCTCAAAACTATTTTAGACTGTGCAATTTGTACAGGATAATACTAGTTTATTCTATGTGCGCGTGCGTGCAGAGAGAGAGAGAGAGATATTCAGATTTAGAGAGAGAGAGAGAGAGATTCAGATTTAGAGAGAGAGAGAGAGATATATATATTCAGATTTATATTTCTCTGCTATTTATTATGTTCACAGTTAAGGCTTTTTATAGCCTATCAATGCATAGTAGAATTTCTTCCTGAAGAAAGGCACCCCTTTGGGAAATCAAATTTGTGTAATCAAATTTGTGTGTTATATACTAGTGTTACCCTGTGCAAACTTCACAGCCTAAAATAGTTTTGAGGTACTCATAAAATTATATAGAACACTAAAAAATTATGGGAGGATTGGAAGAAACTTATAAATATTATTTTTACCGTAATTACTGAAATCTTTATTATCATCATCACATAAGCAGATGGTTTAGAAATCACTGCCAAAATATAATATTACACAAATCTAGTAGTGGGGGCATGAACGGCATTTTTTAGGAGGGGGGACCCTGAGATTTTGTGAGATTGGAAAAGTGAGAGAAAGAGACTGTGTTTAACAGATTGTGGTTGCTATTCTATTTTGGTTTCTTATAAAATTATGCGTAGTACACGTATTAATTAAATATAAATCCATACTTTTCTCCTCGTTTCTCTGTTTTAAAATAAAGAAACGAGAGGGTCTGTTTCAAAATAAAGAAATGAGAGAGGAATCGACTATCTCTCCTATTTGTTTGGATAATCGCAATAACTAACCGGTCCAACCTGAACCATTGCCACCTACTGGGTGCAAATCCATCAGCTACCCCTCACCTATCCAAATAGATATGCATCCCTTCACATATCGACATATTTCACTTTAACCCTTCATTAACCATAGCCACGTACAGAAAAGAAAACTCATTATGGCAATGTTGTTCACTCTCTTAAACTATACTGGTAATCTGCACATGCGATTTATATTCTAATCAATTTTTTAATTTTCTAAAATAAATAATAAGCTGTAATCCTTAAATCTCTCTGTACTCATACATACCTTTTACAAATTATTTACAGTACCACGAACATTCATATAGTACCACAAATATTCATTTTATATAAGTGACACTTTTGTAAATAATTATGTTATAAATAAATTTGAACTTTAAAGGTATTATGCGATGGAATTCGTCAGGGATTTTCTCTGTCCTTTCTTTCTATCAATTCCTCAATTTTAGAGGCACGGTAACTCCTTTCTTCGATCTTGTCTGGAAGACTTGTGCTCCTCTGAAGGTCAAAATTATGGTTTGGTTGGCACTCAACAATAAACTTCTAACGGTTGACAACCCCAATAAAAGAAATCTAGCTTGGGGCCAATTATGCCCCCTGTGCAACGCGGAGCACGAGAGTGCTAATCATTTGTTCCTAGACTGCGATTTCTCCCGGTCTCTTTGGAAAATTTCCGTCCTAGCCTGGGAAGCAGGCGACTGTCCTATCAGTTTGGTTGACTGCTGGACGAAACGTCCTTCTAATCGTGCTTTCCACAAGTCGTGGATCCTTTCTTTCCAAATTATTTTGTGGATAATTTGGAAGGAAAGGAATAACATATTATTTCGTAACATTCTCTCGCCTATTCAATCGTTAAACGATGAATTCCTATTCTTATTCAAGTTTTGGACTTCCTCTTTAAAATTGGTATCTAGGGATGCTATGTGTGCTGAGCGTCTGGAGAATGCTTCAGTTTGCCTTACTAACCTCAATGCCATTTAATTGTGATAGTATTTGGAAGTTTATTTTTCCATTAGCTACTGTTATGGTTTCTTCTTCTTGTTTTTCTACTTCCAAGATTGCAGCTCTATCTTTATCTGTGTGCGGCTGATGAGGAATATTGTGGTGGTTTTCTTATTCTTTCTTGGTTGTTGTTTTGGGTGCAGGCTTGATAGGCAGGCATACTCTCCTCTTTTGGCTCTTAGTAACGTTCTTGATGGGCTGGTTTTTTGACCCTTATCTCAGCTGTAGGTATTCTCTTTTGCTTAGTTTTGGCAGCTCCACTCGTGCATCCAGACGGTATCCATGGTTTCCCCGATTGTACTCTTCTGAGTAGAATCAGTATGGTCGTTCTTCGTGCTATTTCACTCGTCTTATTGAGATCAGCTAGCTATCCTGTTCTTGGTTGACATCTCATGCGTGCCTCTCTTTGGGATGTTTTCAGTTTTTCAGGGGTGTTAGATTTTTTGTATTAAATACTATGTTCTCTTTCTTTTTTGCTGTCTATAGCACTTGTCTATAAACCATATCTGATGCTGGTATTTTGCTGTATGGATGGTATGTTTCGTGTAGCTCTTGAGATGTTCTATGCTGCTTTTGATCTGTGCTGATGACTTGGCTTAAACTGTTAGTTTGTTTGCATCTCCAGTCTTTCTATTTTAACTTAATGCCGTATTTAGTGGCGTCGACACTTTCGTCGTTTTCTTTCTTTATGTTCTTTCTGTTTCTTTCGACCATGGCTGGGTCGGTGTCTGCTTAGTCTCGACCCTCAGCGGTGTGGGGTTTTTTCAGATGCGTCTCTTTCATCTTTCTGATAGGTGACTCCTTCATTCTGGATTGCTATTCGTCGGAGCGTTCGGATCGTAGTTTCCGCTGTTTCTCATTGCGAGCAGCGTTCTCTTGGTATCCATGCTGCGATTAGGCGATTGGCATTTGCGTTTGGCTATTTAGCTCCTGCTGCCGCAATGGAGTATTGTTAGTGCCCTGTTGGTCTGTAATATCTATGTTCATAGTTAGGACTTGTCTCTATTGTATTTTTGTTTTACCTCTTGTAAAACCCTACTATTGTATTATCTTATTTTAATGCATGGCTGGAGTCTTCCGACTCCATCCGTTTCATCAAAAAAAAGGTATTATGCTAACTAACACAATTGAGTAACTGAATGGTTAATATAACTCCCATTTAAAAATGAACTATTAAGATTAGATGGTTGAATGTCTATAAATGACAATCTCAACTCTCCCATTATAATATTAGAGATATATGTATATATATACACAACTATCCAATAGACATACATCCCTTCACATATTAAACTCACTACGGCAATGTTGATATATATATATATATATATATATATACTCTCAGTTGCAAACAAGTTTGTTTGCACAGACCCGTGGGTATATATATACTCTCAGTTGCAAACAAGTTTGTTTGCACAGACCCGTGGGCCTTTGGATCGTTTTGATTAGGATCCAACGGTCAGGATCGTTTCCGCCCAAACCCCCCTCTCACTTAAGTTCAGAGGGGGTAATTAAGGTATTTCACCCTAAATAACTCTTCGACTTAGCCGTTCTTTCACACTCTCACTCTATCGAAGCTGATGAAGTCGTATTTTTTTAGCCAAATTTTAACTCAACGGCCTAAGTACTTCGAAAGATATTTTTGAACCTTAGATATTGCTTCACACAACGGCCTTTGTATAACCTAGGCAGTTGTGCGGAAAAACGGCTTAGGTTATACAAGTTTGTTAAAAACTTGTACAAACTTCGCTTTCCTTCTACATTCTATCTCTCACTCTCAGTCTACCCTCTCTCTCTCACTCCCGAACCCAAACTCTAAACCCTAGCTCCTTCTTCACTTCACTCTCTCACTCATTCTCTCCCTCTTCTCGAACTCTCTTTCTTTTGAAGAATCTCCCGAACCAAAAAACCCTAACCCTAAAGAAATATCCCAAACCATACTCCTCCATATACAGCAGCGCCACCACCTCCTTTCTCTCCTTCACAAAAACACACATTGTGCAAGGTATTCACTATATTCTAGCTTAGTAGATGTAGCTATGTTCATTGATTGAATTATTTTTTTAATGTTTGGGTCGTATTTTTGTGATGCGTAATTAGTTATAGGTTAGTTTCACAATGTGTATTGTATATAGTTGTTCGATAGTTGTAGATGGTAGAATTGTAGAAGTAGTTTTTGTTCCTCGCTTAAATTAAACTTGTAGTTGTGGATTTTAATGTTCGTTATTAGTAAAAGCACACAAACGAGATCCAAAATTTTTATAATTTTGCGAGTAGGTTGGACTCACCACTCACAAGCTAATGCAACTTGTAAAGGTGAGTTTCGACTCATGGTTTACAAGATACAGCTGTGTATCGCTTTGTATATCTTTTCTTTTTGAAATAAAACGATACATTGCCGTATATCGTAAACCGTGAGTCGAAACTCACCTCTACAAGTTGCGTTGGCTTGTGTGTGGTGAGTCCGACCTACTCGCAAAATTTCAGAATTTTTGGATCCTGTTTGTGTGATTTTTCCATGTATCTTGTTTCGTATTTGAATATATACAAATAGTGTGATTCGGTCTATATGATTAGTGTACTGAAAATTATTGTATTATTTTATATATTATAGATGGACAATGATGAAGGAAATTCTATTGCCGGCGAAAATTTTCTGTGTACATAAGAAACCAGTGAAGCCATGCCGCAAGTTGAAGAGTAGCTCAAATCAAAGATAGGTATGATGTTTCATACTTGAGCTGAAGCTGAAAATTTATACGTCATATGCTAGATGTGGGGACTTCGCAATGTGTAAGGGTGAAAATAAATACAAGGGAACCAAGGTAGTAGATAAGTTTTATTTGTGTAATAAAGTCGGGGCATCACCGAGTCAACTTAGTGATGGTAAATGGGGAACAATTTTTAGAATGGATTGCAAAGCTTTCATTCGTGTAAAACTAAACAAAGAAAGTAATTGCTGATATATTCATTTCATGAACCACACAATCACGAATTTACTTCACTTGGTAGAAAACATCTTTTGCCCTGCAACCTTACCGTGACGAAAACCAATAAAAGAATAATGGATGAATTTTCCCAAGCTAGTATCCCTACGTGCAAACAAATTCTCTTCTTTGAAAGTGTTAGTGGAGGTCATGGTAAAATAAGATTCAAAAAATAAGATGCTGGAAATCTAATTAGAGACTCGTACAAAGTGATGAAAGAACACGATGGACAAATGCTGATTTAATTTTTTGAAGCGAAAAAACAGGCAGATCCTTTTTTTTAAAAATGATTTCCAAGTAGATCCTGAAGGCCAGTTGTCTCATTGTATTTGGGTGGATGATACTTCTAGGATGAATTATCAAAAATTTGGGGATGTACTGTGCTTTGATGTCACATACAACATGAACCGATATAGAATTTTATTTGTTCCATTTCTTGGAATCAATCATTACTGGCAATCAACGTTCCTAGGAGGTGGGTTCATTCCAATTGAAAATGCTCTTTCTTTGTATGGTTCTTTGAAAAGTGGCTGAGAGTAATGAATAAAGCTCAATTTGGCATCGTGACGGACCATGATTGTGGGATCGGTGTCGTAATGAAGAAAGTTTTTCCCAAGACTCGGCATTGATATTGCATTTGGCATATATTGGATAACTTACAGCAGGAGGTGCGTGTGTCGAATGATGTCGATAAGTATGGGGATAATTTGAAGAGTGCCATATATAATTTCGAATATATACATGATTTTGAAGAGAAATGAAAATTAGTGCTTTTGCAATATGAAGTTGAGAATAAAAAATGGTTGAAGGATCTATTTGAAGTTCGTGAAAGATGGGCACCCATCTTTTCATGACCTGCTTCCATTATACGGAAACACGGGCACGTAACCGAGGCCCAGCGAATGATATAAGTGTACCAACTAACATCATCCATAAGCTGTACAAATATAATCTCAACAATATAAAATATAACTACAACCACTCATGAAAGAATAATCACAAAAATGTGAATAATCCATGAAATTTCTCACAAACTAACCAACATCTGGAAAATAAACTTCAGGTCAAAATGCCCGTAATACAATGTATATAAAATAGCAACACTAGCAACTAAGAGAAGCATGAAATAAGACTATTAAAGCAGGCAAAGAGTTGGCTTCATTCTTTGGAAGAGTTATTCACCAAGTCCTTCGGTCATTTTCTCTTCAGTACCTGAAATCTCCACATCTAGAGTTGTGGGGGGGGGGGGGGGGGGGGGGGAAGAAATGGTCAGTTAAAGCAAGCCATGGACCGCAAGTGTAACAAGCAAATAGGAATAAGAAGTAGGTATAACAGAAAAAAAATAAGAACTAACAATTCAAATACGAATCAAACATGATAATGAGAAACAATATACATAACAAGAATGAAACAAGAACTGAACAAGCTTCAAAATATAACTAATGGGGTACAATGAATCATGTAGCAGGAAGCATGTCGTGAAAACAGGAATCTTGTAACTTATAAACAGGAAATCATGAAACTAGTAAACTGAGCATGCAGCATGTTAACAGGAATCTTGTAATTTTGTAAACAGGAATCACATAAACTTGTAAACAGGAATCATGTAAACTTGTAATAGGTAACAAGTAACTTGTAAACATGAGTCATGCACGGGTTTAGTGTTAATCTCAAGTATAGTAATCTTTTATAAATTCTAACTAATGCATGCAATCCTGCATCGCATACCACAGACTCGGTGCATACAATCAAGTTAACGCTTAGACTCTAGTGGTGAATTCTATAGGGTCATGTACGTAGGTCTTCCAGTGATAGTGTGACATGAACTAGAATCATATCATGTCATGTAACCATATCATATCATATCATATCATGTAATCATGTCATGTCATATCGTATCATGTAATCAGGAATCGTATCATATCATGTAAACATATGCAGAGTCAATATTATGGGAAACACGCCCCCCCATCCGGTTACACTTTCCTATATTGTCCACTACTAGCTTCTTTCCCCTATTACCTCGGCTTGATATACTTTTACAATAATTAACATGAATATTCACAATGAGGACGAGTATCAGGACATGATCAAGGAGTATCAAGGCTATGCAATGCATGATATGCAAGTGTAATTAATTAAATGCAATAAATAAATATATTCACAATAAAGGACATGAAGTTATAATTCTGGACAACAATATGTTGCTGTACAAAAATCTACTTTTTCGTTGCTACAAGAAAGAGAATCAGGTACCGTCAGAGGTTCCAGAAAATAGACTTCATGCCGGTTCCAATGAATATTCACACTACATATTACAAATACAGTAGCTAGGTCTACCAGACAGTTCTTATTGGGTTTACTGCACAAGCAACAACTCAGAGTCAACTTCTGGAATATATAAAGTGATTGTAAAATTATTTAATAGTCTTATAAAAATCATAAATAAATTCCCAATCATGTTTAATAACATACTGGTAAATATATGGTCTTAATTATACTTTTATCATGATATTTAAGTTAGTTGTTCGAGAAAATACGCTTCAAAATAGTACTATAGAATTAAAACGTCACAACACTAAAAATAATATATCTTGCAAATTACACATACACTCTTATTCATAAATTTCTAATTGGTTCAAACTTTAACTAGGTCATAATCTTAGAATAAACAGCCGGGAAGAAACATACAAATCAATTTTTATGACCTTTTGATGGGCATCGAATCACAAAGTCAAATAGATTGATTCGATTTAATATATAAAGACTGATTTAACCATGAAAAGATTGTAAAGCATGATAATACGATAGTTCAATCATTTGAAACTTATGAAGAGCATTTTTTCATGAACATGGACGGTAACGAGGTTCAATTACGATAATCAAATATAACTACTAATTGTGGGAGGTCAAATAAATTGTTTGTACGGAACAATAGTGTACAAGATACTTGCCTTTTGGATGACGATTTTGAATGGGAAAGAATAACGGAACGAGAGTCCCACGGCAACACGTGCAAACGACGGAACAATAACACGTGTAACGGTGGCACGTGGAAATGATGGGCAACATGCGTACACAATGGGAAACCACCCCAACAAGAGACATGGCAACAACAGTAAGAGACACAACAACAACAGCAATAGGCGATAGCGACAACATAAGAGGCGGTAGCAAGGGTGTTGAAGGGTGGCGATGGAGGACTGGAAGTTGAGGATGGAGGCAGCGGGATGGGGGTGCTGCTGCGGCCGACTAGGAAGGTGGAGCTCGAGTGCCGGCGAGGGCTCAGGGAGAAGAGCATGAGCAACTGTAACACCCAGTAATTTTCAATATATATATATATATATATATATATATATATATATATATATATATATATATATATATATATAGGAGAAGGTTCGGGTGAGAACCATGTCCTGGGGTGAGAACCTAAGGGCCTATCCCAGCCATTCATATGTGTAATCTTAACGGTCAAGATTTTTTAAAATTAAACAATAAGATTAATTAATTTTTGCATTAAGATGTCAATCCTTTTAATTAAGGGATGGGGACCGCGTAATAATAGGAATGAAAGATCACAGATTATTAAACAGTTGCAAGTTAGTGGGGGTCTCTCCATCGGCATCCCTGGGGAACTCGCAGGTCTTCATAAGGCATGGACCCAGTTCAAAAGTGGCAAGCTTCCATGGAAAACCCTAGTTGAACCAGCCATTAAACTTGCAGGAGATGGGTTTGTAATTTCCAAATACCTCCACTCTCAGTTTCTTGTCAACCCTCACGCTATGATCAACCAGACCGGCTTGTGTCAAGTATACACCAGATTGGGTCAAGAAAAGTGTGATCAACTCGATGGTAAACCTGTCGATGATAGCTATATACAATACTTGTTAAACCCCGGAGATATATCTTTACTGTTTATTACAGTTACTGTTTATTACGCATGATGATTTTGCAGTTGCTATTAATTTGGGATACAAAATCTTCTCGAATAGCAACTGTAATAATTATAAATAGCAACTGTAATAATTATAAATAGCAACTGAAATAATTATACAGCAATACCTGATCACTTAAACAGCAACTGTAATAATTATATATAGCAACTGAAATAATTATACAGCAATACCTGACCACTTAAACAGCAACTGTAATAATTATAAATAGCAACTGTAATAAACAGTAACTGTAAGGAACGAAATGGTGAATGATTCTGCAGTTGCTATTAATTTGGAAAACAAAATCTTCTCCAATATTTTACGGGAATAAATTATTTCTCTCTCCAGTTTGACCAAATTTGCCTTAACCGTCGCACACAAAAAAAGGCAATTTATAATTATTCCTTTTATTACGCGGTCCCCATCCCTTAATTAAAGGGATTGACATCTTAATGCAAAAATTAATTAATCTTATTGTTTAATTTTAAAAAATCTTAACCGTTAAGATTACACAGATGAATGGCTGGGATAGGCCCTTAGGTTCTCACCCCAGGGTTGGTTCTCACCCGAACCGACCCCTATATATATATATATATATATATATATATATATATATATATATATATATATATATATAAGGAATTGGAGTTGGCGCGCTTTGGGGGGCTTCGGTTGTGCAGTTCACGAGGAGAGGAGAGAGAGAGAAAGAGATATGTCCCACATCGAAAATACAAATGAATTAATTAACTATAAATAATAATGGCTATGATCAAGAGTCACCAATCCGGTTGACCACCTTTTGAGAGGTAGCCTGTGGTGAGCAGTTGTACTAAATAATAAATAGTTTATCTGATAAATTGTATAAATTTTATGAGATTAGGGCAGGAGCGTTACAAATGGTATCAGAGCCGACTTTCGACATCGAGTGTGGGGTGCATCTATATAGTCGGGAGGAGGATTCTGGGATTATAGACCTAGTCGGGAGGTGGATTCCAGGACTGTGGTTGATTGCAGAGCGAGACGTGCCTCAATTAAAGCCGAGATTATGATTGATCGGGCGCTGGATTCCAGGATCATGATTAGTTGGGTGGATTGGAAAGCAGATGCTCCACATCGGCTAGAAAGGAGATCCTGCACTAGATTGTGCATGCCCCATACTCAGCGAGGATGCTGATTTCTAAAAGGGGTGTGTGTAACACCCCGTAATTTTCATATACATACATACATACATATATATATATATATATATATATATATATATATATATAAGGAATTGGAGTTGGCGCAGTTTGGGGGGCTTCAGTTGTGGCCCTTATGAGTTGTTACCTGGTTTTATATCGAAAAGCATTACTATGTAGTAGTACGTCCCCCAAGGTGTTGTGAACGATGTCTTCTCCGGATCTTCTTCCGTCAAACCAGTAGTAAATAAATCATAAAATATATATTTATATTGTAGACATGTAACCCCTGTTTCCCCTTTTTGTGTATTTTTCTTTTTCCGTATTTGTATTCTTCTTTGTATCTCTTCTTGGACCGTATATTGGATTTTTGCCTTCAATATATTCATTTGTATTTTTATTTTGATCTTCTTGTATTTGTTGTCTATCTTTTGTCTCATTTCTGTGTATTGGCAATTATTTTGCTCTTTATTTTGTTTTGTTCTTGCTCTATTTCATTTGGCTCTTGTTTCTTGGGTGCTTGTGATTTTGCCATCTCCTATAGTTAAACCCAAATCCTAATACTAAATCAATTACCAAATATCCAAGTCCTATACAGAATCCTATTAATCAAACCTATTATCCTATACAAACTCCTAATTACAATACTCCTATTACCTAACCCTACTACTACCTGATTACCCATGAACCAAAACCCGAAAACCCTCCCTGTTTCCCTACCCGCAAGACCCCACTCTTCCAAACCCTAATACACTTCATCCTACCCATATATAAACCCCCTTCCATCATCCTCCTGTTCACCCCTGCACACCCCAAACCCTAGTGACCTCCTGTGCGCCTCTCCTCCCGAAACCCATCCTCTGCTGCTCTCCCGATCACCCCCTAGTCACTCCGACCACCTGCACCTTAGTCACCCAAACACCTGTACCCTGATCACCTCATCCCCTTCGACCTACTCTGCACCCAGTCTCCCTCTCTATCCGTTGCCCTGCCTCTCTGTTCGTCCCTCTCCCACTCTGTCTCTATCTCTGTCGAGAGCCAGCCAGCGCCAGCTCGAAGCCAGCCAGCCGGCTGTCATCTCCCGCAGCATCGCCGGTGCAGTCCCCATGTTCCCTCGTCGCCGCTTTCACCAGTTGCTCTTGCCGTTGCCATTGTTTGATTGTTTGCTCGTTGGTGTGCACGTGCTTTTTGGTTGTTCGTCGTTTGTTCTTGGATTCATGGTTGTTCAATCATGCTTGTGCCTCGGGAATCCGTCCCCATTATTTTTACTTGTTGGTTCGTTGTTTTCGTTGTCTCACAGGCAAGTAACTTGTATTCGTTTTTTTTGTGTGATACAAGTCATAAATACCGTTTGTATTGTAGTTGAGTTCTAGTGACAACTCATGTATGTGTGTTTTGATATGAATATTTTTTCTATAGTGATATTTTGACCATAGTTGCCTCACGACACAAATTGACATGATATAACCTAGGATCGACCGTTCTGGATTTGACTATATGCATGATACGATATGAACTCGTATACTCGTTGAGATATTTGTGCTATACTTGTTGTGGAGATGCTAGATACCCTAATTTATGTTGGTTGGACACTTGGTAGACTCTATTTCATGTTTGGTTATGATTTGGGTAAGTTTCGTGACATCGATGTTGATTTTGTGCAGGAAGTGAATTCTGCATTTTGTCGATACTCTGTTTTGATCAGTAATTTAGACCATATTAAGGTCAGTATCTAGATTTCAGCTGTGAACAGAATTTTTAGAGAAATCTGTCTACTTTTGGAATTTTCTGACAGAACTCGATTTCGTTACCGTATGTGTGAGATATGACTGTTTTACTACAGATGTGTAAGATAATTTTTAGATTTCGATTAGTGACTATTTTGATGAGTAAACTATTTTGATTCCAGTGTTAAACATATTATTTTGATCTGAAATTTTGCCCAGTACTTTTATATTTGATTTGGGATTACCCAGAATTTTCATGGATTTATTTGATAAGATTTACAAACCATTTCATGCTTGCTAATAAAAATTATACTGAATTTTCTTGCTTTTCTGAAAAGATATGTATTTTCGCCCAAGTTACTTTTGCTGTTTGGAAAATATTTGTGAAATATGAAAGTTAGCCTGTTATGTCTATTTTAATCTCCCTTTGATGGATCTGGATTTCGTTTCACGGTTTGCGAGATATTATTGTTTTCGTACAGCAGTGTTGGGAATTCCAGATTTACAAAACTACTGTTTCTCGATGTTTTCTGATTTTACTTGACCAAACTAATCTTGATGAAAAATTATGAAATAAATCTTGCTGATGCTATACATATAGGGGAATACCCCAGACTTTTCCTGGAATTAATTATGATATTTTCATGTTGTTTTCCTGTACTTGAATACGATTTACTGATTTCTGGCTGAACGTATTTTTGGTTTCAAATCAGTTTTGAACCATGTTTTTGTGAAACAATATATGACTTATTTATATTTGATGGGTTCTTCCGGAATTCTAGTTTCTAGATTTTCTGTCGGATTTAAGTTTGCATGTTTGTAGTAGCGGGAATCATTGTTTTAGTGCAGCTCTGTCTTGCTGTTCTGAACTAGTTTTCTCGTTATTGCTCTTCTTTAATGTGTTAAATGTTACATGTACATGTTTATCTATTGACTTGGACTTGTTACTTGATATACCATGCTTTTCTTGCTTTTTTTCTTGACACGTACATGCTTGTTTGAGATTAATAATAAATAATCAAGCCGGGGTTCTCAATGGGAAAGATCTACTAGTGGATAGTGCAGAAACGTGTACTCGGAAGAACCTATTGGTTTGGAGCTTGTTTACATGTGGAGCTTGACACGATACACTTACATGATACATGACACGTACACGCATGACACTGGAGCATGTTTACATGATTACATGATATTTGGAGCTTGTCCCTGAGTACACTGTCCTGTATGGTCCCCTACGAAATCTAGTAATTGTTTTGTTGTAACAACCATGCGGTAAAAATCGGGACGCATAAAGTGTTACCTAGATAGTAATAACATACAAGACTTGACACGATATGATACATGATTACTTGTTTACATGACTACTTGACATGATCACATGATTACATGATTACCTGTAACATGATACTTGTTTACTTGATACATGATCACATGCTCACATGACACATGCTACTTGTTTACCTGTTGTGTGATACTTGACACTTGACATATGTTGTTTGTATACCATATTGCTTGTTCTATTTTCCTTGATCCATGCTAGATGTTTTATTTGTATACCATGCTTGTTTCCATGCCATGCTTGTTGTTTAGTTTTCCATGTACTTGTATCTTATAAGACAAGCGGCCCGTAACTTACATTGACGGGAGTTTGTTTATTTCTTTTCCTCTTCTTGCAATTATCTAATTGCAGATCAGGTTGACCAATTGCCAGATGGAGTTGGCGACATGAGATACTAGTGCTGGAGATTTTCTTTTAATATTATTATTTGCTTGATATTCATGAACATGTACTTGATTACTTGAATATTTGTTTTGTATTTTGGGCGATGTGACCCAAGACTTGTTGACTCGTTTGGATCTGGTTTATTTGAGAATTATATATTTGTTTCAAGTAAATTTCTTGGTTATCTTGTTGTGATCTACATGCTTGAACTGTTTCTTTTTTGCTTTCGAATCTGATTATGCTTGTGATATGTTGTAAAGAATCTTGGACAACTTATGAATGATGAGAATCATTTGCTGGGATTATATTACGTACTCGTATTTTGTATTCTCTTTTGGGAAGCGGGGTACAACAAGACACTAGAAGATTCAATGGTTTATTCAAAAAAAATCTTAATAATCAATATATTTCTAAATTTGTTCGCGAGAAAGGACCAATAAACTTTGATTTTCGCCTCACCAACAGTTCGTGAGAAGAGGAGAGAGAAAATGAGATTTGTCCCACATCGAAAATACAAATGAATTAATTAACTATAAATAATAATGCCTATGACCAAGAGTCACCAATCCGGTTAACCACCTTTTGAGAGGTAGCCTGTGGTGGGCAGTTGTACTAAATAATAAATAATTTATCTGATGATTGTATAAATTGTCTGAGTTTTGGGCAGAGGCGTTACAGCAGCGAAGGCAAGAAGGAGGAGGTGTTAGGTTTCTTTGGCAGTGAGGTTGCGGGGTGTAGTCGAAGGTGGAGGTCGGGGCTCGAAGTTGCAGCGGTGAAGGAGACTGTGTGCGGTGTTGACTGCAGGGAAGGAGAGGGCTGTCGACGGCGACGAGAAGACTGCGACTGGTGAGGCTCGGTGGGGGTGCTGCTGTCGATGAGGAGGGTCGGAGATGGCAGTGGAGACAATGGCGAGATCGAGGCTTCGAGTAGTGGTTTGGAGGAAGACGAGATGGGTGCGACTGTGGCAGAAGGCAGCTGTAGAGGGAGAGTGGCGGCAATGGCGAACGGAGGTGAGGTGCAGGAAACGAGCGACGATGATGATGGCGATGTGGAGAGCTGCGGAAATGGTGCTCGAGCGGGAGGTTGAAGAAGGCAGGGTGCAGCAGTCGGTGGTGTGGAGACGATCGGGGTGCGTAGCGAGGTGGTGGAGGTGAGAAAGAGGCTGACTGTGAGGTTGCTGTTGACGAGGCGTTCGGAGGTTGAAGGCAGAAGCAGCGAATGCGGTGAGGTGGAGAGGAAGAAGACGACCGAGAGGAGGAGGGTTGTGTGGTCGCACGAGGAGAAGCTTGGGTGTTGGTTGTAGGTTTTGAAGCAGTCATCGATGGAACCAAGGCGCTCGGAGGTGGGTGCGAGGTCGGAGATAGGAGCAGTGATCAAGGTGTTGCTGTTGAAGGGGGGGGGATGACGACGAGGCAATGGGGGCGAGGAAGCGAGATGCTGGCAGTTGCGCACTGGTGATGGCAAGGCAGCGAGCAGGAGGAGGAGGAGGGCGATGAGTTCTCTGTTACGGAACAGAGGAAGCGAGAGAGAGAGAGAGAGAGAGAGAGAGAGAGAGAGAGAGAGAGAGAGAGAGAGAGAGAGAGAGTCTAATAATATAATAATATTATAAAATGATAATGGGGTAGTTAAGGAGAGTGAGGGATTAATGAGTAGTTAATGAAATAATGGAGGAGATTAAGGAGGGGGTGGAGTTGTGTGTGCAGTTGAGAGAGTGGGGAACGTGAGAGGGGTTTGATCTGGTCAATAGGCATGTAATAGGAGAACTGGGTTTGAGTTAAATAGTTATGGGTTTGGGCTTCACAAAAGAATCAAATTAATTTATAGGATGTGCTAACATTGGGCTTTTAGAATAATAATAATAATAATAATAATAATAATAATAATAATAATAAAATCAAACCGGTTTGGGCTTCCAATATAATGAAGAAATACACAATTTTTGGGTGGGTTTTAGGTTCACAAAATTAATAGGGTTGGGCTTGGATGTTTGTAAATAAATCTGATTGGGCTTGGATGTTTGTAAATAAATCAAATAATCAATTAAATAATTTTATCGTATGAATTCGGATTTGGATTCAAACAAAATAATCGAATATCGAGAGGATGCAATTGTGTTCAAGAGAATAACAATATACATATATATATATTCCAGGTAATTGGAATATAAGAATTGAAGAAGAGACAAGAAATACGGGTAAAAATCCGTACAATTAGGAATGTGGGTTACACATCTATGCAAGAAAGTATTTTGGACCGGCATGTTGAATAGCCAACGGGTTGAGTCTATGCATTCTTCCTTGAAGCATCTTACAGAGAAGAGGTACTACTTACATGAATTTACCGTCATCTTCAATCGATTCATTGGAAGGCAAAGACACGATGATAACGAAAACCATCGTAATCGACAGAAGAGGCCGGAATTGAAGACCCAATGGGCTTTGGAAGAACAAATGATGAGAATCTACATATTGAAGATTTTCTACAAATTCCAAAAAAATTTACAAAATATCTTATTATATAATGTGACTTTCATTGCCAATCTTGACACACCAGATAGTTCAACTTTTCATGTGATGTTTTGTGGAGAATCAAAATTGGCAAGGTTGATTAAATTATGCAAACTTCGTCCAATGGCTACTTGTAATTGTTTAATGTTCGAATTCGTAGACATTCCTTGCAAATATATTTCGACTATGGCTGCCAAGGAAGTGGTGAGGACTGTCATCACACCTACTATGGAGATGGAGGAACGTGGTAATCGACTCCACTATAGTGTGGTGGCGTCGGTGGCATTTGGCAACCCGAAGGAGGATACTATCAGAACGAACTATTGTAGAGGTGGCCGAAAATGCCTGAGCGGGATTGGACCATTAAGAGATTGAAAGACGATGCATTTATTATTCCGTGTTCATCGGAGTCTAGGGTTCAAATGGTTCTGAGCAAGAAGTCATTTTCTGGAGATGGTTTTGCCGTTGTGCTCTCACGGTGGAACCTCAAATTCGGGGAGTTCAAGAGGGAGCGGCTCATGTCCAAATGGCTTTTAGAGTCTAACTTCCTAGCTGAGTGTTGGAGCAAAGAGGGGTTCCAAAGTTTGATCCAATCTTTCTGATGGGTCGAAGAGCTCGACCACGCCACAAAATTCCTCAAAAGATTAGATTTGGCACGAATTCGAGTGAGTTCGCTCAATGGTATGGTGACTCCTTCGTCGATATTCACCATCTACAAGGGGAAGTCTTACCTAGTCGGTGTTCATGCGGAGGTGAAGAGGTTCGTGCCGGTATATCGGTCGTCGGAGGATGAGGCAGCTGCAGCGCTCAATTCCAGAGTTGTGATAAATTTGAGTTTGGCGGAGGTAGAAGATGATCACATGCCGTTGGATGGGGGTCCAGCAATGGTCGAGATCAAAAGTTTTTTAAACAAGGGGATTTTGGAGGTAAATGACGTGGAGGAGAGAAGCAGACCGGTTTCGAAGTCTGTGGGTCCATTGGGTCACGTGCCTAATCGAGGGAAAGGTGGAATGGGTGACGGGGTTAGAGTGAGGTCAATTCGGAGCAGAGCGCTTCTCGAGCTCCGCGAGTGCGGCCTCTTCGGTGGTTGGTACAACACGAGGTAGTCAGGTACGAGGGTGCGGCTGAGGGTGTAGTTCAGATAGGGGGAAGCTTCTTCGATTTTCATGCAGGTGTAGAAATCCATGCAAGAGGCCTTTGTACAATTTTTGAGGGGAGATGATAGTTCACTCTCTAGGGAGAAAATTGACTCTTGGGCTTCTTTGCTTAGGGCTTATTCTCATGGGCCGCCCCGAGCCATCATAGAGAAGACAAATTGTGGCAGGTCTAATTTTAATAGGGAAGTCAAGTCGAGAGAGAAGGAACTGGAGCCTATGAGACTGGCCCTATCTGAAGAAGGCTACTCTAATGAGCCTACTTTATCTCGTTCTGTTAGGCATGAAAATCTGGGGGATTTATTGGTGTCTCAGTCTAGAAAGAGGAATTATGAGAGTGAAGAGGATAGAGCCAGTGTTGAAGCTGATCGAGATTCTGTAAGTGAGACGGTGAAAGTAAGTTTTGATTCCCCCAATGATGACGACTTGATTGACGTGCTTAACAACATTGAAAAGGAGTCTCCCCTCACTATTGCTGCAAGAGCATGGGACATCGAGAGAGAGGGTAAATTGGAGGCCTCCCCTCCTTTTAGAAGAGAAATATCCAGTAAAGGGAAAGGGAAAGAAAAGGTTGTAGAGGACCTCAGGCGCAGCTCGCTTCAAAGGAAAAAGCATGGGGACCGCCCGATCTCCAAAGATGACCTGATTACCTCAGCAGTCAAACTTAAAGCTCCCAGTTCAGCCTTCGCAGGTGAGTCAAGCTATAATTATGCAATTATTGATTTCATTCCTGATTCCATGTTAATTAGTTTAGCCAAGGTTTGTAAAGTTTATTTGGGTAGTGACTCTTCGTCCCAACTAGATTGTGCTAAGAAAATTAGAGACTGGGTGAAATGCCCCAGCAACTAGTGTTATTCTTGGCACCCGAGAGACCCATGTCTAGTTGTCCAATGGAATACGTCTTTTGGAATGTTAGAGGGTTAAATTGTAGCAAGAAACATAGGATTGTGAGAGAGACACTGTCTTATCACCACCCCTCAGTGATAGGACTGTGTGAGACTAAGTTGGTTTACCAAGATTCAGATTTGCTTGACAGGCTTATAGGAACTGGGAATGGTGTTGTAAACCATCTCGGGGTCAAGCGGGAGGGATCTCTGTGGGGTACAATGCTGACATCTTTGAGTGCCTTGATGTTTTCATCGGAGAATTTTCTATATCCTTGAGACTTAAAGCTAAGAGTGATGATTTTGTGCAAATTTTTTCAATGGTCTATGGTCCTAATGGTGCAGTTGAGCGGTCATCGTTTTGGGCTGAACTCGATGATATTCACAATAAGTGGGGAGATGGTGGATTATTGGGGAGGACTTCAATATCACATGCTTCGCGGATGAGCACTTAGGTAGAGGGTGTAGCCAGGCAGAGAGAGCTATCTTCAATAGGGTCATCAACTTGTTAGAGTTACGTGAGCTTCATTTCTCTGATCGTGAATTTACTTGGTCGACTATGCACGATAGTTCCATTTTGGCCAAATTAGATCGGATTTTTGTGATGCATGATTGGGAAGTTCATTTCCCCCTAGCTGCGGCTAGGACGCCCATTAGACGCACATCCGATCACGTTCCTTTGATTCTCTCCTCTGGTGGGTAGAACCGATCCAAATTCAGTTTGTTCCGATTTGAGAAAGCTTGGCTTCGTAACGTTAACCTTCGCACCATTGTTGAGAACTCTTGGAATGTACCTATTGAGAGTAGAGAGTGTAACACCTCGCAAAATTGGAAATGACAATTTTGCCCTCGTGTGTTACGCAGTGTATTTTTTACCATTACTGGTAATATTTGTAACGTGTTTTCATTACGTATTGTGATTTCTGACTATTTATGCATTTTCCGTATATTTTATCCTATTTAAATCAACTAAAATATTAAATCTCAATCTTTGCATTTCTACGTGGTTTTTACGTGTTTTTGATGTACGTATCGATTACGTATTTTTCCACTGTTACGTGTAATATTTTCTGTGTGTTTTAATTATTTATTTTAGGTATTCAAATCTATTTTATAAAACGGAAATTCATTTTTCTTGCATTTTTGATCTAAATACTTTTGTACGTGTAATGCACGTGTTTTCTATGTACGTAGCAATTACGTCGTGGAATATATAAAATTAATAAATATATTTTCTTATGTTGTTTTTAAATATATTTCAATAATTTTCCATTGATATATTTGATTCCGTATTTTGATATTTTACATGCGACGCACATATTTATTTTGGTATGCGTATTTGAGCGTATCCGTTTTCAAAATAAATTTTGGAGAGTGCGTATGTTTATTTTATTTTTGCATGAAACATTATTAAACAAATTTTTACGTACATATTCTGTATATATATAGTTTATGTTTTTAAATAATTAATTTGAGAGTGTATGTGCACTAGTGCTCAACACGTGCACGTGTGTGCACTCCAAAAGACTTTGGTCGGTTATGGGAGAAAGAGAGACCGGGAGTTGAGAAGATGGAGAGTTGGAGAAAGTGGGTGAGTGGAGTTATGGAGAGCAGTTATTACTCAATTCTCTATTAAAGACTCTATACAATACCCCTAATATCTTACCTTTCTCTTCATCTCCTCCCCACCTCCTTTTCCCTGTGCTCTGCCGAAAACCCCCCATCAGCATGTCCTTTTGCTTCTCCACCCTACTCCCATGCATATATATATCTATATAATAAAATACAAAGAAAGCTATCAAGTGGCTCTCCTTCAATCCCTCTAAAGATCAAAGGCCTAGATCTAATCTTACAAAATATATTTTTTTCCCAAAAAATTTTTCCCAAAACTCAAATTCAAATCTCCCACCCAAAACAACTCTTATTTTTTTTTTTCTCTCTTTCTCCCTCCCTCTTCTATTCAAAAAATTAAGAAAATAAAAATTTAAAAACTTCAAAAATAATTCAAAAAAATTCAAAAAAATCATATAATATGTTTTTGCTCTTTGTTTGTTACTTCAATTAATTTGCTAGACCTCCAAAACTATTTTATATAATGAAACAAGGTGCACCGTTCCGAAGACGTGCCGTAGGCACGTGTCAACGGGCAAACCTAGTATATATATATATATATATATATATATATATATATATATATATATATATATATGTACAAGAATCCATGTGTACTTATACCCTTCAATAATCATGTCTTAAACTTAAATATTCTCACCTTCAACATGTGTACTTATACCCTTCAATAATCATGTCTTAAACTTAAATATTCTCACCTTCAACTTATTCACAATGTCTTATCTAGTATCAAAACAATATTTCTTTTCATGAAGATACTTAAGTCTTATTAGCAATTTGAAGCTCATATAACAATTCATATCTCAACCCACATCAAGTAATTCGTTCAAACGAAGTATCAGAAAACTCTAAAAATATCAGTTGGAGCAGTAGCAGTCGACTTCATAGGGTGATCAGTCGACTGTTCCGCGTGAAATCCAAACTCAAGAAATCCATCGATCAGAGTAGAGACAGTCGACTGTGTACTGTAGCCAGTCAACTGTCATGCGCAAAATACAACTCAAGAAAACATAATTTAGAGTAGTGACAGTCGACTGTGACAAAGAGTAAGTCGACTGTCCCGCACGAAAAATCCAAAACTCAGAGAACACTACAGTCAGTTTCGCGACGGTCGACTGTCGAAACTTACCAGTCGACTGTCACACCTACAGACTGCAGTATTTGGGTTTGTGCAAATTATTTCCAAATGGAGTTTACTTGAAAACCGTGGTTCCCGATTTCCAAATTTATATTTTAGACATAGTATCTATATTTTGAATTATTTCCTTCTCTTTTATGAACATGAATTTCATTGCTTCCTTTTTAATCAAAAATAGCATGTTATATCTCTTACAAATAATTTAAAAGAAATGATTCTTTAGCGCCCCGGATCCCCATTATCGGACATCCATGACACAACCAGTGTCACGCCCCGCTTCCCAAAATACAGAAATACGAGCACGCGACTGAGGCCCAACGAATGATGCGAATAAACCATTTATAAGCTGTACAGGTAACTCAACAACAAGATAGTAAAAGAAACCACGCAAGCATGTAAAATCACAATAGGAGAACAAAAGTACATGACATAGTCCATAACATAACCAACAGCTGGAAATAAAAACATAGTTATGGGTCAAACATGCCCAGATTACAATAAAGAGTAGCATAAAATAAAACTTGAACTAAAGCAACATGAAAAATAAACAAGACTAAAACACTTAATCAGCAACACCTTCTGGTAACTCTCCATCCGGACCTGCAAGTACATTATACGAAGAAAAAAAAACAAGAAGACGCCTGTTAATGCAAGTCACGGGCCGCAAGTGGTACAAGCTATGGGGAGAAGTATAAAAATAAAACAAGAAGCAGGAAAGAGATTATGGAGTCAAGAATCATGTAATAGGAGAAATATAGCATGTAAACAGGATCAAGAACAAGACATCATGAAACAAGTGGCATGTAAACAAGTAATCAAGTAAATAAGTCAACAAGAACATGTAACATGTAATTGGATCATGCAAGTGTACGTGTTTATCTTATGTCTAATGTTTAATTCTATCTAGGTAGCACTTCATGCATCCATCCTTTTACTACATGGTTGCTACATACAATCAGTTACGTTTAGGCCTAGTGGTGGATTCTATAGACCACGTACTCGGGAAAAAACATGTAAATTGTATCTTGTACGTGCAATGTTAAACATGTAAATTGTAAAATTGTAACGTGAAATATGTAAACTTGTAATCAGGTAATGGATTCTAGAGGCGGCCCCCATAGATTCTAGAGGTGGCCCCCGTCAACCCCTGACGTGGCACTTAGTTCTACGTGGCACTTAGTTCCATATAATTTGTAATCATGGGAAACACGGGCCTCCTTTCGAGTACACTTACCTATATTGTCCACTACTATGGTCCTTACCCTTATACCCCGGTTTGTTACTTTTATTAATTTTAATCAACAATAACAAGATATCATATAACTACTATCACGGGCAAAACAATCATGCACATAATCATGTATAATCCTATGATTATATATGTGTGTATCAATCGTGTTCATGTAATGCATATGATCATGTAGGAATACGGGATCAACTGATTTTGTATAATAACATATTTCAAGCCTAAATCGATGAATGCGAATTAGATTTTTTAACGGATAGTCAAGGAATGTACTTGCGATATTTTTCAAAAGAAGCTTGTACGAGAACAAACGAGTTGTACAAGAGGATACTTGTGTGATAACTGACGACGATGAAGACGAAGCAAGAACAAGAATAACGGGAACGGATCCCGGGGCACGAACACAACCACAACGAACGGATCATGACCAATCACGAACACACGATCCCGAACAAGATGAAGATGATCGAGATCACAAACACAATCGAACGATTGAGATCGAAGATCAAGATCAAGATGATCGGATCAGATCGGACGATCAGATTCCCTGATGATGAAGATAATGATGAAAATCAAGATCGATCGATTGAATAGCTGCGATCAAAGGATGTTGATGATCATCATGATTGTGACGATCAAGAAGAGATCGGATGGCTAGGATCTAATTGGATGATCAAGAGGAGATCGACGGTCCACATCTAATCAAGCATGATGATGATCATGATCACATCAGATCGGATGGATCAGATCGAAGATATCAAGATCAGATGAGATCAAGGTGATCGGCGATCGGACGGCCCATAACACACTTGATCAAACCCAAACAAACACCAACAACACCCAAACAGCAACAAAGTAATCTCCCTTCTCCAAAATAGCAAACACCCCAACCCAATTCCCTACTCCACAACACCAAACACCAAAACAAACCAACACCCCAACAAACTAATCTAATAACCCAACTCCAAACAGAAAACTCCAAAACACCGATCAGATCCCCCACACGACACCAAACAGCAACAAAAACACACACCCCTGCTCTCCTTCTACTTACACAATAGTACACCCAAAAGACATTGACAGAGAGTGAGAGATGGCGGGAGTGGGCGGCGACGGGGACTGGCGGTGCTGGCGGCAAGGTGAACAGGCGGCGCGACTGGGCGGCAATGGCGGAGGTCGCTGAGGTGGTGGTGTGCTGGCGAGCGTGTAAAGCGATCAGCTGGGGCGAGGCTGCACGGCGGCATCGAAGGGAACGGCGGTGCTCGAGCTCAAAGCGAATAACGACGGTTGGGTCGAGCAGTGAGGGGACAGAGGCGCTCGATGGTGGTGCTTCGGGGTCTCAAGCGGGGATGGCAGGGATGAGCGGGAGGGGGGAGGCAGGCTGCGGCTGGCACAGTGATGGGGACGCACCGGCTAGGGGGCGTCGGAACAGGGGTGGCAAGGTGGCGGTTGGTGGAGCAATAGGGAGACGAGGGGAGCTCCGTTTTGGGTTTGGAAACAGAGGAAGTGAGAGAGAGCGAGAGGAAGAAGAAACAGATGGTGAGAGAGTGTTACTTGCTATTTTGATAACCATTACCCCGTATTTGTATCACACATTAATCTAAATGCCTAACAACCAATTATCGTTCAACCTATACACGTAAGACGTTCACACTCGTTACTGTCCTGGATCGTACTATGCTTTTTCGACCCCTTTTAGGTTAGAATCTGAACCCAAGCCCTGAACAGTAAATGTAGCTCTATATGTCTAAATGTCGATAGCCTCCGGAAATTTTGAATTCCGAATTACGGTCTAGGAGTTATTGCAGTTTTACTGCAGTTGTGTCGGTAGTCACAGATTCACAAAACTGCTGCACATCTTTAGCTTGCAAATTAATTTAACTATGTTAACATTTTTTGACTTGAAATTTTATATGCTGTTGCTAGACACCCTATAGGAAATCCCCAAATTTTCTCAGAATTTATTTGTAATGTTTCAACCCAGTTTCACATGTTTAAACTTAGATTCACAAATTCTGCCTGAACACATTAGCAATGTAGTTCGCTGTTTTGACACATGTTACCACAACTTTCATGTACCTTAATTATATGCGTTGGAACTGAAAAAGAGTCTAGTTTCTAGACCTCCTGACAGATCCACTTTTGCTATCTCGTAGCAACGGGAATCATAGTTTTGGTATAGCAATGTCGTGCAGTCCAGATTTGAGATTTCCGTTGTTCTTGATATTTTGATTAGTGTTGACCCTCAAATATGCTATATAAATATCTCAAATTTGTTCCATATCCATGATTATGATTTCTTGCCTTTTTTTACACACTTGCATGCTTACTTGATAAAAATTAATAAAAGTAACAAGCCGGGGTTTAAGGGAAAGACCATAGTAGTGGACAATATAGGTAAGTGTACTCGGAAGGGGGCCCGTGTTTTCCATTACTTGGTTCATGAATTTGTTGTATCTTGATCGATTCATGGATCCAGTTACTTGGCTCATGAACTTGTTTGATTCATGAACCCATTGTGTGGTTCTTGAACTTGTTAGTGGATTCGCGAACTTGTTTCGTGAACTTGTTATTTATTTTCCGATTCATGAACCATGACTTGCTTGATACTTAATACCTGAGTACGCCGCCCTATTGACTCCATTACTAGGCCTAAACGAAACTGTATTGACTGTAGCAATCATGTAGTAAAAGGATGGATGCATGAAGTGCTACCTAGATAGTAATAACTATAAAACTTGAAACATGAAACTTGAACTTGATACATGTTTACTTGATACTTGATAACATGTTACATGAGACTTGATACTTGAATGTAGTACTTGACACTTGCAACTTGATACTCGTACTTGACAACTCGACATTAGACTTGAGAATTGTTACCCAACACTTGTACTTGATGCCTGTCACTTGAGGTTAGATACCCCTACATGTTCACTTGTCACTTGCTCCGCTATTAGTATTTGTTATCCAGCCTGTTCACTTGAGTTGTCCTCCTTCCTAGCTAGTTCTTGGATTTCCACTACTTGTTGTATTCCTGTTACATTCTTGATTCCAATTCTTATTCCACATTACTTGTACTCGTTTTTACTATTTGTGGCCCTAACTTGCACTAAGGGCATTTTCTCTAGTTTTTCCCTATTTTTTTTCTTTTATATTTTATTAAACAGACTTTGGAGACGTGCTACCTGCTGGAATTGGTGAGCAGAGGTTTTAGTCTTCAAGTGGAGAAAAGACTTGCTTAGATTATTTGTTTTTCTTGAGTTATTTAAATTCTTGTTACTTAGACTTGTAACGGGCTTATGTTTCCGAGTTTTAATTTGGTCCAGACTTGAAACTATTTGAATATTATTATTGTGTTTCAATTGTTTTTGTTGCTAATAAATTATTCATGCATGCTTGGTTACATATATTGTAATACCCTGATTTTTCAAATACATGAAAGATTATTTATTTTTACATATGGTATGCTTGTGTAGCATGTTGACTATTATTTCTCAACATGATGAATAAAGTGTATTGTTTTCTATAAAACATTTTCTTAAAGCCCAATGTTAATTTGCTTATTTTCTTTTTAAAGTATTTATTTTGGCCCAAATGGATTTAAGCCCATAAATTTAACTTTTATTATTTCCTACAACTTGTTTTGTGTAACACTTTTTATATAAGAAACTTATTATCTTTGTACAAGTTTTATTTAGTGTGGGTTGTGCATGCACGTGCATCTCGCATACACGTGCATTGAGCACCCTTCCTTTGTGGCCGGATGTGAGTAGGGTAGTGGGATAGATCATGGGTGGTTATTTTGTGAAGTGTGGGTAGTTTCTCAACCCCCTAATGCATCCTAACCTTTGATCTCATAACTCCCCAATAAATCCTAGCCCTCTATTCTACTTATTTCCTAGTATAAATACCCCTCCCATTTCCCTATCTCTTTTACACTAAGATTGTCTTTATTAAGAGAGGTATTTGTGAGTTGTGTGTGTGCTTTTCTGTGGAGGCCGAGTAGCACTCTGAAGGTTCGGTGTGGAGCAAAGGAGCAAGGTGCAAGGAACAAGGAGGCGTTCACTATATTGAGGAGCTTTTGCGGGATTTCGATTATTTCTTCATATAAGGTGGGTGTTTCTCAGGACTTTTAATGTAGGAGTTATACCATGATTATTATGATTGCTACCATGTTATAACAAGTAAATTGAATGCATTAGAAATTGCTTGAACATGCTGTTGATAATAAGAACGAAAGTGTCGGTACAGTCGACTGTTGCATGAACCAGTCGACTGGTACGAGACAATTATTTTTCATGATGTGGGAATAAACATATGTGCAAATAGACGTAATCGTGTGATCACTAATTTTTACATTTTCCCTATGACACATATGATGGAGGGAAGGTAAATGGATTAAAAGAACTAGCGATGATTGACAAAACTAAGAATTGTCGGTGCAGTCGACTGGCAAGGGGTTCAGCCGACTGGTGCCTTGATTTAAGCATGACTATTTGGAAATTCCATGAAATAAGATATTCCATTATGTTGACATAGTATAATGACTTGAGATTTATATCTTCATCTTCGTAAGAAAGTTATGAATAGTGTGAGTGCATGCTTAGAGTGTTTTCCTTAAAGAAAAGAACATATTAGTAAATTGAAATTCCATGCTACCATGTTACTGAACAAGTAAGAAGTGTGGTGTCTATAAAATATGAATGTATGTATGCTGTGATGAAAGTGCATATGAGAATGGTTGGAAACATAATCTCTGTTTTGGAATTAAGAAACTGACCAGTCGACTTAGTGCGTGTAGCCAGTCGACTGAGCTGAACATGGAAATGTACTATTAGAGGATCCCAGAACAGACGACTGATGGATGAACAGTCGACTGTCATGTGGATGACACTGTGAACATGAAAGGTTGCGGGACAGCCGACTGACTGTGGGCAGCAGTCGACTATCCCCAGTATTTATGATGAACCTGTATTGACTGTATGAGTCGACTGGTGTCCTTCCAAGTCGACTGTACAGAGTGAACTTTGGTATGTATGAGATTTCATTTTATTTATTGCTGTTGGAAGTTGTGAACTTTATGATCGAATTCTATGAACTCTTTTTATGACTGTGTGGATTTATGTAAAATGAATCATAAATGGGAATTGAGAATTAAATGAATATGAAAGGCTAAAATCATGATGAGAAAGTCCGTGAAACTCTAAATGAATGATGAGCTGAAAGTGCTCAATTGGAAGTTGTGAATTGTAAATTGAAACCAAGAGTAGCTAAGTCTCCCCCGGCAGTGAAATGGATGAAATGAAATGAGAATTGAAAGACCAAGGTTGGTCATGTACTGAAATGAAATGATAAGTCCGGTTTGGTGGAGAGGCTAACTCTAGAGCTTTGATTTGTATTCATGATTCTAATATTTAGTACATAGTGAAGAGGTGATGAAAGTGAGAGAAAAACATAAGTATGAGAACTAGGATTTACAGTGCGAGTGTGTGAGCCGCAGAATGCATGCTTGATGAGTCAAGACATGGCGCGGGCACAACTCAGAATGATCGGACCTTAGTCACGCTCATGGGATGTTTTGGTGACTGCATTAGGATTGTGTTTAGGGAGGAGGCTGAATTACCGCAGAATGCATGCTTGATGAGTCAAGACATGGCGCGGAATTCTACTCCAGGAGCCAGGATACATGCTTGTACTCATAGAATCATCTAGGATACTCACTGTAATTACAGAAGTAGAGTAAGTCATGGCGAGGGATTGAACCCTACAAAAATGAAGAACGGTTAAGAGGCTTGCCCTCGGACCTATGTAGTATTGGATGCATAGAATCCGAACAAGTGTGCATTAGTGTCATGTAAATTAAATAATTGCATTAAGGATTAAGTGCACAATCACGACACGACATCTTTAAGAGTTCCCTTTGATTTATATGCTTATATTGAACAAGTTTGTGATTGTTAAGAAATGAGATTCGTTATACTATTTCTGGCATAGAGAGGATGGCCATGTATAATTATCGTCGGTTGAATAAACTGACGTACCCACAGTTTGTATGCAGGTAATTACATGAGTAAAGAGGAATGGATGCATAAGATTGTACCAAGTTGTTGTACATTTATTTAATTGTTGTATTTTACTTCCGCTGTGCAAAAGAAAAGTGTAATATTGATGTAACTATGATGTATGAAGAAAATTTGAATTTCCTTGTAAAATTGTACTAAAGAAAGTGAAAAGATCCTGTAGAACATCTCGAATTCAGTGATTTGGGATTCGGGGCGTTACATATATATCTTGTTATGTTCTTGTTGTGATGCTGAGTCGATCCTACAACTTATGGATGATATTAAAATTATTCGCTGGGCTTCATCACGCACTCGTATTCCGTGTTTTTGGGAAGCGGGGCGTGAAAAGGTTTTTAGTGGTATCAGAGCTCAGGTTTGGCTAATGTGTTAGTTTGACTAATACATTAGACAGACTTGACTCAATCAGGATTAACTCAACATTAAACAGGCCATGCAACCACATGAATAATTTGATAATCAACTCGATCTGGACACAAGTCTTATCCCTTCCATTTTGATCCCTTCATATTCAATTCTTTGATTTCTTGTTTCCTCCCTTCTCTTGCAGTCATCCTGATTTGTTGATTCCTTATTGGGTACAATTTATTCTTTTCGTACCCATATTCTTTTGATTCCGGTACAAGCGATCTCTTATTTTCTACTTGCCTCGTTGATCCCTTCTTATTTCAGCTCGTGTGTCGTTCATTGCTTTCCCTGCCTTGCATTCATTTTTATTTGTTGATTCATATTGAGTATCATGTTGGTTATTTCTTTCCTTCTCTATTCTCTTCAATTCCGATCTTGCCCCTCGTCCTTCTTCCTTCGTATTCAATTCCTTAATTTTCTTTTGTCCTTTCTAGTCGTCCTCCTCTTTAACTCCTTATTGGGTGTAGCTTCGTTTTTCTCCTACCTATTTTTCTCTTTATAATTATTTTTTCGAATTCCTTCTATATTTTGATTAATAATTGTTATAGTTATTTTCGATCTTCTATAAAAATGTTTCTCAACAAAGATTTTGTTATTCCGAACAATAGTGTATTTTAACTTCACTTTCCATTTTTGAACGACTATATATTTCTACTGGATTATTTTGATTAGACAAATTCTTATTTTGTTGTATAATGCTATTATTACTACTATTATTATTATTGCTATTATTTTCATTATCATCACTAGTATTATTATTGTTGTTACTACCATTGATATTCGTATTGTTGTTTTCATTATTTTATTATTATTGTTAATATTAAATTACTACCACAAAAATGTTGGGCCAAACTATATTTTGCCTTGCATTATTACTTTTACTAGTGTTGTTAATATTTTAATATTAATGTTGTTATTATTATTATTATTATTATTATTATTATTGTTATCATTCTTTTTGCGATTACTGTTATTATTATTGTTATGATCTTTGTTATTATCATTGTTATTCTTATTGTTATTAGTATCGATATTTTGTTATTATTATTGTTTTTGGTATTATTATTTTTATCGTTACTATTATTATTATTATTAATTTGTTTTGAGCCTGAGCATGCTCAATTTTATATACATTTCACCACTTCGGTGCAACCTAATGTCGAGATGGCAAATATGCAACTCGATGTCAATGGGGGCAAAGTGCAACTGAATATCGGGGAGGCAAAATGTGCAACCGAATATCCAAACGGCAACCTGCAACCTGATATCGTGAAGGCAAATATACAACTTGATGTTAAGGAGGCAAGATTTTCTACCTGTTTTCTAATCGATATTTCAAGACAATTTTTTTTACTTATATAATGAAACTAAAGGTAAAGAAATATTTCCTTTATGACATCTTGTTTACACTGTTACACCTTATGTTTCCATACGATTTGAACTCGTATAGTTGATTTTACTCTATTTTGTGTATAAGATTATTATTGCTATTATTATTATTGCTATTGCTTTTCGTTATTATTTTTGGTATTGTTATCATTATTATTATTTCTATTGCTGTTATTATTATTGTGTTCATTATCTTTATTGTTATTACTTCTATTATTGTTACTGTCATTTTATTATTACTGATACTATTATTATTATTATTGCTATTGTGTTCGTTATTATTATTATTGGTGTTGTTATTATTATTGTTATTACTATTTCTATTATTACTGCATTATTTTTATGAATATGTTAAGTCCAACACTGTCGTGTATGTATTGTCATTATTATCGGTATTGTTGATATTTTTTATTTTATTATATTATTATTATTACCTGTATGATTATGATAATTTTGATTATTGTTATTATTATTGTTATTATTATTATTTTATTATTATCATTGTTATAATTAGTTTTTATTGTTATTATTATTGTTCTATTACTATTGATATTATTATCATTGATATTTGTTGTTGTTATTATTTCTTTTAAAGCCATTAGTTTTAATATGTATTATATCTGTTAATTATTTAGATTGAAGCTCAAGCTTTATATTCACTTTGCATTATTGCTTATCTCTATTGGAGCCCATACTCTCTTTGACCCCGGTGTCTCATTCTTTTCTTCCTGCTCGGATCGTCGCTTAGTGTCACGTGGTCTACAATGACATGTCTGGAGCTTGGAACGTCACCATCAGAGTGGCGCAACGGAAGCGTGTGGGCATAACCCATAGGTCCCAGGATCCTCTCGTTGCTTCTCCTCCATTGTATTGTTTGTTTGTTCCATTCCTTGCATTTGTCTTCATCCGTTGACGCATTGCTTGGTTCATCTTTTCCTTGTCCATCCTTTCTTCAATTCCAGCTCTTCCTATTCCTTCAACTCCTTGCTTTATTATCTTGCAAATCTTCTGGTGTTATTCTTCATTTTTTTAATACCGGTTATTTCTTTCTTGCATTCCATTTTGCCATCATGCCCACATTCATTATTTGATTCAATTCTTCCCTATCCATTCTCTCTTTGATTTAAGTTTTACCTACTCCCTATCTTATTTTGTTATCTTGTATTGTTCTTTATTTTTGATACTGTTTATTCTCTTCCATGTCTTCCATTTGACTTCATTGTTATCCACTTCCTTCTTTTTTGGTATTGCCACTGTTATATTTGTTCCCCATTATCCCTCTGCTTGTTACCCTTTCCCCCAGTTTGTTTTTGTCCCGTCCTATGTACTGCTGAAGCAAATTTCGAGGATGAAATTTGCGTGTAAGGTGGGTAGGATTTGTAACTCCTATTTCCCGTATCTGTATTTTTTTTTCTACTGTATTTTCATTTCTGGTACTCTTGTATTCAATTTGAGATCCTGTATTCTGATTCTGTTCGAATAAAATCGTTATTTTGTTTCAACTCAATTTTTTGTGCCTATATCTAATTCAATTGTATTGTTCATTCTACTCTTTTTGTGTCGTTCTTCATGTAGAAATGGACTATTATTCGATCTATCTCTTTTCTCCCATTTTTAATGAATTTTCACTAAATCCTTAGTTGGATCCCCCTCAAACCCGATAGCCTAATACCCTATAACCCAAACCCTATCTATATAAACCCTAATCTCTATTAACCCTAACCTCAACCTAAACACTGTTTTACCCTAACTAAACAGCCGCCTACCCTCTCCTTCAACCTCCCGCTCCTTTCGCATCTTTCCCCGGCTCCTTCTCCCTCGTCAACACCAATGCCCAAACCCATATCGCCATTATCCTCCGCCTTTACCATCGCCAGCCTCCTCCACCCATCGCCTCGCTGCCATCTTCTCATCCCCTCGACCTCCTCTCCGATCACCATCGTCAACCAAACACCTCGACCCCATTACCATTTCTCCCCTCCCCTATTTTTGAACCCAGAACAGAGCATCACCGCTCCTCGACGCATGCCGCCTGCGAAGCCAGCCATCGACACCCCTGCGCTGTCTCCACCCCGGTGCACCCCCTCTCCTCCCTCGACGCTCGAGCCATCGCCATCTTCACCTCTGTTTTACCATCAAAACAGAGCTCTTCGCTCCGAAGAACCCATCATCTGCGCTCCGACTGTCGACCACCCCCGGCGCTCCCCGCCGTCCGTCTCGTCGCCGCAGTCGCCTACAGTCCACTGCTCACGTCCACGGTCGAAGCCCTCACTATTGTCGCTGGGTTGATCTGAAGAAGAAGGGAGGAAGGAGGTGAAGGTTGCTGTTCAAATCCAGACCATTTGATCTCATCAAGATCAGATCTCAATATGATCTGATCCCAGCCATCAGATCACCATCAGATCAGATCTGGACCGTTTGGTCTCTTCGCGATTGAGATCCCCTCTTTGTGGTTGCTGTTTTGGCGTCCAGGGCAGATCCGATCGTGTGTGCTGTTTGCACGTGTTTCATACGTTCGTGCGTGTGTCCGTGCTTATGCCTCGCCTCTCAGGATTCTCATTCCGTATTGGTTCGTGTTCGGGTTCATCATCGTCATCAAGGCAAGCATTCATCTTGTACAATTTTTTGTTCTAATACAAGGGTTCAATTTGAAAATACCGCAAATAGTTAGTAGTTGTGACTCCTCATTGACTTGTCGTTGTTGATCAAATATTAATCCCCATCAATTTTATAATCTTAAGAGTCACAACAATTTTATTATTATACTATAACTACTTGGACTCATTTTAACCCCTAGTCACATGAACATATGAAATTAAGAACCCTAGACTTGTAGATGTGTGTTGTATCTTGGATGTGATGAACTTGCACCATTTTGAGTTGAGAAATAAATGTTACTTGCTATTTTGATAACCATTACCCCGTATATGTATCACACATTAATCTAGACGCCTAACAACCAATTGTCGTTCAACCTATACATGTAAAATGTTCACACTCGTTGCTGTTATGGATCTTACTATGCTGTTTCGACCCCTTTAAGGTTAGAATATGAACCCGAGCACTGAACAGTAAATGTAGCTCTAGATGTCTAGATATCGATAGCCTCTGAAATTTTTGAATTCCGAGTTACGGTCTAGTAGTTATCGCAGTTTTACTGCAGTTGTGTCGGTAGTCACAGATTCACAAAACTGCTGCATATTTTTAGTTTGTAAATTAATTTAACTATGTTAACAGTAAGCGTTTCACTTGAAATTTTATATGCTGTTGCTGGACACCCTATAGGACATCCCCAAATTTTCTCAGAATTTATTTGTAATGTTTCAACCCTGTTTCACATGTTTAAACTTAGATTCACAAATTCTGCCAGAACACATTAGCAGTGTAGTTCGCTGTTTTGACACATGTTACCACAACTTTCATGTACCTTAATTATATGCGTTGGAACCGGGCAGGAGTCTAGTTTCTAGGCCTCCTGACGGATCCACTCTTTCTATCTCGTAGCAACGGGAATCACAGTTTTGGTACAGCAACGTCGTGCTGTCTAGATTTGAGATTTCCGTTGTTCTTGATATTTTGATTAGTGTTGACCCTCAAATATGCTATATAAATATCTCAAACTTGTTCCATATCCATGATTATGATTTCTTGACTTGTTTCACACAGTTGCATGCTTGCTTGATAAAAATTAATAAAAGTAACAAGCCGGGGTTTAAGGGAAAGACCAAAGTAGTGGACAATATAGGTAAGTGTACTCGGAAGGGGGCCCGTGTTTTCCATTACTTGGTTCATAAACTTGTTGTATCTTGATCGATTCATGGAGCCAGTTACTTGGCTCATGAACTTGTTTGATTCATGAACCCATTGTGTGGTTCTTGAACTTGTTAGTGGATTCGCAAACTTGTTTCGTGAACTTGTTATTTATTTTCCAATTCATGAACCATGGCTTGCTTGATACTTGTTACCTGAGTACGCCGCCCTATAGACTCCATTACTAGGCCTAAACGAAACTGTATTGACTGTAGTAACCATGTAGTAAAAAGATGGATGCATGAAGTGCTATCTAGATAGTAATAACTATAAGACTTGAAACATGAAACTTGAACTTGATACATGTTTACTTGATACTTGATGACATGTTACATGAGACTTGATACTTGAATGTAGTACTTGACACTTGCAACTTGATACTCGTACTTGACAACTTGACATTAGATTTGAGAATTGTTACCTAACACTTGTACTTGATGCCCGTCACTTGAGGTTAGATAGCCCTACATGTTCACTTGTCACTTGCTCCACTATTAGTATTTGTTATCCAGCCTGTTCACTTGAGTTGTCCTCCTTGCTAGCTAGTTCTTGAATTTCCATTACTTGTTGTATTCCTGTTACATTCTTGATTCCAATTCTTGTTCCATATTACTTGTACTCGTTTTTACTATTTGTGGCCCTAAATTGCACTAAGGGCATTTTCTCTAGTTTTTCCCTATTTTTTTCTTTTATATTTTATTAAACAGACTTTGGAGACGTGCTACCTGCTGGAATTGGTGAGCAGAGGTTTTAGTTTTCAAGTGAAGAAAAGACTTGCTTAGATTATTTGTTTTTCTTGAGTTATTTAAATTCTTGTTACTTAGACTTGTAACGGGCTTATATTCTCGAGTTTTAACTTGTTCCAGACTTGAAACTATTCGAATATTATTATTGTGTTTCAATTATTTCTGTTGCTAATAAATTATTCATGCATGCTTGGTTACATATATATCTTGTTATGTTCTTGTTGTGATGCTGAGTCGATCCTACAGCTTATGGATGATGTTAAAATTATTCGCTGGGTTTCGTCACATACTCGTATTCCGTATTTTTGGGAAGCGGGGCGTGACAGAGAGAGAGAATGGGTGAAAGAGAATGAGGGAGAGAGAAAACAGGGAGGGGGAATTTATATAAATATATAATAATGATATAATAAAGAATAAAGTAATGTGGTGGTTGTTATTGTGAGTGGGGGTTATGGGGTTACGAAGAGTGGGGGATGTGAAGGGTTTTGTAAACGGATAGATGAATTTGGGTAGGGTAGGATAATGGGTTTGGGTTGCGATCCAATAGGATATGGGTTTGGGTTGTAACTTGGGCTTTGTATTTGGGCTTATGATAAATAATTAAACATTTGGGCTTGGGCTCAAAACATTTTAATAAATCAATTATGAGATTGGGCTCATAATAAACAAGTGGGTTAAAATAAAATAATAATAGTAATATTGGCTTCATAAAAGTAGTTTGAATAATATAATCAATTAAGAAATAATAGTTACAAGATATTAAGGATTTAAAATACGGAAAAATACATATTAATGGAAACAAGGGTCACAACCAGAATCTTTGCCTTCAAATGCATCTCAACACAGTAAATAATCCGGAAATTTAAACACTTTTATTGCCATCAGAGTTATTACATCAATAACTACAAATATCAATTTGTCCTTGAACAAGGAATACAAATTACATAACTTATTATAACTGATTAGAAAGAATATTCAAGCTCCTCTTGCTAAGCTGTCAGCTGTCTTCCAGATCGGCAATCGATTGGTTATTGCCAAAACTCCGCTGAGTGGTCTATCTGCCTCCCTGGGACTTGCCCCTCGGCTTGAGCCTTCTGCTGTGTGACTCTGATGTTCCTGCACCCGTTCGAAGGGTAGGCATGCACACTGCCACCCTACTTGGATGCCCTGCTGGTCTAGCTCTCCTGCTCTCTCGACCCGGTATCCAGCACCTAATTAATTAGGCACGTCAGTAATTCTATTGCCGCAATGCTGATAAGAAAACAACGATTCTCTAACTATCACACTCACAATTCATCTTGAATGGAAAAGAAACGTGTATTTTGATTTTCTAGTGTTCGTGTATACCATGACATGAAGTCTAATACAAAACACAGACTACAGAACAGTTGCACTTAATCTAATGTTAGCAATACTCTGGACACACATGCATCCCATACTATATGTGCCCCAGATCAAGCCGTTTCTCCAGTTTCAGGGATTTGAACCCTCGCTATGCAATGCATTCTAATTCGGTCCACTTCCTATTCCTAATAGTATGACATGGGACCCTTGATATGCTGCTGTATATCTGTAAGTTCGTCACAGCATTTGAGGGTGGTCCGATGTAGCAATGGTTGATGGAAATGGGATAGCGAGGGTTTCAGGGATTTCCATTAACCATTGCTACATCGGACCACCCTCAAAAGCTGTGAGGAACTTACAGATATACAGCAGCATATCCATTGTGCCGAAGATCCATTATGATCCGTTCGTGTCCACAACATAGAACATGACGGCCTCAAAGATCTAAAACCCCCTATCTGTCAGGAAATCGACATCCCGTTCTTACCATGGTACTTCAGAAATCAATAGTGCAAGATATGCATAGCAGCACGTATCCCTAATGATAGGAAGAGACAACCCATAGTTATCACCTCCTAGTGCCAGCTCTTAGAACGAGTCGGATTATAGGGAATCACCCCTAACACCAATTCGGTCTTCAAACGAAATAATAAAGGAAACCTAATCAATGCAATTTACTAAAAACAAGTTGTTACCCAAATCACACTCAGTGTCGATCAGCAATGTCAAGCCTATCTAGTCTGTCAAAACAACAATCATCACGGGAATCACATCCGTTGATTCCAATACATTCGTAGGTCATCGACCAAAATAATCCCGGCCCGTGACCCTCAGCGAGTAGTCCAACGGCGCCCAAAGGATGCAACATAATTGAATGAAGGTAAGCACACCCACAATCATCAATTCCTTACCATTGATAGACTCAAGCATCGAGACACCAAACACAAACCGACCAGAGCTATATCCCAACTCACTCATGTCCACCATGAGTACTAAGCACATGAACTTGTCTAAGTTCCAAATGAAATGCTAAAACATCTTAAAAAACATGATAGCTCATGATCACCACACTGTGGTATGCAAAAGGTTCCTCATTAATTGTCTGATGAAAAGTTCAAGAAATAGCAGTAGCTATAACTCAAGCTACGCTCCTCGGAATCCAATACAATCAGAATTTCTAGGAGGGTAGGAGTTCCACTGCAATCCCCTAGTGGAAGAATCCCTCAAATTCCTAAAGAACTCAAGTCCCCGAGCTAACTTAAGTTCGGAGTCAAACTAAACAGCAGGTTGCTAAACTTGCAACGTCCATAACTTCCAACATACAAGTCAGAATCGCTTGATACTACCCACTCTAGAAAGCTAAGATCCTAGTCTACAACTCTCCACTTGAATATTTTCTCAAATTCGATCATCTTGACACCATAAAAACCTCATACACTCTCAACTTGTATGTTCCTTCATGCACTCGCTGCACCTTTCCGACGCCATAAAAGTTTGCTCACTCATCGGAATTATGCGATTCCGGGTTCTATGGAAAGGTGGGAGTGTCTAATACAACTCTTAGTTAAACACATTCTCAGATTCAATCATTAAAGTCCACAAACACGACAAATTCCATGAGATGTGCAAACAGGGGAAAAGCTGACTTTTCAATAAACAGGGCTTCGACTAGACTAGATCTGCCATAGCCTTTGAAAAATCATAACTCTCAACCTAAAAACTGGAATTACAAAATTCCAGTTGGGTCAGAAAGCTATAACTCCCTACTACAAATCTCTAGTTGGTCAAATTTCCAAATTCTTATCAAATGATTCCAGAATTTTCCATCTTTGCAGACTAGTCAATTTGCACTAGGCTGAACCTAGTCCACTTTGAAATTCAAGAATAAATCAACCTTAAGTCCAAAGTTCATGAAATTTGAGATTCTTAATCCGAACATATACCATTCCATTTTGACCAAAATTCACATTTAGATTCATATCACACAATGGTTTATGACTCCTCAAACATAGCATATTTTTCAGCTGCTCTTTCAACAGGGTTTATACCACTATATACAGTTTATTTTTGAAATCCCATCAAATGACCTCAAAAATTCTAAAATTTAAGAATCACCAAAATAGATTCATACCATAAGATACTCCCAAAATTTCATAGCAATATCCTAAACACACAAGGAGTTATGGCCTTTTGAACTTCAGTCCAAACCACAGACAGATTCAGCTGCCACTTCCAGATCAGTCGCATTCTTCCAATTTTTTCGAGGCATCAAACGACCTCGGAAAATTATGAAATTTAAGAATATAGTTGTAGACACTTACAAGAGTGTCCACAAAAAATTCAGCTCAAAATTACCAGCCTACACTGAGTTACAAGGTCGGAAAGACACAGCAAAATTTCACACAGCAGCAACACTTCTGGCTGCTCACTGTCCTCAGTTGGGTCCAATGTTTGGGATATTAAATTGCTTCCAAATATTATGAAAAAAATCATGGATGTTCTAAATACATAGAAGAACAATTATCCAAAGTTTGAGCTCAAAGTTCCGATCCATTTGAGAGCAAGAAATTCCCAAACTTACCCTCACAAACAAGCTTCTTAACAAAAACTCATAAAATGAGTTGTTCTAATTATACAACTATCTTTACTTAGCAGGGCACTATCACATATGTTAATCAAAATTTCTTTAACTATTTCCACATGCTAAAAATTCACATACATATTAATACTAAAATTTTTAGAGTTAAGAGAATCACCCACTTGTAGTTTGCAAAAAAAATCTGTTTGCTCCTAGCCTTGCTTGCTTGCTTCAATTTTCTCCTTGCTCTTGAAGAACTTAGCCTCCTCGAATCCCCTACTACTCCACCCTACTACAACTCCCTATTCAAGAGACTCCACCTTTCTTCTTTTCCTTTTCTTTCTCCTCTCTTTATTTATTTATTTTTGAAACAAGAACAAGATAAGAAAATGAGCAAGATGAGAAAATGAGAAAAGATGAGAAGTGAATGAAGTGGGGTGCTTTATAAGAGATGGAGAGCTAGGGTTTTGTAGTGTTGTCCGGATTTGATAGAGGGCCAAGATGGCAGGGCTTGAGTTTAGTGGAGATTGGTGGTGAGATGAGATGTCAACACAATCTTCTAGAAGCTTTTTAGGATGTTTCTTAGAAGCTTCATGGAAATATCTTGGAAACTTCTCATTCCCCAAGTCAACTTACACATGGTGAAATATTTTCACTATTGGATCTTCATCAAGATCAAGCCATGATCACATGATGCTAGGGTTCCTAACCCTAGGTTAGGTCAAGGAACCCTAGGTCACCATACCCCAATTCTAACCCTTATGCACAATTCCAATCCACATTCAATTCAAGCTCTAGCTTAAAAAAATGAACAATATATGAAAATTAAAATCTATAAAAATATATGGTTTATAGAAATTAAAATTTTCTCCCGAAAATTGTCTAGTCAAAACAATCGGGACAAATCTACAGTTCAATCGAGAAGATATCCCGAGTTTATCTCATCGGGTTCAGAACAGCTCATATGTCTGAAATCTCCCAATTAAAGATGATAACTATTAGAAAAATATGTAATCATGCGCAATACTCAGACGTGCATAGATTACCCAAAAATAGTCATATGCTATATTGCGGGGTATTACAGATTCTATGTGTACCAATTCAATTTCATCAAAAATTTATTTTTTATCACAAGGGAAAATCTCAACAAGTGTTCTCACCATTATATATTTCTACATTTGTGAATTAACATGCATATATGGCCATAACTTATTATCGCTTTTTCTTACTTCTAATTAACATGTTAATAACAAAATTTTACTACTATTCGTTGTCAAATAATGGCATGGATTTGTTCTCTTTCTTTTTCTCATTTTCAACCAACATGATGACTATAACAAAATCTCTACAATTCATAAATAGCATGGATTTTTGTTTACTAATTATCACATCAACTTTATCATTACTACTCATGTAATAAATTAGCATGCATGTCTTAGGTTTAGAAAAATACAAGATTACCCACATCACATCAAATTGATCTATATTAATACTATCATATTCTAGCATGATCAACCTATGAATTAGAAAATATAGAGACCACCCACCTCTTATGAAGAATGAATAACCAAGAATGATGGGACTCCTAGCTCCTAGCTCCAATAAACACTCCTAGTCCTTCTCCTCCTAACAAGAGCTCTCCAATGCACAAGAACACTCTTCTTCTCTCTTTCTTTTCCTCTCTTTATTTTTGGTTAGTTTAGGTGTGAAATGAGAAGGAAACTAAGGTGTATTTATAGGACAAGGTGAGGGTTTAAAGTGCAAATTTATCCACCTAATAAATTACTCAACTCTTCATTATCCTAACCCCCATAACCTCCAACTCTTCACATCTCCACATCTTCAAAAACTCCAACCCCCAACTATCCATATGCAAAATCGGCCACCCCCTTCACTCTTCATCTACCACGTGCACGCGCTGTGCACTAGTGCACTCACATACACAATATTTAATACGATTTCTATAGTTCTAAACTGTGTATTAAAAGTTGTTACATATCATGTGTGAGTCCATGCACAACTTAAAAATAATATAATTAATGGGCTTATTTCATGGGCTTTCTTTTTAATTAATTAAGTAATTAGGCTAGTGAGCTTACCTTTTAATTAATCTAATGGGCTAGAATCCATCTTTAGGTCCATGGATTTAATAAAAGGCTAAATAAGAATGCTATGCATGAGAGTAAAAAAATAAAGATGGAAAAATTAGCACGTGCATCATACGTGCAAAAATTGAAAATGCATTATTTAATTAAAATAAAAATATGGGATGTTACAGCACTCCCTCCTTAGAATAGTTCCGTCCTCAGAACTACTCTTGAGAGTGAGAAGAATACAAAGAAAGAAAAGAAGAATTTACAAAAATTTTAGTTGAAAAGTTTAGGGTGATTTTTCATCATCTTTTCCTCTGATTCCCAAGTGGCCTCCTCAACAAATTGGTTCCTCCAAATTACCTTGACCATAGGTATTGTCTTGTTTCTCAAGATCTTCTCTCGACGATCCACAATCTCTACTGGGCGCTCTGCATAGCTCAAATCCAATTGCAAACCTTATGCCACTTCTAGCAAATGATGACTTGGATCCGGGATATAACCTCATAACATAGACACATGAAAGACATTGTGCACTTGGGCCAACTCTTCTGTTAATTCTAACCGATAAGCTATCTTTCCAATTCTTTTTACAACATCTTATAAGGTCCAATGTATCTCGGCGCTAATTTTCCTCCCCTACCAAACCGAATCACCCCCTTGGTTAAAGACACCTTCACAAAGACAAAGTCACCTTCATCAAACTCCAGGTCTCTCCTCCGGTTGTCGGCGTAACTCTTCTGCCTGCTCTGTGCGTCGACCAACCTCTTCTTGATCAGCTCGATCTTTTCTGAGGTCTGCTGCACAATCTCTGGCCCATACAGCTGCCGCTCCCCCACTTCATACCAACAAACCGTTGTCCTGCACTTCCTTCCATACAGAGCCTCATACGGCGCCATCCTAATGCTTGCCTGGAAAGTGTTGTTGTAGGCAAATTCCATAAGAGCCAAATGCTTCTCCCAGCTGCCACCAAAGTCCAACACACAACATCTCAGCATATCTTTCAGTACCCTGTTGACTCTCTCAGTCTGCCCATCAGTTTGAGGATGAAAGGCCATACTGAAATCAGTCTTCGTCCCTAAAGCTGCTTGAAGACTTCTCCAGAAATGCGAAGTGAAACGCGCATCTCGATCGGATACTATTGATAGCAAAACTCCATGAAGCTTCACAATCTCACCAACATACAACTCTGCCAACTTCTCCATCGACCAAGTAAGCTTCATCGCCAAAAAGTGAGCCGATTTGGTGAGTCGGTCCACTACCATACCTAGAGTTAGTTTTACCCCATACCGGACTTAATCACAAATACCGAGATAGCTCCATGGCAAATCTCAAAATATAACTCAATTCTTTTTATTTCAAAAATACCGGTACCCGAGGTCTTACTAACTCTAAAATCACAACCTTTCATGTACAAGAATCCATGGGTACTTATACTCTTCAATAATCATGTCTTAAACTTAAATATTCTCACCTTCAACTTATTCACAATGTCTTATCTAGTATCCAAACAATATTTCTTTTCATGAAGATACTTAAGTCTCATTAGCAATTTTAAGCTCATATAACAATTCATATATCAACCAACATCAAGAATTTTGTTCAAAAAAAGTATCAGAAAACTCAGAAAATATCAGTTAGAGCAGTAGCAGTCGACTTCATAGGGTGATCGGTCGACTGTCCTGCGTGAAATCCAAACTCAAGAAATCCATCGATCAGAGTAGAGACAGTTGATTGTGTACCGTAGCCAGTCGACTGTCCTGCGCGAAATCCAACTCAAGAAAACATAATTTAGAGCGGTGGCAGTTGACTGTGACAAGGGGTAAGTTGGCTGTCCCCCACGAAAAATCCAAAACTCAAAGAACACTGCCGTCAGTTTCGCGACGGTCAACTGTCGAAACTTACCAGTCGACTGTCACACCTACAGACTGTAGTATTTGAGTTTGTGCAAATTATTTCCAAACGGAGTTTACTTGAAAACCGTGGTTCCCGATTTCCAAATTTATATTTTAGACATAGTATCTATATTTCGAATTATTTCCTTCTCTTTTATGAACATGAATTTCATTTCTTCCTTTTTAATCAAAAATAGCATGTTATATCTCTTACAAATAATTTAAAAGAAAAGATTCTATGTGTACCAATTCAATTTCATCAAAAATTCATTTTTTATCATAAGGGAAAATCTCAACAAGTGTTCTCACCATTATATATTTCTACATTTGTGAATTAACATGCGTATATGGCCATAACTCATTATCTCTTTTTCTTACTTCTAATTAACATGTTAATAACAAAATTTTACTACTATTCATAGTACAAATAATGGCATGGATTTGTTCTCTTTCTTTTTCTCATTTTCAACCAACGTGATGACTATAACAAAATCTCTACAATTCATAAATAGCATGGATTTTGTTCACTAATTATCACATCAACTTTATCATTACTACTCATGTAATAAATTAGCATGCATGTCTTAGGTTTAGAAAAATACAAGATTACCCACATCACATCAAATTGATCTATATTAATACTATCATATTCTAGCATGATCAACCTATGAATTAGAAAATATAGAGACCACCCACCTCTTATGAAGAATGAATAACCAAGAATGACGGGGTTCCTAGCTCCTAGCTCCAACAAGCACTCCTAGTCCTTCTCCTCCTAGCAAGAGCTCTCCAATGCACAAGAACACTCTTTTTCTCTCTTTCTTTTCCTCTCTTTATTCTTGTTTAGTTTAGGTGTGAAATGAGAAGGAAACTAAGGTGTATTTATAGGACAAGGTGAAGGTTTAAAGTGCAAATTTCTCCACCTAATAAATTACTCAACTTTTCATTATCCTAACCCCCATCACCCCAAACTCTTCACATCTCCACTTCTTCAAAAACTCCAACCCCTAACTCTCCATATGCAAAACAGGCCACCCCCTCCACTCTTCATCTACCACATGCACGTGTTGTGCACTAGTGCACACACACACACACAATATTTAATACAATTCCTATAATTCTAAATTGTGTATTAAAAGTTGTTACATGTCATGTGTGAGTCCATGCACAACTTAAAAATAATTTAATTAATGGGCTTATCTCATGGGCTTTCTTTTTAATTAATTAATTAATTAGGCTAATGGGCTTGCCTTTTAATTAATCTAATGGGCTAGAATCCATCTTTAGGTCTATGGGTTTAATAAAAGGCTATGCATGCTAAAATAGTAAATGAGAGTAAAAAAATAAAGATGGAAAAATTAGCACGTGCAAAAAATTAAAAAAATACATTATTTATTTAAAATAAAAATATCGGATGTTACAGAGGATGATTATAGGAGGCAAAGGTCTCAAAACCAATGGCTACAAGATGGGGATACCAACACGGCATGCATCCATAGGATAGCTAACAGATGGAGAAGATCGAACTTTATTTCTGGGCTTAACATTAACAATAGGTGGGTGTCAGACCAAAGCACGGTAGGTTCTCATATTGAGGATCATTTTAGAGGCCTCCTAGGGCGGTCTAGAGAGTGTTTGTACCATCTTCATGAGACCTTCTGGTCCCGACGAACCCGACCTAACATCGTCGGTCTGGAGGAGTTAGAGAAACCTTTTGAGATAAGTGAGATTCTAAGTGTGATTAAAGACTTAGGCCAGGATAAATCTTCTAGACCTGATGGTTTTCCAGTTTTTTTTTACTCTACTTTTTGGAATATTATTAAGATGGATCTCTTCTGCATCATCGACGAACTCTTTGAGAGCAACGCTCAGATTGAACGGCTTAATTATGCATCCATTGTCTTAATTCCTAAAAACGACAAGGTAAAAGAGGTTGGGAACCTCAGACCCATTAGCCTCCTGAATTGCTCCTGTAAAATCATCACCAAAGTTTTGGCTAAAAGGCTGAATCCTTGACTTAATGCTATTATACACCCGACCTTGGATAGTATAGCTATTGCCCATGAGACCATCTTTCAGTGTGATAGGGACATAGTAGAGGGCTTTCTGCTTAAACTTGATTTTGAGAAGGCCTATGATACGGTGGAATGGGATAGTTTTATAGAGGTTCTCGAGTTTAGAGCATTTGGTCCCAAGTGGATCGGTTGGATTAACAAGAGCATTAGAGGCAGTATGTAACACCCCACATTTTTTATTTAATTAAAAATGCATTTTTCGATTTTTGCACATATGATGCACATGCTAATTTTTCCATTCCTACTATCATTTCATAATTTTAAACATGCATAATCTTATTTAGCCTTTTTATTTTAACCCATGGACCTAAAGTTAAATTCTAGCCCTTTAGATTAATTAAAAGGGGAGCCCACTAGGATGATTAAGTTAATATATTAAAATAAAAGTCCATGGGGCAAGTCCATTAATAAAATCATAATTTAAGTTGAGCTTGGACTAATACATGACAAGTTACAACTTTTAGTACACATTTAGAACTATTAAAATTTTATTTATTTTGTATGTGCATGTGTGCCTTTGCACACATAAGGGTTGGCCGGTTTGGACTATAGGGTAGGCCGGGTTGTAGAATAATGGGGAGAGGGAAAGGTTGGGGGTTTGGGAGTTAGGATATTTGGAGAGTTTAAGGGTGTAATACCCTGATTTTTCAATTAATGAGAAATTATTTATTTTGCACGTGTTGTGCACGTGCAATATTTTGTTGGATTATTTTATCATGATGTGTATGTTTAAATATAATTTTCTCAAATTATTTTAGTACAAAAAGCCTTCTTTTAAAAGCCTTATTTGATTTAACTAAAAAGCCTTTTTCTTAAAAAGCCCAAAAGCATTTTTATTTTAATTATTTTTTTATAAAATTATTTTGGCCCAAAAAGGAAGCCCATGAATTGATTTATTTTAATTAAACTTGTCATGTAGAAGACTTTTTTAAACAAAATTATTTTTATACAATTTTAGAATGTACAAAATTGGCCTAGTTGCATGCACGTGCACTACACGTACACGTGCATTGCACACTCTTCTATGGTGGCCGGATTCAATCTTTTGGAGGGATTTTTGAGTTTGGGTGTGGAGATCATGGGGGTAGTTTCAAGGAAGTGGGTAGTTCTTGTAACTTCTACTTTGATCTAAACCCTTCATCCAACAACCACCAAGATGATCTTAGCCCTCCATTCCCCTCATTTTTTTGTATAAATACCCCCCCCCTCATGGCTAACTTTTCATATGCAAAGTGTATTTCTAATTTATAGTATTATTATTGTGGGAGTTATAAAAGATAAGAGAGTTGTGTGGGCTTTTGTGTGTGCTTGGAGTGGCCGGCATCATCAAGAGGAGCATCGGGTGGAGCTTGAAGGAAGCATTCGGCATAGGCTTGGAGGCTTGGAGCTTGAGCGCTTTTGGCTAGGAGGCGGTGCGTTCATCTACAAGGATTCGATTACGTTTGGTTGTGTTTCTCTCCAATTGAGGTGGGTGAAACATTTTATATTTCTAAAGTAGATCCATGTTAATTTTACACCATTAAAGATGCATGAAAAATATTATAAAGAGCCCACTTAATTTGAGTAGTTAGCATGTGAATTGATTGAAATGTATTGAATAACTTATATGGCTCTAGTATTAAGATTAAATTGTGTGTAGATTACCCCATGTTTATTATTGTGAAGTTGTGATAGTGATTAAATTGAATTAAGAGTGTTGTTATTATGATTAGAGACATAATGTACACTTGTTAATTGTGATAGATGGACCCTCATGTTGATATGAATGTGGACTATGGGAATTATATGTGATGGTTGAATTAATAAATAATATCAGTAAATTATCACCATGAAATTAGTGGATAAAAGACTAGTAGATTAAATGTATGGCAATGTCGAAAATGCAAATTTTGTAGTTTAATGAATTAATTTTGGATTTTTGTGTGTGAAAAATATATTTCATTAGCACCAAAAATTATATTATTTTACTGGTATGAACTTTTGTGACTGAGGATCTAATCTGGAAGTTTTTATAAAATTTTATCAAAGTAATAAGAAGCTATGGCTTAATGAATATCGAGTTATTTTCAAAACAGTATGAAAATAATACAAATGGGAATTGATTTGGGTTAGTGACAACCCGAGCCAGTGGCTCAGGTGGTCGGGACCCCGGTTGGCTTCTCTGTGTCGCACGGTTCGAACCCCAGGCCGAACACTTCTTTTTTTAAAAATTACCCCAAAACAGTAAGCAGCGAACCTAAGGGTTAAATACAACCCAGTCGCCTATATGACGTGAGCCGAGTTCGGCCTAGTGGTCGGCGCTCTGTTTGGTCTTGGTGTGGCGCCTGGTTCGATTCCTGCCTTTGACATTTGGGAAAAAATATTTTTTTGGGTGTTTTTGAAGTCCAAAAATTATGAAATAAATATGGTAATTCTCATAAAAATACAAGGAATTTTATAAGAGTGATTTGGGTATTTTTAGAATGAAATACAATATGGTTTGTGAATAAAAGGCATAAATGGAGCTTTGGTTATGAGATATACACTTGTGATTTTTATAACTTATAAAGAGAGGCTATTATAAAGTAATTGGCATACGTGCTTGTGGCGTGACATGATTTTATTTATTTTCATTATGAGTATTGTGCAAGATATGAAATATGAAGGTTGAAATGTGATTTTATGAGGTTGTATAAATTCATGTATGGTTATGAAAATAAAAACCATGATCTATGAAAAAGGAAAAGAAATTGTTGGCTATATGCATGAATTGTTTTTCTTATGAACTCATGAATTAAAAGTATCATCGTGGACTTGTGAATAAAGTGTAATCATGGATTGAAAAAGAATGAGTATGAAACTCGACATGGAAATTGTCAGGAGTTAAAGATTGTGAAATGAAATTTGAAATAGAGTAGCTAAGTCTCCCCGGCATTGAGAAAAGTGAATTGAACTGAAATTAGACCGAGGTTGGTCATGATGTATTAAATGAATAAGTCCGGTCGATGGAGAGGCTAACTCTAGTGATTATTTTGTTCATGATTTTTAAATAAAACTAAGGACTAGTGCATAGTGAAGACGTGATGAAAGTAAGAGAAAAACACTGAGTATGAGGGCCCTGGGTAGCGGCGAGAGCGTATCCCAGGAATTCCCATGACGAGTCTGGGTGAGGATACTGTTCCAGAGTACCGTCCCAGTGGCGACGCTCGTGGGATGTTTGAAGACTACGGGTGGTGTCATGTTTATGGTGAGAGCGTATCCCAGGAATTCCCATGATGCGTCTGGGTGAGGATACTACTCCAGAGTGCCTAAACATGAGTTCGTAGGTCAGATAACATCTAGGATACTTACCGTAATTACAGTAGTAGATTAGATCATAACGGGGGATTGAACCCTATAAAGATGAAGACGATAAGGGCTTGCCCTCGGACCTATGTAGTATGGGATGCATAGACTCCGAACAAGTGCGCATTAGCGTCATATAACATAAGTAACTGCATTAAGGGCTAAGTGCACAATCACGACACGTCATCAATAGGGTAGTCCCTTTAGTTTGAATGTGACAAGTTTGTGTTTGCTAAATATGAAATGTTAAGTTATACTATTTCCGGCAAGCGAGGACGGCCGTGTATAATGATCGTCGGTTGAATAAACTGACGTACCCACAGTCTAACATGCAGGTAAATGTTATGCTAAAGATTAAAGAGGATTTGGATGCTTAAAGATTTTATCAAGCTGTTGTACTTGTATTCAATTGTTGTATTTTACTTCCGCTGTGCAAAAGAAAGATGTAATTATGATGTAAACTCTGATGTATGAGGAAAAGTTTTTAATTTCCCTGTAAAAGTGTACTAAGAAAGTGAAAAGATCCTGTAGAACATCTCGAATTCAGTGTATTTGGGATTCGGGGCGTTACAGAGTGGTATCAGAGCCACGCTTTCTACACTTTCACACTTGTACAAATTTATAGGGAACGACACCCTAGAAGTGGACATTAGAGTGTGTGTTTGAATCTAGAGATTTAAATGTAAGTGACTTACATTTGTGTTGCTCTAAGATTTGTGATTTCTCCTCTCTATTTCTAAGATGGCTGATCACTTCGACCCTGCTGGAGGCGACGACTGGCACATCATTGAGGAAGAGTACCATCCTGGACAGGCAGATTCCGAGGACGAGTACTACCCTGGACAAGCTGATTCTGATGATGAGGAGTACCCTGAATCCCGAGAGATCACCCCACCTCCGGATTCATCTGATGATTCTTCTTCCGACGAAGAGGAGGTACCAGTTCCAAGTGGTCTTGTGGCTTCTCTTCAGGGGCAAGTGGAAACTCTGAAGGAGAGAGTTGGATTGTTGGAGGCTCAGCTGGAGAAGCGGAAGGCTGACTATTCTGTTCTTAGCCATCGGATCTGGGAACTTGAGAAGAAAAAGAACCTAACTGATGTGCTGAAGGATGAGGTTGATGAACTGCGGGAAGAACTTCGAGCAGCGAAGAGGACCCGTAGGAGTTAGAGTGTTGTAGCTTCTGTTTTCTTTCATTCTGATGTTTAGAGATGTTTTAAATTCGAATGTATAAACTTTTGGAATTCAATGAAATGGAAGTTGGTTTAAATTCTTGTTTTATACTTCGAATTTGACGGATCTTTTGCATCAGAATATGTCGAGAAGAGGGGCAAGGAATGGGGAAGGTTTGGATCTGGAGACTGAACTTGCTAGGGTCTACCAGACGTTGAATGCAGTGGCTCAGAACCAAGCTAGGGGGCCGGCAAATCCAGTGCCCGAGGCAATAAAGCTGGTGGAATCGTTCAAGAGAATGAAACCACCCGTGTTCGAGGGAAAGTCAGATCCAGATTCGGCTGACAACTGGATACGGCAAGTGGAGACCATCTTCGAGGTGTTGGAGACACCGGAGGGTAGCAAGGTCAGGTTGGCAACCTTGCAGCTGGAGAAGGATGCAGCGGTTTGGTGGCAATCCGTGAAGAGGACCATGGGAGGTCTGTTGTTTGGCTGGGAGGAATTTCTGGAGGAGTTCCGCAGCCATTATTTCCCCTCCGACGTCCAGGAGAAGAAGGCGATGGAGTTCCTGTCGCTTCAGCAAGGCAGCATGTCAGTGAGAGCCTATGAGACCAAGTTCACTCAGCTCTCCAGGTATGCTCCAGAACTGGTGGCGGATGAGGCCAAGAAAGCTCGCAAGTTCGAGCATGGTCTGAGGCCTAGCTTGAGATCTCGTATGATACCCCTTGGTATCAGGAGGTTCGATAAGCTGGTCAAGAGGGCGGCAGCGACGGAGGCGGATATGGAGCAGTTCCATGTTGTTCAGAACAGGAGGAACAACTGGCAGCCCGGGAAGAGGCCTGCACATTCGGGGAGTTTCAGGGGGCAACCATCTGCACAGAGGTTCAAACCGACAGGGGCGAACGCTGTGAGTGTGGCTGGGAGGCCTGGAAACTATGTGGCGAGACCTTCTGCGGTGACTTGCTACAACTGTGGTGAAACGGGACACTACAAATCTCACTGTCCCAAACTACAGGGTGGAAACAGCAACGCACCAACGCAGCAGGCTGGGAAGAGGCCGTACCAATCAGGGCGAGTATTTGCCTTGACAGAAGCTGATGCTGAGGAGGCAGATCAGGTCATCTCTGGTACGAGGGCTGGTGTTTAGAGTCTTTGTCATTTCCTTTCCCTTTGTTTAGTGAGGCTGTTATGTAATGATGTATATTATGTAACAGGCGAACTCTATCTTAATGGAATTAAAGCTGTCGTATTGTTTGATACTGGATCCTCTCATACTTTTGTGTCTCCAAAGTTTGCTAAAGTGTTGGGAGTTGAACCAAAGATTTTCCCAGGCAAGATCTTATCAGTAGCTACTCCGTCAGGGGAAACTTTAACCACTGATCGGTATTATGCTGATTGCGAGATTGTGATTGGGGATAGAATCTTTGGCATTGATCTGATCGAGCTGACTATCTTGGGAGTCGATGTTATCATTGGCATTGATTGGATGTCGGTGTACAGTGCGAGCATCGAGTGTAAGACCAAGACAGTGACAGTGAAGGCTCCAGGTGGACCTGAAGTCGTGTTCCAAGGGAAGCGGAAATGTTCTAAGCTGGTGGCTACTATCCGCAAGGAAGAGACTCCTGTGGAAGTGCAAGGGATTCCTGTGGTTCGGGACTATCCGACTGTGTTCTTGGAAGATTTTCCTGGGTTACCCCCGCATCGTGATGTAGAGTTCAGCATCACTGTTCAACCGGGAAGTGCACCCATTTCTAAGGCACCTTATAGGATGGCTCCAGTGGAACAGGATGAGGTGAAACGGCAGATTGAGGAACTGTTGGGAAAAGGCTTTATTCAACCTAGTGCGTCACCTTGGGGAGCACCAGTGCTTTTGGTAAAGAAGAAGGATGGATCGATGAGAATGTGCATCGATTACCGAGAGCTGAATAAGATCACTGTTCAGAATAAGTATCCGATTCCTCGAATTGATGACTTGTTCGATCGTCTACAAGGAGCAGCTGTATTCTCCAAAATAGATCTTCGATCGGGTTACCACCAAGTTCGAGTGAAAGCTGAAGACGTGCATAAAACTGCATTTAGAACTCGGCATGGGCATTACGAATTCTTAGTTATGCCATTCGGAGTGACGAATGCACCTGCAATCTTCATGGACTTGATGAACAGAGTTCTGAGGCCGTTTATTGATTCTTTCGTCGTGGTGTTTATCGACGATATTCTCGTGTACTCCAAGTCTGAGGAGGAGCACACTGAGCATCTGGCAGCAGTGTTGCAGAAGTTGGAAGAGCAGCAGTTGTATGCCAAGTTATCCAAGTGTGATTTCTGGAAATCTGAAGTGGCATTCCTGGGTCACATCCTTTCTAAGGAGGGAGTGGCAACTGATCCTCAGAAGATAGAGGCAGTGAGAGATTGGGCAAGGCCTACTACAGTGAAGGAAGTCAGAAGTTTCCTTGGGATGACTGGGTATTATCGGAGATTCATTCAAGGTTATGCTCAGATAGCTGTACCGCTTACAGGGCTGACCAAGAAGAATGTGAGCTTCAAGTGGACCGAGCAATGTGAGGCGAGTTTTCAGGAGTTGAAAGATAAGCTGACTACTGCACCTATTTTGGCTTTGCCTAGAGCTGGTGTTGAGTATGACGTTTATAGCGATGCTTCACATCGGGGGCTTGGTTGTGTCTTAATGCAAGAAGGAAGAGTAATCGCTTATGGGTCTAGGCAACTACGACCGCATGAGAAAAATTATCCGACTCATGATCTGGAGTTGGCTGCGATTATTTTTGCTTTGAAGCAATGGAGGCACTACGTGTACGGTGAGAAGTTGAATATGTACACGGATCACAAGAGCTTGAAGTATATATATCAGCAGAGGGATCTCAATCTGAGACAGCGGAGATGGTTGGAAGTGCTCGAGGATATGCGACCTGAGATTAAGTATCATCCCGGAAAGGCTAATGTTGTTGCTGATGCACTTAGCCGCAAGAGCAGTTTGGCCTGTTTGATTACAACTCAGAGGCATCTGATTGAGGAGCTGGACCGAGCTGGGATTGAGGTTGTCTTGCAAGGATTGGGAGCATCTTTGGCTCAGTTGAGGCTTCAGCCTACTCTGAATACAAGGATCATTGCAAGTCAGGAAGTTGATGCTGATATTCTGGAGATGAAGGAGCAGGTTGGTGCTGGCAGGTTGCCCGGTTTTCAGATCAGGGATGGAGTGCTGTGGTTCGGAGACAGGCTGTGCGTTCCAAATCAGGCGGACCTGAAAGAGAGTATTCTTCGGGAGGCGCATGCTACTCTTTTGTCGGTACATCCTGGGAGTACTAAGATGTACAAGGACATCAAGCAGCATTTCTGGTGGTCAGGTTTGAAGCGGGATGTGGCTGAATTTGTCGCGAAGTGTGAGGTTTGTCAGCAAGTTAAAGCCGAAAGTCAGAGACCCGGAGGTCTATTACAGCCGTTACCTATTCCGGAATGGAAGTGGGATAACATCAGTATGGATTTCATCACGGGATTGCCTAAGAGTCCTAAAGGCAATGATGCTATTTGGGTTATAGTCGATCGACTTACCAAGTCCGCTCACTTTTTGGCGATGAAACTCACTGCTTCGATGGACAAGTTGGCTGAGATGTATGTTGGTGAGATTGTCCGACTTCATGGCGTTCCTTCGACCATTGTGTCTGATCGAGATGCGCGGTTTACTTCGCATTTCTGGAGGAGTCTTCAGGCAGCTTTGGGTACCAAGACGGATTTCAGCACTGCTTTTCATCCGCAAACCGATGGACAGACCGAGAGAGTCAATCGTATTCTTGAGGATATGCTTCGGTGTTGTATACTAGACTTTGGAGGCAGTTGGGAAAGGCATTTACCCTTGGTGGAGTTTGCCTACAATAACAGTTTTCAGGCTAGCATTGGGATGGCGCCGTACGAAGCTTTGTATGGCAGGAAGTGCAGGACTCCTGTGTGTTGGTATGAAGTAGGGGAGCGTCAGTTGTTTGGTCCTGAGCTTGTGCAACTGACTTCTGAGAAGATTGATCTGATCAGGAAAAGGTTGGTGGAAGCTCAGAGCAGGCAGAAAAGCTATGCAGACAACCGGAGAAGGGACCTTGAGTTTGAGGTTGGTGACTTCGTCTTTCTGAAGGTATCACCCAGCAAAGGTGTGGTTCGTTTTGGCAAAGGCGGGAAGTTAGCCCCGAGGTTTATAGGCCCGTATAAGATATTGAAAAGGATCGGGAAAACTGCTTACCGGCTTGAATTACCGGAAGAGTTGTCTCAGGTGCACAATGTCTTTCATGTGTCTATGCTGAGAGGTTATATTCCGGACCCGAGTCATCATTTGCCTGAAGTGCCGGAAGGTTTGCAGTTAGACCTGAATTACATCGAGTCTCCTGTTGAGATTGTTGATCGTCGAGAGAAAGTCTTGAGGAATAAGACGATACCGATGGTCAAGGTAGTCTGGAGAAACCACTTGGTTGAAGAGGCTACTTGGGAATCTGAGGAGAGGATGTTGAAGGACTATCCTGAGCTTTTTGCTTGATTGTATTTTTGTATCTTCTGTTTTGTTGTGTGTGTTGTATTTTTGTTTTCTTTCTCGCTCTTGATTGTAGTTCCGGGGACGGAACTATTCTAAGGAGGGAGTGCTGTAATACCCTGATTTTTCAATTAATGAGAAATTATTTATTTTGCACGTGTTGTGCACGTGCAATATTTTGTTGGATTATTTTATCATGATGTGTATGTTTAAATATAATTTTCTCAAATTATTTTAGTACAAAAAGCCTTCTTTTAAAAGCCTTATTTGATTTAACTAAAAAGCCTTTTTCTTAAAAAGCCCAAAAGCATTTTTATTTTAATTATTTTTTTATAAAATTATTTTGGCCCAAAAAGGAAGCCCATGAATTGATTTATTTTAATTAAACTTGTCATGTAGAAGACTTTTTTAAACAAAATTATTTTTATACAATTTTAGAATGTACAAAATTGGCCTAGTTGCATGCACGTGCACTACACGTACACGTGCATTGCACACTCTTCTATGGTGGCCGGATTCAATCTTTTGGAGGGATTTTTGAGTTTGGGTGTGGAGATCACGGGGGTAGTTTCAAGGAAGTGGGTAGTTCTTGTAACTTCTACTTTGATCTAAACCCTTCATCCAACAACCACCAAGATGATCTTAGCCCTCCATTCCCCTCATTTTTTTGTATAAATACCCCCCCCCTCATGGCTAACTTTTCATATGCAAAGTGTATTTCTAATTTATAGTATTATTATTGTGGGAGTTATAAAAGATAAGAGAGTTGTGTGGGCTTTTGTGTGTGCTTGGAGTGGCCGGCATCATCAAGAGGAGCATCGGGTGGAGCTTGAAGGAAGCATTCGGCATAGGCTTGGAGGCTTGGAGCTTGAGCGCTTTTGGCTAGGAGGCGGTGCGTTCATCTACAAGGATTCGATTACGTTTGGTTGTGTTTCTCTCCAATTGAGGTGGGTGAAACATTTTATATTTCTAAAGTAGATCCATGTTAATTTTACACCATTAAAGATGCATGAAAAATATTATAAAGAGCCCACTTAATTTGAGTAGTTAGCATGTGAATTGATTGAAATGTATTGAATAACTTATATGGCTCTAGTATTAAGATTAAATTGTGTGTAGATTACCCCATGTTTATTATTGTGAAGTTGTGATAGTGATTAAATTGAATTAAGAGTGTTGTTATTATGATTAGAGACATAATGTACACTTGTTAATTGTGATAGATGGACCCTCATGTTGATATGAATGTGGACTATGGGAATTATATGTGATGGTTGAATTAATAAATAATATCAGTAAATTATCACCATGAAATTAGTGGATAAAAGACTAGTAGATTAAATGTATGGCAATGTCGAAAATGCAAATTTTGTAGTTTAATGAATTAATTTTGGATTTTTGTGTGTGAAAAATATATTTCATTAGCACCAAAAATTATATTATTTTACTGGTATGAACTTTTGTGACTGAGGATCTAATCTGGAAGTTTTTATAAAATTTTATCAAAGTAATAAGAAGCTATGGCTTAATGAATATCGAGTTATTTTCAAAACAGTATGAAAATAATACAAATGGGAATTGATTTGGGTTAGTGACAACCCGAGCCAGTGGCTCAGGTGGTCGGGACCCCGGTTGGCTTCTCTGTGTCGCACGGTTCGAACCCCAGGCCGAACACTTCTTTTTTTAAAAATTACCCCAAAACAGTAAGCAGCGAACCTAAGGGTTAAATACAACCCAGTCGCCTATATGACGTGAGCTGAGTTCGGCCTAGTGGTCGGCGCTCTGTTTGGTCTTGGTGTGGCGCCTGGTTCGATTCCTGCCTTTGACATTTGGGAAAAAATATTTTTTTGGGTGTTTTTGAAGTCCAAAAATTATGAAATAAATATGGTAATTCTCATAAAAATACAAGGAATTTTATAAGAGTGATTTGGGTATTTTTAGAATGAAATACAATATGGTTTGTGAATAAAAGGCATAAATGGAGCTTTGGTTATGAGATATACACTTGTGATTTTTATAACTTATAAAGAGAGGCTATTATAAAGTAATTGGCATACGTGCTTGTGGCGTGACATGATTTTATTTATTTTCATTATGAGTATTGTGCAAGATATGAAATATGAAGGTTGAAATGTGATTTTATGAGGTTGTATAAATTCATGTATGGTTATGAAAATAAAAACCATGATCTATGAAAAAGGAAAAGAAATTGTTGGCTATATGCATGAATTGTTTTTCTTATGAACTCATGAATTAAAAGTATCATCGTGGACTTGTGAATAAAGTGTAATCATGGATTGAAAAAGAATGAGTATGAAACTCGACATGGAAATTGTCAGGAGTTAAAGATTGTGAAATGAAATTTGAAATAGAGTAGCTAAGTCTCCCCGGCATTGAGAAAAGTGAATTGAACTGAAATTAGACCGAGGTTGGTCATGATGTATTAAATGAATAAGTCCGGTCGATGGAGAGGCTAACTCTAGTGATTATTTTGTTCATGATTTTTAAATAAAACTAAGGACTAGTGCATAGTGAAGACGTGATGAAAGTAAGAGAAAAACACTGAGTATGAGGGCCCTGGGTAGCGGCGAGAGCGTATCCCAGGAATTCCCATGACGAGTCTGGGTGAGGATACTGTTCCAGAGTACCGTCCCAGTGGCGACGCTCGTGGGATGTTTGAAGACTACGGGTGGTGTCATGTTTATGGTGAGAGCGTATCCCAGGAATTCCCATGATGCGTCTGGGTGAGGATACTACTCCAGAGTGCCTAAACATGAGTTCGTAGGTCAGATAACATCTAGGATACTTACCGTAATTACAGTAGTAGATTAGATCATAACGGGGGATTGAACCCTATAAAGATGAAGACGATAAGGGCTTGCCCTCGGACCTATGTAGTATGGGATGCATAGACTCCGAACAAGTGCGCATTAGCGTCATATAACATAAGTAACTGCATTAAGGGCTAAGTGCACAATCACGACACGTCATCAATAGGGTAGTCCCTTTAGTTTGAATGTGACAAGTTTGTGTTTGCTAAATATGAAATGTTAAGTTATACTATTTCCGGCAAGCGAGGACGGCCGTGTATAATGATCGTCGGTTGAATAAACTGACGTACCCACAGTCTAACATGCAGGTAAATGTTATGCTAAAGATTAAAGAGGATTTGGATGCTTAAAGATTTTATCAAGCTGTTGTACTTGTATTCAATTGTTGTATTTTACTTCCGCTGTGCAAAAGAAAGATGTAATTATGATGTAAACTCTGATGTATGAGGAAAAGTTTTTAATTTCCCTGTAAAAGTGTACTAAGAAAGTGAAAAGATCCTGTAGAACATCTCGAATTCAGTGTATTTGGGATTCGGGGCGTTACAAAGGGAGGAGTTAGGAAAGTGAAGAAGTAGAGAGTTTAAATGAGGAGTTGATAGGTTGAGAAGTTTGCAAATTAGACTCTAACATTGTCCTATAAATAGCACCCCATTCTCCTTCTCTTTTTACACCAAAAACAAATCAAAATAAGGAAAATAAAAAGAAAGAGAGTAGAGTGTTCTTGCTTGGAGTGTTCTTGCTTAGAGGAGTTCTTGCTAGGAGGAGAAGGACTTGCTAGGAGCTAGGAGCTAGGAGCTAGGAGTTGTTTCCAACTTTCTCATTGATTTCATTCTTCATAGAGATGGGTGGTTTCTTACATTCTAGTTGTAGAATATGCATGCTAAAAACTATAAATGAGTAGTATAAGTTAATGTTGATGTAAAATATGGAGATAAAATTCATGCTAGTGTAATATGTTAAGAATGAGAATAGTCTTGTTGTGATTAAGTAAATAATAGATACCATGCTAATTAAAAAGTAGAATTTTTTCATACTATGAATCATGTTTGTATTTTTGCAATTTTTGTACATATTGAGTATATGGAAATTTGTTGAAGAATGTCATATTCAAATCATGTCGTTGATGACTAAGAAAGAAGAAAGAAAACAAAATAAATTTAGTTAGTGCCATGAAATGTGTTGACATATGTATATTTTGCCATGTTATAATTGAAAATATAAACTATTGCATGAAAGAGGTTTTTGTGAAATTCTCATGATTGAGAGACATGCTGGTATGTTACAAAATTTTAATTTGTATAAGTAAGAACATAAACTAGTTTTCATGAACACTATTTTGTAAATTCAAGTTTTAAGAAAAGTCCAAGCCTATGCGTAAAATGAGAAGAGGAATTGTTTAAAGAAATGGAAATAGGGTTTTAATGAATTTAAAATTGTTGTTTACTGTCTTTAAAATTCATTCTCAGTCAAGAGAAAGTTTATTTCAAAATCCTAAAAAGATTGGATCTTTGGATAAACAAGCTTGTATGAAAAGAACCAATTGCTCAACAGTTTAAACAAAAGTATATTAATACAATTTCTAAATAGAAAATGCAAATGGACTTACTGGTAAGCCAGTGCAACACAGAGCACTATTTGTAAGAGATCTTGGGTGCGAAACTTGATAGTCACATTTTATTTCAATCCACTCAATTAAATTTCGGATCTATACAGAATGCATAAAGGGTTTTTCGTTTCGGTTTATGACAAAAGTACAAATGGACTTAGTGGCTAGTGGGTTTGGGGCCTGGGCGTTGGCTGTGTGTTGTCGACAGGTCTTGGGTTCGAAAACCAGGCCTCTCTTTTGATTCTTTTTTTGGATTTACTCAAGAATTGGTTTTTTTTAAATGAAGAAAAAAAAGGGAATTGGAATAAAACCTTAGTATTAATATAAAATGAAATGGAAAATTATAAGAGATAATTATGAAATTTTCTTTGAAGTATAAAAATAGAAATTTGAGAAAATGAACTTGCTTTTGTGAAGGAAAGTAAAATTTATTTTTTTGTGAAGTGATTACTCTTGAAGAGATTGCACTTATATTTTTGTTTAAGAAATATCTCAAAGTGAATTGAGACATCATATGAGCTTGGATTTGTGAATAAAATTTTATGTGATGAAATTGTGTACTTGAAAGGAATTATTATTTGCTTATAAAGATTATGAATAAATAGATCATGAATAGTGACAAGATTTTGATCATTTGTGAATAAATTGAAGATGAAAATATCTAGGTTTAAGACATATTTATTGAAGGGTATGTGTACCCATAGATTCTTGTACATGAAAAAGTTGTGATTTAGAGTTAGTGAGACCTTGAGCACCAGCACTATTGAATTGAAAAGAGTTGAGATATATTTTGAGATATGGCCATAGAACTGTCTCGTATTTTGTTGATTAAGTTCGGAAGGAGGTAAAACTAATTCTAGGAATGGAAATTTATTCATATCTTGAACTAAATAATTTAGGCACATAAGTGAAGATGTAGTAAACCTGGGCAAACATAAGTGGGGCACTCTATATAATCGGCGGTGGATTCCAAGACTATAGACCCAGTTAGCGGTGGATTCCGGGATTGTGGTTGCTCCGTGGGAGACATGCTTTTATTTTTAAATCTGGGATTATGATGATTGATCAGTGGTGGATTTCGGGATCATGAGTAGTTGGGCAGATAGTTTGCCATACTCCAATGTATATACGTATACCAGGGCTAGATGGGCACTTGCGAGATGATTCGCACGATGTTGGCAAGTCCTGGGTTCGAAAACCAGGCCTCTCTTTTGATTCTTTTTTTGGATTTACTCATGAATTGGTTTTTTTTAAATGAAGAAAAAAAAGGGATTGGAATAAAACCTTAGTATTAATATAAAATGAAATGGAAAATTATAAGAGATAATTATGAAATTTTCTTTGAAGTATAAGAATAGAAATTTGAGAAAATGAACATGCTTTTGGGAAGGAAAGTAAAATTTATTTTTTTGTGAAGTGATTACTCTTGAAGAGATTGCACTTATATTTTTGTTTAAGAAATATCTCAAAGTGAATTGAGACATCATATGAGCTTGAATTTGTGAATAAAATTTCATGTGATGAAATTGTGTACTTGAAAGGAATTATTATTTGCTTATAAAGATTATGAATAAATAGATCATGAAGAGTGACAAGATTTTGATCATTTGTGAATAAATTGAAGATGAAAATATCTAGGTTTAAGACATATTTATTGAAGGGTATGTGTACCCATGGATTCTTGTACATGAAAAAGTTGTGATTTAGAGTTAGTGAGACATCGGGCACCGACACTATTGAATTGAAAAGAGTTGAGATATATTTTGAGATATGGCCTTGGAAATGTCTCGTATTTTGTTGATTAAGTTCGGAAAGAGGTAAAACTAATTCTAGAAATGGAAATTTATTCATGTCTTGAACTAAATTATTTAGGCACATAAGTGAAGATGTAGTAAACCTGGGCAAACATAAGTGGGGCACTCTATATAGTCGGCGGTGGATTCCGAGACTATAGACCCAGTCAGTAGTGGATTCCGGGATTGTGGTTGCTCCGTGGGAGACGGGCTTTTATTTTTAAATCTGGAATTATGATGATTGATCAGCAGTGGATTCCGGGATCATGAGTAGTCGGGCAGATAGTTTGCCATACTCCATTGTATATATGTATACCGGAGCTAGATGGGCACTTGCGAAACTGGGATCCATATTCGTGGGATGATCTAAACCTTATCTTATTACTGGGTAGTTTTCATGGCGAGGGATCGAACCCTTAAATATGGAGTACGTAGGTGCTTGCCCTCGGACCTATGTAGTGTGGGATGCATAGAATCCGAACAAGTATGCATTAGTGTCATCCTAGTATAAAAATATGTGCATTAGGCATTAAGGCATCACATACACTTATATATTTAGAATTATCATTTTTGACACTTTATTGTTCATTCAATTATTGTGGTTTGTTAAAGTATGAAATCATTATATGTACGGCACAGAGAGGATGGCCGAGTATAACATTCTCGTCAGTTGTAAGTGACTGACGTGCCCATAGCTTAATATGCAGGTAATGGACTTTTTATAAAGAAATAAAGATGTTATGATGTAGTTGATGACTTACATTGATAAAGTTGTATAAGTTGTATTTTATTTATAATGTTTTATCTCTTTTATTCTTCTGCTGTGTAAACAAAATGTAAAGAACTCTGATGTATCATTGAAAAGTTTAAATTTCCTTGTAAAATTGTACAAAGGGAAGTATAAAGATCCTATGAGATCTCGAATTCGGTCTTATTTGGAATTCGGGGCGTTACACGATAAATCGTCAGTGTTGTTGAACGGCACTGTAAGCAACCTTATCGCTTGCAAAAGAGGTCTTAGGCAGGGTGATCCTTTGTCCCCGCTTCTATTCACTTTGGTTTCCGATGTGTTATCTGAAATGACACAGCATTGCTCCAACCAAAATATCCTTCGAGGCATTGGAAGTCTGGACGGTAATCATGGCATCCCCATTCTTCAGTACGCTGATGATACACTTCTTTTTGGGAGAAATGATATTACCGAGGTTCTCATCTACAACGGGATTTTGGTGTTTTTTGAGGCATGGTGCGGGCTAAAAGTCAATTACGATAAGAGCAACCTCATTAGTCTAGGTAGATGTGAAGAGGTGGCTCTGACTTTTTCTGGCTAGCATTCTGGATTGTAAAGTTGGGAAGTTTCCCATTAAGTACTTAGGAGTCCCTTTGCGTCCAGGTAAACTCAAGCGGAATGATTGGATGATCCTTATAGAGAGAATTCATAAACGACTTCCCGGATGGAAGAGGAAACATCTATCGCTTGGAGGCAGAATCACACTTATTAACGCTGTTCTCTCTAATCCCTGATATATTAGATGTCCATTTATGAATTCCCTACTTGGGTTATCAATAAGATTGACAAAATTTGTAGAGAGATCTTATGGAAGGGTTGTCGAGAGGATGGTAAGGGCCTTCCATTAGTCAGATGGAGCGTAGTTTGCTGGAAAAAAGAGTTTGGAGGTTTGGGAATTTTAAATCTGCGAGAAATGAACAGAGCGCTTTTATGCAACTGGTGGTGGAAAATTCACTCCCGCCGTACTCCTGCCCAAGGCACCATCTGGCTTCGGTATAGAAGGCAAAGACGATTCAATTTTTTTTTTTTGGGGGGGGGGGGGAGACAACATCGTAGAAGCATCTCTCCAATTTGGAGGGGAATTGACAAGGTGGGGCACCTGCTCCACTGTCACTCCCTGAGTAGGTTGGGGAATGGGGAAAATACTAGATTTTTGCTCGACGCTTGGGTTGGTCCCAATACGTTGGCTTCGTTATTTTTCGAGATTTTTGCACGGTCCATCAATAAATCTGCATTGGTGGCAGACTATTGGGCTCGATCCTCGTGGCACATTAGGTTATTACCATTGAGTAATGCTAACGCCCATATCAGTCTTGTCCCAATTTATACCTTTCTTGGGAATTACCCTACTGTTTTGGGTAACCAACAAGATGAGAGGGGTTGGCGCACTGAGTCCAACGGCAAGTTTTCGGTCAATGCCATGTATTCAGCTCTCTATGATGGGGGGATTAGATATGTTGTGCATAGAGTCATCTGGAATACGTGTGCTCCTCACAAAGTCGGGGCCATCCTGTGGTTGGTATCCAAGGAAGCAATTTTAACTAGAGAAAATCTTGCTAAGAGAGGGTTAATCACCTTGGTCTCTTGTCCGAGGTGTGGGAGCGGGATTGAGATTATTAGTCACCTTTTTCTCAATTGTGTACATAGTAAAAGTATTTGGGATTTCCTTCTCTTAGGCTTTGAAATGTCCGGTTTCCCCTCGTGTGTGTCTTATCTTTGGGATGAGTATAGAGATTTGGAGTTAGTTCAGGGACATCGAAGGGAGTGGGATTGCTTAGTGACTGCTTGTTTATGGGTCATTTGGCTTGATAGGAACGATGTCTGCTTTAGAAGTCATTCTTGTAATTTTGCTCAAATGATACATAAAATTCTATATCTCACGTCTTCATGGTTGTTCATCCTAGGGGCGAGGAAGAAACCACTCACGGGTCCCCTTTTCGCTCCTTCTGATGCGGGGCGCAGCTTCGGCAACAACTGAGGGGATCGGCTGTCCTCACCTTACTCTAGGCTGGAGGCCAGATTTTGGTGGGTTTTGGTTCAGTGAATGGGTGGGGAATGTTGGATTTTGTAGTAATTATGCTGTTAGTTGTATTTTGCAGTTGTATGAGAGACTTTTGCGTATGTTCAGTTTATGCATAACTTGTTATGTAATTTCGATGTAATGGAGTGGATTTATTTATGAGAATTTGGGGCAACTCTCTTGCCTTTTATTTCTCAAAAAGAAAAACAAAAAAAAAACAAAAAAAAAACTACCAGTCGTGAAACATCCGACGGAAGGAAGGGTATATGTTTCCCCATTGTGGAGGGGTTATACATGAAACAGTGTGCAACAACCAACATGAACCACTTCCTCAAATGTTATATAGCATTAATGCCATTGTCTATACTAGGAACGAAGGCAAGTTTACTGCATGACAAATATGTATTCTGACAGGGGAGTTGCATGACAAACGGGTATCTCAAATACGGAACCCTATAAAATCAGTTCTTATAAGATGATTATTTCCTAAAAAAATTCGGCTCATATCAGTGAGTTAAGTTCAAATAAGGTAATTTTCTGTTTACTTGGACAGAAAGTTCAATCAAACTAGGAAATTATTAACTCATGTCCTAGGCTAGTAGTAATAATTAATTACGTCAATTTGCCACGTAGCTAATTACAAATTAGGAACAAAGTCGATCTCCTAGTTCAAAATATCTTAATTTCCTAGTTTAAATTATGAATCCCCTAAATCAAATCATAATTAATGATTACGTAAATAATTTGATTGATGCTTTGATTTATATTTATCATATCACATCTACATCCTGTATATTTTAATAGATAGTGGGTATTTATAAGAGAGTTTAAAATAAGGGCATTGAAGTAAATTTGCTTTAAATTATAATTAGAGGAGTCCGATATATATCCTAATTAATTAGGAAAAGCTGCTAGCTTTTTAGGAGTCCTATTCCTTCTCAGTTTCCTACGTACCCTAACTCTGCTAATTAAGACCACCGACCTTTCTTACTATATATACTTTCCCCATATATCATCTCGGCAGTTTATATAAAATTCCCTTTGTTCAACAAATTAATTAAACCCAAGAAGTAGAGAATAACAACAGTGGCAACAATGGCAGATCAGGGCTTCTTACCCTCGAAAAAAACAAGGGCAATGGAGATGGAAGCTGGAGAAGCAGTTGATCATAAGGTGCAGGACAGCAAGTTGAAGGCAGCTCTTGGAACCATTAATGTCAACAACAGCTGCAAGTTCATCATCAATGGCTTCCAACCTCATCCAAAATCATCAACTAGATCAGAAGATGGGCCTCTTCAGAAGTTGAGAAAGCTCAATCCTGCAGGAGGCATCTTCATCATCAACCCATCTTCATCTCCATCACCATCACCATCACCATCACCGGCGATGCAGATCGAAACCAATAAAAAGGGTGACAATACTATCGTCAATAAGCCTCAAGAAGCACCATCATCATCATCACATGGGATGGATGAATCCTCTCATCACAAGAAGGCGCACATCAACCAACAGCAACAGCATGAAGAAGAGAGCATCCAAAGAAGCGCATTGTACAACCAACCCTACAAGAAGTTTCCTTCCATAAACAAAAAGGGTTGGCTAGAGGAATCTTGGAGGATGGGTGTATCTCGTCCAATTCTGCACACCACCAAGCGGGTGACCAGAACCGACACTGTTTCTGATCAGAACCGTTTCCAGTTGACTGAAACTGAAATAGGAAACTCTATGCTTAAGTTAAAGAAACGTTCCCATGAAGTTGCGAAGATGGATTCTGAAGATCATGGGGTAGCAGTGAAGGTGATGGATAAGATGGGCAATCTGTACGACATGTCCTTCGAGTATCTCATCAATAGTTCTAAGAATTACCGTTTTAAAGGTAAAGGTTACAGGGAGTTCCTAAGAAGGACCGAGTTGGCACCAAATCAACTCATGGATGTGTGGGGTTTGCCTGGTCTTCAAGGAGGATATGATGACTACTGCTGCTTTACACTGATCAATTACGACGAAGAGCGATTAATTGAAAGCATGGAAGACGATGGAGAAGAGGAAGGCGGAGGTGGCGATCAGCCCCTGCCACCATTGCCTCACTGGTTAGTAGAATGTTAGATTAATTCGTTTTGCTTTATATTTTGTATTGATATAATTAGTAGTACTGCATCTTTTTTTTTTTTGTTAATTAATTTGTTCAGATTTTGGTTTATTGCTTGGTTATTTACCATGTTTTTTATTGTACGTGTCCATCTACCATGTTATATTGCATCAATGTTTCCAATATATCTTACACTAGCAATAAAGAAAATTTTGCATCCAGTACCCACATGCATCTATTTTTGAAGTATGTATTTCTCTCTTAATTTGTTTGCAGATTTTGTGTGATTGTGTTTTCACGTAGATTAAATAGATATTCTGTTTCAAATTGTCTATTAGTTGTTTTCGTTCAAGCTATATATCATGTATATATATATATTCTTCTTACAAATTCAGAGTTGATCCTGATACCAATTAAACATTTATATGTTATAAGCTTATACTTCATTTAGCTACAGGAATGTCAAGTTACATTTCGACTTGTCTCATATTGATTAATAAAATAAGAGAAAATATCCATAAATATAAAAAATTACCTTTCAAGAGTAATTAATTTGCCAGTAAAATTATTTGATCTGAATAATCTAACATTCCTAATATGACACAAGTATTCAGATTGGTTGATCCTCAACTGGATCCTACCAAATCTTCGGATTTTTCAGGTGCGAAGTATGCAAGTCTTAATTCATGGTAGAGGTTTAGCACCCTGTTTTGTACTTGACGAAGAGGGTCACCAACTCTGAAGCCGATACCAATTTCAGTTGTCTAGACATCAGAAACTCTTCGTGGCCATTGAAAGAACTGGAAAGAAAAGCCCGAGAGATGAAACCTCTTGGAGTACCGTACCAGTGAAGGTGATATACAGGATGAACGGTGTTAATGATCTGATTTTCAAGTTTACTAAGAATTAAGTTAAAAACCTATCGGTTTATGGGGGCCGATTACTCCCTATTTTTGAAGAAGACTGAGATTAAAGCAAATCAGATGATTGGCATGTGAGGGTTACCTGATGTTTTCAAGGAGGCTACAGGGATTGCCATTGGCTTGCATTCATCAACTCAGATGAAGAGTGGTTTATCAGCCTTATGTTAAGTGTGGTTCCTTTTTGTCTTTCATGTGTAAGTAACTAGGGCAGGAGATTGTTTTTGTTTATAATGCTCTGTTTTGTTCTCGACTTGTTATCAGATTATAATTGGAGCATTCTATAGTACTACATTCATATATGAATACAATTCCAAATTTGGTCTCAGATTGGTTTCCTTTTTAATTCTGTTGCACATTTTAAGCCATGGCACGTGAGGTATATGTATTGAAACATGAAATTGTAGAGCAATCTAATCGGTGCAGTAGAAGTTTCTTTGGTTTTTTAGCACCGAGTTATGGGAAAACCGAAGACGATGAACAACCAAGCAATGTTAGATAACACCAAACACAAAAGTACACAATTTTATCCCGGTTAGGCGAACCTAATATGGGGAAGAAATAACCGAGATATTATTCAATTAGAGATGACACAAGAGTTACAATATTCTCACAAAAACCTACCTATCTCTCAAACCTTACTAGCGATGTTGGATATTTATGTAATGAAAAAGTCAATTTTAAATATTTTTTCCCAGGGGCCCATCAAGACCCAGTATGTTAATCTACCTGTTAGAAAACCAATTAGTTGGCCCTTAAGAAACAAATCAAAATCGATCCCTTTAATTTGTAACCGATGGGATTAATTGGCCCTCAATAAACAAATCAAACAGATCCCTTTGATTTGTAACCGATGGACCATTAACCAAACTATTAGTTCCCTTTTAATTCCATTAAACCTTTGGGTTTTTTTTGTCGGCCCTGTTTAGCCTATAAATAGTTGGTTTTTTTGAGAGTTTTATACAATCAATTTTCGCTACTCTACATCTCCTACTCTCATTCTCCTATGCTCTAAAAGTTTTTGTACTTCAAGTATTGCTTATTTGCGCCATTTTTTGTGGAGCATCATAAGGAGATAAGTTGGGCCAAATATCGTCTTCGTTTGTTCTTGCCAAGAGGAGATTGCGGCTTCGATTGGAGGGTTGTACCACTAGGGAGTGCCTTGCCACAAAATCTCGCACGTTGGGTGGCAATAATTTCTTAGGGTAGTGAATATACAACTCACAACCATCATGCCAATTTCTTGAACTCTTTCATCTATTTTATTTTGATTTATTTGCTTAAATATTTTAACTACTTGCATAATAGTTCTAACAATCTAAGTAATTATTGTGCTTTGTTTGATCTATGCACATATAGTAGTTACACATTTCAAATTGCTTTCAGATTATTTGTTGTACTTTACTAGATTTGTGTATAATAGGTAGTCACTCATCATTACTTGCTTCCGGCTTACTTGTTTGTGTATTATTATTATTATTATTATTATTATTATTATTATTATTTGGAAAGGTGCTTTTAGTTCATTTGAGCAATGTGAATACGAATATAATAATTTTTTTCTTTAGCATAATAGAATTATGATTAGTTCAAAATATATAAACCATATATTTTTGTCATTTTCAGTTTAGGACATGAAAATTTGAAGTTCGGGATCAAAGAATCAGCAAATTGGCATTTTATTAGCTTTGGATTAAACCACTCGAATTGGTGTTATATTAGAAATAAAACTTGTATAGAAAACTCGATGAACTTGTTGGGGGCAAGAAGCAAGTTGCATGCCCTAGCATGCCTTCAAATTTGTTTGCCTTGTTGACGTGAATGGAAATCTTGCTGTCAACATACATAACATGAGCATCACTTTCCGGGACCATCGGAACGGAGGAGATGGAAAGAGGAAAGAACTGAAGATTGTTTGGATTACGGTTTATTAGGGTTTTCAAGTGGAGAGGAAGAGATTATGAAGAGTTTTGTAGAGAACTAAATAAACCCTTCTCCCACCCCTCTTTATCCGTCTTTAAGATAAAAAGTGCAGTAAGCGCTCTAGTGTTCTGGTGAAAGACACTTCATTAGTGAACAAGAGGTCTGGGATTCGAACTCCCGCTTCCATAATTCCCTAATTATGAGAGAGAGAGTGAGAGAGAGAGAGAGAGGGAGAGAGTGAGTGAGTGAGGCGGGTGTGTGGGTGTCACTACGGCCTTGTTAAAGGGAAAAAAAAACAAGAAAAAAAGTTTCAAAAAATATTTAATAATTTAAGGTTATGGAAGGTAATGGAGAGGGGAGTTTAAGTTACGATCATAAACAATGCGGACTTTTTCTGATTTTTTACTTTTATTTATTCAGTTGTGATTGTGGTCTATATTACAAATACTTCTAAAACTTCTTATAACTTTGAGTCACATTTCCAGGTTTTCCTTTCCTTGGTTTCACTTCAACAAAAATCCAAACCCAATATTCTCCCTCGACTAGTAGACCCTCTATATCTTATAAAAAAGAAGTAGAGCCCTGGTCATTCCTCATGATGAGAACATGCATATGACACCACTTCTTCATGACAAAAACATGTATCTAACTCCGCAACGCATGATCCCCCCGCATGAGATTTAACGATTTAAAAGCAACATCAAGTGCCATTAATTAGGGTCTAGTGGCAAGTTTCTTTCTCAGCAGCAAGAGATCAGGAGTTCGAGTTCACTTTGATATCATAATGCATAGATATCATAAATGATGTTTAAATCAATTAAACCAAAAGAGCTAATGGAAAATCATGAGCAAACCAGAAGATCGATTTGAAACCATGGAAGCGGATGGCCAAGAGGAAGGGGGAGGTAGTGGTGATCTGAGAAGACAAGTGATATTACTCCGTCACCATTACATCGTTGGATAGTGCAGTTTTGAGGAGAACTGCATCGCTTTGTTTTCTTTTGTTTCTTACTTTCTTCTTGTGCTTTGTTTTCTTTTGTTTCTTACTTTCTCCTTGTAGTTCACGGGCAATATGAATGTATGCATTAATCATGAACTTTTTTAATTAGTTGATGTTTCTAAACCGATCAACATTTTTAACTGTTGGAAAGTAATCAAAGTAATGGTTTTGATATACAAGTATCTGTCTTAATGAAAACCTAAAGTTTTTGTTGTTGTTGTTGCTGTGGCCTGTTCAGATGCACACGTTTCTGTAACATTAAGTAATTTTAACTCTTGTTGTAGATTAGTCATTTCTTTTAGTTAATTTGTTTTTTGGCTTGCCTTTTCAAGTTCTAATAGATATTTTGCATCTCTCAAACTCTCAACATCTCTCTAGGTTGGCAAGTGTGGCAGTTATCATAACTACAATTAAGCTTTCAGCAATGACTTGTTTTCTTTCTAATCCACTCTATTCAAATAAACTTGCTAGATTACATATTTCAGCAAATTCTGATTCTGATTTATACTGCATAAGCAATCCAGAATACACAATTTCATACTGAATACATATAGTACACAACCCCCAATTTGATTATCAAGTACTAAAGCAAGTGCAGCCAATTAACTACATAGGTAAATTACTTCAGATGATAAACAGCTAAGAACAACATTGCTGCAACAAAAATAAAACGGTTCAGAAAACACTACTATATAAAGAATAAACATTTCAATTAAAGAATAATTATCTTCCTGCTTATAGAAATGTGCCACCGAGATTTGGTTATCCTCGTGAAGAGCAGCATATGAATCATTTGCAGATAATTAGGAAATAACGTAAAAAAGAAATTGTAATACACCAGAACTCATACATATCTGGAGATTGATATAAGATCGATGGTTCCAATAACTCAATACAATCTAACTAGAACTAATTTTCCTAATGCAATCTGTTTGCTTTGTCAAATTGGTGAATAACGTAATATTAACAAGGACCCGCCAACTTGAATAATAACCTTTTGGGATATCAGTCGATTGCAAAAGTCATGGCAAAATATAGGGAATCCAAAAAACACACCTCTACTTGTAGTTGAAGCAGCAAATAAACACAGCTCCACTTGTGATTGAAGAAGCAAACGATAGAAACCCTTCAGTAGGCAGTTGACAAATTATTAAAGAACTAGTATAATGTACGTGTGATGCACGTCTAAAAAAAGCAAAGTCATCAAATTAAATAAATATATATATTGAATAAGGGAAAAAACAGTTTATATTTGAATGTTTTGATTTGGGTTACATGTGCGGTGCACATTTATATTTGTTGGATATAGTTTAGACGTGTATTATACGTGTTTATATAGTTACAAAGTTAGGGTTTGTTTGTTACAAAATCCAACTCTTCCATTAAAATAGTAGAGATGATATGAAAAAATATGTCACCATTTAAGAACAAGTGTTGCCACTTTTGACTCTACATTCAATTTCAATTTCCCTTGATAAGTCGATCGAAACAATAAATATTGTAAACTAACTTTAATATTCCTCCAGAATAAGGTTATTTTAGTTTCCTATTTTAGTTCTCTACTGCATTCCCAAGTATACACTATAAGTTTGTTTGAAAAATTGCAACTTAATTGAGAAGCGGATTTGACCAAATGAAAAGAAAAAAAAAAAGTATACACCCCATAAACAGAGCTATTAGTAGATCACCGAACTTCTTCTGATTTTATTCCAAAAGTGATTAGTAAGTTAATTTCATCAAGGGTATTGCCACATGAGTCAATTCAGGGGTCTTAGATACAGGTATACCTCGACCCCTTCACATCACGGGTCATTCATAGCATTGAGAACAAAATGAATCCATTGAACCCGCGATAGTGAAATCAGAACAATCTAACTTCAGATGTGTATTATCCTTTTATTTTAAAAAATAGCTTTTTGTGTGTAAATCACATCTAACGTTATGAATTTTCATTTTGAACGATCAGATATAAATTTTGAGACGTCTCTGGCTAGGGTGACATCCTAGACCCCTTATTCTATATTCTATATATGTATATGAGAAAACGGGTAAGGTGCAGGAAAAGTGGCAGCTTCCCTTTGGTACACACTACAGGAATTTTTGCTGATAATCAAATAATAAACGAAGTTTTTTTGCAAAAATAACTCCGTGGGAGAATTTTGAAATGTCTCCATAGCTAAGTTACACCTAAGTTAGCTATTATAGCTAAGTTAGCTGGGGTGACCCCTTATTCTATATATAAGAGATAACAGGTAAGGTGCATGAAAGGTGGCAGCTTCCCATTGGTATGCAACTATGCACTATAGGAATTGAAACTGAAATAGTTCTAAGAACTACTGTTTTAAGGGGAAGGGCTACAGGGAGTTCCTAAGAAGGACCGAGTTGGCACCAAATCAACTCATGGATGTGTGGGGTTTGCCTGGTCTTCAAGGAGGATATGATGACTGCTGCTGCTTTGCACTGATCAATTCCGACGAAGAGCGATTTGAAAGCATGGAAGCATATGGCCAAGAGGAAGGGGAGGTAGTGCTGATCAGAGAAGACAAGTGATATTACCCCTGCCACCATTGCCTCGTTAGATAGTGTGCAATTTTGAGGAGAACTGCATCGCTTTGTTTTCTTTTGTTTCTTAATTTCTTCTTGTGCTTTGTTTTCTATTGTTTCTTAATTTCTTCTTGTAATTCATGGACAATATGAATGTATGCATTAATCATGAATTTCTTTAATTAGTTGATGTTTCTAAACCGATCAGCATTTTCAACAATTGGAAAGCAATCAAAGTAATTGTTTTGATATACATGTATTTGTCTTAATGAAGAACTGAAGTTTTTTGTTCACAGTTGGAAAGCAATCAAAGTAATTGTTTTGATATACATGTATTTGTCTTAATGAAGAACTGAAGTTTTTTGTTGTTGTTGCTGTGGCCTGTTCAGAGATGCACAAGATTCTGTAACATTCAGTAATTTTAACTCTTGTTGTAGATTAGTCATTTCTTTTAATTAATTTGTTTTTTGGCTTGCCTTTCCAAGTTCTAATAGACATTTTGCATCTCTCAAACTCTCAACATCTCTCTAGATTGGCAAGTGTGGCAGTTATCATAACTACAATTAAGCTTTCAGCAATGACTTGTTTTCTTTCTAATCCACTCTATTCAAATAAACTTGCCAGATTACATATCTCAGCAAATTCTGATTCAGATTCATACTGCATAAGCAATCCAGAATACACAATTTCATACCGAATACATATAGTACACAACACCCAATTTCATTATCAAGTACTAAAGCAAGTCCAGCCAACTACATAGGTAAATTACTTCAGATGATAAACAGCTAAGAACAACATTGCTGCAACAACAAAAAAACAGTTCAGAAAACACTACTATATAAAGAATAAACATTTCAATCAAAGAATAATTATCTTCCTGCTTATAGAAATGTGCCACCGGGATTTGGTTATCCTAGTGAAGAACAGCATATGAATCATTTGCAGATGATTAGGAAGTAACGTAAAAAAAAAGTGTAATATACCAGAACTCATACATGTCTGGAGATTGATATAAGATCGATGGTTCCAATAACTCAATGACAATCTAACTACAACTAATTTTCCTAATGCAATCTGTTTGCTTGGTCAAATTGGTGAACAACGTAATATTAACAAGGACCCGCCAACTTGAATAATAACCTTTCGGGATATCAGCTGCTGGCAAAAGTCATGGCGAATATAGGGAATCCATAAAACACACCTCCACTTGTAGTTGAAGCGCAAATAAACACCGCTCCACTTGTGATTGAAGAAGCAAACATGTCCCTGAGTAAAACCATAGAAACCCTTTAGTAGCAGTTGACAAATTATTAAAGAATGATATGAAAAAATATGTCACCATTTAAGAACAAGTGTTGCCGCTTTCGACTCTACATTCAATTTCAGTTGCCCTTGTTAAGCCGATTGAAACAATAAATATTGTAAAAATTTTCATCCAGAAAAGCTTATTTTAGTTTCCTATTTTAGTTCTCTACTGCATTCCCAAGTATACACTATAAGTTTTGTTTGAAATTGCAACTTGAGAAGTGGATTTGACCATATGAAAAGAAAAAATGTATACACACCATAAACAGAGCTATTAGTAAGCCAAATCGATCACCAAGCTTCTTCTGATTTTATTCCAGAAGTGATTAGTAAGTTAATTTCATCAAGGGTACTGCCACATGAGTCAATTCAGGGGTCTTCGATACAGGTATACCTCGACCCCTTCACATCACAGGTCATTCACAGCTTGAGAGCAAAATGAATCCTTTGAACCCGCTATTGTGAAATCGGAACAATCTAACTTCAGATGTGTATTATCCTTTTATTAGTTATTTAGGAATCTAAATTTTTGGCTCTAACAGAGAAGAACAAAGGGTTACAAGCAGATAAAAGATCAGTAAAACACAATAGACAAAAAGATAATAAAAACCTAATCACTCATCAACTCATTAACCTAATTTTGATCTTCTGGTTACAAATGAACTTATTTATAACAAACATAAACATAAAGCCCTAATGAAATCCCAACTAATGTCCCTTATTAGATTCAAAACTTGATAACTATCTAAAAGATAAACCTGAAGAAATGAAAAATCAAATCCCTAACCAAAAGAAGATACTAATGCGTTAGATGATTTCCAGGCGACTTCCAAATAAGGTTCAAACGCTCTATGTTCTCATGAATAATAACCTAGGAAGCATTGATGCGGGTGTGGGGGATGCGGGTGTGGGGGATGCGGGTGCGGGGATGCGGCAATTGCCAAAAACGGTGGGATGCGGGTGCGGCTAGGATTCGGCTAATATTTAAATAATTATTTTATATATTATATATTTATATTAATATTTATATTTTTGTATAAAAAACCAAAATCATTGTCAATAATCATTCATTAACCAAGAGATTCAAAATGATAATATAGCACAATATATATTTATAATAATCTTAAAAAGTACAATACATGAATGATAACCTTCATAGTCTCTATTATTCAATAAATTTCAGCTATTAATCAATCTTTCTTTCCTCTAATTTTTGTCAGGAATCAAGAGTCAAGCATCAAGAACAACAAGCATGGTAAAAGATAGCAAGCATGGTATCTTTTAAGCATCAAGAACAGTAAAAGCATGGTGAAATGTCAAATGCAAGGTAAAAGCAACAGCAAATTCATCAACAGTGGAAAAAATTCATCAAGAACAGCAAAAGAATGGTAAATGCATCAAGAACAGCAACAGCAAAAGCATCAAATTATCAAGAACAGCAACAACAAAAAAATCAATAACAGCAACAGCATAAGCATGGCAACAGCATTAAGAACAGCAACAGCAAAAAAAGCATCTTGTAACAGTGGCAAAAATTGTTAACTAACAGGGAAGCATCAAGCATCTTGTAACAACAACAACATTCAGCAAATAAGTAAATGGTTCAACAGGGAATCAGGCATACACAACTATCCACCCTAATATACTTATGATTCCACTTCTTAGTAAATTTATGCACAAACGTACATTCAAACAATATTATGCACCCTAACATTTACGGAGATTAAGTAAACAGAAATTACAGATCTAATGTGGGGAAAGGAAGAGAATCATACCTAGGGTTTGTTATGAGAGAGGAATAGAAAATGGTAGCAGCGGTGGGTGACGACGGCGGATGAAGAAACAACCCCGGAGAGTGGATGAGGCGACGGCGGAGAGAATAGAAGGAGGCGACGGCAGAGAGAGGAGCCGGCGATGGAGAAGAGAGGAGCGGCGACGATTTTGGGTTTTAAAGATTTGAGATTTAGGTTTTAGAGAGAGGGGGAGAAACGCATGTGTGTGTGTGTGTGTGTGAGAGAGAGAGAGTGCAGTCAACCTCTTTTACTTTTACTTTCACTTTTTTTATATTACTGGACCCGACCCGCACCGGTTTTGAATTTTTAATATAAAATAAAGGGACACGCACCCCGCCGCACCCCGTGCGTGTCCAGCCGCATCCGAATCCGATACGAGTCCGACTCGAGTGCGAGCACCTCCGTAAAGAGTCCGCGCTTCCTAGATAATAACTTATAACTAAGCCAATTAACCATCTCAATCAGATGGAGAGGACCTGAACTTAGAAAAGGCATAACATGTCCATGAATTTCTTCCATCTGCCTCCACATCTAGATGCTCTTAGTGGACCTTATTTTAACTTATGACTCCCAATATCTACTACATTGATTACTACTAAGTTCACTCACTGTTTTAAATTTCAGCCTATACGGCCGAAATTTCGGCTAGCTTGCTTATACGAAATCACAAATTGTATACTTCATATCATTTGTGAACCGAAATGTGTAGATTTCGACCGAAATTGACGAAATATCGGCAGAAATATCGGCAGAAATAGATACACTAATTTTATTGTGAATACATCAACTTTTTTTTTGTTTTACCTTCTACATATAAGTCTTTCAATATAGGACCTTAAGCTAATATAATGTGAGGATTTCGTCTCTCTATTATTTGTGTATATGCAAAGTCAAAGTAAATCTATTAACTAATACATTTTTTTCTAATCAATGCAAATTCAATTTAGTTATATACTTATATTACATTTTCTTTTATATTGTTGTTAAATTTTGTGAATATTTACCGTGATTAATTGATGTTATTAATTACATTATACAAGATTTTATATGATAAATGACATGTAGAACATATAATATCTTGTTTAGTAAAAATATATTTATTTATTTATTGAGTGTCCGAAAGGAACATCCGAGATGACCATATTTTTCCGAGATCTCTGATATCTTCGATCCGAGACGAAACACCCCTTGCCGAGACGAGCCCGAAATCCGAGATTTAAAACCTTGAGTTCACTAGTTTCCCGGTACAAAGCTAGATAATTGGGGAGAAATATAAATTTGTATTATCTTTGTTTCTTCAACTTTGTTCCTTACCCTAATTTTTTTCAAAGCTCCAAGAGATGCAATATAAAGAATAACTCTTCTTATTTCCATCTTTTTCCCCTTCTTTACTGGGTGCCCGAAGCTGAAAGATATCAACCTACTCAAAAAAATTTCTTCGTATATTTTGTTTAGTAAGAGATACTAGATATGTTAGGCTCGATTTGCATGTCCAGTTCCCTTACCTATGTTGAATGATGGGTGTGATTTAACTAATCGAATTCATGACAATTTTTTTTAAATAGTTTTTTGTGTGTAAATCACATCTAACGATTTGAATTTTCATTTTGAATGATCGAATATAAATTTTGAGACGTCTCTAGCTAGGGTGACAGCCTATACCCCTTATTCTATTATTCTATGTATGTATATGAGAAAACGGGTAAGGTATAGGAAAGGTGGCAGCTTTCTGTTGGTACACACTATAGGAATTTTCACTGATAATCAACGAATAAACGAAGTTTTTGCAAAATAACTCCGTGGGAGAATTTTGAGATGTCTCCATAGCTAAGTTATAGCTAAGTTAGTTGGGGTGACAGCCTAGACCCCTTATTCTATATATATGAGAAAACAGGTAAGGTGCAAGAAAGGAGGCAGCTTCCCATTGGCACACACTATAGGAATTTTGCTGATAATCAAAAGAATAAATGAAGTTTTTGCACAAAAAAAAAACTCTTCTTCGACAGCCTATCCTTTCTCTCTTCCTTCAACAATTCACTTCAGCAACCAACCCAACTTATCACCATCACCCACCTCGACTTCACCCTCCTTTCCTTCAACCTGATATACCACCACAACCTATGGGTCTTGAGGAACGGGATGAGCTTAGTGGAACAGGGAAATGGATGAGATTGTGGAATAACCCATAAGAGGTGAAGGTGATCATGATGGAGGTTACCGATAACACCTTAGAAACATGAATGGGGGTATGGGTTTGGAACATGACTCTGGTAACGACAATGGTACGAAAACAGGACATGATCAATACAGAAATGGGAAACAACATAGGTAAGGGCATTGGACATGCAAACTCTAAAAAATAGGACACAAGGACACAAGGACATGGATACTATAGAAGTACCCTCTAAAGGCCGGAACTCTCATCTCATGTGCGGATAATTTTTGTATACTCTTAGGTGCGTAGCCAGAAAAAAACAGGGAAAAAAGTATTAGTCAATTTTCGCACTATTATGGATAGTCAATAAAATAGTAAAATAATGGGAAAAGTTGGATTCAATTGTCAACTACTCCTATCGGAAATTGGATTGACTACGGATTCGAGCCATAGCACATGGTTTCATAAAATCCGTACAATTTTCCCGATCTAAATCGAGCAGGTTTTCCATGAAGAAAACTTTTTTTAAAATGTAGCATTAATTGCATATAGAACAAGAAGAAATATTTGATATTTTAGACATGTACAATGTCGATCCGAGGCTGCACCTTTTAGTAGGAGAAAGGATCATAGTAGAAGATGCTATGATAATAAAGGATATGCCAAAATAAGCACAGCTCACAAATGAGATACTAATTATTCTGTACAATTCCGACAATAACTGTACGGAGAAAAAAGTACTGGCACACTCATGTAGCACACCCAAAAGACTCTGATGTTGGCTTTCTTATTGCTAGCTACAAAGAAATCAACCAGTGACTTACTTGAAACGAGAAAGAAACTTGCAAATGGATTTGATTTAATAAGAATACGGTTAATACTCTTCATGAGTATGAGGGAAAGGGGACCCAAGCATCTAACAGTACTATCCACCCATCCAAGTAAATAGTTGCTAAAACATTTAGCCATACGTATCACGTTACGCCTCAACATTCTCTTATGTGTTATGGGGGGGGGGGGGGGGGACCCTCCATTAAGTATAGGGGATTTCTAAAATTTTGAAAAAAAGGTGAAAGGCTGGCCCCTCCATTAATATTTCATAAGTGGTATTGTGGTCAAGTGGCTAGTTTGTTAGCTTAGTAGATGGGAGGTTGTGGGTTTGAATCTTGGCTGATCACATTGTAGTTGGATTGTGGTAGGGTTCATACAATCAAAGTAGGATGGTTATAGTCTAAGGAAGCGTACGTACTCTATGGAGGCCCAAGCACCAATGCGTACCTGGTGCATGTACTCTTTGCATAATCATAGGTGTGAACCCAAAAATGAACCCAATTCTTTAATATGATCACAAAAAATTGGGACATGGTTATATTCTTAGTATCTATTTCGGAACCTTACTGTAATTCCGGATTTTTCGTTATAAATCTGCTAGAACATCAAACAAGTATACCAAAATTTTGATATTTAAACATATAATTTTCACATTTAAATATATTAATAGAAATTCTATGCATGTATCCCTAAGTACAATTACACAAGTATCCACATAAGCAAGTATCCCTCAGCACAATTACACAGGTATCTACATATGCATGCATCCCTAAGTACAGTTACACAAGTATCCAGTATCCACATATCAATATATTTGTATCGGGTCGTAAACACATCGCCTCCTGCTCCTACTTGTGCCCAATTTATTCTTATTTAAGAACTTCGTCTAAACTGACCTGAATTCTCATAAAAAAAAAATGACCTGAATTTGATTGAGAAAGCTAAATTATTTTTTAGACTAACATATTTTTGTTTGCATTAATTTTTTTATGTTATGACTATTATTTTTTATCATTTGATGAAATTACTTAACATAGTTAACGTTTAAAATTTTAACATGATATTTAATTCTTTAATTCATAGATATTAATATGAATTCTATTATGTTTGTGTACCCAACAATATAAATGATATACTGTTCTTTTATTTTTTTTGTAAAATTGTGTATCTATGCTATGAAGCACGGATATGGGTACGCGTATCCGATACGGTACGTATCGGATATGCGGATACGTCGATTTCTCAAAAACTAGGATACAGGTACGTTAGGATACGCTTAAATAAAATAAATAAAAAATAAAAAATAATATATATTATAAATAAAAATTGAATTCCTTAAGTTATACATAGACAATCTAAAATTGCATTAATAAAAATATGACAAAAAGAAAGAGGCCTATATAGGGATAACTTACAAGGAGTTCATGAATACCATTAGTTAAATTTATGACAATTATGTAATGTTATTTTGTTTTTGTAATATTTTCTTAAAACGGCATGTATGTGAGAAATGAGAATCACTCTAGTATCCTCTAAAAAAACATTACTAATTACTAAATATGATATAAACTAACTAACAAGTAACAATCCCTAATCTGTAACAAATGAGAAATCGAGAATCACTCTAGTAACAAACTAACATTATGAAATGAGAAATGAGAATCACTCTGGTAACAAACTAACAATCCCTAATCTAGTAGTCTAATCTAGTCTAAATGTCTAATTAACTAACATTTACATCTTCTGATATAGTTCCTTCAATCATTTAAATTAAAAATACAATCAACAGAAAACTAAATTATGGCAAAAAACTGAATCTGTAGTCTAATACTCTAAATTCCTAGCTCCTGTGGTGTGGTTATTACGAGAGTTCATTATTTACATGCCACAATCAAGTTCAACCATAGCAATATCCACACATTTATTAAAATGATCCTGTATATATCCCCTAACATACATCATTAAAATGATCTTGTATCGACCACAGCAACGCATCCCCAAACATACATCATCTTCAGAAAAGTATTCACTCTCATCATTTTTAAAAAGTGACTTATTATGGCAAAAAATTCCAATCTCAGATTCTCAGGCTGCTTGAGGTTGCACTCTAATAACAAATGAATAATTAAAAATCTGCACTCTAATAACAGTCCCTAATCCAGTAATCCCAATATAACAAATGAATAATTAAAAATTAAAAATTTAAAAGTACCTTTAGGTTTTATCTGAGGGTGAGAGGGGGGGAGATTTCGGTCTGGCTAGGGTTTCGATCGCCGATCAAGGTGAGAGAGAGAGAAGAGGGCTAGGGATTCGATCGAGGTAAGAGAGAGAGAGAGAGGGAGAGGAGATTTGAGAGAGAGAGAGAGAGGGGCAATGGCTAGGGTTTCTACTTTCGATTGCCGACCGGGGTGAGAGAGGAAGAAGAGGGCTAGCCGGCTAGGGTTTCGGTCGGGGTGAGCGAGAGAGGAGGATCGGGGTGAGAGAGAGAGAGGAGGAGGGCTGGGATTTCGAATACGTATATCGGGGTGAGAGAAAGAGAGAGAGAAGAGCGGTGAGAAAGAGAGAAAGAAAAAGGGGAAAGATGGACTTTGGCCGGGCCGAACGGAAAAAAAACGTATTCGCGGCGTATCCCGCCGTATCGGCTGCGTATCCCCGCGTATCGAGAAAGTATTTGATATTTTTCTATTTTTTATTTTTAATTACTCCCGGTACGTATCGGATGCGTATCGTACGCGTATCGTGTCCGATACGTATCGGAAACTTGGTACGCGACCTTTTGCAGAGTATCCGTGCTTTATAGTATCTATGTGCCCATATCGCAGTGTACAAATTCTACTAGAAAATTTCCATGAGCTTAAACTACACTGTATAGGTAAACAATGACAGAAGAATGTTTGTCACTAATGAGTGTAATTGAAAGTGTAATTGAAACCGTGTGGTTGAGAAGGACGATAGAAAATACCCCAAAATTTAGAAATGTATGCAGGTTGAGAAGGAAGCGAGGAAATACCTAAAAGTTGGGAATAAACATAACCAAAAGAGTAAGATATTCCTTCAACTGAAGCCTAAAGATGATATTTACCAGTTCAAATGGTTTTGGAGGTACAGAAAATGAGTTCCAAGATAAACTTGTTGATGGATCAGAGGGCTAAGGTAGATGCTAACAAAGAAACATGAAAGTCCCCCAAAATGGTAGGAAAGTAGTTAACGGAGAAGATGACACTTAATAGAGCTAAATAGCAAAAATAGTTCATGCAACTAACAAAAATCTACATCGATAAAACTTGCAAATAAAAGAAGCCTAAAAATGTTTATATTATTTTGTAGAGACACAAGCTTCCCACATACACACATTTCTTCGTACGGTACCTTGCAGTTTTTGATGACTTTCCTTTCCGAGGCTCACACTAAATACATTAAGAAGTACTTGTTAAAGTTAACAAAACTCAAACAAAATGTAGGGGAAAAAAGGAATGATTTCAGAATCCATTGATCCCATTAAATGTCGCAATCAATAGGGCCCTACTCCTAAGCATAAAATAGAGGAGTTTACACTTCACAATAATTTCACTAGATATTTTATATCTTGATGTCAAGCATAGAAGATTGTAATATGGAACTGCAGATATATGGAGATATGATTGAAGAGTAATAAATATAATATATAAATAGCCTCCAAATTTAACTTCCTCACATAGTCACATATTGCACACTTAAATAGCTCGCACAATATGATAAAACATACAATTTTCTTCTATCCACCATCCGCAATGTTTTTTGTCAGAGAACCATAACATGCTAGCTGTAAATGAAATCATGACCGGTAAACTACAATAGTCAATATAACACCACAGGAAGAAGCGATCAATTGAATACATACCATGATATCAGAATCCACTCATTGCATTAGATGTCACAAACTCACAATTAATAAAACCTACCAATTCTTTCTATCCACTACTCAGAATGCTTTTCTTTAAAGAAACCTAACGTATTCGGAGTAAATGAAATCATGAACAAACAAACTACAACACTCTAATACAAACGCCAAACATAGAAAGATTAGAATGAGTACATACCATATTCTCACTGGTCCTTCTTTTGCTTAGCCGTTCCTCTCGAAGGTTTGCTCAAAACATGCTTAAAATGTTTCTCAAGCACTTCACAAGTCACATGCAACTTCACACTAATCTCATCCTTGTAATTGTCATACAATACCGGACCCGTAAACAACACAAAAACCCCTACAAACATAAAAAGAACAACCAATAAGAAACCTTGAAACCGACATTCTCCTCTCTTAAATTCTACTACAAACTCACCAATGTAGACAACGGTGAAGAAGCTAACCACACTCCCGAGAACTGAAACAACCCACAACACCCCGATCACCTAATCGCCAAAAAAATGTCAGAATTAATCCAACTAGTCATATCAACATGAAATTTATTTAATTTAAATTGGATAAATGGCGAACCTTAAGGAAGACATTCCTATCTCTCTCAATGCCGATCTCCTTCGCGATCGACAACGTCCAGTTAATCCAAACCCTAATTTTATCTGCATGTTTCTCGACAACCTCGTTCGGAATCTCCAGATTAGGGATGGGCGGAAGCGGTCTAAGATCCAAACCAGAACCAAAATCAAAACCAGAAAACAACAATAGCACGAAAATTAAAGCAAATCAAGAAATGTAACAGAATCGTACGTACCTATTCAGGAGGAGAGCGGATTTGGCCCAGAAGAAGATGACAGAGACGAGGAGGAGGAGAGTGTTGGTGATGAGATAGAGGGGGCTGTAGCCGACGAACTCGAAGAGGATCCAGAAGACGGTGGACCCCACGCATAGGGCGATCGCGGCGGGTCGGTTCTTCCACAATAAGATGTCAGCGACGGCGCCGCCGCCGAGGAGGTGGTGGACGGATCGAGTTTTGGCAGACGACGACCGATCGCGATGGGGGACGGCCGCCATTAGAAGGGAGGAGAGACAGAGAAAGGTAGAGATAGAGAGAGAGAGGTGGGAGTGAGGAAGATGAAGTCCGGTTTGAATCGTGGTAGTTGAAGAAGGATTAGGAAGGTTACTAAATTATTATGGCACAGGATTATTACGTTGAACTCAACTATTTTAATGGATTATTATGGTACAGGATTATTAATGGAAGAGTTTGTCCCAAATAAACTTCATTTGTAATCAAATGCATTAATTTTAACACAACAAGTATGTACAATATGATGGGTTTCGGGGCACAAACGCAGCAAAAAGAAATGAAAACAGATCCGAAATCCTAACCCTAGGATCCGTGTACAAGACATGGCTGATAATAGAGAAACAAAATTTTACCTTTCGGAGCTTTACGAAGGCTGAAAGATAGAGGTTACAATCACCACGCAACCTTGTAGCTAGATCCGCGTCTCTAAAGCAGTCCACACGAACGTCCGATCGTCCAACGATCAAGGGAGCCGGGGAGCCGGTACTAGCTGATGATGCTTGCCTCTCTCTCTCTCTTGCCTCTCAACAGTTGAGCGGCTAGGGTTTTCTGTGGAAAACGAATTTGTCAAAGATAATCCTAAACCAATACATCTCTATGTATTTATAGGGAGAGAGTGAGGTGGGCTTAACCGTAATCAGTTTGGCTTCTGATAAGACCAATCTGATTTGGTTTTATCATTTAAATTCGAATTATCCTTTAATTAATTAAGTCCAACTCAATTAATTAAATAACTAATTTCAAATCATTTAAATTCCGAATTTAAATTAATACTCCTTTTAAACGTTCTAAGTGTGTGACCCTTTAGATTATTATTACGTTGGCAATAATTTTATTATCTAATAATAAAATTATAAACAATGAGCGGCATCTAGTAATACATCATTGCTACCCAAGTAATAATAATAATTGGTGATTCAATTAAACCTTTCGTGACTAATGTCTCCATGTAATATAATCCTTTTAACCTTGATATTATAGATTAAACTAGAGGCATGGTACGTGTCATCCTCTTAATAATTTAATCTTTATTTTCTTGATCGATGAGTAGACTATTCAAACAAATCAATATTTGAGCATGGCCATGCATTTCATAGTCTCACTCAAACAAGAGGCCGATAATATCGCTCCTAAAATTAGGAGGGTTAAATTCCTTCTAGATCATTCACATTTCTCACACGATTCATAATGAACCCAATACTAACTTTATCATTACCCGATTAAAGATAACTTTTGATAGAATCAAAGTACATTAATTCTCGTGTAGAAATATAATGATTTCAGGTCAGAGGACCATTACACCATTATCACAGTGAGATTACTTATGACACTTATTTATTCATTCCATGTTGAATCTCACAGTGGGTCTGTCCAGTACAATGTACTCTTACATTTACCTATGTATTGATTTTAGTATCTCTATACTAATGACCCATGAGAGGTGGTCATCAATCAATCAACATACTAGTCTCAATGTATTATTACTGTCCTAATAATAATAATACTCGACTAGGGACATTTAAGATTATTATACTATATATAATCTCATGTTCATATAGTTCGTATTAATAATCTAAGGACATTTATCATGCTAATATTTATAACGCAGTAAATACGAAGCATAATAAATTATTAATATAATCAAAAAGAACATAATGTCAATAATACTGATTACATAATATCATTGTATTGCCTCTAGGGCACCTACACTAACAATCTCCTACTTGCACTAGAGCCAATCACTCATGTATCGAATACCAATGGAACTAGTGTGACCCTCGTGCTTCTGCTGTGACAAAGCCTTAGTCAGTGGGTCAGCTACGTTATCATTAGTTTGCACTTTACATATATGTATATCTCCTCGTTCATTAATCTCACGAATAAGGTGATATCTTCTAAGTATATGTTTTGCCCTGGAGTGCGATCTTGGTTCCTTTGCTTGTGCTATGGCTCCATTGTTATCGCAATAAAGATCGATAGGGTCTGCGATCGATGGAACCACACCAAGCCCTGTGATGAAATTTTGGATCCAAACTGCCTCCTTAGCTGCTTCGCAAGCACCAATATACTCAGCCTCCATTGTAGAATCAGCTACTGTTTCTTGCTTTGAACTTTTCCAGCTTACAGCACCTCCGTTGAGACAAAACACGAAACCAGACTGGGATATAGAATCATCCTTGTCTGTTTGGAAACTAGAATCAGTGTAACCTTTTACCACTAGTCTCTCTTCTCCCCCATATACCAAGAATGAATCTTTAGTCCTCTTCAAGTACTTAAGAACATTCTTGACAGCTGTCCAGTGACCTTCACCTGGATTAGACTGGAACCTGCTCATCATACTCAAAGCATACGACACATCAGGACGAGTACATATCATTGCATACATGATAGATCCAATTGCAGAAGCATATGGAATCTTACTCATGCGCTCCTTTTCATCCGATGTTTTAGGACTATTGTCACTCGAGATCGATATCCCATGAGACATCGGGACAAATCCCCTTTTAGCATCTTGCATCCCAAAACGATGTAGTACTTTGTCAATATATGTACTCTGATTTAGGCCGATCAATCTTCTGGATCTATCTCTATAGATCCTGATCCCTAATATATAGGTCGCCTCGCCTAAATCTTTCATTGAGAAATTTTTTCCCAACCAAGTCTTAACAGCCTGTAGAGAAGGTATGTCATTCCCGATAAGTAATATATCATCAACATATAATACTATGAATGCCACGTGGCTCCCACTAACCCTTTTGTAAACACAAGATTCATCTTCGTTTTGAATAAAGCCAAATTCCTTGACTGTCTGGTCAAAACGAATATTCCACCTCCTTGAGGCCTGCTTCAGTCCATAAATGGATCGACGCAACTTACATATCCTTCTAGCATCCCTTGGACTGACAAAACCTTCAGGTTGTGTCATGTACATATCCTCTTCAAGGCTCCCATTAAGGAAGGCTGTTTTGACATCCATCTGCCAGATCTCATAATCATGATAAGCTGCTATTACAAGCAAAATCCTAATGGATTTAACCATAGCTACAGGTGAAAAAGTTTCATCATAGTCAATACCATGAATTTGTTTGAAACCTTTTGCAACCAACCTAGCTTTATAGGTCTGAACATTTCCTTCCATGTCGATTTTCTTTTTGAAAACCCATTTGCACCCTATAGGTTTTACCCCTTCAGGTGGATCAACCAAAGTCCATACTTGGTTATCATACATGGAATCCATTTCAGATTTCATGGCTTCTAGCCATCTCTCAGAGTCAGGACTGTTCATAGCATCTTGGTAGGTGAGGGGCTCATCTTGATCTATGAGCATCAGATCACCATTTTCTATTAAGAGAAATCCATAATATCTCTCAGGTTTTTGGCGAATCCTACCAGATCTACGAACAATCTGTGTTTCTTGAGCAGTGTCATCTTGAATATTATCTTGAATATCCTGCTCAAGTTCCAATTCAGGTTCAACATTATCTTGTGGGTCTCGAGCTACATCAAGTTCTATTTTCCTCCCACTGTTTCTTTTGGAGACTAGCTCTCGTTCAAGAAATACAGCAGTGCGAGAAACAACTATTTTGTTCTCGGTCAGATTATAGAAGAAGTAACCCTTAGTTTCCTTCGGGTACCCCACAAAATAACACTTGTCTGATTTTGGTCCAAGCTTGTCAGAGATCATACGTTTCACAAACGCTTCACATCCCCATATTTTCATAAATGACATGCTTTGACGTTTCTCAGTCCATATCTCATATGGAGTCTTTTGAACCGCTTTAGTTGGAACTCGGTTTAGTGTATATGCAGCCGTTTCTAGGGCATAACCCCAGAAACTTATTGGAAGATCAGCATGACTCATCATCGATCGTACCATGTCCAACAAGGTACGATTTCTCCTTTCAGAAACCCCATTCCATTGTGGTGTTCCAGGAGGAGTGAGTTGTGATACTATACCACACTCCTTTAAGTAATTCTTAAAATCATGGCTTAAGTATTCACCTCCTCGATCAGATCGAAGAGTTTTAATACTTCCGCCTATTTGCTTTTCTACTTCAGCTTTAAATTCTTTGAACTTTTCAAAGGATTCAGATTTGTGTTTCAAAAGATACACATATCCGAATCTACTGAAATCATCAGTAAATGTTATGAAGTAATAAAAGCCACCTCTTGCCATAGAACGCATTGGACCACATACATCACTATGTATCAGTTCTAATCGTTCGTTTGCCCTTTCACCTTGTTTAGTAAAAGGAGTTTTTGCCATTTTACCAAGTAAACAAGCATCACATTCATCGTATGATTCAAAATCAAACTTATCCAAAAATCCATCTTTATGTAGTTTGGATATGCGATTCTCATTTATATGGCCTAATCGACAATGCCAAAGGTATGTTTGATTTGAGTCATTTGCTTTAAGACGTTTATTCATATTATAGACGGGAGTATAATCAAGATCTAGAACATATAAACCATTAAATAAACGCGCTACACCATAAGTTAAATCGTTTAAACCAAAAGAGCAACAATTGTCTTTTATTATAAACGAAAAACCCTTCTTGTCCAAACAAGAAATAGAAATAATGTTTCTGCAAATCGCAGGCACGTAATAACAGTTCTCAAGTTCTAAAATAAGCCCAGAGGGCAACGATAAATAATAAGTCCCTACGGCCAAAGCAGCAACCTTTGCTCCATTGCCAACGCGTAGGTCGATGTCTCCCTTTGCCAAAGATCTACTCCTTTGAAGTCCCTGCACATTAATACAAATGTGAGAACCACATCCAGTATCCAATACCCAAGATGTAGAAGTAGATAAATTGACTTCTATAACATGAATACCTGAATCAGAAATATTCAGAGATTTCACGCTCTTCAGACTTTCCAAATAAGCTGGACAGTTTCTCTTCCAATGACCTGGTTTCTTGCACCAGTGACAATCACCCTTATCAGGTTTAGCAACACCACCTTTAGGCTTGAGAGCCTTCTTGAAAGTGGGCTTGGAAGGAGCAACTGCATTAGATCCAATCTTTTTCTTACCCTTCCATTTCCCCTTTCCCTTAGCACCTTTATTACCCACCATCATCATGGGAGCATTCTCAGGTACCTTTTGCATGTTGGCTTCGGTAGTTCTTAACAGTGCCAACAACTCAGTGGGTGTTTTGTCTTGCTCGGTCATGATGAAAGTCATAATAAACTGGGCATAGTTGTTGTTCAAAGATTGCAAGATAATATCTATTTGAGCCTCTCGAGTAAGCCCGGAGCCCAAACGGTCTAGGTATTCAAAATACCCAATCATCTTCAGAACATGCGGTCCAACCGGGTTATTTCCTTGCTTGTAGTTAAAAATAGCTTTGTACGTATTGAACCTTTCTTGACGAGCCTGTACTTGAAACATCGTCTGAAGATGCTCAAGCATAGCATAAGCATCCATATGCTCATGCTGCTTCTGAAGCTCAGCACTCATAGTTGCAAGCATGAGACAGGCAACATCTGTCGCATCATCAATATGCTTCTGGTAAGCATTTAGTTGAGCACGAGTTGCACCGTCACCAGGATGGACCGGTGGAGGAATTTCAACAACTTGGAGCTTACGCTCCTGCCTGAGGACAATCCTCAAATTCCTAGACCAGTCAAGGAAGTTTGTTCCTGTCAGCTTGTCCTTCTCAAGGACTGATCGCACGGAGAAAGAGTTGTTTGTGTTTTGCGCCATTTAATATCTACAATGTTTAAAATGCATAAGATAAGTTAGATTGTCAAATAATTAATAATTATGTTCAAGTGATTATGGTACATTCAACTTAATATACCTCCCACTATTTTGTTCAAACTAATAGCCCTTACTATTAATTCGGAAACTAATTTTCTAGTGAGCCAAGATCCATATTTCATTATGCCTTGAGTCAGCGTTGGCCAATTCTCCCAAAACATAACTATTTAGGTAGACAACATTTGTCAATTATATCACATATAATTCTTGGATAGTTTGGTGAACAACTATTGTTCTAATTTATCTAATAAATTTTTCGCCAAACTCTATGCTTCTAAGTTCACTATCCACAATCCTATTGTGACGACTTAGTTAAGTTGGACCCAATGATTAACATGACGAATATCACATTTATTCTTTCGCACCTAACCACGATTAAAAGGAGTGCTCTACTTTGGCAAACCCACCCCTTATGATCTAGGCTTTGATGAGTGTTAATTCATTGGAAAGCATCTAATTAACTTAATATTTTGTTAAGGGGTTTACTTATAAACGATCATGATCCCATCATAAAGAGATTCCCAATTCTTGGAACTAAATATTTCAATTCAAAAATTCGTTGAATGAATGATTTCCAGATCAGAGGTTAACGCACAGACGGCATTATTGGCACCCCTTTTCTTACAGATTCGTAATCGGTTGTTGACAAAATCATTCAATCGTTGAATCAATGAAAATTCATATTTAATTGCCGTGTTTCATAAACACGAGAATCTCATGATCGTTTGTTTAATGTTCATCTTAAATCGTTGCAGATTTTATCTTGTTTAAGCAGGCATGGCATGGGTGATGTATCTAATACATACATTAATACATTATTAATCTAATTGAAGCATGCATCATAATGTATTCTACACAAACATTCATACATCAATATGTAAAGTGCAGTAAGTAAACGTGCTTGGTTATGGCCTTTATCCTACATGATCCTTTCAAGCTAATGAAAGGATCGAGGTCAATCTATGGTGGAAAATATAAATACAATTACATGTCTTCATTCTCCTTGGTTGCTCCATTTCTTGGATCGTCCTTCAATCTTCAAGTACATTACATTGAATAAATGAAAACAACTTGTACTTATGTACTTACATAATAAAACTCGAGTTACATTCGAGATTATACAATTACAAGAATGAAGAGAACGACATGCAAGTCGTATTTACAAAACCAAAACATAAACCATTAATCTAAGGGTCTTAAGGCCATAACCAGCACCATGCTCAGGTAAACAATTAAGAACACACAAATATATATATACAGCAGGGGTCCGGGGGCGGCAGCCCCTGGCGGGGGTCGAGCTCAGAAATTTTTTTAATTCCAGAGGACTATCCCTATTCATAAATCATCGATTTCGAACAACAGATCATATCTTTTAGTCTCTGCCGCCACTGCATCATATACAGTTCCGGAACCATGTATCATATACATTCATATCATATCCCAGTTTACAGATCGTGTCCAGACACTATCTGTCCATCAGTTTATATCACCATATAAACCAAACATCATGCATAACATACAAAATCGCTTACTGATCAGTCATAGCAGATTGTAAAACATACCTATTTATCATCAAATCACAATATATAGCATAACAGAATCATATATGATCGACATAACATATTATAATCGACATATCATATAACTGTATCAAGGCAGATTCATAAAACATGCATACATGCATCGAATGCAGTAAACACGTAACCAAATCAGCCCCTTATACACGTAGCTCTGATACTGTTGATGGGTTTCGGGGCACAAACGCAGCAAAAAGAAATGAAAACAGATCCGAAACCCTAACCCTAGGATTCGTGTACAAGACATGGCTGATAATGGAGAAACAAAATTTTACCTTTCGGAGCTTTACGAAGGCTGAAAGATGGAGGTTACAATCACCACGCAACCCTTGTAGCTAGATCCGCGTCTCTAAAGCAGTCCACACGAACGTCCGATCGTCCAACGATCAAGGGAGCCGGTACTAGCCGATGATGCTTGCCTCTCTCTCTCTCTCTTGCCTCTCAACAGTTGAGCAGCTAGGGTTTTCTGTGGAAAACGAATTTGTCAAAGATAATCCTAAACCAATACATCTCTATGTATTTATAGGGAGAGAGTGAGGTGGGCTTAACCGTAATCAGTTTGGCTTCTGATAAGACCAATCTGATTTGGTTTTATCATTTAAATTCGAATTATCCTTTAATTAATTAAGTCCAACTCAATTAATTAAATAACTAATTTCAAATCATTTAAATTCCGAATTTAAATTAATACTCCTTTTAAACGTTCTAAGTGTGTGACCCTTTAGGTTATTATTACGTTGGCAATAATTTTATTATCTAATAATAAAATTATAAACAATGAGCGGCATCTAGTAATACATCATTGCTACCCAAGTAATAATAATAATTGGTGATTCAATTAAACCTTTTGTGACTAATGTCTCCATGTAATATAATCCTTTTAACCTTGATATTATAGATTAAACTAGAGGCATGGTACGTGTCATCCTCTTAATAATTTAATCTTTATTTTCTTGATCGATGAGTAGACTATTCAAACAAATCAATATTTGAGCATGGCCATGCATTTCATAGTCTCACTCAAACAAGAGGCCGATAATATCGCTCCTAAAATTAGGAGGGTTAAATTCCTTCTAGATCATTCACATTTCTCACACGATTCATAATGAACCCAATACTAACTTTATCATTACCCGATTAAAGATAACTTTTGATAGAATCAAAGTACATTAATTCTCGTGTAGAAATATAATGATTTCAGGTCAGAGGACCATTACACCATTATCACAGTGAGATTACTTATGACACTTATTTATTCATTCCATGTTGAATCTCACAGTGGGTCTGTCCAGTACAATGTACTCTTACATTTACCTATGTATTGATTTTAGTATCTCTATACTAATGACCCATGAGAGGTGGTCATCAATCAATCAACATACTAGTCTCAATGTATTATTACTGTCCTAATAATAATAATAATACTCGACTAGGAACATTTAAGATTATTATACTATATATAATCTCATGTTCATATAGTTCGTATTAATAATCTAAGGACATTTATCATGCTAATATTTATAACGCAGTAAATACGAAGCATAATAAATTATTAATATAATCAAAAAGAACATAATGTCAATAATACTGATTACATAATATCATTGTATTGCCTCTAGGGCACCTACACTAACACAATATACATGCATAATTATTATGAATGTGGTCTTAAGTTCAATGTCAGATAACATCAGAATATTTTAAAATATATATAGATTTATAACGACGTGCATCGCATTTGTAAATTACTAGTTTTCGGTAATGGGAGTTTACTATATGAAAACTAGCTTTCACCACATGCTACATATGTATTTTTGACTTGAGCTCCAGAAAGCCCCTCTTGTTATGCTTGGGCCTAGGTTAATACAGCCCATTAACCTGCCCGTTGAGTCTCGTCTCCTTCAACCTACGATCTCAAACAAACAAACAAACAAGAAAGAGAGTCGAGACCGACTATTGCTGCGAATTTCTGTGCGGGAGCAAACACATATGTGAATTATTTTAATGAAAACAATAAAGATCAAACCTTCGATGTTTGCTGGTGTTGGCTGCCGCAAACTGTGGCTGACTCCAAGATCTGATTTTGGGCACATATGTGATCGCTCCCATTGACCTGCAAAAACAAGCCTGAAACATTGGGATTGGCTCCGGCAACAAACCCTCCGACGCCCAAGTCAGAAACTCAGAGATATAGTGGGTTTTGAGAGCGAGATTTGCAATTATATGGTTTCTGAAGAGGTCAAAAGGTACATATAGTCACTGAGGGGAGCAGTTCCAAGATATTCATCTAAATCTACTTCCCGGTGTTTCAATAGAGTTTATTACCCTCTCCATGTGAAGAGATCAAGTCAGGACTCTTCTCTTGATGATGAGATAGAGTTTTCAAACTCTTTCTTGTGCATGAAGGGATAAAATTGGTTACCCTTTATAAATAAGGGGTTTAAACTAGGTTTGTCCAATGAATCTGGACTCCTTTGCTGTAGGGCTACTTTGGCAATCCTCATTACAGGCTGGGTCGGGTCGATGGGTCTAAAAGCGGCCCAACTTCTTCCGTCGAGCCTGCATCAACTGAAATTTACCATTTTACCCTCCTGAGAGCTTTGGGATTCGTGCCTGATTTGAACGGTCTCAATTATGTTTTATTTTAACCCATATCACAAGCCTCCACTCCTAAAAACTGAGTTACAACATTTGAGGAGTAGTTCACCCATTTTTACTATATTACAGAACTTATCAGAGTCTTCGAGGACGTTTGAATCTTGCTCGAGGTGTAACGACATTGTTCTGAGCTTTTAAAATATTCAAAATTATTTTTTAGAATTTTGTGGATTTTTTTGAATATTTTCTAAATTTTCTCAATTTATAATTATTTTTCAGAATTTTTAATTATTTTCTCGAATTTAAATTGGTTTTTTCTAAAATTATAATATTTTTTTGGATTTTTAAAATTACTTTACGAAATTTTAATTATATTTTAGAATTTTAAAAATAATTTTCCAGAATTTTAATTATTTTTTGATTTTTTAATTATTTTTTACGAAATTAATAATTAATAAAAAGAATTCAAATATAAATAATACTTGGACCGTCGATCAAGTCGAGCGCGATTTTCGAGGAGATCCAACAAAGGAGACCGCGCAAAGCAACCACTCTCCCCGGTTGATAGATGGCACTAGGGTGGAGGTGGGGCCCGCGTGTCAGTGACCCTGCGATGACATGTGGCCCCCACTGCCACGTCAGCCCCTCTTTTTCTTTTTTCTTTTTTTCTTTTTTTGTTGTCAGTGCTTCGCATGTGTCATCATCGAGCACAGAGATTGGAGCGATCTTGGTCGTCCATCACGCGTGGCACGATTTTTCAGGCGACCAAATGGTTGAAAGAGGCGCACGCAACCACTCTCCCCTAGTTGCAATTTGGTTACCGGGGAGGAATGGGGCCCACGCGCCAAATGGACGCACAAGGGGGTGCCACATGGCTCTTGCCTGTCTGCCCCTCTCTGGTTGTCAATAGGTGGGGCCCACATTGCCAAGTACACTGCTTGGCACCTTGTGCAGCGTGGGGCCCGCGCGACAAGTGGTGCCTGCCTGCCACTTGTTTGTGCCCTCCTCGCCCCGTGGCACCGCGTGGGGCCCACGCAGTTTGCCTTGTGACACGTGGAGCTGCCCGCTGCTTGGTGGGGCCGCATCGCCACGTGGCATGTGTGGTGCCCTGTGCAGCGTGTGGCCCATGCGGCCTGTGGCGCGTTCCCGTTGGCGTGGTAGTGGGGCCCATGCAGTTTTGAGAAACCACGTGGGTTTTTTGCAGTCACACGTTTAGCACGTGATTTTTCACATGCGTAGCACGTCGTTTTTTATTTTTCCACTATATACAGCGTATTTTACGCGGTATCACGTATTTTTATTCGTTTGGACATATTTGTGCGTTTTGCACATGTTTTATGGCTATTTTACCTCCCATAAATTCATCATTCCTCCATTCTATCCTCCACACTTCACCACTCATTTCTTCTCACATTCAAGTGGCTATCCTTCTCAAAGAGCTTGATTTGTGCGGTATTATTCGTGGTTTCTCACTTTAACGGTCAAGTAAAATTTCAAGTTGTAAATTTCTTCTTAAGCCATGGCTAGGGTATCGTTAGGTAGCTCCTCTTCCTCCAGTAGTCACGAACTAGCAATGATTTCGGTTTCCCAACCTCGCAAGGGGAAGGAGGCAGTCGGTTCCTCTGTTGTTGTAGAGGATATGAACCAATCGAGAGAGGGTAGGGGGTTTTCTCTTTCCGGTTTCATCCTCCTCTTCTTCCACTTATAGTCCGTCAGTACCTGGAGGACATAGCGAACCTGATCCACTATGGGGCTGTATGTGAAGAACCAACAATTACCCAATCTTCGAAGACGAACATGTAAGAAATATTCTTGTGGGGGAGGATATCCCGACCATCATGCTCTGTTTTAGGAATCCTCCTAAATATGAGTTGTTCATTCCTGGTCCTAGGGTTATGGCTTTCTCTCGAATGTTGAATGAGTATTGTGTGTTCTCTTTCGTTTCTTTCCAGAGTTGGTCCCGCTTGCTTATGCATTCGTTCATGACAACGGTGCTCAATTGGTACGGACTTAGTCCAATTCAGTTTGTGCCTAACTTCTGGAGATACCTCATGGGATTCATTTTGAGGTGCTAAGAGGTTGGTTCCAAGATGAGTCTACGATTGTGGCAGAGGCATTTCAAGCTCCATAAGCAATGTGCATGCGACAACTGGTACTACATCTCCCCTCGTCCCAAAAGAGGGTAATTAGCATCCCGGACTCCATCAAGCATTGGAAGCACAAATATTTTGTTATTTGGAGTCCCAAACCGTGGGGATTCCCAACTAGATGGGAAAGTTCTGTGCTGAAGAGGTTGACCGTCGAACCGGAGTTGATGGAAGAGGAAGAGAGGATAAATGACTCTCTTCTTGTGGGTGGGAGATGAAGTGGCAGGATGTGTCGAAGGAGGTTCTTCGTTCAGGAGGATTGAGCCAATGGGCCCTAGTATGCCTTTTTATTTCTCGCATCTTAGTACTTGCACTTCCGTTTCAGTACTTTTCTGCTTTCCATGTTTTGATATTTTCTGCTTTCACATCTTCCTTGTTTCTTTTTTATTTTGTGCGCAGGGAGCATTGATTTTACTGATCGCAAATCGGGTCTCTTTGTACATTAGAGGCTCGAAGGACAAGAAAAGGAAGAGGGTAGTGAGTCACCCCGGGATTCTGAACTCTGCTAAGGGTTCTTCTGCTTCTGCCCCGACGGGAGTGGAGCGGCTATTGACAGGCGCATCAGTGAGCCCCACTAAGGGGGGGTTCGCATTTAGACATCCTATTGGCCCCTCTTACCACTACAGTCAATGCCATCTTTACTTTCGAGGAAAAGAAGGTATATGCTCCGGACTTGAGGTTGAAATGGTTTGATACCATCTTGGGGGACTCGGTGAAGTGCCTTGATGTGGTGCAGAATCCTCCCCCTCCTCGGAAGCAGAAGGTTCTAGAGATGTGACAATCGATGACTCCATCATGGATCTTTCTCGATGCATTATTTCGGTGAGTTGCTTAACTCAGTTTTTAAGTTTTTCCTTTGAATTTCAAGCTTTTATCAATTTTTTGTTTCTCTTTGTAGGTTGCTTGTCGGACTATGAATCTGATTAAACTGATACATATCGAGGAGAAGGAGTGGAAGGACGAGGCCGCTAAGGTCGAGAGGGATAGAAAGAAAGCTGTCATGGAGTTGGTGGTGAGGGGCAAGGAGATGGTTCTTCTAGCCAACTTCGAGACGGAGCACAGGAAGTGGAAATAAGAGGTTGCAGGGGTCTGGCAGCTGCGGTGTTTGAGGCTAAGGCTGAGGCGGAAGTGCTGGTTCATTTTAACAATGTGATGGATCAGTCTGCCAAGGCCATTGTCGATGAGCGTGTTCCCAACTTTGATGGGAGGGGGTATTTTCCTGGAGCTTCTTCCCGGGATGGAGCTAATGGAAGAGGAGATCAACAAAGATGCGGCTCGGGACGACTCTCCGGGTGGAGAAAAGAGGAACGGACTCCTTTGGCTTTGTCTGACGATAAGGAGCCTTAATCTTGTAGTTTTAGAGTTTTCCCTTTGCATTTACTTTTGACACATTTTGTAGTAGTCTAATAGCGGACTGGCCACCGCTTATTATATCTTCGTATTTAAATGCATGACTTATGAAAATTTGGGAACTTTTGTGTTGAAGTCTTGTACTCGTTTTTTCTTGTGTTGGACGTTGAACTTTGTATGTCTTCCTTCGTGTTGTTTGTGGCCGCTTGGAAAGAGCTATAGAGATAGTCTCAGGGGAAGGGCTGCCTTCTAAGCTTGCTTGTCGGCGATTTGATGCATTTTAGGGAGGATTCGAATGATTGCTTCGAACTCCAAACCCGCATACTCGCGTGCTTCCGGCATTGCTGCGGTGTAACGCGTATTCCCAGTGATATAGAGCTTCGATTAGGGCATATGACCTATTGTCTCGGTGAGGACTTAAAGGTTACAAGTTCAGTTTAGAAATGGATTGAGAATTCGTCCATCTTCTGGGCTGAAACTGGCCCGCAACGTCTTTGTCTCTCAGGAGCTTAAGAAGATGAACTATGCCATTAGGGAGTTGTTGAGCGGTTAAACAAGCTTCGGGAGTAGTAACGGTCGTTTCAAGCACCAAACTCATGTGTTTGCGAATTTTGGGGGCGATTCTGAGCCATGATTGTGAACTTTGAACCTGTTTTTAAGAGATTCAACAAGCTACTCTTCACTTGCTTGTTTGCAAGCGACTAAAGCAGTGTCGAATCATTGTTGGACTCCGAACTTGTTGTTTGAGAGTTTCAATGAGCTGTAGGAGCAATTCCGAATGGTGTGATGCTCCGCGCTTGCTTGTTCGCAAGCGACTAATACGACGTCAAACCAAGCGTTGGACTTCGAACTTGTTGTTTAAGAGTTTCAATAAGCTATAAGAGCAATTCTGAATGGTGAGCTACTCCGTGCTTGCTTGTTCACAAGTGACTGAGTGTTGGACTCCGAACTTGTTGTTTTGGGACCAACCAGTGGTGGGAGCAACCTTTAGGGGAAAGCTAGACTCCAAACTTGTTGTTTTGTAATTCGTAGTCATGACTTGGGTGGATAGATATAAGCTCAGTGCAATTATCTTTATCAAAAACATAAGCTAAGTTAAATTGAAATAAAAACTAAGTGGTTATCTCAATTGTGCTAGCCTTTCTTACATGCTTTGGTCGTATCAGAAGTGTGGGTCTTATTGGAAATTGAAAAACTAGTTGTACTAGAGGGTGTCAGGCACCCTTGTGTTACTTCATAAGGTGTTCAACATTGTAGGTCCTCGATATCCCCCCCACCCACCCACCCACCCGAGGTCTTTAAGTCGGTACGCCCTAGGTGGACTACTTTGGATATCCTGTATGTCCCCTCCCAGTTAGGAGCGAGCTTGCCCTTCTTGTGAGGATAAAAGATTTCTAGTTTCTAAAGGACTATGTCTTATTCTTTTAGGTTGTCCGGGCGGGCCTTCTTATTGTAGAACTTCTCTACCCTTTGCTGATAAATCTGTCTTCTCAGGGCAGATTTCTCGTGAACTTGCTCGATGAGGTCGAGGTTGCCCTTGAGATCAATGAAGTTCTGTCCGTTGAAGGAGAGCAGGCGAGGAGAGGGTAGTCCGACTTCGAGGCGGGTTAGGGTTTCAAATCCGTCAGTGAGGTTGAAAGGGGATTCTCCTGTCAGGGACCTCTTAGTGAACCTGTAGGACCACAATACACTTTGGAGCTCTTCGACCCATAATCCCTTGGGGGGATTCTTCGAGTCTCTTCTTGAGGTTGTTGATGATCTTCCTATTGTCCTTCTCTGCGTGGCGGTTGGATTGAGGGTGAGAGATGGAGGAGAATCGTTGCTGCATCTCTAGGTCGGCACAGAATTTATAGAACGCTTTAGCGGCAAACTGAGTTCCATAGTTTATTACAAGGATCTGGGAGATGCCGAACCGACAGACGATGTTCTTCCAAAAGAACTGTTGAACTCTATGATCCATGATGGTTGCTAGTACTTCCATTTCGATCCACTTAGAGAAGTAATCAATGGCTACCACAATGAAGCTTTTTTTCCCGGTTGTTGGAGGGAACGGTTCGAGTAAATCCATCTCCCACATAGCAAAGGGGATTGAGCTTGACATGGAATTGATCTCGGCCTTGGGTGTTCGTTTGATTGATGAGAACCTCTAGCAAGACGCACATTAGCACATGTACTCCTTAGCATCGTTGAGTATGGTAGGCCAAAAATATCCATGATTGAGGATTTTGCGGGTGATGGATCTAGCTCTCATCTGACCGCCTACAATCCCTTCATGAATTTCTTTCAAAGCATATTGGGCCTCTTCAGGGGAGAGGCACCGCAGATAGGGTATGCCGTCCACCGAAGTGTAAGAGCGTTTGTACATGACTCATTTGATGAGTGTGTATTGCTTTGCCCTCACTCGAATCATTCTGGCTTCCTTGGGGTCAGGGGAGAGGATTCCCTTGTCAAGGAAGTCAAACAGAGGTTCATCCAATTGTTCTCAAGTACCGGAGGAATGATTACCATGAGCTCTGAGACTTCCTCTTCGATGTTGGGCTTGAGCAGGACCTCGATAAGAACAGTATGGTCAAGTCCTTCGAAGGAGGTGGAGGCTAATTTGGAGAGGGCATCTGCTTGCCTGTTTTCTTCGTTGGGGATGCGAGTAACCTCAGTCTCTTAGAACGTTGCTAGTACCTTTCTGATGTATGCTAGATACTTGATCATACGATCATCCCTGGACTTGGTTCACTACTAACTGAGAGTCGTTGAACACTTTGACACGCTTGGCTCCAGCTTTGCGGGCTAAGAGGAGGCCATTAATTATCACTTCATACTCTGCTTCATTGTTGGAAGCTCGGAAGTTCAGGCAAAGTGAATACTGGAGGGTGAACTCGTCCGAGCCTGTCAGGATAACTCTGGCCCTGCTTCCCCCAATGCATGAGGATCCATCGACATAGACACTCCAAAATGGAGGGCCTTCCTTGGGGGGGGGGGTGGTGCTCTCTACAATGAACTCGGCTAGAGGTTGGGCTTTGATGGCCATCTTCGGCCGATAGCTGATATCGTGTTGGGTTAATTCGACAGACCATTTCATAAGTCACCCCGAGCTCTATGACTTGTGTAGTACCTGCTTGAGGGGTTTGGTCAGTGAAGACCACTATTGAATGTTCTTGTACGTACGGGCGGAGCTTGTGAGCAGCCATGATCAGGGCGTATGCCATCTTCCTCATTTTTGAGTAACGGAGTTCAGTGTCATGGAGGACTTTACTTACATAGTAGATCGGATTTTGGGTTCCATGATCTTCTCTCACCAAGACAGCACTGAGAATCTGATCTGAAGTATCTAGGTAGGGTTAGAGTATCTCTCCCGACTCGGGCTTGCTTAGGAGCAAGGGATTTACTAGTTAAGCCTTGAGCTGTTCAAAGGCTGCTTACTGTGCTTGTCCCCACTCGAAGCCCTTTGCTCCCCTGAGAGCTTTGAAGATACTCAGACAAAGTATAAATACTATGTAGTACAACTGCCCACCACAGGCTGCCTCTCAAAAGGTGGTTAACCGGATTGGTGACTCTTGATCATTAGCTAATAGTATTTATACTCAAATTATCCTATGAAACTTCCTATGTGGGACTAAATTTCTCAATCTCAATCTCAATCTCAAATTTCAAGCAGACCAGTCAACTGCTATACCAACCAGTCGACTGTTCACTCCAAACTGGGGTATTACATACACCCCCCCTTAGGGATCAGCGTCCTCGCTGAGTACAGGGCACACCTCAAGTGTAGGACCGCCCTTTCTAGCCGATGTAGTATAGTCCTCGATCCCGGAGATCAATCATTCACCACACCGCAGATCGGATACCACATTCAACACCGACCCCGGAGCTCAATGACTCCCAGCACCGCAGATCATATAGACCTCTACTACACCGGTGTCGAAAGTCAGCTCTGATACCATTTGTAACGCCCCGCCCCAATACTCAGAAAAATTATAAATACTATGTAGTACAACTGCCCACCACAGGCTGCCTCTCAAAAGGTGGTTAACCGAATTGGTGACTCTTGATCATTGGCTCATAGTATTTATACTCAAATTATCATATCAAACTTCCCATGTGGGACTAAATTTCTCAATCTCAATCTCAAATCCCGCGCATACCAGTCGACTGATCTACCCACCAGTCGACTGTTCGCCGAGATCTGGGGTATTACAGGGAGACACTTCTCCCTTGATTTGGAGAGTAAGCATCTGATAGCGGTGAGGCACCCTGTCATGGAGGACTTTACTTACATAGTAGATCGGATTTTGGGTTCTATGATCTTCTCTCACCAAGACAGCACTGAGAATCTGATTTGAAGTATCTAGGCAGGGGTAGAGTATCTCTCCCGACTCGGGCTTGCTTAGGAGCAAGGGATTTACTAGATAAGTCTTGAGCTGTTCAAAGGCTGCTAACTGTGCTTGTCCCCACTTGAAGCCCTTCGCTCCCCTGAGAGCTTTGAAGAACAGGAGACACTTCTCCCTTGATTTGGAGAGTAAGCATCTGATAGCGGCGAGGCACCCTGTGAGTCTTTGGACTTCCTTAATGCTGGATAAAGGAGCCATGTCCAGTATGGCTCGGATCTTCTCTGGATTGACTTTGATTCCCTTCTGGCTAACCATGAACCCCAGGAATTTGCCGGAGGACACCATGAAGGCACACTTAGAGGGATTTAGTCTCATATTGTGCTTATGTAGGACGTCGAAGGCTTCTTGGAGGTCGATCACATGATCTCTTTTACTGAGGATCTTTACCAACCTGTCGTCTACATAGACCTCCATGTTCCTGCCTATCTATTCCTTGAAGAATTTTTTGATGAAGCATTGATAAGTGGCTCTGGCATTCTTCCACCCGAAGGGCATAACCCAGTGACAATGAAGGCCTAGTCGGTGATGAAAGATGTCTTTGGAATGTCAAGGGGAACATCATGATTTACTTATATCCTGAGAAAGCGTCCATGAAACTCAAGAGTTCATGGCCGGATGTAGCATCAATCAGGGCGTCGATGCTTGGAAGAGGAAACGGGTCCTTTGGGCATGCTTTGTTCAAGACGGTGAAGTCGATGTAGATTCTCCATTTTCCATTGGCTTTCATCACCATCACCACATTCTCGAGCCATTCTGGGTAGCTGAATTCTTGGATGAAGCTGGTGGATAGGAGTTTATCAACTTCTTTCTTGATGGTTTGCTGTCTGTTAGGGGCGAACTTGCGACATTTCTGCTGGATCGGCTTGACTTCAGGATTGACAGTAAGATGGTGCATGATTAGTTCCTCCAAGATACCGGGCATGTCGGTAGCGGTCCAAGCGAATAGGTTTTGGTTCCCTCTGATGCATTCAATAATTTGTTCTTTGACCTAGTGAATGAGGGCCTTGCCTAATGGAAACTCTTGGTCAGGTCCCTATTAGAGAAAAGGGTCTCCTCGAGTTCATTGATCGGTTCAGACACGACCTGACTACTCCCTTGAGAGAGTTCTAATGCCTCCAGTGGGAGGACTGAGCCCCTATTATAGTTGTGTAACACTTCCGAGCTATCTCTTGGCTCCCTTTGGTTTCTCCTACTCCGGCTGAGGCTGGGAATGTAACGCCCCGAATCCCAAATACACTGAATTCGAGATGTTCTACAGGATCTTTTTACTTTCTTTAGTACAATTTTACAAGGAAATTTAAACTTTTCACTATACATCAGAGTTTACATCAATATTACACTTTTTATTTGCACAGCGGAAGTAAAATGTACAACAATTAAATAAATGTACAACAACATGATATAATCTTTAAGCATCCTTTCCTCTTTATCTTTAACATGCCATTTACCTGCATATAAGACTGTGGGTACGTCAGTTTATTCAACCGACGATCATTATACACGGCCATCCTCTCTATGCCGGAAATAGTATAACTTAATTTTCCATATTTAGCAAACACAAACTTGTCACATTACAATTAAAGGGACTACCCTATTGATGTCGTGTTGTGATTGTGCACTTAATCCTTAATGCAATTATTTATGTTACATGACACTAATGCACACTTGTTCGGAGTCTATGCATCCCATACTACATAGGTCCGAGGGCAAGCCTCTTAATCGTTCTTCATCTTTGTAGGGTTCAATCCCTCGTTATGACTTAATCTACTACTGTAACTACGGTAGTGTCTTAGATAATCTATGAGTGCAAGCACGTGTACAGAAACTGGAGGGAAATCCCACGTCATGTCACGACTCATCGTGAAGAACCTATGGACAATTCAGCCTCCTTCATGGCACACGATCCTCATGCAGTCACCAATTATCCCACAAGTGTCACCACAGGAACGGTACCCTGGAGCAGTATCCATGTCATGTCACGACGCATCGTGAAGAACCTGTGAAATACTCTCCGCCGCCACGGCACCCTGGAGCCGTATCCACGTCATGTCACGACTCATCGTGAAGAACCTGTGAAATACCCTCCGCCGCAAATCCGATGGCTCTCACTCGTGTTTTTCTCCTACTTTCATCACGTCTCCACTATGTACTAATCCTTAGTTTTTATTAGAATCATGAACCAAATCAAAGCTCTAGAGTTAGCCTCTCTACTAAACCGGACTTATTCATTCATTTCAACATGACCAACCTTGGTCTTTCTTTTCAATATTCATTTCATTTCTTTCCAAATGCCGGGGGAGACTTAGCTACTCTTTCATTTCAATTCCAATTCACAAATTCTAACATAATCTGAGCATTCCCAGCTCATGAGTTCATTTTTCATTGCCTCAGCATATCATGATCTTAGCTTTCATATTCATGTAATTCTCAATTCGAATCTATGATTCATTTCATGTAAATTCTCAATTTAAAACTATGATTCATTTCATGTAAATTCATGCAGCAACAAATAGAGTTTATCAACACCCACCATAAGGTTCACAATCTTCGAAGTAAACAGAATAATGTTCTCTGACATAACAAAACACTCTGGACAGTCGACTTGGATCTCTTCCAGTCGACTTGTTCAGTCAATTACAGTTATTCGTAACCACCCGGGAGAGTCGACTGCTGCACATGGCAGTCGGCTGTTCCGCAGTGTTCCAATTCAATTATCAATCACAGGACAGTCGACTGTCGTTCAACACAGTCGCCTGTTTTGCGGAGTTCAGTTATGTAATTTCTCAAGTCTATACAGTCGACTGCTACACACATTAGGTCGACTGAACAGTTTAAAATCTCAAATTAATGAATCATTCCTTCATACACATCACACTTTGTCTCGCTATTCTTCAACAAGAATAATTCACATTTTATTGTTCACATTATTCTCAAAATGAGAAGTACTAACGAATATTCATAATTCATGTTTTCATGCATCAATAATGTCACTTCAATCTTTACTATACTAATCTTCTTTATTTCTAGTTCTTTTGCAAGGTAAACTTCCCCGAAAATACACATGTCCAAATCATAGTTCTAATTAAACCTTTCATTCTCAAATCACATTTTATTCCATGCAACAATTCCCAAATTATCTTTATATGGTCTCGTGTATTTTTAGAAGAGTAGAACATTCGAGTTTATAAAAATGCATCAATACCAGTCGACTTATACTATAGTAAGTCGACTGTCCAGGGGAAAACATCCATGATTTTAAGAAAATAATTTTAGAAAGAAGTTGACTTAGAAAAGCACAAGTCGACTTAAATGGGCACATAAGTCGACTTACAAGGTCCTAAGTCGACTTACCAGAACGTTTCTTCTCGACATTTCTCAACAATTAATGCCACAAATCTCTTTATTAGCCAAGTTCACATTCATGGTTAAAATTAATCCATATCAACTTAGATTTTTACTAATCCAATCACATACAATTGCATACTCACATTCCAATCCATTCATAGGTCAATTTTCCAATTAGAAGTGTACTCTTATTAGTATTTTTCATGCATCATTTCTCAATATAATGCTAGCATCATTTCTAATTTAGAAATAAGGAAAATCAAACCCACTATCATTCATTCATTCTAGCAAGCATTTCTACTTTAGAAATATGGAGAATTTTACCCATTATCATTCATTCATTCTAACAAGCATTTCTACTTTAGAAATATGGAGAATTTTATCCACTATCATTCATTCATTCTAACAAGCATTTCTACTTTAGAAATATGGAGAATTTTACCCACTATCATTCATTCAAACAAGCACTTCTACTTTAGAAATATGGAGAATTTTACCCACTATCATTCATTCAAACAAGCATTTCTACTTTAGAAATATGGAGAATTTTACCCACCTTGTATGGAGAGAAAACAACACAATAGCAACGAAGGTCCTTTGCGAATGAATGCACCTCCTCCTAGACGATGCGCGCACAAGCTCCACAAGCACCAATCCCGAGCTCCTCCTAGTGATGGCCGGCCTCTTCTCCTCCTTGTTGAAAGCAATACAACCCCACACAATGTTGGGTTTCGGGGCACAAACGCAGCGATAAAAAAAAAATCCGAAACCCTAACCCTAGGATCCGTGTACAAGACATGGCTGATTATGGAGAAACGAAATTTTACCTTTTAAGAGCTTTACGAAGGCTGAAAGATGGAGGTCCTGTTATACAATCACCACGCAACCCTTGTAGCAAGATCCGCGTCTCTAAAGCAGTCCACACGAACGTCTGATCGTCCAACGATCAAAGGAGCCGGTACTAGCCGATGATGCTTGCCTCTATCTCTCTCTCTCTCTTGCCTCTCAACAGTTGGAGCGGCTAGGGTTTTCTATGGAAAACGAATTTGCCAAAAGATAAACCCTAAACCAATACATCTCTATGTATTTATAAGAGAGAATGAGGTGGGCTTAACCCTAATCGGTTTGGCCAAACTGATTTGGTTTAATGATAACTAATTTGGTTTAATGAATAAATTCGAATTATACTTTAATTAATTAAGTCCAACTCAATTAATTAACTAATTTCGAATTTATAATCATTTAATTTAAATTCCGAATTTAAATTAAAACTCCTTTTAAACGTTCTAAGTGTGTGACCCTTTAGGTTATTATTACGTTGGCAATAATTTTATTATCTAATAATAAAATTATAAACAATGAGCGGCATCTAGTAATACATCATTGCTACCCAAGTAATAATAATAATTGGTGATTCAATTAAACCTTTCGTGACTAATGTCTCCGTGTAATATAATCCTTTTAACCTTGATATTATAGATTAAACTAGAGGCATGGTTCGTGTCATCCTCTTAATGATTTAATCTTTATTTTCTTGATCGATGAGTAGACTATTCAAACAAATCAATATTTGAGCATGGCCATGCATTTCATAGTCTCACTCAAACAAGAGGCCGATAATATCGCTCCTAAAATTAGGAGGGTTAAATTCCATCTAGATCATTCACATTTCTCACACGATTCATAATGAACCCAATACTATCTTTATCATTACCCGATTAAAGATAACTTTTGATAGAATCAAATTACATTAATTCTCGTGTAGAAATATAATGATTTCAGGTCAGAGGACCATTACACCATTATCACAGTGAGATTACTTATGACACTTATTTATTTATTCCATGTTGAATCTCACAGTGGGTCTGTCCAGTACAATGTACTCTTACATTTACCTATGTATTGATTTTAGTATCTCTATACTAATGACCCATGAGAGGTGGTCATCAATCAATCAACATACTAGTCTCAATGTATTATTATTGTCCTAATAATAATAATACTCGACTAGGGACATTTAAGATTATTATACTATATATAATCTCATGTTCATATAGTTCGTATTAATAATCTAAGGACATTTATCATGCTAACATTTATAACGCAGTAAATACGAAGCATAATAAATTATTAATATAATCAAATAGAACATAATGTCAATAATACTGATTACACAATATCATTGTATTGCCTCTAGGGCACCTACACTAACACACAATTCTCTCAATCTTTTAACTCACAACTTACTACTAAATTAGACTATAGTTTGGAAAGATATAATTGCATAAGAATACTAGCCATGGGGGGGGGGGGGGGTATTTATACTAGAAATCAACTAGAATGGAAAGCTAGGATTAGTTGGTTGGTTGTAGGATGGAAGGCTAGGATTAGAGTAGGAGTTATAAAAACTACCCACAACTACATAACCACCTCCATGATCACCACTAAACTTTTAAATCTTCCTCCAAAAGAAGTGTACCCGGCCATTAGGAGAAGTGTGCATTGCACGTGTACGTGTAGTGCACGTGCATTGCAACTAGGCCCAAAAATTGTGCATTTGATTTTTACATAAAAATAAAATAGACTTTTTAAATAAATTAATCCATGGGCTTAGTTTTATGGGCCAAAATAGTCATTTTAAAATAAAATAAATAAAATATATTTTGAGCTTTAAGAAAAAGGCTTTAAAATAAGGCTTTCTATCCATTTAAAGAAAAAGGCTTTTGTATAAAATAATTTGAGAACACATATTTAAATATTTATACTCATCACAATAAAATAATTATAAGATTTAATTCAATCAAAATGTTGCACGTGCACACTACGTGCAAAATAAAATAACTTTTCATTAATTGAAAAATCAGGGTATTACAACACTCCCTCCTTAGAATAGTTCCGTCTCCGGAACTACAGTCAAGAGCGAGAAAAACAGAAAACACAACAACAAGAACAAAAGATACAAAGATACAATCAAGCAAAAAGCTCAGGATAGTCCTTCAACATCCTCTCCTCAGACTCCCAAGTAGCCTCTTCAACCAAATGGTTTCTCCAGACTACCTTGACCATCGGTATCGTCTTATTCCTCAAGACTTTCTCTCGACGATCAACAATCTCTACAGGAGACTCGATGTAATTCAGGTCTAACTGCAAACCTTCCGGCACTTCAGGCAAATGATGACTCGGGTCTGGAATATAACCTCTCAGCATAGACACATGAAAGACATTGTGCACCTGAGACAACTCTTCCGGTAATTCAAGCCGGTAAGCAGTTTTCCCGATCCTTTTCAATATCTTGTACGGGCCTATAAACCTCGGGGCTAACTTCCCGCCTTTGCCAAATCGAACCACACCTTTACTGGGTGATACCTTCAGAAAGACAAAGTCACCAACCTCAAACTCAAGGTCCCTTCTCCGGTTGTCTGCATAGCTTTTCTGCCTGCTCTGAGCTTCCACCAACCTTTTCCTGATCAGAACAATCTTCTCAGAAGTTTGTTGTACAAGCTCAGGACCAAACAACTGACGCTCCCCAACTTCATACCAACAAACAGGAGTCCTGCATTTCCTGCCATACAAAGCTTCGTACGGCGTCATCCCAATGCTAGCCTAAAAACTATTGTTGTAGGTAAACTCTACCAAAGGTAAATGCCTTTCCAACTGCCTCCTAAGTCTAGTATTCAACACCGAAGCATATCCTCAAGAATACGGTTGACTCTCTCGGTCTGCCCATCGGTTTGCAGATGAAAAGCAGTGCTGAAATCCGTCTTGGTACCCAAAGCTGTCTGAAGACTCCTCCAAAAATGCGAAGTAAACCGCGCATCTCGATCAGACACAATAGTTGAAGGAACACCATGAAGCCGGACAATCTCGCCAACATACAACTCAGCTAACTTGTCCATCGAAGCCGTGAGTTTCATCGCCAAAAAGTGCGCTGACTTGGTTAGTCGATCGACTATAACCCAAATCGCATCATTGCCTTTAGGACTCTTAGGCAATCCCGTGATGAAATCCATACTGATGTTATCTCACTTCCATTCCGGAATAGGTAACGGCTGTAATAGACCTCCGGGTCTCTGATTTTCGGCTTTGACTTGCTGACAAACCTCACACTTCGCAACAAAATCAGCCACATCCCGCTTCAAACCTGACCACCAGAAATGCTGTTTGATGTCCTTGTACATCTTAGTACTCCCAGGATGTACCGACAAAAGAGTAGCATGTGCCTCTTGAAGAATACTCTCTTTCAAATCCGCCTGATTTGGAACACACAGCCTATCTCCGAACCACAGCACTCCATTCCTGATTTGAAATCCGGGCAACCTGCCAGCCCCAACCTGCTCCTTCATCTCCAAAATATCAGCATCCACTTCCTGACTTGCAATGATCCTTGCATTCAAAGTAGGCTGAAGCCTCAACTGAGCCAAAGATGCTCCCAATCCTTGCAAGACAATCTCAATACCTGCTCGGTCCAACTCCTTAATCAGATGCTTCTGAGTTGTAATCAAGCTGGCCAAACTGCTCTTGCGGCTAAGTGCATCAGCCACAATATTAGCCTTTCCAGGATGATACTTGATCTCAGGTCGCATATCCTCGAGCACTTCCAACCATCTTCGCTGCCTCAGATTCAGATCCCTCTGCTGATATATATACTTCAAGCTCTTGTGATCCGTGTACATATTCAACTTCTCACCGTACACGTAGTGTCTCCATTGCTTCAGGGCAAAGATAATCGCAGCCAACTCTAAATCATGAGTGGGGTAATTCTTCTCATGTGGTCGTAGTTGCCTAGACCCATAAGCGATTACTCTTCCTTCTTGCATTAAGACATAACCAAGCCCACGATGTGAAGCATCGCTATAAACATCATACTCAACACCTGCTCTAGGCAGAGCCAAAATAGGTGCAGTAGTCAGCTTCTCTTTCAACTCCTGAAAGCTCGCCTCACATTGCTCAGTCCACTTGAAGCTCACATTCTTCTTGGTCAGTCCAGTAAGCGGTACAGCTATCTGAGCATAACCTTGAATGAATCTCCTGTAGTATCCAGTCATCCCGAGAAAACTTCTGACTTCCTTCACTGTAGTAGGCCTTGCCCAATCTCTCACTGCCTCTATCTTCTGAGGGTCAGTTGCCACTCCCTCCTTAGAAAGGATGTGACCTAGGAATGCCACTTCAGATTTCCAGAAATCACACTTGGATAACTTGGCATACAACTTCTGCTCTTCCAGCTTCTACAAAACTGCTGCCAGATGCTCGGTGTGCTCCGCCTCTGACTTGGAGTACACGAGAATATCGTCAATAAACACCACGACGAAAGAATCAATAAACGGCCTCAGAACTCTGTTCATCAAGTCCATGAAGATTGCGGGTGCATTCGTCACTCCGAATGGCATAACTAAGAATTCGTAATGCCCATGCCGAGTTCTAAATGCAGTTTTGTGCACATCTTCAGCTTTCACTCGCACTTGGTGATATCCTGATCGAAGATCTATTTTGGAGAATATAGCTGCTCCTTGTAGACGATCGAACAAATCATCAATTCGAGGAATCGGATACTTATTCTGAACAGTGACCTTATTCAGCTCCCGGTAATCGATGCACATTCTCATCGATCCATCCTTCTTCTTTACCAAAAGCACTGGTGCTCCCCAAGGTGACGCACTAGGTTGAATAAAGCCTTTCTCCAACAGTTCCTCAATCTGCCGTTTCACCTCATCCTATTCCACTGGAGCCATCCTATACGGTGCCTTAGAAATGGGTGCACTTCCCGGTTGAACAGTGATGCTGAACTCTACATCACGATGCGGGGGTAACCCAGGAAAATCTTCCAAGAACACAGTCGGATAGTCCCGAACCACAGGAATCCCTTGCACTTCCACAGGAGTCTCTTCCTTGCGGATAGTTGCCACCAGCTTAGAACATTTCTGCTTCCCTTGGAAAGTGACTTCAGGTCCACCTAGAGCCTTCACTGTTACCGTCTTGGTCTTACACTCGATGCTTGCACTGTACACCGACATCCAATCAATGCCAACGATAACATCGACTCCCAAGATAGTCAGCTCGATCAGATCAATGCCAAAGATTCGATCTCCAATTACAATCTCGCAATCAGCGTAATACCGATCAGTGGTCAAAGTTTCCCCTGACGGAGTAGCTACTGCTAAGATCTTGCCTGGAAAGATCTTTGGTTCAACTCCCAACACTTTAGCAAATTTAGGAGACACAAAAGTATGAGAGGATCCAGTATCGAACAATACAACAGCTTTCATTCCATGAAGATAGAATTCTCCTGTTACATAATACACACCATTACATAACAGTTTCACAACATGAACGGAAAGAAGAAATGACAAAACCACTAAACATCAGCCCTCGTACCAGAGATGACCTGATCTGCTTCCTCAGCATCAGCCTCCGTCAAGGCAAATACTCGCCCTGATTGGTACGGTCTCTTCCCAGACTGCTGCATTGGTGCATTGCGATTACTGTTCCGTGGCTTGGAGCATTGAGACATGAAATGTCCCGTCTCACCACAATTGAAGCAAGTCACCCCAGGAGGTCTCACCACATTGTTCCTAGGTCCTCCAGCTACACTAATAGCGTTCGCCCCTGTCAGTTTGAACCTTTGTGCAGATGGTTGCCCCTTGAAACTCCCAGAATTGGCGGGCCTCTTACCAGTCTGCCAGTTGTTCCTCCGGTTCTGAACAACATGGAACTGCTCCATATCTGCTTCTGTCACAGCTGCCCTCTTCACCAACTTGTCGAACCTTCTGATACCGAGAGGTATCATCCGAGACCTCAAGCTTGGCCTCAGTCCATGCTCGAACTTACGAGCCTTCTTCGCCTCATCCATCACCAGTTCTGGAGCATACCTAGAGAGCTGAGTAAACTTGGTCTCGTACTCCCTCACTGACATGCTGCCTTGCTGAAGTGACAGAAACTCCATTGCCTTCTTCTCTTGAACATCGGAGGGGAAATAGTGACTGCGGAATTCTTCCAGAAATTCCTCCCAGCCAAGCACTATACCTCCCATGGTCCTCTTCATCGACTGCCACCAAACAGCCGCGTCCTTCTCGAATTGCAAAGTCGCCAACTTGACCTTGCTGCCTTCCGGGGTCTCCAACACCTCAAAGATTGTCTTCACTTGCCGAATCCAGTTGTCAGCCGCATCTGGGTCTGACTTTCCCTCGAATACAGGTGGTTTCATTCTCTTGAATGATTCCACTAGCTTAATCGCCTCGGGCACTGGATTCACCGGCCCCCTTCCTTGGTTCATAGCCACTGCATTAAGCTCTGGTAGACCCTTGCAAGTTCGGTCTCCAGATCCAAACCTTCTCCATTCCTAGCTCCTCTTCTTGACATATTCTGATGCAAAAGATCTATTAAATTCGAAGTATAAGACAAGAATTTAAATCAACTTGAATTTCATTGAATTCCAAAGTTTATACATTCGAATTAAAAACATTTCTTAACATCAGAATGGAAGAAAATAGAAGCTACAACAATCTAACTCCTACGGGTCCTCTTCGCTGCTCGAAGTTCTTCCCGTAGTTCATCAACTTCATCCTTCAGCACATCAGTCAGGTTCTTCCTCTTCTCGAGTTCCCATACTCGATGACTGAGAACTGAAAAGTCGTCCTTTCGCTTCGCCAGCTGAGCCTCCAATAATCTGACTCTCTCTCGTAGTGTCTCTACCTGCCTCTGAAGAGAAGTCACAAGACCACTTGGAACTGGTCCCTCTTCTTCATCAGAAGAAGAATCGTTAGATGAATCTGGAGGTGGGGTAATCTCCCGAGTTTCAGGCCACTCCTCCACATCAGAATTTGCTTGCCCAGGGTGGTACTCTTACTCAATGATATGTCAGTCGTCGCCTCCAGCAGGGTCGAAGTGATCAGCCATCTTAGAAATAGAGAGGAAGAAGCATGAGTCTTAGAGCAACACAAATGTAAGTCACTTACATTTAAATCTCCAGACTCAAACACACACTCTAATGTCCACTTCTAGGGTGTCGTTCCTTATAAATTTGTACAAGTGTGGAAAGCGTAGAAAGCGTGGCTCTGATACCACTCTGTAACGCCCCGAATCCCAAATACACTGAATTCGAGATGTTCTACAGGATCTTTTCACTTTCTTTAGTACAATTTTACAAGGAAATTTAAACTTTTCACTATACATCAGAGTTTACATCAATATTACACTTTTTATTTGCACAGCGGAAGTAAAATGTACAACAATTAAATAAATGTACAACAACATGATATAATCTTTAAGCATCCTTTCCTCTTTATCTTTAACATGCCATTTACCTGCATATAAGACTGTGGGTACGTCAGTTTATTCAACCGACGATCATTATACATGGCCATCCTCTCTATGCCGGAAATAGTATAACTTAATTTTCCATATTTAGCAAACACAAACTTGTCACATTACAATTAAAGGGACTACCCTATTGATGTCGTATTGTGATTGTGCACTTAATCCTTAATGCAATTATTTATGTTACATGACACTAATGCACACTTGTTCGGAGTCTATGCATCCCATACTACATAGGTCCGAGGGCAAGCCTCTTAATCGTTCTTCATCTTTGTAGGGTTCAATCCCTCGTTATGACTTAATCTACTACTGTAACTACGGTAGTGTCTTAGATGATCTATGAGTGCGAGCACGTGTACAGAAACTGGAGGGGAATCCCACGTCATGTCACGACTCATCGTAAAGAACCTATGGACAATTCAGCCTCCTTCATGGCACACGATCCTCATGCAGTCACCAATTATCCCACAAGTGTCACCACAGGGACGGTACCCTGGAGCAGTATCCACGTCATGTCACGACGCATCGTGAAGAACCTGTGAAATACTCTCCGTTGCCACGGCACCCTGGAGCCGTATCCACGTCATGTCACGACTCATCGTGAAGAACCTGTGAAATACCCTCCGCCGCAAATCCGATGGCTCTCACTCGTGTTTTTCTCCTACTTTCGTCACGTCTCCACTATGTACTAATCCTTAGTTTTTATTAGAATCATGAACCAAATCAAAGCTCTAGAGTTAGTCTCTCCACTAAACCGGACTTATTCATTCATTTCAACATGACCAACCTTGGTCTTTCTTTTCAATATTCATTTCATTTCTTTCCAAATGCCGGGGGAGACTTAGCTACTCTTTCATTTCAATTCCAATTCACAAATTCTAACATAATCTGAGCATTCCCAGCTCATGAGTTCATTTTTCATTGCCTCAGCATATCATGATCTTAGCTTTCATATTCATGTAATTCTCAATTCGAATCTATGATTCATTTCATGTAAATTCTCAATTTAAAACTATGATTCATTTCATGTAAATTCGAATCTATGATTCACTTCATGTAAATTCAATTATCAATCACAGGACAGTCGACTGTCGTTCAACACAGTCGCCTGTTTTGCGGAGTTCAGTTATGTAATTTCTCAAGTCTATACAGTCGACTGCTACACACATTAGGTCGACTGAACAGTTTAAAATCTCAAATTAATGAATCATTCCTTCATACACATCACACTTTGTCTCGCTATTCTTCAACAAGAATAATTCACATTTTATTGTTCACATTATTCTCAAAATGAGAAGTACTAACGAATATTCATAATTCATGTTTTCATGCATCAATAATGTCACTTCAATCTTTACTATACTAATCTTCTTTATTTCTAGTTCTTTTGCAAGGTAAACTTCCCCGAAAATACACATGTCCAAATCATAGTTCTAATTACACCTTTCATTCTCAAATCACATTTTATTCCATGCAACAATTCCCAAATTATCTTTATATGGTCTCGTGTATTTTTAGAAGAGTAGAACATTCGAGTTTATAAAAATGCATCAATACCAGTCGACTTATACTATAGTAAGTCGACTGTCCAGGGGAAAACATCCATGATTTTAAGTAAATAATTTTAGCAAGAAGTTGACTTAGAAAAGCACAAGTCGACTTAAATGGGCACATAAGTCGACTTACAAGGTCCTAAGTCGACTTACCAGAACGTTTCTTCTCGACATTTCTCAACAATTAATGCCACAAATCTCTTTATTAGCCAAGTTCACATTCATGGTTAAAATTAATCCATATCAACTTAGATTTTTACTAATCCAATCACATACAATTGCATACTCACATTCCAATCCATTCATAGGTCAATTTTCCAATTAGAAGTGTACTCTTATTAGTATTTTTCATGCATCATTTCTCAATATAATGCTAGCATCATTTCTAATTTAGAAATAAGGAAAATCAAACCCACTATCATTCATTCATTCTAGCAAGCATTTCTACTTTAGAAATATGGAGAATTTTACCCACTATCATTCATTCATTCTAACAAGCATTTCTACTTTAGAAATATGGAGAATTTTATCCACTATCATTCATTCATTCTAACAAGCATTTCTACTTTAGAAATATGGAGAATTTTACCCACTATCATTCATTCAAACAAGCATTTCTACTTTAGAAATATGGAGAATTTTACCCACTATCATTCATTCAAACAAGCACTTCTACTTTAGAAATATGGAGAATTTTACCCACTATCATTCATTCAAACAAGCATTTCTACTTTAGAAATATGGAGAATTTTACCCACCTTGTATGGAGAGAAAACAACACAATAGCAACGAAGGTCCTTTGCGAATGAATGCACCTCCTCCTAGACGATGCGCGCACAAGCTCCACAAGCACCAATCCCGAGCTCCTCCTAGTGATGGCCGGCCTCTTCTCCTCCTTGTTGAAAGCAATACAATCCCACACAATTCTCTCAATCTTTTAACTCACAACTTACTACTAAATTAGACTATAGTTTGGAAAGATATAATTGCATAAGAATACTAGCCATGGGGGGGGGGGGGGAGGGGGGGGGGGGGGGGGGTATTTATACTAGAAATCAACTAGAATGGAGGGCTAGGATTAGTTGGTTGGTTGTAGGATGGAAGGCTAGGATTAGAGTAGGAGTTATAAAAACTACCCACAACTACATAACCACCTCCATGATCACCACTAAACTTTTGAATCTCCCTCCAAAAGAAGTGTACCCGGCTATTAGGAGAAGTGTGCATTGCACGTGTACGTGTAGTGCACGTGCATTGCAACTAGGCCCAAAAATTGTTGATTTTTACATAAAAATAAAATAGACTTTTTAAATAAATTAATCCATGGGCTTAGTTTTATGGGCCAAAATAGTCATTTTAAAATAAAATAAATAAAATATATTTTGGGCTTTAAGAAAAGGCTTTAAAATAAGGCTTTCTTTCCATTTAAAGAAAAAGGCTTTTGTATAAAATAATTTGAGAACACATATTTAAATATTTATACTCATCACAATAAAATAATTATAAGATTTAATTCAATCAAAATGTTGCACGTGCACACTACGTGCAAAATAAAATAACTTTTCATTAATTGAAAAATCAGGGTATTACAGGAAACTTCATTTTCATGTGGAAAGCTGAGGGTAAGAAATGAAGCATTGCTAGGTCCGGTCTGCCAAGGATGGCATTGTAAGCGGCCTTCACGTCGACGACCATGAAATCAATTGCCTCAGTTCGGGGTGTTGGGGCTTTCCCTGCGATCATATCTAGAGTGACTATTCCTTCAATTGAGATTGGAACCCCAGAGAATACGTGGAGTGTGTATCCGGCAAGCTTGAGACGATATCGAGAAAGCTTGAGTCCTTCATAGGCTTCAAGGAAAAGAATATTGACAGAACTATCATTGTCGATCAGAATGCGACGTACCTCATGTTATCCATATGGAGACTAATTACAAGTGCGTCGCAGTGGGGCATTCGAACACCTTCTATGTTCTTGTTTGAGAATGCCACTAGGACTCACAAGCTCTTGGTCGGGTAGAAGTTCTGCACTAAATTCACTTCTCAGATGAAGGCCTTCCAGAAGAAGTTTGATTCTCCCCCCATAGGCCCTCTGTGGATGGAGTGGAGAATCACTCTTGGCTTTAAGTCTTGTACTCATAGGGCTTCTCTGTTGGCTTGTTAGCTCCTCAGGGCGGTGGTGGATCGGGCATGTCCTTCAGAATGAACTTGGATAGGTGCCCCCGCTAGATAAGCTCTTCGATTTTTTTCTTGAGAGGTCGACAATCATCCGTGTCATGGTCATGATCTCTGTAAAAACGAAACCACTTAAATGTGTTCCTTCTCTTCTCTAGAGTGTTCACCTTGGGGGGGGGGGGGGGGGGTAGCCCCTCCTTGTATACTTCCATGAGAACTACTGATATATTGGCATTAAGGTGGGTGACCTTCTCAAAACGAGGAGGAGGGTGGAGTTGTCCATTGTCGTCCTTCTGGAGCTTCTTGGGACCCTCTTCATTTGCACTCTTTCGTTTGTTCCTAGAGGAGGCTCTTTCTGCCCGTGGGGTTGGAGAGCCTCATCAGCTTGGATGTACTTCTCACTCCTCAGCAGGAGTTTCGAGAAGTTTCGAGGAGGCTTCTTAGCAAGGGATACCTTCAGATTAGCATGGTTGACATTGTGTCTGAATGCGGCAGCTGCTATTGCTTGATCGAGGGAGGCGATAGACCAGGGCTCAGCTGTGAAGCATCGGGTAAATTCCTTGAGTCGTTCCTCTTCCTTTTGATTCAGGTCCAATAAAGAGATATTTGTCTTCTCAGTTCGATGGCTGCTTACGAAGTGGGTGAGGAAGAGCTCCTCAAATTGGTTGAAGGAGAAGATGAAGCCTGGAGATAGGCATGAGTACTACTCCCTTGCTGATCCCTTCAATGTGGCATGAAAGGTTTTGTAGAGAAGTGCACCTGAGGCCTGGTGGATCATCATGAGGATTTTAAAACTCTCAATATGATTGGCTGATTCAGATTCTCCGTTGTAGGACTTGAAGTGGGGAGGCTTGAAGGTCTCGGGGACATGGGCTTCCATGATTGACTTGGAGAAGGGAGGTTTGCTAGGGCGGAAGCTCCTGACTTGATGGTATTCCTCTCTATTGATTCTGTTGAGACGGTTCTCCATCTCTCGGAGGCGGTGAAGGACTAGGTTTTCCCTTTGGTCGACCCGCGGAACTCTTCCTGATGTATGGTTGTGAGGCAGTGATTGTTTGTTTGTCGGCCCCTACCTGGAGCGACGTTGAGGGCTCGTATGATCTCTTCTTTAAAATCTTGGAATTCTTCCTTGGTGACGAGCGCCCCTTCTTCTCTGTTGGTCCCGTGAATTGTTCAACTTGCTGTAGTTTGGCTTCTTCGCACCCAAAAGGGAAGAGATCTTCTTCGCCCTTGGGAGAGAGAAATCTTCTTCGCCCTCTGGAAGAGGGGATTCTCCTTGACATCTGTCTTCGAGGAGAGGGGGTACTCTTGCTTCTCTGGCATTCTGGACGAGTGACTTCGACATGGGCTGGCCTTTCGTTCTGGTGAACTCGGAGGTCAGACCCCTGCTGTCGGTTGATGATGGCTTGATGTTGCGGCTGAGGCACCGTAGAAGGGGTCCAAGTATGGATAGAACCTCTGTTTTCGACAAGTTGACGTACAAGTTGTTGTTCACAATGGCTTTGGCAGGAGCCCCAAGTGCTGCTCCTCTGGATGGAGGCAGAATATGCTGGAGAGGGGGTTGTTCTGGTTAAGACTGTTGATCAAGTTGAGGTTGTTGAACCTGTTGAGGTTGTTGAAGGGGTCCTTCGCATGAGGAGGAGGTGAAGGAAGACGGTTGGCTTGTTGGCTAGTAGCCATCGCTTTCCCCTTCCTTCTTAGAGGCATGAATGAGAATGCAGTTTTTGACTGACAAAGTTGGATTGGAGATCTTTTCTGTTTCCCACAGAAGACGTCAATTTGTTACTACTAAACTCTGTGTGAAAGCAAAAAGATATGTGAATTCCTTCAATGAAAACAATGAAGATCAAACCTTTGTTGCTTGCCGGTGTTGACCACCGCAAATTGCACTTGATTTTGAGATTTGATTGTTGGGAACAGATGTGATCGATAAATGAACTTGCAAAATAGCCTAAAATACCGGGGTTGGTCCTGGCGATAGACCCTCTGATGCCCAAGTAAGAAACTTAGATGATATGATGAGTTTTGAGAGCGGAATTTGCAATTACCTGGTTTCTGAAGAGGTCTGGAGGTACATATAGTCGCTGATGGGGGTCAGTTTCAAGATATTCATCTATCTCTACTTTCCGATGTTTTGATAGAGTTGGTTACCCTTTCCATGTGAAGAGATATAGTCAGGATTCTTCTCTTGATGAAGAGATAGAGTTTTCAAACTCTCTCTTGTGCATGAAGAGATAGAATCAGTTACCACTAGAAATAAGGGGGTTTAAAATTAGGTTGGTTCAATGAATCTAGACTCTTTTGCTCTATGGCTGCTTCGGCAACCCTCGTCACAGGTTGGGTCGGGTCGATAGGCCTGAAAGCAGCCCAACTCATTCGTCGGGCATGTATCCGCTGGAATTTACCATTTTACATTTTTACCCCCCCTCCCCCCACCCCGAGTTTTGAGATTCGTGCCAAATTTGAACGGTCCAAATTTTGTTCTATCTTACCCATATCACCGACCATCTTCTTCTTAAGGTGGAGGTGATACACATCATATATAGGTGACTTCCCATCTCCTTTGTTTTCGGCTTCTTGTAGATTTGATATTTTATTCATGTTGAAAGTGAGTAAATAATTTGATTTTTTCTTCTTCTGTTTTTTACTTGATTTATTATTTTAGTTGAAATTAAGCAAGCTGGTTGGCAATGCCCACCAATTGTTTGGGAGAATGTCCCCATAAAAGTTTTTGAGATTTACAGTGTTTTGCACATAGCTATACATGTTGTTTCAGAAATTTCAGCTTTGAGATGACGCCCACAAGTTGTTTGAGAGAATGCCTCACGGCCCTCAAATGTTATAATGGTTATGATTTTTTTCTTTTTTCAAGAGACCAACTAGTTTGTTTGAGAAATTTAAATAAATATATAATTATGTCTTTTATGTGTCATATTGCAGGCATCAACAAATTATAGACCAAATATATTTTATTGTAACATTTTAACCATGAAAAGTTGTTTAACTTTTGACTATTTTTTGTCCAAGTTACTATTTTGTTTTTCCCCATCCAATCACATTGGTTTAATAATTGCAAATAAATCATCTTCTTATTAGATTTTGACTGGAACCATTGATATATTATTTTTGATAGAATGGTTGGAGTTCAAATAGAACTCCAGCCTATAGCATGCGCGCACGCTCACACACGAACATATATAGAGAGATCTCTTCATGAGAGGTCGGACCTCTCCCTAAGGTGGGAGACCTCGACATGGGTGGTCATCCTATGAACGATCCGAACTATTCATGCAATCATGTGAGATAAGGTCATTGGAACTTTGTTTGCCCTAGCGTCATATCTTTATAAAAAATAAAGATGTTTAAGCCATACAATTTCGTAATGTTTTAGTCGCATTGGCAAATGGATTTCAAAATCTTGATTCTACATTCTTAGACTAAATTAAGTATTTCTAACAAAATGAACGGCTCAGCTCGGACATGGGATATATCCATAATAAAGAAGAGCCTTAGGCTTTCCCATCTAATTATTGAGAGCTCAGACCTCTCTTGTAGATTTCCATATGTATATAAGTAGAGCAAAGTTAAAAGTGTCAAACAAAATGATAGTAGGGAGTATACTTGGTGTTGTACAAAGAATTGACACCTTAAAACAAGTCTACACCAAATAACAACTAAAGTCTTAAAACATCATAGAGAAAGCTAGCTAAAGAAAGGAAACAGAACAGGTACTCCACAGACCATTCTTCAAAGCTTCCATCCTCTAGAGTCAGCACTGTACAAAGCTACTGGAACCGTTGATATGTTGATGTTATCTTCTGTTGTTCTCTAATAATGTTTGATTGTTTATTGATATATGGCTGCCGTTGAATGTTTTAGGGTTAATGTTTACTAATCAAATACTATCTTCAAATCTTATTTAGGCCAGGACTGAGCAGCTGCACTATCAGTGGAGGAAAACAATAATGCTCTTCGTGCAATATACTTGGTCCCTCACCCTGAGATGGGGTTAATGTGTATGGTCATCATGATGTTTCTCCATCAAGTATTCCTTCTACTAATGCACAACTGTCCGAGCACAGAATTGGCCACAATATGCAGAGCATTCCCACTAGTGCGAAGAAAAAGATGGACTAATAGATGCATTGCGTATGGCTATAAAACAACTGGAACCATTGCCGTACTGATATTTATCTACTTCGTCGTTTTTAAGAATGTTATTTGATGTATGGCTGCCATTGCATGTTTTTAGGCTGATGTTTACTAATCAAATACTGTTCAAATCTTATGTATGCCAGGATTGAACAACTGCACTATCAGAGGAGGAAAGCAATAATGCTTTTCCTACAATTTGTTTCTATCGCCCTGAGATTGGTGCTAATGTGTATGGTCATTGTTAATTGATAGTATAGAGACAGGAAAAAATATTTTATTGGATGATTATAATTGAATATAATGCCTCATATATATATAGGAGAATACAAATAGTATTTAAAATCTAATTCCGATGAGGGACTAAACTAAGACTACTTTAGCACTCCCCCACAAGCTGGTGCGTAGATATTGTTAAAGCCAAGCTTGCTCAAGAAAGTTTGAAAAAGCTTAGGAGATAGTGCGTTAGTTAGGATATCAGCAAGTTGTTCCCCATACCAGACATATGAAAATGAAATCACCTTTTTCTTCCACTCATCTCGAACGAAGTGACAATCAACTTCAATATGTTTGGTGGACTCATGAAATATTGGATTTGCATAAATATGCATAATAGTCTTGTTGTCACAGTAGAGAGGAACTGAAGATAACAACGAGATTACCAAGTCTCGAAGAATAGATTTGAACCATAAAACTTCAGAGACCAAATGCTCAATGACTCGGTATTCAGATTCCGCACTTGATTTAGCTACAACGGATTATTTCTTACTTTTTCAAGATACCAGATTTCCTCCAAAGAATACAAAGTACCCGCTAGTTGAGCGCCTATCATCAAGCGATCCTGCCCATTGAACATCAGAATAACCTCATAATGAAAGAGAATCATCAGGCTTGAAGAGAAGTCCTTGCCCTGGGGCTTTCTTAAGATAACGAATAATGTAAACCACTGCTTCCCAATGAGTGATGGTCGGTACATATAAACTGGCTAACTCGACCAGCTGCAAAGGCAATATCTAGCATAATCACTGAAAGATATATGAGTTTGCCAACCAGCCTACGATATCTTCCTAGATCAGAGAATAATGCATCATTGGAGAAGGAGGACAGTTTAATATTGGGGTCCATAGGTGTGTCACTGGGGCGACATCCCAATATTTCCGTCTCAGTAAGAATATCAAGAACACACCTCCTTCGTGAAATAAAGATATCATCCTTTGTGCGTGCAACCTCATTGCCAAGAAAGCATCGAAGCAAACCAAGATCCTTTGTTTGAAAGGTTTGTGCTAACCGCTGTTTGATGTGTGCAATACCTTACATGTCTCTGCCTGTGACAATAATATCATCAACATAAACTAACAAAATAACAATGTGCGCATTTGCTTCCTTTCTTTGTAAAGATAAAATGATCTGCCTTATTTTTAGAGAACCCATAAGAGCACACAGCTTTGCCGAACTCTTCAAACTAAGCTCGAGGAGACAGTTTGAGGCCATAAATAAACTTTTTTAGCGAACATACAAGATTCTCCTCCTGTTGCTCAAAACTAGGAGGTTGTTGCATATACTCTTTCAAATTGTCATTCAGAAATACATTTTTGACATCAAGTTGATGAATGGGCCGAGAACAATTTGATGCAAGAGAGATAAGAACCCGAACAGATGTGAGTTTTGCAGCTAGAGAAAAAGTCTCTGCATAATCGACCCCAAATTCCTATGTATAATCCTTAGCAACAAGGCAAATTTTGAGTCGTTCAACTGTGCCATCAAAATTATGTTTAATACCCACTGACAACCAACTGTTTTACCACCTACAGGGAGGTGAACCAACTGCCAAATATCATTCTGCTGAAGAGCCTGCATTTTCTCTTTCATGGTCGATGTCCAACCAGGGTGCTTGAGTGCTTCCTGAACATTTTTAAAATAGAGATAGAATCCAAGGAAAAGGTAAATGCTCGAAAAGATCTGTTCAATTTCGAAGAAGAAACAAACTTGTCAATATCATAATGAGCACAAGAGTATTGAGCCTTATGGTGACTGATAGATAAATCATTTGTGTTAAGGATATTACCGACAGAAGTGGTTGGCTTTGATTGAACAATAGAGGGTATATCTTTGATGGTCGAGTCTAAATGTGTCTTTCATTTCTGTACATAATCCCAGAGTGGTGGAGGTGATGGTGGTGGTGATGGTGATGTCAGTGATGGTGGCAGTGGGAATTCAAGACTCTCAACAACATCCCTCAGTAAATCGGGAGTTTTGGAAGGAGTTTGTTATAAAAAAAGGTTTGTGTTGAAAAAATGAAACATCTGATATGCTAAACCTTTTTCTTTTCGTGAAAGGCAATAGCAAAGACAACTTTCGAAAAACGCGAATATCTAAAAAATACATTTAGTAGCACGCGGGTCAAGTTTATCAGTGTCTAGGTGGAGATTTTGAACAAAACAAGTGCAACAAAAAATACGAGGTGGAAATGAAAATGGATCTTTAGATGGAAAGACCAGTTTGAATGGTGATTGATTTTGAAGAGTATGAGTAGGCAAACGGTTAATAAGAAAACATGCAGTGAGAACAGTAAAACTCCAATAAAACTTTGGGATGTTCATTTCAAACATCAGAGAGCGAGCAGTGCTAAGTAAATATTGATTTTTGCATTTTGTCACTCCATTTTTTCGAGAAGTATATGTGCAAGAAGTTTGATGTATTATTCCATGTTAAGAAAAAATTTGTTGAAAATCAGAACTAGCGTATTCTTTAGCTTTATCAGAACGAAAACATTTAAGAGTAGTGTCAAATTGTGTTCGTATCTGAAAAAAGAATCTTGAAAAACTTGAAACACTTCGGAACGATCTTTAAAGAGAAACAACAAAGTCATATGAGAGAAATCATCAATAAATGTAACAAAATAATGATATTTATTAAACGTCAGTAAACCAAAAGGTCCCCAAATATCAGAATGCACTAAATCAAATATATGTTCACTACGTTTATTGATTGATCCTGGGTAGGGAACACGATGATGTTTATCTAATACACATGACTCGCAAGATAACTGAAAAGAAGACTCATAACCGAAAACTAAGTGTTTGAGAGTTATAAAAGATGGATTCCCCAGTCATCGGTGCCATAATATGAGATCAATAGAAAAGTTAAAAGCCGGGACTGGAGAATCCTAGAATTATAACCCATGTTGTTCACGACCGGTGTCAATCACCTTCCTGGTTGTAATATCCTGAAACATACAATAAGAAGGAAAAAAATGTTACCGAAAAGTTTAAATCCTTGCAAATTTTAGGAACTGATAATAAGCTGTTAGGAAATATAGGAACACGTAAAACAGAAGTAAGAGAAAGGTTTGGAGAAAGAGAGATATCGTCATTCTCTTCTATACGGACATGAGAGTTATTAGCAATATGCACATGATAATTGGAAAGCAAAGAAAAAGAAGAAAGCAGTAAACGAGACATATGTTCAGAAGCTCCTGAATCAATAATCCAGTGATGTGAAGAAATATGACAAGCAGTACTTGAGTGAACAGAATTACCAGGATGAGGAGACAGCATATTGCAGAATGCCTGATACTTTTCAGCAGAGAGGGTATACTGGGAGGAGGTTGACACATCTGTAGGAGCAACAGTGGAAGAAGAATGTTCCACATTGGAAGATTGATGTGCAGCAGGACGACAACCGATACGTTTCCAACATGTCGCATACTCATGAGACCGACCCTGACAATAGGTATAATACTTAATGTTGCGAGGACCATCACGATGGCCACGACCACGATCACCACGGCTCCAAGAAGAATAAAAACCACGACCCCTGGAAGAGAAAGAAAACTTTGGGAGTGATTAGAAAAACCACAATCTCGGCCAGAGGCCGGTGCAAACGGTGCTGGTGTTTCAACAAGAGTGGAAGGGGTTACTCGTGATAGATGAACATGGAGACCACGGAGAGAGCAGGAGGGGTTACTCATGATAGATGGAGAGAGCAGGAGGGGTTACTCGTGATAGCTGAACATGGAGATCACGGAGAGAGGGACTGGTATTGGTGGCAAGGTTATGAGAATAAACACCTTCAAGATATGAGCGAATATTGCTCAAGGCAAGAACAGCTAGAAGAGCCTTACGTTGCTTCTGCTGGACAGCGAAATCGACAGAGTATGGCTGATAGAGCTTCCATTCTTCTAAGAATTGATTAAAGTAGGAGAGATATGTATGAATGTCTCACGTTGCTTCTCCTGGACAGTGAAATCAACAGAGTATGGCTGATAGAGCTTCCATATATTCTTCTAAGAATTGATTAAGTAGGAGAGATATGTATGAATGTCGTCACCCTGCTTGGTCTCGATCACATTGTGGAATATATCATATAGGCTTTGCATGTTATTGGAGGAGGAGTACATTTGATGAAGTGTATTACATATCTCCTTTGTTGTGTCAAGGAAAGTGATGGAGTTGTAGACATCCGGGTTCATACAATTGGTCATCATATTGACAATCAAGTTGTCATTGAGATCCCATACTTTGCATGTGGGATCCATAGTTGGAGGAGCTGGCTTAGTGAGGTGATGGTACATCTTGCGCCCTTTAAGGAAACGCTTGACAGAGCGGGACCATGTCATGAAGTTGCTGTGACTGGAGATTCTTTGTGGTCATGCGTTCGGCCTTCAATAGAGAAGGAGTATCAGTTGCCGTTGGAGGAAAATCGCCATTGGAGGAGGGGAGGTCGTCGCCGTTGTAGTAGAGGAGTTCGTCATAGAAGCAAATCTAAATTAGATTTGAAGGAGAAAACGAGTGTGAAGGAGAGGACATTAAAAACTAGCCCTATTATAGAACAACGCACATCATTTTTATTTTATTTTATTTTATTTTATTTTATTTTATTTTATTTTTTCGAACTGGAGAGGAGGGGTTGTGGGTTATGGGTTTCGAGATCGAATTTGGAAGAGGGTGAGGATGGTGGAGTGGATCGGATGTGGGTTTGGAGTTGGGTTTGGTGGCAGTGAGAGGAAGAAGAGTATATCAGGTTCTTGATTCCTTTGAGTTCTTGGACGAGCCATTAATGGAAAAAGAAGATAAGAGAATGGAGAAGAAGAAGAACAGAGAGTGGGAAGGAGGGAATTGAACTGAAATCAAGAATCTCTATATTCCAAAAGAGCTCATTACAGCTGCTATATAAAGGGAGGTGAAGAAGTTTGTTACGCTAAACGACAAGGCTATCTGCCCGTGCGCTGCGCACCCTTATCCACCCGCCCAAACAATCAATTTAAAATACACGTGCTTTATATGTAAACTACTGATACATGGCTGATACATTGAAACAGACGATCAACTAACTTCCTACTCTTCCTCCTACTCTTCCCATGGCTTCCCAGAGTAACTGCAGCTATTCCGATGATGGACGGAGCTAGTATATCCCTGACAACTCCTCCCCCCTTAACAACGAGCTTGTCCCAAGCTTGAAGTTAGGAAACTTTGATCTGAAATCATCGATATCCATCCAAGAAACATCTTCCAGTTCCGATCCCTTCCATTTAACCAACAGCTGAATACCCACCCTATTTTGCTTCCGAAAAATTCTTCTGTCAAGAATAGCTTCTGGTTCTTCTTCACGTACATCTGGAACCCACCAATGAGGCAACTCTGATGATGACGAAATTCCCTGAGCACCATAAAACTTCTTCAATTTGGAAACATGGAAGACAGGGTGGATGTTGGCTTGAGGAGGTAGCTCCAATCTATAAGCTACTGTGCCAATTTTCTCTAAAATTTTGTAAGGCCCAAAGAACTTCATAGCTAGCTTTTGAGGTGAAGGATTCCTCAATGAAACTTGCCGATATGGTTGTAATCTGAGAAGGAACAAATCACCAACTTCAAACACCTTTTCTCTTCTCCTTTTGTCAGCAAACACCTTCATTCTATTCTGAGCCATGCTGATGTTCTCTTTCAACAATTTCAAAATAGCATCTCTTGATATCAGTGTGTCTTCAACTGTTGGTAATGCTGAAGTTCCCTTCACATAGTGTAACAATGAAGGTGGAGGCCTCCCGTATACACCCTCAAAAGGTGTAATTCCTGTAGATGAATGCCAGCAAGTATTATACCAAAATTCAGCCCAGGGTAACTACTTAACCCACTCTAATGGTTTTTGCCCACAAAAGCATCGTAGATACATCTCCAACGTCTTGTTAACAACTTCAGTTTTTCCATCACTTTGAGGATGATAGGCGGTAGAATGGTGTAGCTTGCAACCCTGCATAGAAAAGAACTCCTTCCAAAACTTGGTGATAAAAATGGGATCTCTATCACTGACTATTGTCTTCGGCATGCCATGCAATCGATAAATGCCCTCTACAAACACCTGAGCCACACTCTGAGCTGTATATGGATGGGATAAGGCCATAAAATGCGCATATTTGGTGAGACGATCCACTACAACCATAATCACAGACTTGTTACCACTTTTTGGAAGTCCTTCTATAAAATCCATGGAAATTTCCTCCCAAATCAAGTCTGGTACTGGTAGGGGCTGCAACAATCCTGGAGGGAGCATATTTTCATGCTTATTCTGCTGACATACTAAGCATTCTTTAATGAATCTCCTTATATCCTTGGAGATACCATCCCATGTGAACACTCTTCTCACTCGATGAAGAGTTTTGTGAAAACCTGAGTGACCTCCTACCCTTGATGAGTGATGGTCCAAAAATATGGTTCTCCTCAAATCTGTGGTGGGACTTAACAAAATCCTACCCTTGTAGTACCAGACTCCTCCTATCAGCTTATATCTATCAGCATCAAGCTGATTATTTTGTAGCTTCTCAAGCAACTGGGCAAAGTAGTCATCCTACAATACCATCAGTTTGATGTCTTCCACCCATTGAGGGAGTACAATGGTTAACTCACAATAAGAATGGTGTTCCCCTTTCCTTCTAAACAAGCCGTCAGCCACTTTATTTTCAATCCCTCTTTTGTACTCTACTTTGAAACTGAAACCCAACAACTTCCAGAGCCACTTCTCTTGCATTTCCGTATTGATCCTTTGGTCTAAAATATACTTGATGCTTTGCTGGTCAGTTCTAATAGTGAAGGTATTACCCAATAGATACTGCCGCCAATGCTTTATAGCTTGTAAGATAGCTAGAACCTCTTTTTCATAGGTTGATAAAGCTGCATTCCTACCCTTTAGACCCTTACTCATATAAGCTATAGGATGGCAATCCTGTGTAAGAACAGCACCAATCCCATGTTGCGATGCATCTGTTTCTATAATAAAAGGTTTATTAAAATCTGGAGGCTTCAGTACTGGAGTGGATGTCATGGCCTTCTTGAGATCTTCAAAAGCTTGGGTTGCCTCACTTGTCCATAGGAAGGAATTCTTCTTCAACAATTGAGTTAAAGGGAATGCTATACTACCATAATTTTCCACAAATTTTCGATAGTACCCAGTAAGACCAAGAAAGCCTCTCAACTCCTTCACTGTCTTTGGCTCCGGCCAAGTTACTATTGCTTTGATCTTATTAGCGTCTACCGCAATACCCTCAGCACTTATTACATGCCCCAAATAATCTACGGATGTTTGGCCAAAGCTGCATTTGCTAAGTTTTGCTATCAGCTTATGAGTTCTTAGGATTTCCAAGGTCATTGTTAAGTGCTTGAGATGATCTGCCCAGGTTGAACTGAAGATCAATATATCATCAAAGAAGACAAGAATGAACTTGCGAAGATGTTCCTTGAATACACTATTCATCAGACTTTGGAAGGTGGAGGGAGCATTTGTAAGTCCAAAAGGCATGACTAGGAATTCAAAATGCCCATGGTGAGTTCTAAAAGCAGTTTTTGGAATATCACTCTCTTTAACTATGATTTGGTAATAGCCAGATCTCAAATCTACCTTGGAAAAATACTTAGCTCCATTCAACTCATCTAACAAGTCGTCTATTAGAGGAATTGGAAATTTGGCCTTCACAGTTTGAATGTTCAAAGCTCTATAGTCTACACACATTCTCCATCCCCCATCTGCTTTCTTGATTAGGATAATAGGTGAGGCATATGGACTATTACTAGGCCGGATCAACCCAGCTTCAAGCATCTCTTTGATCTGTTTTTCAATTTCACTTTTATAATGATGAGGCTGTTTGTAAGGTCTGAGACACACAGGTCTAGCTCTCTCTATTTCAGGTATCTGATGGTCTACATCCCTTTGAGGAGGTAAGGGTATTTCTTCCAAAAATACTTCAGGGAAGGACTGTAGGATTCTTTGTATCTCTTCTTTATTAGTAATCAGTTGTGAGGAAAGGTTGGAATGGTCTTCTCTATCTATAACTCCTTCTATTTGCAGTACAAAAGCCTGACAAGAATAGCTTCCAGACTTCATCACTTCCTCCACTTCCATACATTGCAATTGCGGATCAAGAGTACCTTGCAGTCTTCTCTTCTCCCCATTTAACTCAAAATCCATTGTCATCTGGTTAAAATCCATAGTAATTGGACCCAAAGTTCTTAACCAACGAGCCCCTAGCACCATTTGTGTAGGACCCAAAGGTAAAAGCAATAGCTCAGCTTTAAGAGGAATTCCTTGAACCACAAAATTTACATCAGTAGCTTTCCCTTCACTGTACATACATTGCCCATTGGCTACAGTAACCTTGTATCGGGGTTCCTTGGTTACTATCAATTTGGCTTTATCAGCAGTATGAGAATCTAAATAATTGTGGGTGGATCCAGTATCAATCAAGATACTAACTTCCCTTCCATTGATCCTTCCCTTGACTCTCATGGTATGTGGATATACTTGAGACCCTATTAAAGCATGGAGAGAAATTTCAGGATGTTCTGTAGACGGAAATGTCGACTGAGTTGTTGGTGGATCTGGGTAGTTAAGCAGTGAGGTACTGATTGGAAATGTATGTGGGGAAGGTAATGTGGAAGTGTAGGTTTGATGAGGGAACTCATGAGCAGCAGTAACTTCATAACTTGCTTCCTCCTCCTCTTCTATACCTTCTAAGAAATAAAACTTTTGACCCTTACAAAGATGGCCTTGGACATACTTTTCGTCACAATTAAAGCACAAACCCTTCGCTCTTCTCTCCCTCAACTCCTGAACACTCAATCTTCTAGGGACAATACTGGTAGTTGGTGTTAGAGAATTATTGGGAGGTCTGGCAGTATTCGGAGTGGATGGGTTAAAAATAGGGGTTGGTTTGGATACAAAAGCTGGCCTATAACTCTTCTTCAAACATGATATCTTTTCTTCGTAGCCTCTAGCTAACCCAACAGCTTCGTTAACATTTTTGGGCCGTTGAGATTTCACATCCCACCTAATCTCATTTCTCAAACCACTGACAAAGGCTCTGAGATAGTGGGACTCCGTCCAATCTTTAACAAAATTGGATAACCGATCAAATTCTTGAATGTATGATTCTAACTCTCCCTTTTATTCTAGTTTGGTTAGCATCCCTTCATAATCTTGGAACACAGTAGGCCCAAATCTATTGATAAGTTCTTCAAGAAACCTTGGCTAATTCATCTCTTGCAATTTGGGTTTGATATATCGGCGGTACCATTGAGCTGCTCTGCCACGCAAATTCATCGCTGCATACTTCAATTTCTGATCATCTGGTACTTCATAGAATTCGAGAAACTGCTCTATTCCACAAATCCACTCAGTAGGATCTCCCTCCTCAAAAACTGGGAATTCTACTTTAAACGGAGTTCGGAAAGTTGCCTCACCATGGCCATAGCCTGCGGAATTAATGGAGCTTGAGTAGGGAAAGGTTACCTCACGCTGTGATGGAGGTTGTACTGGATTGGGCAGAAGTGGTGGATTAGGAAGGCGAGCCTGAGTTTGTCTCATCATCGTCATCATGGCTTCCATACGTGTTTCCATGGCTGTGAATCTTTCTCCGATGCTTGAAGCAATAGCCTCCACTCTCTCATTGAGGAATCCGCTCTATAATTGAGCCGCAGCCATCTGGCTCTTCAGATTCGCCACATCGCCTTCCATGGAAGTACTTCCTTCATCTCTCCCATCGCCATCGGATCCGTACGGCTCTAATACCAGATTATCAGGTTCTTGATTCCTTTGAGTTCTTGGACGAGCCATTAATGGAAAAAGAAGATAAGAGAATGGAGAAGAAGAAGAACAGAGAGTGGGAAGGAGGGAATTGAACTGAAATCAAGAATCTCTATATTCCAAAAGAGCTCATTACAGCTGCTATATAAAGGCAAGTGAAGAAGTTTGTTACGCTAAACGACAAGGCTATCTGCCCGTGCGCTGCGCACCCTTATCCACCCGCCCAAACAATCAATTCAAAATACACGTGCTTTATATGTAAACTACTGATACATGGCTGATACATTGAAACAGAAAATCAACTAACTTCCTACTCTTCCTCCTACTCTTCCCATGGCTTCCCAGAGTAACTGCAGCTATTCCGATGATGGACGGAGCTAGTATATCCCTGACAGAGTAAGGGATAGAGAGGACGGGAGATGTAAGGTTAGTGTTGGTGGAAGAAGGAGGCGGCGTCAGCGTGGAGGGGAGGAGGCGCCGGAGGAGTAGGGCAAGAGGCAGGGGGATGGCGCGTTGGGTGCGGGAGCGGGAGCGGGAGCGGGAGGGTTTCGGGAGGGAGAGAAGAGTAGAGTTAGGGTTTTGGGTTTGAAGGAGGTTAGGGTTTGGGGTTTGAAGGAGGTTAGGGTTTTGGGTTTGGAGAAAGAATGAGCAAGGAAGAAGAAGAAGGAAGATTTTTTGATTTTTTGATTTTTTTTTTTTGTGAATTTCTTGAATTTTTTGAATTTTTGATTTTTTGATTTTTTGAGAGAGAGAGAGAGAGAGAGATAAAACTTTAACTTTTTGTGAAAAAAAATTGTGTATACTTTGATACCAGGTTAATTAATAGTACTAGTATTATACACGTGCTGTGCACGTGGGAAAAAATTGGGAGGAATGAAAAGGGCAAAAAAAATTACCTGCACGTGCGTTGCACGGGTTGGGTTATAGACAAAGGCCTTCTCCCATTATAGTAGTAGAGATAGAGACAAAAAAGAATACTTTATTGGATGATTATAAGAGCATCTGTAGTCGTTGAAAGTGAAAATATGGATATATGGATAAATGGAAATAAGAATCGAACTTTTGCTGCACTCGTTAAAAAAGCTATTTTTTAGCTTTCTATCGTAAAATAATAAGCGACGGCACATGAAGTGCCGTCGGAGGAAGAAAAAAAAAAGCGGAAGGGAGGGATGGCACTCTAAGTGCCGTCCAACACATAAAAAAATTCGTCCTCGGAATGCAAAAAAAAGTAACAAAAAAAATATAAAAAATTACAAAAACATTGTAGAAATTACGAAAAAATTACAAAAAATTACAAAAACATTTCAGAATTTACAAAAACATTTCAGAAATTGCAAAAACAAATAAAAAATTTGCAAAAAACCCCAGACGGTACTTCATGTGCCGTCCGACATAATCGGAAAGTTTCGTAAATAAAAAATTACAAAAACATTTCAGAAATTACGAAAAATTTACAAAAAATTAAAAAAACATTTCAGAAATTGCAAAAAAAATTTAAAAATTGCAAAAAAAATTTGAAAATTACAAAAACCTCCGGACAGCACTTCATGTGTCGTCCGAGAAATTTGGGCTGGATTTTTTTTTTCTTTCAAAGGACGGCACTTCATGTGCCGTCCGATGGGATTTGGGGAGTTTTTTAATTGAAAAAAAAGATAAAAAATCAAGGGACGGCCGACGGGAAAAAAATTATTTTTTGGGTGGGACCGCACTAAGTGCCGTCGCTCAAATATGGATATTTCTCAAATCGATTCTCATTTATGACACACGACTGTAGCGATTTATCGATAAAATGGATATTTGGCAAACGAGTGCAGCCCGTTTTTCAGCCAAATATCCATTTTATCGATATTTGGCAAACGACTACAGATGCTCTAAGTGAATACAATACCTCATATGTGTAGGAGAATACAAAGGGTAATCTAAATTTAATTGGGATGTGGAATTAAACTAATACTGATTTAACAGTCATAATGATGTTGCTCCATCAAGCATTGCTTCTACTAATGCACATTTTTTGGAGCATAGACTTGATGACAATATGCAGAGCATGCCCACCTAGTGCAAATTAAGAAGAAAAAAAAGTGCCCAAATAGATGCATCGAGTATGTCAAAAAATCATATATGTTTCTAATTAAGATGAACCTGCCAGCATCGATCAGTCAATAACTCGAACAAACAGCCGTGCGTCGTAAAAAAATATTAAGTTTGAATGACGTGAAAGAATTAAGATCCTTTGGAAACTAAATTCCCCTTCATGCATGTTTGCTGAAAAGTCTGTGGAGAGGCCAGGCCAGAAAGATGTTAACCTTCATTCTGATCCAATGGTAAACCCTCTTATCCGTACGTTCCAGCTCTGCCCAAGGTACAGATGCAGCTGTTGTGCGCAGTGGATGCCCCTGATCATACTGGACTAGATTATAAATGAAAATTGCATGGGTATTATATATGTGACATGCATATGGCAGAAATCAATGGCGCCTAGCTATTAAATTAGCTCCTGGGACTGATCCTTATGACCTTCCTAGGAAATGGAGGTGCCCGGCCGGCCCGCCGGCCGGCCGGCCGTCTTTTTGTTCAGAAATATCGTCTGAGCACTTCTTTCCAATATTGCACTTTTCAGTTACAAAAATTAATATCAAACAAATTAAGCCATCAATGATTGAGGTAGGTTGTTAGCAACTTTTAAAATTCATGAATGGTGCTCGAAGATCGTCTTGTTGAAAATAATAATTTAGAATTAAAATAGTAAATGGAATGGCATAGGTTGTGATGCATATATATATATATGGGTAAAAGAGATATGAGCAGCTTGCTCTTTTAGTAAATGAGCAATTGATTATGTGGCATGCATGTGATACATTGGACAACTAATCCTTTTAAGGATTTCCAATCATATGTATGTCACATCATCAATTGCTTATTTACTAAATGAGCAAGTTGCTCATACCCCTTTTTTCTTATTTACTAAATGAGCAAGTTGCTACATATATAAATACTTAAGAGCCGGGTGCATTAGGTATTTATTAAGAGTCTGGAGTAAGGAGATAAGAATTTTAAGTATTTACATATATATATATATATATATATATGGGAAAAGGGGTATGAGCAACTTGCTCATTTAGTATATAAGCAATTGATGATGTGGCATACATGTGATTGGAAAATCATTAAGGAAATCCAATTTACAAGTATATGAAATATCTCCCCCGGCCGGCCCCTTCAAATATATTAATTCCTTCTCAGGCTAAGTACATATCTATTTCATGTATTGTGATCATGCAGTATTTAGTAATATTTTTATGATAATACAGCAATGTCTTAAATGATTTGGATTGGTAGAGAGATTTTCTAGAAAGTCGTTCTCTAATAATGTTTAAGCGATGCACGTCTTAATAAATATAATTTTTTAAAAGTAAAAATTCAGACGTAGTCTGAATTGATCTAAAACCTCATTTACAATAGTTATGCACGTGCGTTGCACGGGTTGGTCAATGGACAAATTACACTAAGGCCTTCTCCCATTATAGTAGTAGAGATTAATTAAGATGACTAATCTTTCATATAGTACACGCCTGGACGGTAATCTGATGGACTTTTATCATCATTTAAGTCAGTTTACCTTTGTTGAGTCTTTGAATGATTAGTGAGTCTCATGATTCTGATTATTAGGTTTCTAACTGAACTTATGCAGAATGCAAGATCCATGAAAGTGTATATTCATAAGGACATATCTGTTAGAAAATCTTTTTTTTTCCCTTACATAGATGAATTCATGTGCAATAATCTATTGATAGTGTGGCTCAGCGAATAATATTTTGAATCTTTTTCAAATGTAGAAAAACAACAGGAAGGAACCAGTCATCATAATATAGAGGATCATTGTTAAGTAGTTCATTTTGTGTGATCTTGTACATGTATGTCCTGTCTCGCAAATTTTATCCATCATGTCAGTTGCACTATTAACTTTTTCCTAGTTTCAACTATGTAATTGAACCTTTAAAATTTCAACTTAACATCTTAGTTTACTTTGTACTAATACAGCTCAAGTCAATTTCCTTTGATTGCCAAACTCTCGAATATCTCAATTTTGTGCCACCACTTTCTGTATCATCTTTAGCAGGATTATGTTTCAGAGAGAGGTTTCTGTGTTTTGTTTGTGTGTGTGTGTGTGTATAAATATTTTTATTTTCTTAAACAATATTAATCATAATAACATATTGAGATTTTCAATGATTGTTAATGATGGTTATATGAATTTTGTACAGTGATAAAAATTATTTCTTCTCTCTGTTGCTTTACAGTATGTCTCTAAATTTCATTGAGTATTGGCCCTGAATGATTTGGTGTGGCGTGGCATAAATTCAAAAAACAACTTATATAGGATATGCATCAGATTTTAATTTTGGGGACTTATACAGAACGGATGTATGTATCATAATAGATTTTCTATTTGATGAAATGGCCGATATAGATGAAAGTTGCCATTCTATCTAGGATGATGATGGGTTGGTTGCCCTATTCAAGAGATGAATTTTGTGTTGTTCTATAATTAACCATATCCAGAATTTGATCCCCTACCTTTCAAGAAATCAGGAGCAATTTCTCAAATGAGTTGTTCTATCATTAAGCATATCCAGAATGCAATTTTAGATGATCTTTTCATTAGTGCTATCATTCTCATCTGCTAATGCCTTAGAATCCTCTTGTGCCTTGTAACTTATAAAAACAGTCTTAACTACATTCACCATGTGCACTAAAAGAGTAAATCACTTCCTGGGTTACCAAGACATTATCAATATCATGAGTTCATCACAGATGCACTCTCCTTCTCTATATATATAGCGCCAAAGCATAATACTCTAACAACTCTCGCACAATCAAAACCCAACTTAAAAATAATGCGATTGAATAGATAAATCAACAATGAAAAACTAAAGTAACAGGAGCATTAAAAGGTTCTTCCTTCTCTTCCGCCATACATTCCACCATACAGACAACCTGATCCAGATTCAATGGTCCCCGATATATACCAGGAGAAGCTAAAATGAAAAGAACCATCCTTAGATTCCAACAAAACAAATGAAGGAAGAAAAATAACTTCTGGTAATAAGACCAACTAATCAATCAGCTACATCCTTGGATCTGTATTGTGTACAGCAGGTGATTGCCTCCTTGGGTGTCATCCAGAATCAAAATAATAACTCGAACAAATCTATCCAAGAAAGATAACTGCAGTCGAATCTCTAATCATCACATTCTGTGCACCAGTAATCGTCCTAGAGCATGCTTTGGTCATGTGTGCCAAATGTATGAAATTTGAAGGAATCAATTCATGCAACCTCAGCAATTATTTCGGTCCTGCCCTCCATGGAAGTATCATTTGGATGGCAGCTCCATAGTTCAATTCTGCCAATAACCCAAGTATTTGAGATTACAGGCTAAAGTAGTTAGATTTATTTGCAATCCTTCTTATTACCTGTGAAGACAGTAATCACAGAGCCTTCCCCTCAGGAACTGAGCCACCTCGGGGTGTTTCACCTGTGAAGACAGCAACAGGAAGAAACTTAAGTTTTTATTTCATATACTTTTTAGGTTATGGTTCGGAAAAGGGAATTACCATTCCAGTAGATAGAGAGCGAGTACTCGGAACTTCCAGTTGACAGAGAGCATAGAGAGGAAGAGGACGATGAAGGGCGGTGGATTTGATCCCAAGGGAGATTGTATTGCTGACTTATTTCGTCGCGGAATAATTGCTGAATCATTTGAATATCGACCTGTATATATAGATATATGCTTGCAATATCAAAATTATAGATCGATGTTAATTATTTAAGATGATGCAAGAATAGCCTTACTAACATACTCAATAGACAGTCGTATTATTTTACCATTAATTTGAAGTTCCATGACATTTCATCAATACATCCTTGTAGACAACATTTTTTGTATATATGCCTTGCCGACTTGTTAGATCTCCATTCTTGATTAAAAGTTTTGTAGAAGATCTTGAAACTCCCCTAGAAAGAGCAACATATAATTGTCCATGACTGAATACATGATTCGGAAGATACACACCAATACATGGAATGGTTTGTCCTTACAACTTGTTGATTGTCAGAGCGAAACTAAGTCGTACTAGGAATTGCTTCCTTATGAGTGTGAAGGGCATTCTTACATTTTCCGAAGGCTTAAGCGGGATTTGATGAATAAATACTCTTGTACCATAGTAATGACCAGTCACTACTTCTGCATCGATTAAATTTGGCGTGAAGTTTTTACAAATTAATCTCGTTCCATTGCAAAGACCAATTTTTGGATCAATATTTCTCAAAAGCATGATTGGGGCACCTATTTTAAGTGTCAACTTATGTGGTGGAAGTCCTCCAGGCGTAATAGAATTTAGATATTCTTGCTGATATAAATTATGTGTATCATTCTCAACTGTGTCAAATGAAAAATACGTTTATTCATCTCCAGGAAATAAACGTATTATAGCATCATTAATTTGGTCTACAGATAGATTAGTTAGAGTAAGCAGAACTCTATCAGTAATATACTTCTTGTCATGTGCATTAGAGCTCAACAAAGGGAAAATTATATCGATCAAATTGTTTAATGAGCTTTCACCTTCCCATGGAATAACCATATCTGTTGGCACTCTAATCATTTCACTCTCAACATATGGTTCATTTTCATCGCCAATGCGTAGGAGATAGTTGGAAAAATCAGAATCTTCTTTGGCTCGCATATTTTCTGTCAACCGAACAACAATTACATCATTCCAAGTTGCAGAACTAACTATACATGAGTCAATAGTTTGTGCTTTTGTACCATACTGCACAACTGGAAGAATTTGTTGAAAATCTCCACCTAAAATCATAACTTTTCCTCCAAATGGCAATTCATTACCAATTATATCTTTCATTGTCTTGTTTAAAGCCTCAAAAGCATGACGATGTGTCATTGTTGCTTCATCCCAAATGATAGCACTTGAGAGACGTAAAAGTTTGACCTCATCAGATTAGATAGAGATCATACATGATGAAGTGGAACATAACTTTATAGGAATCTTGAATCTAGAATGTGCTGTACAACCTCTAGGCATCATTACAGAAGCTATTCCAGAGGATGCCGTTGCTAATACTATATGACCTCTATGCCGCAAAAAAAATAAAATACACCGATAAAGAAATGTCTTCCCGGTACCTCCAGGACCATCAACAAAAAAGACTTTACTGTCCCCATTAACAGCTGCTTCTGTGATAAGATTGAATGCATACTTCTGTTTCTTACTATCCCATTGTAATCATCTGCATAAATAATTTTATCTCTAGCATCAAGAATGATTAAAATGTGAGCATGGGGCAATTCGCACTTCTGAAATTCAATGACATGTACATGTGCAATAACTCTCCCAAGCACTCATCTGTCAAATATCTTTCTTAAACTATTCAAGTTTAGAATAAAAGATTCTTGTTGTCAAATTTGGTCTGTCCTGTGGAAGCTGCCCAGGTAGTAATTCACTAGAAATTTCAATCCATGTTGGATTGCAAGTCATAGTAATAAATAAGTCAGGTTTGCCATATTTTTGCACCAAATCCATTGCATTTTGATATCTCTGGTACATATCTCGGGGACTTCCGACATAAGATGCAGGTAGCACAGTTCTACGACCCACATTTCCTAGAAAATAACAAATAATGAAAATTTTAAGGCATTTACGTCGAAAATATTTTTCATAGCATAGGAATTATATACAAAGGATATGTAATTTATCTGCAATTGTTTCACCTGCATCTTGTGCATCCTGTAACCCTTGGTACATTTCAGCACGTATTTTATGTTGATGATCGCGAATCCAACGCAATCTCTGTGTGGCAATTTTAACATAGTTGTCTACTAAAAACTGTTGTAGTAATCGCCCACCACGAAGAAAAACAGATGTGTCATTTTCACGAATCTAGCGACAAATATATTACACAATTATTGATAAATAGATAGGTTGATTAAGGATATGAACAAATATAAAATAAAATAATTAGCTATAGTCAGTACCTGAAGTCGAAATGCATAATACTCTTACATGACACTTTTTGTCCGTTATTATGAATGTAGATATCCCAACCATGACTCCCGTAAGGTAATAAAAGAGGATATTGAATAGGATCATAATACCCAGCAGTATTTGGAACATTGTGAAGTTAGTTGGAATAAGTTTCAACAACAATTTCTCTTTCATGGCAATTATAAGGATTATCCCCGGGAACCCACACTGCAGCAACTTGTGAAGAAGTAGGCAAATGATATTGTCCTTCATGGTTTGGTATTTCCTTAAGTATTAATTTGCAATTGTCGAGATCAGAGCGTCGTGAAAGACACCGCAAATTATGGATTATGGTTTATGTACATGAAGAATTTGCTGAAGCTTTTCCACAACTGGTCTACTCACCAAATTACTTTCCATTAATCTATTATCAAGTTCATGCTCGGTATCATATATATACAATTGCATATATCGAGGCCTAGAATTATTATGTGGAATAAGACTACCAATCTTATGGTATATGCCACTCTGAGCATGAAAAGTGTAAACACCCATTCTATTATTCGAAAATCTATCATCAAGGTTTACTTCGATGGAAGTAAATGCAAAGATATGATTGTAAGTACATATATGTTGTCTAAAAGTTCTTCCTTCTTAGGACAGGTCAAGATAAATGCTCATCAATTCTGGAGGAACTGTTATTCTCGGCAATTGCACTTTGCCTTTTTGACAACACAATCAGCTGATTCATGAAAAAATAATTTTTCCGCACAGTGCGGGCACCTTCTTGTAGGTGGTAGATGAAATTGTTGACAGCGAAATGAGTCAACATGGTTTCTTGCCGAATTATAGTGCCTCATAACAGTTCGAACTCTTCTTGGCACTTAATTAATTCCAGTTGTTCCTATATAATTTTTTAGAAATATGACAACAATTGAGAAGAAGGTAAAAACAGTATCGATGAAATAAAATGCGATATTAATTCATACCTTCATTCATAATAGATGTTTCTTCATTATTGTCAGTATTAACCACAAACACACCTAATTGAATAATAGTATTGATACAATGATTAAAATATCAGAAAATTTATAGTAGCAGTCAAAATGTTGCATGTTTATTATTTTGACGATTAAGAAATCAAATAGTGGAGGCATAAAGTTTGGCGTTAAATCATACCTTCATGCATAACAGAATTATTTAAATTGTTCTCAGTATTAATAAATTGTAATGCAACACTATCCAAATCATTATCGACAACCCTTCATACTACTTCATGAGAAAAAAAAAGTTATAAGTAAAGAAATATATGAATTAATACCTTAAGTGAAATATCAAAAGTGTTTTGATAATTGTTACCTTCGTTTAATGCAGAGTTGTCATTAGCTCTTCGTACTCTTTGATATTTGCGAAATCTCTCCCTACGTTCAGCTATTTGATGTTCGTTCATTGTTGATATTTGCCTCTGCATATTTTGTTGATTTCACGATCTTTTATCAACCAATTGTTGCGCATTCATATTGGAGCGCCGATTTCTTTTATACTGCCTATCCCTCTCATTTGTTCAGCTAATTGATCTTCAGACATTGATAATTGTTGATTTCTAACATATTCTTGTTTTCTTCGTCTAAACTCTTCCAACTGTATTGCAGTCATGTTGGCTCTTCTGTTTACTTCATATTGTCTACGTCTCTCTCTACGTTCATCAACTTGTTGAGTCTCTGATAGTTGAGGTGTTACTGTTCGTTCACTGTCCATTTGTCTTGATAGAAACAATGTAAACGTAAGAGTGTCATTCATGTATGAATGTGGAAATAAAATCATCATCGTCATCTATAATAAAGTTTCAATAATACACAATAACCATCAACCAAATTTCCTAATTGACCAAAATATTCTGATCACCAACCTTTTCGTGGGGGACAATCTCGTTCATTTGAGGGGTATGTCAAAATCTCATTTTTAGGGGTACGTAAAAGTTAGTTTTATTATTAAATGAATGAAACATAGGCCGGTATAAATAGAACTTTTAGAATGTAAAAATTAATCTCTAAGCATTAATCTCTAATATCTCTAATTTGTAAAATTAAATATTATTAAATATTATTAAATTAAATATTATTAAATATCAATAATCAAACTAGGTAAGCTTAGGTGCAAAACAAAATTGTAAAACCCCAACAGGATTTATCTAAAATTTATCCAACAAAAATGTTCTTTTTCCTTCTCCATCAGTGGTCTCCTTGTGATTCCCTCAACATCATGAACCATATAGATACATCCACGACTATATTTTCGTATTCCCTTACTTCTTTCTACAACTAAATGTTCAACAATTTTACCCTTCAAGTGCATAATTAATTACGATCAGGTAAGATGTAAAATTGTTAAAGATAAACCAGAAAAGATAAAATACTGAAAATGAAGTTAAAATTTAACAAAAATTACCTGCGCTGATAGTTATCAACACCTGGTTGCAGCCAATGGGAAGACACTTCTTCCCTTGTAGACCACGAACCACGTCCCTTCTTTTGACTATGATCCACCTGCATTAAAACTAACCCTTCGTTAAAAATTGTAAACCTTCTCTTGACCATGAAATACTACTAATGAAGTCAGAAACAAATCCAAAAATTAAAAATACAACAAAATTAAAAATACTCATGGATAATGAATTGGTTCTGTCTATTAAGAAACTTCAGGAAATTCAGGATGAGAGGTAATATTTGCGAAGTCAGTAACAAACCCAGAAATTAAAAATACATTAAAATTAATAATACTCATTGATGATGAATTGGTTTTGTCTATTAAGAAACTTCAAGAAATTCAGGATGAGATGAGTCAATTTTTGTGAATCTGATTGTTATGATTTTGCCAAAAATATTCTTAGGAAATTCAGAAAACGGAGATATTACAACCTGGCGGCGAGGGGATTGCGCGGCGTCAGGAGCGCGCCCCCGGGGGGGGGGGGGGGGGGGGGAGGTGGGGCCAGGGGCGAATGTAGATGGAGAGGAGGGGGGGGAACGGACCCCACCGAACTTTTTGCTACAGTGTAATTTTTTTTTGATGTTTTAGTATACAGACTGGAAAGGAACCCACTGAACATATACTAAAACTAATTTTTTTTGGAAAGGAACCCACTCAAAATTAATTAGCAACCCACATCTTCATCCAATTGTGTAAGGACCCCACTGAACTAAATTTCTGAATCCGCCACTGGGCGGGGCGGCGCGAGGAGCAAGCGACGGGGCGGCGCGACGTTGGGGCTGGTTGCAGGACAGGGCAGCGAGGGTTCGGTGTGGTAGCGCGGCATAGGGAGGGAGGCAGCGGTGCCTGCTGTTGAGAGAGAGGGAGGGAGATGAACAGGCTAGGAGAGAGATAGGATAATTATGTTGTACGGGTAGTTTAATATTATTATTATTAGAGATTAGAGATATTAGAGTTTAATTAAACGTGCGTTGCAACGGGTTGGGATATGGATAAATTACACTAAGGCCTTCTTCCATTACAGTAGTAGTGATATATATATGGCTGCCACCGTACATATTAGGCTAATGTTTTCTAATCAAATAGTTTATATATCTTGAAATCTTATTTAGGGCAGGACCGAACAACTAACTGCAATAAATATTAGTGAAGATACTGAACAACTAACTGCAATAAATATTAGTGAAGATGGAAATTAAGCAATAAAGCTTTTCGTGCAATTTACGTACTTGGCCCCTCGCTTTGAGACTGGTGCTAACGTGCATGGTCAGGTCAATCATGATTTTGCTCCATCAAACACTGCTGCTACTAATGCTGGAGCATACCACAAAATAAAGAGCATTACCACTCCACTAGCTAGGTAGTGCAAAGAAAAAGAGTCGACAAATAAATAAATGCATCAGGTATGCCTGTAAATTTGGTTTCTAATATAAGGACCTGCAAGCATCAGTCAGAAACTCAAACAAACTCTCGTACGTCAGTCAAAAAATAGAGGTTTTGAATGACGTGAATGAAGATCCTCTGGAAATTCCAGGGCGCAATTCTTCAGATGGGAGGTCAAATTTTGCAAGCTTTCATTTTATATTGGTTCAGTGCATGTTTTCTTTACTGTAATTAATGTTTTTAAACAATAAAATTCCTTGTAGGAGATTTTCTTGGAAAAGATGGCAAACTTTCAAAATCAAAGACCAAACGTACGGTTAAGTCATTCAGATGATACAGAACATCCATGAAAATTAACAACGGAAATTCTCGGTTTGGTTTGGTTCGGTTTGGTTTGGTTTGGGTTGGGTTAATTTCTCGGTTTGAGACAAAGTTCGGTTTGAGACAAAGTTAAGTAAATTTTTTAAAAAAAATAAGAATATTACAAAATTTTAAATAGTAAACCCAAATATAGATAAGTTTATACTTTTAAAAGAAATAAGAAAACACAAGTGACAATAAAAATCTCAACTACAATAACATTGAAAAATGTTCAAGAGCAAACTAATATATTTATTTGAGATATGTGACATTCTTGAGAGGGTCATATATAGTATATATTATATAATATATTTATTTCTTAAAAAAATAATAAATAGCTCGGTTGGGTGGGGTTAGATTGGTTTACTATTTTTTCTAACTCAAACTCAACCCAACCCAATATTTACTTTAAAAAAATTCAACCCAACCCAGATAAAAATTTAAACTAAACCAATCCATGACTTTGGTTTAGGTTGATCGGTTTGGTCAGGTTGGTTTGGGTTTTGGTTTGGGTTCTGAACATCCCTAATTAAGAGTGATTTGCGAGGCAAAGTGTCACATCTATGAAAAAGTTAAACGACCCCTTCGAATGTGTATTCAAATGGCCGGCTACAATTTTGTTGTCTGGTAGTAGAGGGCAACAATCTTATGGGATGAATGTGGGAAGCAAGGGTTGCAGCTACGTCGAGCTCTTCTAATGTACTATCTACTGGACAAGAATGACTAGACTAGGATTTCGTGAGTGAGTGAGTTGAGTGAGGAGATTATGTAAGACTAATATGGATTACCTATGAAACTTTCAGTTCTTTATTCTGATCATATGGTACAAAACTTTGGATATATATTGGTATCAGTGAGCCTATGCCCGGTGACATCCAGGTAGCTAGCATCGTAAATATCATCTCTCAAATGCTATTTAATTACTGTTATTTATCACTTACTTAACTACCAATTATTTTTCCAGAAAATGACCATCATTCATATATATGTCACTCTTTCATCTGCCCTCTCAGTGTTTAATAGCTAGCTGCAACCATTCACCTAGATTTCTATGACACTGTATATATATAGAATCAAGCTCAAACTGCATGCCAGCCATTTTGCTTTCGGTCTTGCACTATCATCTATTTACTACAACCAATTAACTTTCAACGTTGGGCCTGGGCTGCTGCATCATCACCTTTGACAGTTGAAATTTGATGGGTTAAACAAGGTCTAAGAATAGAGCTTGCTGATTGAGCTTCGAGGTTGAGGTGAGGTCACCTTTCTAATGAGGATACTTTAAAAAACCTAGATCTTCAATATATATATTCTTTGTTTGGTCCACCGCACCAGTATGTGCTTGCTGCCTATGGAGCAATAAAGCGGTTCTTGCATAGATGGAAAGGGCACTTTGTTGTTTAGTTTTACGATAGTTTGTATGAAATGAAGTCAGAAACTTTTTCATGATGTTTATGTGGTAAGCGATTTGTATATGCCTTTCTTTGCAGAGATATTTTGTACCAATATTTATAATCTTATATTCTTCCTCTTACCTACGAATTTTTGCCATACTGACCCACTTTCTAAAAATATCGAGCGATCTGAACCACTTTCAAAAATATTTAGCGATCTGACCCATTTTTGGACATGTCAGCATAAACCGTTATAGGAAAAACCGCATATGTTATTTAAATGTTGTTGTTTCCAATAGCGGCATCTGTTTAAAAATAATTTCATGTGCCGCTATTTGAAGTAACGACATCAATTATCTTATTCTTAATCGTGTGCTCTGACTTGGGGAACAATTTGCAAATGTGAAAAAAGCCTATAACAGATGTCGCTATCACCAACAACGGCATTCGCATTATAGATGCTAATGTTCGGATAACGGCATCAGTTATAGGAATTTTTGCACATAAATAGTGGCATTCTCTTCTCCTTTCCCTTTCACTCTAGATATGTTCCCCTCTCTCTCTCTCACTCCCGAAACCTAAAAACCCTAGAACCCTAAAACCCAAAATCCCACTGTCAAGAGTGCTCTTTTACATCCAAAACAAATTCATTAAATACACATCCATAAACCATAATTGTGATTCCCTTCTCTCTCCGTTCACTTTGATATTTGACGCTCATTTCTTCTGCAGTTCTTCTAAAATTTGAAATTGTGGTATGTATTCAAAACCCTAATTTTCTTTCAAAATATTCACTTTGATGATTGAGAGCTATATTGCTAGTATAGTATAAGAGATGTTGAGGAGATTCATCTAAGTAGTAGTATGAATGAATTATTGTAGTTGATGTATTCTATAATTGACAATGTTGTATATTAGACATGTACATGAGAACATGGAATGTGATAGAGCTGAAATTTCTCACAAGTATACGTACGGCTCCCGAGGTCAACAGTGTGCCAATGTCCACCCTTTTGATGTCCATTATCCATTCTAAAGCTGGTTTTAACTCCGAAAATACCAGGCTGGTTATTAAATATTATAGTCTCATGCAAATTTGATTTCTCACGCTTTAAATCGATAATGTCTTGAATACGTGGTGTCCATAATTTTCCTTCTCTAATAAGGGTCTCTGCCGCTTCACGACGATCAGTAAAGTACATACTGAGACGAAAGAATATCATTTCCACAATTGTCGTGACGGGCAAGCTACATACACATTTTAAAACCGAATTGAAAACTTCTGAAAGATTTGTAGTCATTATACCATATCGACGGCCTCCATCGGCGGAAAGTGCCCACTTCTCCATCGGCTTCTTCTTCAACCAATTTGCCCCATCAACATTAGTGACTTCAAGCTGTGCAATCTTTCCCTTAAACGTATTAAACTGACTTTGACACACGATCACCTTGAGCTTATTTATCAAAAACTTGTTCCCAATTTTTTTTGGAAATTAGTAGCAAAATGGCACATACAATAACGATGATAAGCAAGTGGCTCATTCCATGTTCCGAACTTATTATCCATTACCGACAAAATGCCTGCATGACGACCAGAAATGATACATAGACCTGCACGGTCCATGACAAAGCACCGAATACAACTCATGAACCATGTCTAGGTTTCTATACTCTCTCCATCAACTATTGCAAACATTAATGGAAATAACCTACCGTTTGTATTGGGTGAAACAGCTATCAACAAACAACCTTTGTATTTTTCATACAAATGTGTTCCGTCAACACTTATAACTCTGCATGCCTTAAACCCCTCGATCGAAGGGCCGAATGCCCAAAGGACCCCCTTAAATGTTTCTTCGGCGGGACCGAACACAATCTTGGACCAATGGACGGCCGTTCCTGGATTTGAGGCTTGAATTGCTTTGAGAAGATAAGACAATTTAGTGTAAGCTTTTTGAAAAGAACCATACAACCGCTCAATTGATTTATGTTTCGCCTTCCAAGCTTTCCAGTATGAAATAGTGTAATTGAACTCAAGCTTGATTATCTCAATTATGACTCTTGGTGTTACTTCTAGTTGTGCCTTCACAATATTCAATATCATCGTTGATACAATCATAGAATCAATTTTCCTATGATCTTGATTCAATGTCGGATTCACACATGTATGCGGACATGCAATCTTCTTCACCACAAAATAAGTATGGCCTTTTGGATAAATTGCACGCAATCGCCATGGACAACCCACTACATTTACATGTTTCGAATTTTCTACAATGTCCTCGGGTGAATGTTTGATCGGTGCGTATTTACATTTGACATAGTATAAACTAGGGATCGATTTCAACGTCACAAATTCTCGATGGTTCCTCACGGAGTACATCTTCACTTGATGTTGTATACTATCTTTAATTGAAAATCTTTGACCTGTGGATAGTTCATCCGTGTTCGAAGAGCCGACAGAAGATTGTGCATATTCATGTACGGCCGTACGGGACATTCATTCGCTCGATTGAACCTCATGTACATATGGACTAATGGATTGATTGGGAAATACCACATTATTAATCGGCACATGAACGTTGACATCATTAACCGGAGCTTCATCGGCATCCTCCTCCTCAACTTCAATATCGTGATCCTCATTTTCTTTCTCTTCTACCAAATTGTTATTTACAATGACGTTGTCAAAGTCTTGCATTACCATGTCGGTGTGGACAATATTTTTGTGTCGAGATGAACGGATGTACCGGCTCATATACTGTGGTAATAGGTTATGTTGGAGTTGTGCTAATGTCTTCTTCTGTATTTGGTATTCTTGTATATGACTCGGCAGATGGTTTCAAACTCGCAGCTCGGCTTGGACTTGGAATAACAACTGGCCTAGTGTTTGTGTAGCGCCCCGAATTTCCAATAAATAAAATTAGAAATAAGTGGCACAATTTCCAGAATCAACTTCAATCGCAATCATAAACACAATATCAATACAGGAAAAATTAAAACTTTTTATTATAACTTTTCTTCTTACAAAATACAGCATAATTAAACACATTAATTACAAATCTTTACAACACATAGGATCTTCAGTTTGTATTTATACTCCAAGCTTTATTTGCATCGATGATATCCATAACTGAAGAACCTGCAAAATTGAAAAGTGGGCATGTCAGTTAAATGTAACTGACGTCATTTATAGTAATAGTGATACTTCTAAATCTCACAATCACAAACTTGATGCATATTAATAAAATAATAATAAATAATGCATAAATAATAATAAATAGAACATAGAACAACAGGTGATGCTAGGCTAAGTATCAAGTGTATGAGATGAAAACAGAAAGCAAGCATGCATAAAACAAGTCAAGAAACACAAATGCATATGATGATTTCTAATGCATCTCATTCTACATAGATCCGGTGCAAGCCCTTATCGTTCTCCACTTTATAGGGTTCAATCTCTCGTTATGCAACTAACCTACTACAGTGATAGAAACAAGATCTAGATACTTTGCGAATAGTCCTGCATCTCAATATCTACGTGTCAGACTAGCACCCTCAACGCGCAAGCATCATGTAAGCGTCGCCCTGAACATTCCATTCCTGATATTCCACAAATAGGTACCAGCCTTTGGAATAAAACTGCCCAAATGTACAAGACCCTCGACGTGCAAACTCGGGAGATGTCAGGATAATCGTAGCCTTCGGAATCAAACCGCCCAACTACGACTATAGTCACGAATCCCATCCATCGACTATACAAAGTCCTCCTACTTACGTTTCCCCAGATCTATCACATCTCCATTAGTGCATGCCATTCTATTTATTATATCCAATTAAATAAAATCATGGTCCCCTAGAGTTGGTGTACCCTACCGGACTTAACTCTACTAAACCAGGAATGAAGACTCCACTGGTCAACTTCCACAAAAATCTCATTCGCCGGCATACTAGGGTCCCACTCAACCTCTAGAGTCTCACAACTCGAAATGTCAACACAATCCTTTTTTTCAATCTCTTAAATTCATATTCAACCAGTCCACGGAGCAATTTCCTTTCTAATCAATATCAAAATAAGGCACATTCATCCACACATAATGCCCATAGAATGGTTAAGAAAATCTGAAACTAAAGTTCTTTTAAATCTAAGAATACACATCTCTGAATAGTGACATCTAAAATTTAATACTATTGAAACCCGAGAATAACTACTCACTGAAAACAGTGATTTCATAAACTAAACAATGTTGAAAAACTGAGAATCATTGCTTGCAAAAATCTGAGTACATATCTTTATATATATATATATATATATATATATATATATATATATATATATATATCAAAATCTGAAATCTATGAGCGTACAACCCAAAATCTGAATGTTTATTATGCCTAAAAATCTCGAGAAAACTTGATGCAATTTAGAAGTATTCACTGTGCAAAAGTGTGCACAAACGAAGAAAATACAATACCAAATCAGGTTGTGAAAAACGAGAAAAATGAAGTCCCAATTTTAAATCCTTTTAATCATGAACAATCCCCTTTTTTTTGAATTTTAACTCGAAACCAAAATTCATCTAACACACAATCTAATGTCATTTTAAATCCTCAAATTACATCTAAAAATGGTGGAAAATTACTAGCAAAGTTCTAGTGATATTTTAAATTATTTCTACATTTTCCCTCAATTTTTAAAGCATGAAAACCCCTAAATAAAAAATAAACATAAACTATGTCCGGCCAGGATTGAACCCGAGACCAATAGCAAGCCAACCGCAAGCCCCAACCATCAAGCAACTCACATTGGTGAAAATTCTACATAAAGAATTCTTATATGTTTTCTTTCCACTGTTGGGTACTTATCTGAGTTTGATTTTTTTTTATAAAAGGCCCCTTCCTATACTCGAACTCGAAACCATGCAGCACTTAACACAACGCACCAACCAATAGACCAAACCCACATTCTAATTATAACACTACAAATGAATTACCCTACAGGGGCGTTTTTACCCCGGCGCTTTAATTAAACGTCGGGGATGAATTAATTAAAAAAATAAAAAAAATTATTCACCGGCGCTCTATGAGAACCGCCGGGGTTATCGTTATATTCCCCGGCGTTGTATACAAAGCGCCGGGGAATGTATCTAATTACCCTTTAATCTCCCGATTACCGCAGTTTTTTTTTAAATTTTTTTCTTTAACAAAATCGCCTCCTCCAATTATCCCATTTCTTCCAAAACCCTCGCGCCTCCTCCAAATCCCTCGAGCGAAATTTCTTCTCTCCAAATCCCTCGCGCCTCCTCCAAATCTCCTCGTCTCCTCTCTAAATCTCCAAATCTCCAAATCTCTTCGCTGGTTTCTTAGCGCCGCCGCTACCCAAATCTCCAAATCTCTTCCTCGTTTCCTCTCTCAAACCCTATTGCTCGTCTCCTCCGCTGTGCGCCTCCCCGACCGTGCTCCTCTACCGTGATCCTCCGCCGTACGCCATCGTTCTCCCCCTCTCTTATCTTCGGTATGATTATTTTCGAGTTTTAATAATTTTTTTATTTTTTAATGAAATTGTTTGGGATTTTGTGCGAAATAATCTGTGATTTAGGGGTATTTTGCGATTTGAGAATGGGTTGGGATTTGATAATGTGGACTAATTAGGATTTGATAATGCTTATATAGCAGTGAACATTTTCTTCGTTAGCTAGTAGTGGTATACATATATACACCACTCCATTTTTGCCAATGAAAAGTCATGGAGAGGAATAGTTCCTAACCAGGGTTTTCGCATGAATAGATAGTAGAAAGCAACTCATGTATCATTTTATAGATAGTAGAAAGCAACTCATGAATAGATAGTAGAAAGCAACTCATGTAGCTGCTTGGACTTATAGGCTGCTTGGACTTATACTTATGTATCATTTTATTCAGAAGAATATTTGTAATTCTGTAGTAGAAAGCAACTCTTGTATTTATCTGCCATAAAACAATAAGAAAGGTATGATAGTGAATGATCATTACTTTGCTATTCCGAAAGGATAGTCTTAAATAGGTCCATCTAATATGTAGCTGTTCATTATTGACTCATTTCTACAGAACAACTCCAAACATTACTTAGATGCAGGTGTACCTTATAATGCATCGCATTGATTGTCATCATTTATGTTAGACATTAAAAGCATGGGTTGACGTCAAATTTCATGAAGACCTTCAAGCTGTACTTATAATCTAAATACACCACATGCTGTTATTTTTTCCTTGGATAGATAAAATAAGCATGTAATAAGTTTTGGCTCAAGTTAAATTTTTCCCAATTAGTTTGAGATTTTGCAAGATCCGATGTGTCTGTATCGCATTTGGCTAGATATCCAAATATCATGATGAAGCATTGAAAATATTAGTTGTAAGATCATATGATGCTCTCCATACTGATTATTCAAAGCAAAAGGAGACTACAAATTATGACCATATTGAAATGGTCATAATTTCAATTCGGATCAAGTTCCTGTACAACCAAGTACGACAAAAGAATTAGAGTTCTTATTGAACAATCAGAAAAGCAGCATTCAATCATTACTGAAATTAGAGTTCTTACTGCCCTCATAATATGTACTAACAGGATTTGGAAAATTACTGAAATTAATACAACAATGAATATTCATTCAATCTTTAGATGAGCCTCATAATTTTTTTGGTTCATTCATCATTTTTAAGGGTTTCATATTCATTACTGCCTCAACCTAAGTCCATTTTGGTATAACTATACTCTTGGACCAACTAACTACAATCCTGTAACTCTTCTAACTTGAGACATTTTGGTATGCCTCATTCTATTTAATTTTTCAGTTGGCTAGAAATTGATTACAAGTGGAAGTTTCCGTTAGCTTAGTAGTTGGACCAACTAGCTTAATAATTATTTCACACTATTCATGACCAATCAACATAGTAAGGTAGATGTTATTAATATTTAAATATATGAAATTTTAATTTCAGATTTAGTGATATTGTTGAAATGGATAAAAGCTGGATGAGCAAATCACGATTATCAAAGGAGTATCGGGACGGCGTTAAAGATTTTATTATTTTTGCCAAGAATAATTCTCGTGATCCAAATTTGATTCTTTGTCCATACCGGCGGTGTACTAACTGTCATCTGAAGACATGCGTCGAAGTTGAAACACATTTGGTGATCAATGGTTTTCTCCAAGGGTACACACAATGGTTTTGCCATGGAGAGCATGCCCAGGCAATTCCGGTTGAACCGGGTGTGTTAGAAGATGAAGACGAGCCCATATCAAATGACGACTTAAATGTGGCCGATGAGATGCAAGATTTATTGCGGGATGCATTTGGAATTCGTAACAATCCAACACACTCCAATAGTCCAACAACACAAGTCCATAACGAGCCAGCAGTAACTGTAGACATTAGTGGAGGATCGGAAGAGGAAAGACAAGATTCTGAAGTAAATAAAGAATATGAAGCCTTTACTAAGTTAATGGAAGATGCTAGTACACCATTGTACCGTGATTGCTCAAAATTTACGAAATTTGCATTCATTGTTAGATTATTTCATATCAAAACTTTAAACGGGTGGTCCGCTAAGTCCTTCAACATGCTACTTCAGTTGTTGAATGAAGCATTTCCCGAAATTTGTATTCCAGAATCATCCCATGCTATCAAAAAATTTCTGAAGTCTTTTGATTTAGGGTATGAGAAGATTTTAGCTTGTCCATTTGATTGTATACTGTTCAGGGGGGATAAGGTTAGACTACAGAATTGTGAAATATGCGGAACGTCAAAATGGAAAGGAAAACCAAATGAAGGCCAAGAAGCTGATGACTCAGTTAAAACAAGTAGGAAAAAGAGGCCTGCAAAAATTTTGAGATATTTTCCTCTTATTCCTAGGGTGCAAAGAATGTTTATGTCATCTAAAACTTCTTCGGATATGAGATGGCATGCAGAATGTCGCAAGGATGACGGGATTCTCAGACACCCGGCTGATTCTCAATCTTGGAAAAAATTTGATGAAAGATATCCTGATTTTGCTGAAGATCCTCGAAGTGTGAGACTTGGATTAGCCAGTGATGGTTTTAACCCATTCAGGCAAATGAGCAATACATATAGCATATGGCCCGTTGTGTTAATTCCGTACAATTTGCCCCCTTGGAAATGTATGAAACCTTCATCGTTTATGTTGTCAATGATAATTCCTGGACCAAAAAGTCCAGGAAATGATATAGACGTGTACCTTCAACCATTAATAGATGAACTTCAACAATTATGGGAGGGTGTTCCAACCTATGATGCAACAGCTAAAGAAACTTTTCGTCTCAGGGTTGCGTTGACTTGGACAATCAATGATTTTCCTGCATATGCAAATTTATCCGGTTATAGTACCAAAGGGCATTATGCATGTCCTTGTTGTGCTGATCAAACTGTTTCAAAATGGTTGTATAATGGTAGAAAATTTTGTTACATGGGTCATCAAAGATGGTTGCATGACACACACATATTCAGGTCAGAAACTTCAACATTTGATGGGTTGCAGGAGTGGGGGCATGCGCCTGAAATTTTGACAGGGTCAGATTATGAATTTTACAGAACTTTAAACTTCTGAAGTTGTGTATGTTGACCAGTATGAAATATATATATTGAATTTTGTCAGCTAAATTTTTTATTGTTCATTTCCATGAGTGTGCGTGTAAAATTTTGAATATAAATTTGGGTTTACTAGCAACATTTGCATATATTAAAAAATCTGCATATATATACAGATTTTGATTTTTTTTTTTTAAATTCAAAACAACCCCGGCGTTTTCCATAACGCCGGTGATTATTTATAAAAATTATATTATTTCAATTTTTTTAAAAAAAATTATATATATATCCCCGGCGTTTCCGAACCGCCGGGGTAGGGATAATTTCTTTTTTTTTTTAAAATGAAAAACTGGTTTCACCGGCGCATTTAGAAGCGCCGGCCAATGTATTATGTATACCGGCGGCTATAGAAGCGCCGGGGAAGGTTGGCCAACAAACCCCGGCACGCGCACCACCGGCGGTTGGTGCGGCGCTGCTCAAATCGCCGGTAGGGTATTCACCGGCGTTTATAAACGCCGGTGAAGCCGATCAAAACCGCCGGTGAAGCCTTCTCCGTTTGTAGTATAACCCCATTAAATTCTTTTTATCTCAATTCTCTGTTTCTCATATATTTTTAATTTGGCCATATCACTTCAATTTTCTTCTTCTTCAAATATTTCCATAATTGTTGCTCCTATGTAGCATCTCTAAATTTCCAGATACGAAATTCTCTTTAATTTGAGGTATTTTAACATGGAATTTTATACAAATTAATTTGAATAGGAAAATTTTGACTTCTACATTCATGTACCTTATTAACCAATTAGGCTACAATTTGATATAGATCTATAAAATTAGCATGAATGTTTCTATCAATTGATATGAAATTGGGAAAATACCCATTCTTATGCATATGTGAAACAATTACTTAATCACATCCTAGTTTACACATGATGTAATTGCAATAAAGTAAGCAACTTCCATAAAAGCAAGGTTTAGATCTATTCCAATTTAGATAACGACTCATACAAGTCTCATACAACTTACAATGGATTATAATCATCCACCAGTAAACCTATGAACAACCAATCAATTCTATAGATGAATAATTAGATCCATCATATATCATTAATATTTAACATCAAGATTAATAAAACACGATCATCTCTCATAAAAATTGCATCTTTATCTCATATAGACATTTAAAAGTTCACTCATTATGCATAACAACCATAACTCTTTTTTAAAAATCATGATCAAACTATCAAAACATAGATATACAAATTCACAACAAGCTCTAGCATGATCTCTACTAGATTCATCATAATAATATAATTAAAACACATCAAGAGATAAGAAGTACCACCCACCTCAAAGAAGACCAATTGAAGAATAATAATAAGAAGAAAGAAAAGCTTCTTCTCCTCCTTGCGAAAAATCGAAAGATCCAAGCCCCCAAAACTCCAAGAAATAATAAAGAAGATAATATTTTTGTTCGCAACAGGGAAGAGGCTGATGCTGTTCTATTATAGGCCAGGGGTCTAATTTTAGGGTTTCTTGACGAATTTTACAAAAAAAACCCCTCTAAGAAATCAAATCTTTCCAAATATGTAAATCTACCAAATTAAGTAGTTAGTCAAATCAGTTAAGGTAAGATTCTGTCCCCCCCCCCCCCCCCCCCTAATCTCTCCTGATTTGGCCAGTTCTCATGTGCAGCTCAGGGGTTTCAAATTTTGAATTTTGTCTTCAAGTGGTAATTTTACATAAAAGTCATTCACTTTGAAATATTTGCAAATATGTCATAAAATATTCATACAAATCCAGAAAATTTAGAATTATTATCTACTAATAAAAATTAGATGTTCCAAATAAATTGTCTGACTTTTTATTTCCCAAGAAAAATATTTGCACGTGTTTTGCACGAGCAAAAATGATAAATTTCAAGAAAAATGTTTAATAAATCACAAAAATATAGAAAATATATGGGTAGCCGTCAATCCTAAAATATATGGGTAGCCAATCCTATGTTCATGCTCTCTGTCATATAGCTAGATTCTGGGAAATTAGGGTTTTAATCACATTTTTGCAATTAAGTCCCCAACAATTCCAAAATTGGATAATTATCTATTTACTCAATAAAATAAAATCAAATCAAATTAGAGAGATAAAATCTCTCTCCCCCAATCTCTCCACTGCCAAATTGGCCTACCAAAACAGCACAACAAAAATTTGAATTCGAATTTTTTCCTCCAAACGACATTTTGCACAAAAACTCTTTTCTTTCAAAGTATTTATGAAAATAGTTTCTTTATTCAGAAAAATTCCAAAATTTAGAATATTTTCAATTATAAATAGGAGAATTTATTCAGTGATTTAGAAGAGAAATTTTCACCTCATAAATATTTGCACGTGTTTTGCATGTGTGAAAATGTCAAATTTACAAAAAATCAAAATAATTAAATAAATTGATTTTAAAATTATTTATTGATTCAAAATATAGTATTTAAAATTCTGGGGCGTTACAGTTTGGAAGCTTCATTTGCTTAATATATAACTCCATTGCAGTCTAACTACAATTTGGATCAAGTGTCCTAACAATCATGGACCTCAAAGAATTATCATTATCTACGAGAATTACCATGAAATATTTCCCTTCCCCTTTACCGGCAGCATAACAGGATTTGATCTTGACACTCTATTCACCTCTATCCCAGTTAGTAACTTCAAATATCTTATCTATTAGTTGTGAGTATATAAAGTTACGGGGAGCCCAAATAATGACTGGTTCAACATCGCTATAACAATATCCAATCTTTGGATCTCGAATTATTTCACCCCAAAATATAACCAACTAGGTATATCATATTCCATACCTAAACATAAAGATTCACACATATTCAACTCATTAACTACTCATAAGCATAACCTGTGCATACATATAAAACATATGGTTATAATAATACCTTCAAATTAGACCGTATCTTGGATATCTTGAAAATACGTCGTGGATGAAGAATGAGATGAGAGTGAGAGTGAGGAGGTAGGAATAGGATATATGAAGTTTGAAAGGAAACAATTGTGGGATTTTGGGTTTTAGGGTTCTTGGGTTTTCGGGTTTCGGAAGTGAGAGAGAGAGGGGAAACATTTCTAAAGTGAAAGGGGAAGGAGAAGAGGGGGCGTGTCGTTATTCCTAACAACGGCATCTGTAATGCGAATGTTGTTGTTGGTGATAGCGGCATTTGTTATAGGCTTTTTTCACACTTGCAATTTTTTTTCCAAGTCAGAGAGCACCCGATTGAGAATAAAATAACTGATGTCGTTACTCCAAATTGTGGCACAAGAATTTTTTTAAACAGATGCCGCCATTGAAAACAACGGCATATAAATAATCTATGTCATTTTTTTAATAATGGTTTATGTTGACGCGTCTAAAATTAGGTCAGAACACTAATAAATATTTTCAGAGGTGGGTCCCATCGCTCAATATTTTCAGGTCAGTACGGGCAAAAAATTCCTTACCTACTGGGTTCAGCTATATTTACTAGTAATCCGCACGTGCAATGCACGTTTTATGGGTTAGCACGTGCAATTTGCACTGGGGATATGCACGTGCAATGCACGGATTCGATGGAGGAAGAGGAAGAGACGATTTCGATTTTTGAGGGAACAGAATTTTATGGAGGCTTTAAATGTGAAGTGAAAATTACAAAATTAACCTTATATATTTTTTAAAGCTTTTTATGTATATGGGGGCATGATAGTAAAAAACCGCCAAAATGAAGCTTTGCTTAATAATAGTATAGATAATCTTATATTCTTCCTCTTGCCTATTGGGTTCATAACTTCATATTAGGTTCCTTGAAAAGTGAAATCAACATGATTTACCGTGACTCAGATTAGGTTCCCTGAGAAGTGAAATCATTATGATTTACTGATTATCCCAAGGAAAGGAAGGTCACCGTTAGGTCCTTGAAAAAGTTTTCTTTTGTATTCTTTGAACGTCGTCTTGCAATCTCTCTCACCTACCTAAACTATATATCCAGAAGAAAAAAACAACCAACAAAAGATACACTATCGTTTGATACTGTTGCTTTATCACCGATTCACCATTGTTTGCTATCCCCCCCCCCCCCCCACACACACACATAGGCCATAGCGTATAGGAATTCAAAGTTGCATTTTCGTCTAAACACAAGTTCATCTCCTTTCAAAATCGGCAAAACATCGATACTAAATAATAAAAAAATTGACACCTGAAAGAGAATTTTATCATATCCTTCATGAAGCATCTGTCCGCATCGAGGCCTGTTTTTGATAGATGGAGACAATCACAAGCTCATTCGAAAATCTCAGGTTGAAGGGTTTCATTCAATTAGTAGTGTTCAATTCACATTTCATTCTCCTCCAATTGCTCCAATCTTGTTGAAGCTAAAACTTTTAAATTCAGAAGGGCAAATTGTGGCTCCAACACACTTGAAAAAGAAGAAAAAAAATGGGGGGGGGGGGGGGGGGGGGTGGGGGGGGGGGGGGGGGGGGGGGGAGTTGGGAAAAGAACTACAATTCTTTCTCATGCATTTCTACCTGCTTTCCTCAACACCCAATCACAAAAATTCCTTTAGTCTACTACTGTGCTGAAAATCTGGAACTCTATATGAGAAAAGATACAAAAAGATTTAACTGATGTTTCGCCTAATTTGATTTACATAGATGTGAGGAGGGAGGGAGAGAGAGAGAGAGAGAGAGAGAGAGAGATCCTCCTCTTCCACAAGTATTTCTTGTATCAAACTGCAGTTAGTTCGGCTTGTTTTGGGAAGACTTCTCCTCGTGGTCCTTAACTGAAGTATAAACTCATAATATATCTTGTCGGGTTGAAGCCAGTTAAAATCACTACAAGCATTTGACAAAAAGATGTCACAATTTGAATCAAGAACTTCAAACTGAAAAGAAGATAAAAGGAGCATGTGATTACTTAGAGGCGATAGGATGATGGAGAGGCCAATTGGATACAGGAAGAATGTCGTCTTGTCCAAGAACGGAAGCACTGCATTAGCAATTCAAACATAAGACATGGAAAATAATTAAGAGAAAAGGGTAAATTCCAAAAACCACCCATGGTTTACTTAGGAAGATGGATAACATAACTTACCTTTTATTTCCTGCACTTCGCCAAGCCAAGGGTGCAAAAAGACCAAATCATCCCTAACAAGGACTAAAGTGATCTTTCGCACATCATGATGGTGGCAAGTGCACAAAATAGCATATCAGAAGAGTATGTCTATTTTTCTCAATAAAATGAGGTTTATTTTCTGTTCATTTTTCATTATTGTTTTTGCAATTTACCCAGTTGAAAGAAAGCAAAACACCACAAGATGAGAGGGGTGCAAGTCTCATTGGGAACATACCATCATAACCTAGGAAGTTTAGATAGTGGTAGTATGAAATGGCCACCATGAAGAGTAAATTTGATAGCAGAACAGGAAAGAAACCATGAGCTACCAAGATAGGTGACACAAAGTACTGAATCACTGACAAAATAAAAGTTGTTAGAATTACCTACTGCTAAAACTGTAGCAAATATGATGAGTTGTAAATATTTACCGTAAAGTAAAATAAATGCCGGAAAGAAAGAGTTGCAGTGCACATCAAATGCATACAACCTACAAGTGCATCAAATTTTGCAATCATCAGTATGTTCTGAACTATAACGATTGGAGCAGCTTAAATTTCATCATAAAGATTGTTAAGTAAAACAAACAAAGAAAAGATTTCTACATATTGATTCCTCGTCTTACATCTACTTCAATATTAACACTTCAAATTTTGATATTTTTACATCCACACCTATAAATATTGGTTGTGTACAACCAGCCTCTATCTTTAACAACTCTGTTTCCAAATTCAAACACCTCCTTCAATCGTGCAATGATAATGGGTTCTGATTGGAAAACAGGTTCATTCAAGGGAGGTATTCTAAATGGGAAACAGAGTTATCCAAGGTATCCTAATAAAGAAAAAGTGTTATTAAAAGTAGGGTTTGGCTTGTCCACACCGAAATGATTTTAGGTGTGAATTTAAAAATTCAAGGTTCCAGTGTGCGTTTACTAGTGAAACAGTTCGTGCTCTCACGGAGATTCTGTAGTTCTTGATATGCAATGGTGGAATTCTCTTGGCCATTAAAAGCTGGCAGTGTTTCTTGTTTTGCTATAACCTAATATAACTAGTTGTCTCCTCAATGGAACAACACATGTCGATCTTCTTCTATATCCAATAACCAAATGAACAATAAATTCGATAAGGCCACATTTGCTACAGGTAATAATAAGTTCAATAAGGTGGCATCTGGATGCTAATCCAATAGACCCATCCAGATTCTTGTGTTTACTACTTTGGACTTCGCGGAATAAAAGATTTTTGCAGGAATCAGATCCCATGGTAGGGGAATTTTTTACCTATTAGTTTCTCTGCTTGTTGAACAAGGGCATAACCATCCCCACACATAACCCCATAATAAGGAGATTGGTGCAAGCAGGACTCGAACACCCGATGTCTTGCACACTACTAAGAGGCTTACCACTAGACCCTTGTGGCAATTGCAAGTCAGTACTAGTTAATTGTCAACTTGTTTATCTGATGAGTTCCAGTCTATCTATGAAAATCATATTGCAGCATCTTCCAAGCAGTTAGTAGTATCATGATCATTTATAGACTGGGATGCGATTTGATGAGTTCTAGTCTAGCTATGTAGGGTAATTTGATTCGAGACTTTGGGTATTAGAATTTCAAGAAACAATAGGCAAATTTCTATTCTACCCCGTCCATGGTAATGAAAAACGTTTGTTGCCTGGGTAAAGTGCACTGGAGATTGACAAATTCCCAGAAGTGGGGTGTACTAGGAATGCAATATTCCCAGAAAACTGCTAAAACCAGACAAACAAAGGAAAGCAATATTCCTAGGAATCTAATATCTATGGGTGACTTTCATAGAATATTACATTACACATAATAGAAGCCACTTAAAAACCTAATCAAATAGAATACTAATGAAGTCATGCCTGAGAAGAAAAAAAACAGATTTGGAGAAAAACCACCTATCGTCAAAGCAATATTGGATGATAATTAGAAACGAACTGCTCATAAAAAAAGAATGCAAGTTGTGTGAGCTACCATTCAACACGTTGCTCTACCACATGGCTATTAGGAGCCTCCTCACGCATATAAGAATTTGTCAGGAACCTATACAAAGACAAACATATTAAGCAATCATTTTAAAAACAAATCACGGTATTATATAACTAAGATGATTTTTTGAAAACATTAGTAAGCAGAGGTGATGCAATGATGTTACTCAAAAACTGTATTCCCGTGTCTTGGTACATGTTATTAATGGACAGGTTAAAATAATCCCTAGATGGGTTATTACATATGGCACATTTATTCTCATACTTTCAATCCATAATAATACACAGATATTATTTAGTACTATACCAAAATATCGCTCAAACCATGAATAGCCTCTGTTGTACAGTAGAGTGTCAGGTTGTTTGGTTGTTAAAGGTGGTGAAATCAGGTATCATTACTAGGGATGTATTTGGATACAAATATATCCAATCTGCTTCGTATCCAGATCTGTATCCGAATTAGATGTGAATACCCCCATCTGTTTGCATTTGGATCTGGATCTGCATCCGAGTACCCATTAAACAATTTGGGCAGATACAGATTTGGTTCCGGACCCATCTAAAATTTTCAGATCAGATACAGACATCTGAAGATATTACATAATAACGATATTACTCAGATAATATCAAAAATGAGTAATGGCCCAACGATTTTTGAGCTTAGGTTCGCATCCCAGCAGCTTCATTTAAGTTTTTGTGCAAGTTAATTTAGGGAAATTTATTTTAAACCCTCGTCTAACCCTGATTTTATTTTCTGGTAGCAAAGTCAATAGACTAAAATATTAACCCCTTTTATACCTATGCCCTGATTTCTTGTTAGCAAAGTTAATATACCAAACACTTTAACTATAATAAAAAAAAATTAACATATTTAACATTAACTCTACCCATACACATAAGAATATAATCAGTTCTTATTGTTTTCTTTTATACTAAATTACCCTTCTCCCTTTTTTTCTCTCTTTTCAATACACAGATTAATATCTTCAAGTTTCTGTCATTATATTTTTGCATTTTTTTCATCCATTTATAAAATATATGTTTGATGTCCGAATTCGGATACAAATTCTGAATTTGACAGCCCAGTATTTGATTTGTATCCATATCCGAAATTGTGGATATGGACATGATTTTTTTTCTTTTTTTAGATCTGTATCCGTAATAGTATCCATATTCGTCTTAGAAATGTGGATACAGACTGGTATTGCCCATATCCAATTTGTATTCAATCCAAACCCTAATCATCACCCCTCTCAATTTTATAGTATATGGGGATGCTGTGTGGTGAGAGGTCTCTTATGTTTACCATGATTATATAGTCATTTGTATTTTACTACAGGATTGCACTTTGTATTGACTAGTACAGTATTACATTTAGCAATCACATGGTATTTGTGGATCAGGTTTAATCGATAGTGCAACTACTTTCTTGCTCGCCCAATTAGGTTTTTCTGCAAAATTGGGACAATAAATATTGGCTACAGTCGATTTGCATTTGTATTTTGGGACATCCAAACCTGTCCTCAGTGAAACCATGGACACAGGATCTTCTCTATGATGTTGTGAGGTATAAGTTTTTATGAGGAAAAGGGGAAATGTGTCTTAAAATATACATTAAAAATGTTATGAAGTTAGATTAATCAGAGAAATGTTATTAAAGTTTCTCGCTTATATTTGAATATATAGAATGCATTAGCAAGAAGCCAAGAACATAATTCTAAATATAATACTGAATAAAAAACAGTATTGTTTTTGTATATTTTGCTACTATAAATCTGAGCTTGTTGCACAGTAAATTTACAAGTTGAAAACTCTTACCAGCAGCATGTGGCAAGAAGTGATCCGGCTAATAAAAAATGAAAAATAACCACTGAAATAACTGTGAAGACAGCACGCGGAAAACTCTCACCATACCTAACAACATGAAAAAAGAAATTTAACATCCGTACGGCATCAGTATAATCCAATACTAGAGCTTACACTGCTTAAAGAAATGCAACATTCCATAACTAATTCACTTTGAATACGTTAAATTTTTTGCCTAACTAAAATTTTAAAACTATAGGAAATAGGATTCTGATGAGAAACTTACGCAACACAGTAAGCGGAAGTCGCAACTATCAAAAATAAACAGAAGATCACAACAAATGCAGGATCATCCCTTGCCCACTGATTTTTTGTTTCTGAAAGAGAAGGAACAAATAAATGAAATTTCTAACAAAATAAGATAGACTCCGGAGAATGTAGTCCTTCCAACAGGACAAATCTTAAATATTTTTATAAAAAAATCAACTATAAGCAGGAAAAGTGTGTGTGTGTGTATATATATATACTAGGTTTGCCCATTGACACGTGCCTACGGCACGTCTTCAAAACGGTACACCTTGTTTGATCATATAAAATAGTTTTAAAGATTCACCAAATTAATTGAAGTAACAAACATATTATATGAGAAACTTTTGGGGGTCTAGCAAAAAACATATTATATGATTTTTTTATTTTTTTTTAAGTTTTAACTTTTTTTTTAGTTTTTAAATTTTTTATTTTTTAAAAATTTTTAAAAATTTTATTTTCTTAATTTTTTGAATAGAAGAGGGAGAGAGAGGAAAAAAAAATAAAAAATAAATATAGGAGTTGTTTTGGGTGGGGGATTTGAATTTGAGTTTTGGGAGGAACTTTTGGGGGGAAAAATATGTTTTGTGAGGTTAGATCTGGGCCTTTGATTTTTGGGTGGATTGAAGGAGAGCCACTTGATAGCTTTCTTTGTGTTTTATTATATAAGATAATGTTAACTGATAAACACTAATAAATCTAGCCAACTTGTTTTGGCAACCAAGATAACACATCCAAGAGAACTGAAATCATAATTCATGATGGTTTCGTCAGGATCGTGCAAGGGACAAAATTTCATAGACAAGTATACAAGAATACACTGCATTAATATGACATGAGTTCGATCATAATTTAAGCTTTAAAATATCTCAATTAAGGTTACAAGAGCATAACCAAAATGAAATGCCAACTAAAGAAATAGAGAATATATTATAAAAAATATTCTGAACTATATTGCTACAGTTGTTTAATTATAAAATAGTTACACAGTGGATACTAACCCTAATTGAGTAGTAAATTGAGTCAGTAAATCTTTAGATACTTCCAAAAGGCATGTGAGAAACTTGTCACAATGGTTAGTTCATTTGAACCTGAAGCCACAAATAGGTTCATTTTCCATGGGACTAAATAACTTAGACATGCAGACATTAGAAAACACCATGAAGGTGAAAACTGAACAGTAGAATCACTTCGCATCAGGTGAAAAAGAAATTGCCAATGTACTCATATGTTGTCTTGCCTTGACAACATAAACAGAATTGCTTAATTTCAAATTATTCTATAGTAGTAACAAGTTCAAAGATACATGGAAATTATTAACGCTATAATATCAAAAGAGGTTGTACTCCAACATAGGCATATTTTACCAATTTTGGAACAAGAGATACAACAAGATAAACCAAAAGTCACCAAAAGCAAGGAAAGCTCAATCTCCACTAGTTGTTGTTAAACTACTAAATTCAACAAACTATTTCCTAAGCTTTTGCCTGCCTCATTTATGCATTAAAAGGATTCGAGAGGGAGACGCTGAAGTTGCACAATAATGGGAGCACAAGAATAACGAAATCACCTCTATTCTTTGGCGCCAGCCAAATAAAATTCATTAGCCCTTCAGCTCCGTTAAGGACAATGTCTTATATTAAGTTGACAATTATCATATCCCGCATTTGTTTTCAACATATCTCAGATTAAATCTATCCCTTGTCGCTCCACAACTACAATCAATGTCTTCATTGACCAAGAACACACATCCGTCATTGTGGCACATTTACAGCCTATCTTCAACAAATCTTTTTCATTCCATCCTCTATAGAACAGGCAATTATAACTGTCTCCTGAATGCCATATTGCCTTCTACAGTAACTCTTAATGTTTCTTAATAGTTGAACATTCTAAACCATGTAACCTAGCTATTCAAAAACCCTTTTTATAACCCACTAACATCAGTATCATAATTTATTCCACCAGCTCCACTGAGGGCCATATCTTCTATCTTCATACGATAATCATATCCTTCATTAATTTTCTTTATTTCAATACATCTCAGTTTAAATCTATTCCTTTCACTTCACAACTACAATTAATGTCACCTCATGGAACCAGAGCACTCATCCTTCACTGTTGCACATGTTGTTCTCATTCACTCCATACATATGAGCGTTACTTCTAAATTCTGCTGAATGCCTTGCAACTTAGCCATTTGACGGGCCTTTTTATTATCCAAGCAACATCAATACTATTCTACATCCACATAAAACTTCCCACGTGTTTGTTTACTATAAATCTTCCCTTTCTATGAAGAACAAACTCATCAATTTCAACCTCACCCTCATGAAGAAACAAGAAAGTCAAAGGATAACCAGAATATTGATCCACATGTTTTCTCACCTAGTCAAAATGTATGAGGTGGAAATAACAGCTAAACATCATACATGTCAAATAGTGTTTTTTTCCTTTTTTTTAGGGAACGCGGGGGGGGGGGAGGCCTAAGATAAAACTGCTGATTTCAAACTAATGGCCTAATAACCTCAATGACGGAGGTACAGTCCATGAAAGCATGTCATAATATGCAAACTAGGTTGAAGTGCACATGAGAACAGTGCAACTAAATGGAGAATATTTACTTAACAAGTACCCCCAAAATGTACTTAAACATGACAGATGAATTACAGCCTCTAAAACATGCAAAAAATAGAAATAGGGAGATGAGTTCCAAGAGCTATTAGCATAAATCATTGTCCACCAACAAAGCAAAACTTTCAGTCATCTACCAAAAACTATTCACCACTACGGGGTCCTTTGGCTCTAAGGAACCAAGGTGAAACCATTAAACCGAATGAAATCCAAGTCTCCATGTAAATGGGTTTTGTATTAGGCTAATGAAACTCAATGAAACTTGGGTTTCACCAGGTTCTAAAACTGGTGGTCTCCATGTGTGATTTTGTGAAATGAGTTTCAATTTTTTATAATGAAACTAAATGAAATGCTATAGATTATCTCTTTTGCTATTATTCAAATAGTGTAAAAGTCCTCAACCCCATGTATAAATTATTAAACTAATCTTATTTATATTTGCATGGGTTTCACATAACTTGGTTATAGTGATCTGGAAAAAAATTTACAACCCTAAAATAAGTGCTTCAGCATGAAACCTCATGAAACCCAAGTTTTATGGGTGCAAGAGGTTTCAACAGGTTTTATGTAGCCAAAGAGACCCTAATAACCCTAATATAAAGACATGTATGTGTTTACCTCATTTAGAATGCTAAATGATTACGTCCTCAGTAAGTTTGATCAGAATGCAAACATGGGGGCTTGTTTGATGTCTGAACCATAAATCTACTATCACAATCAAATGCAAGAAAATCAATGAAAAAACCTACTCTAATACGTCATCATCCTCCAAGACTCCAGTCCACACTCCAGGCCTCGGATGCAACCGCAATTTTGAGTCCAAACCCATCCTTACTTCTCCCTCTACTTTTTTTTCCCTTCCCCCATTTTCTTCTCTTTTGGCCAATGACCCTAATAGCTAACAGATGATGTTGTGACAACCTGATGCAAAGAACTCAATTTGCTGCCTATCATCCACAACTTGCAGTAATCAAGAACTAGATGTCATTTGACAATGTTCAAACATAGTCTCATTGTAGATTTTAAACAAAGGGACGTTAGGGACTCATCTGCAAGGCCCTACAATGTAACGGAATAAGATACAATATTTGGAACGAAATGGGAACTAAATCAACTTTCGCCTAATAGAATAATAATAGAAGAGATAAATGACCTAAAAAAAACGATACTGACTAAAATATATTGATCAAAAGTCACACAAAAATGGAAAAACTATTCAAAAGAATGGATAACATAAAGCTTTAAGACTTACGCTTATGATATTTCGTATGCTGGTAGCTATTCCCACAATTCGTTTCCCATGCAAAAATCAAACAAAGGAAAAAATTTCTAATAAGAGTTTTTATCAAATAATGTCAAAGGAAAAAGATAAATCATCTAGCAAAGCCACCAGCATCTTTAAATTACGATGTCGATTGGACTATGTTTGGATGTTTCTGTGTTTGAGGGGTGTTGGATGGGCCGGCCCCCACCTTGAGGCAGGTGAGGCGGCCGCCTCAGACCCCCGAATTTTTTGCAATTTTATGGGCCCCAAATTTGTATTCCCCTTGTAAATATAGGCACGTATTTTGCGCGTTAAAAAAATTTGTCATTAGGGGCCCCAAAAAATAATTATTTGGGCCTTTCGCCTCGGGCCCCTAGGAACTCAGGGCTGGCCCTAGGTGTTGGCAAACTAGTACACAAAGTGATGGATTCCTTGCAAAAAAATAGAAATCAAAATAATTCACCCTTATTAAACAATATGAATCCACGATCCTCTGCATAATGTTACAACTAAATATTTAGCAAGTCCATTTTGCATGTGAGTCCATGGAACTAAGAAGTAAAGATGGCAGCTAGAGTTACAGGTTAACAAGACCCTCTTAGAATAGGCTTGTTTCAGACTTCCGCTCTTTGTAAATAATGAAGACACTAGATGCCTGGCTATTATGACATAAACTTGAGACACAGAGTGAAGGGAATAACTTAGGTTTGCATTACAGTAATGGCAAGTTGGCAACATAGTATTATGTAAAGCGTTTGATACTTAGATATTTAAGCTTTTCAAATGTTGCAGCATGAGCAACACTAAAAGCCTCCATTTCAAAAGTCACTTTGTAATTTTGGGTAGTTTGTGCTAACCTAAGAAGCATGGACCTTACTGTTTGGAAGCCATTTTGTGTCAGACATGTGTCAGTGACAAGCATCTGATACGATTCTTCCTATTTGTACGTAGTATTTTAGAATTTTCGCTGTTGCGGTGTATCATGTCAATCATGTCCGCATTGTGTTGCATCAATGATACTACCTCAGAGGGCTGTATTACACATGAAAGGGCTCCATTAGATTCTAGATGATATTGCAAAGTATGAAGTACTTCTCTTCAGACTAATTATTGTCCCTCTTTGACTACTTTATATGCATTTAGCTAACAGACCCATATTGACAGATAAATAATATCATGATTATATTAGAAGGCTACCTCCTCAAATTCAGAAGTATTCCAGAAGTTCTGTAAATTTACTCTTACATCAACAAAAGTGTCATTTAGTGACTGGAACATTACTGCTGAGTTTATTTCCATTGCCGTCACAGATACACTTAATTTCTTAAATATGAATTAATTCGAGACATTCATAAGATGAAGATGGAAAAATACATTGTAGAAAATGATGCATTAATTGAACCCAGAAGATAGAGAGTGCTTACACAACTTTTGGTGAGGTGCAAAGGTGAAGCATTTGCCAGAATGTATACTCAATGTCCATTTGTTGCCACTGCACAGAGACAAAATTACCCCCACATGAGACATCACAAGTCCAAACTGTTGATTCTTGATTTAGATGATTACAACACACTGCAACATGTATCTGTGCTATACTATATAATTGCAGGTAGTATACACAAAAGCCTCATTACTATACAGCTGAACAAATGAACAAGCACACGCTCTGGATAAAGACAATGGCTTCACTCAAGACTCAAGTCAAGACCTATGTTTCAAGTGCCATATATTTTTATGTCTTGTAAACAAATGTAATATTTTGTATTATTTGAGTCTTAGAATGATGTACAGCCTTGTCACACACACATACACTCACATATAACTCTTTTAAAATGTGTGTTTTTCAAAACCAAAAGTCAAAACAGCTTGAACTAGATCAGCTGTTGCGTACCAGTCGACTGCTACTTGCTCCAGTCGACTGAGTTGGTACAAAAGTAACAAAACTGCCTAATCTTATTCAAACTCTGACCAGTCGACTCATTATGGCAACCCAGTCGACTGTTCAAGTGCGTTTGACAGTTTTCTGTTTTTAAAATCGTTTTTCAAATTCAAATCTTTTTTTGATCCGTTGGTTGACGGTTGGAACAACTGATTCCCAACGTCCAGTGTATCTAACTCTATAAATAGAGATTAGAATCCACTGTTAAAAACTATTAATACTCCAAGCATTTCTTTGAGATCTTAAGTTTTACATTTTTCAAGAGACAAAAGCTTTCAACTCACTAAGACTTGGTTCTCTGTCTTCAGTCCAGTATAACATTTGATTTCGTTCTGGACTGGATATAGAAGTCAACCATTTAGCCACGTACTATATCACAATCACAAACAAGGCTATAGGTTGATTGTAAACAATTTTTATTTGTTTTCTTTTCCTCTCGGTTGGAGAGTAGGACTCTAGGATGTAGAGTCAGGTTTGTCACTCTTGGTGGAAGAGTGGGTTGCTTTCTCTGGTTGAGAGAAAGGACTACGGGTTAGACAAGGTTGTTGTCTGAACGCCGTAGGGTATTCTTGTAAACTTTTTCAAGAATAGTGAAAATCTCAAGTGGGTTGCTTGGGGACTGGATGTAGGTCGGGAGGACTGAACCAGGATACATCGTGTGCACTCTGTGGTTGTATCTCTCTAACTTGCATTTATATTTTCTCAGCTTGTGTTGTTACTGTGTAACTTGTCTGGACAGTCGACTGGATACTTGATAAGTCGATTGGTCAGACTCGTATACTCTGATAGTTTTCTGGTTGTTAAGTCGACTTCACAGACTTGTTTAAATTACTTTTTCATTTTGTTAATTCAGTCGACTGGTTTATCCCTTAAGTCGACTGTACAGAAGAAAAATCTCTATTCCGCAATTTAATTTTTTTTAAACACTATTCACCCCCCCTCTAGTGTTTGTTGCCTCGCCTACAGGATCCAACACAAACAATACATATAAGTGTATAACATAAATTTTTTTTCAAAATACAAATTTATCAGCTCTAGTTGTAAGGGCTCAAAAGTGGTATATTTTCAAATCCATGTCTGTGTTCCTATCTCAAAGGATCAGGTTGCAGAGATAATTTAAATCAGCACTTAGGAGTCAGGTAAACAGTTAGAAATACTCCGCATAGATGGAAGATAGAAAAAGATGATATGAAAGTACTATTTATTAACAGCAAAAGACTAATGCAAATACAAGAATGAATCACCACTATTTTCAACTTGCATATATAAAATGTCCATGAAAATGTTTAGAAGTTCAAGTCCACGGTTTATGTACAATGTAAGATTTGTCTTACGGAAGGCCCGGCCTGTATCTCGACAGTAACTAGATACTATTGAATGTATAAGCAGTGAAGAAAACATAGATTCAGAACTAGCCTGTACTGATACTATCGGTCATATCATATCAAATTTGGATCTATATGACCTGACATGGAAAATGTACTAGGTTGAACAAAAACTTTCAAATCTTGCCAGTTGCCATTTATTGGTTTGAGGCTTTGAGCATGTTTGGCCTCAATTTGCTTAAATACAGCATAATGGTTCTTAGGGTTGATTACACTTTTCTTTTGACACTTATTTAAAAAATATGGTTTTCTTATTTAACATTTCATACAAAATGAAACCACCTTTGCAGGGATCACATAAGAAGGCAGAATTCATGCAAAATCAACACTATTGAATCTAAGGACAGAAATCATTATAACAACTCCCCTGTTATTATTTATGATGCCTAAATCTTAATAATTTTTTAAAATATTAAGACCAAAAGTTCTTTTTTAAAAAATAAGCTGCAGATATAATAAACTCTGAAATGGATGATTGAGTTGATGAAAGAATACCAAGAACATAGTTGCATGATGTAAACAAGTTACCCAAATTTTGAACCTTCTAATGAAGTACTTATAACATGTTCGAAAACATAGTTGTAAAAACAAAATGCTTAAAGCCCCCTGTTTAGTCCTTGCTTTCGCATTAGGTTTCTAGACTGCTTTAGCGCCGCTATTAATTTACAGTAGATATTATTTTTTGAGGAAAATATTCTATTTAAAGATTGTTATTTATTGTTATATTCTAAATTTAATGTTAACTCTATGACTTTCTTTGTTAGTTGTGCATTTTTTAAAATATTCTTGTTGATATGATTTTAATTCATTTTAAATTATGAGCATATATTCATTTTTTTGTATATTAAAAACAGTCTTGACACTTTTTGTTGCTAAAGCTCTAAAAGAGTGTAAGCCTTGCCTTCTGGTTCACTCTGTTTACTGCTTCCACGACTTTATTTGAAAACATGGAAACAACAATCCATATTCTAGTGAAGAGTATTAGCAATTTATTTCTGAAGAACCATATGGAGTTCATAGCATATGCATTATACCGTACATCACTTCTGTTTCTCACTTTCAATCTAACAATAACTATTGAACTGTTGATAATACAATGAAATCCCACTTGTTAACTTTGCAGGTCAACACTGCCACATGTGCAGAGCTATGAAAATAGGTTCCCCAATCTCCATGAGCTGAGATTGTACACTATAGCATTACCAAGTAAAACCTATGGAGGTTGAAGAACAACATAAAAATATTGCCTAATCAAACCTTACCCACTTTGGTAATGTCCTAAAAGATCTTCCACGTATTGTTGATAAATATTGATTCCCCCCACCCCCAACCCACCCACCACATGCATTAAAAAACACATAACAACAACAAAAAAAACCATTTTTCTTCAATGTATGAGTTCAGCCATATAAATCCTAAGGAAAATCTACTATGTCAAAATAGCATTTGTATATCCTTGTTAACTGCCCAGTCCAAGGCTATATTTTATATACACACCAGTTCTCTTTGCTCAATTTGCTATAATGCTACCACTCTCCCTAATTGGCACGATGGTGAACCTTCGATGCATATGCTCAAACATTCTCACCCATCCTTAACTGGATTCGGAGGTACCTCTAATTTCTTACAGGTATCTTTATGAAACCCACAATTATATACGCTCTTTAAAGTTAGTTCCATTATTTACAATCTCTACTGCACATCCTCGAACCACCTCATTCGGTCATCCCTTATTTCTTCCCCAATTACTCATTCAATTCAACATCTTTGTTTCTCTTGGACATCTTATTTTCACGACAACCTCTTCAATTTTACAAGTTTCAACAGTTACTAATTTGATAATAATCGAGAAGCACTTCTCCAATGTTAAGCACTCTATTTTGACTCCTTCCAAAAAAATGCAACCTTCAACTTAACCATCATAACAAATCACTAATCTTAACTTACCAGAATATTCGTTCCTGTATAAATCAAAAATTAATTTTTTTTCTAAGCTATAAATCTACTCGAAATCCACCTCAAAAAGCGAGCTAGATCTTGATCTACTTTACATTGAACGATTGAACGATCCAATTTTCTGCTTCTCAAACACAACCCTATTCCTTAAAAACCGCAACTGCAAAGTAAAGCAATCTCAGAGGCGCACGAATCTTAAAGCAACAGAAAAGCTGACCTTGATGATACGGCGGAGGTATTGGGCAAAGACGGGGGCCGGGCGCACGTTAGAAGGCGTGCGCCCTCTCGACACCGTCGGCAGCATCGCTCTCGTCTTGTTCTTTATCTTCTTTCGAGATCTGAGAGGATCGGCGTCGGTCGATCGACGATGAGATCTGTGTTTTTTACGAGAGAGGTAGCAAAGGATTGTAACAAATCGACCGACCCGTCCCCGTTTTTCCCACTCACTCCTTTTGTTCTTTTTCTTTTTCCTTTTCTTTTTGTTTGGAAGTTTTGTATTTAACCCCTGTCACAAAATTGAATTAGATAAGTTTCTCGTAAGTGGTAAGAGCATATGTAGTCGTTCCGATGTCATATTTTGAGTTGTAGTCGTTTTAACTCAAAATTTGGGTATTTAATTTTAAAAAATCGACGGGTGATAGATGATATCCCGTCCAAAAAAAAAATTTGTTTTAAAAATGTGTCGGACGAAGAATGATTTCCTGTCCATTGATTTTTTTGTTTTCTTAAATAAAAAACCAACGGACAGTAAATCATTTTCCGTCCAAGAGTTTTTTTCCCCAAACTAACTCCTAATTAAATCCCAATTAACTCTTAATTTAATCCTAACTAAATCTTAATTAAGTTTCAATTAAAACTTAATATATACCCGTAATACTTTTTATAGGCCTACTTATTTAGAAAATTTTCTTCACTTTTTGGAAAAATTGGGATCAAACCGAGATTTTTTTAAAAATTTAAATTTCGTTTGGATTTTTTTAAAATTTTAAATTTCGTGGGGATGGTAAATGATTTCTCGTATGATTGTTTTTTTTTAAATGATAACGGAAAATCATTTCCCATCCAATATATTTAAAAAAAGTTTAAAAAGAAACGAGATCTTTCGTCCGATTGTTTTTGTTTTTAATGAACGGACGAAAGTGTAACATCCCGAGCCCCGGTCAGCTACGCACACGACTATACGTATGCGCACACGCGAATAAAATAAATCCTAACAACTACCCACCATATGTATGCCTCACCAAAAGTGTCATGACTATTCGGTGCCTCTTGATCATGGGCCTAATTATATACACTCACTCATCAAAGCACTCACACACACACACACACTCCAATGCACGTGCACACTTCCATGTGCTCTCACGCAGTCACGTGAGCAGCCCCCCCCCCCCCCTTCTCTCAACAATTTCCATGCAACACCCTCATAAAACTCTTCTATAGGCCCAACTACCCCTTCTCACTTTTATTATTATTATTATTATTATTATTATTATTATTATTATTATTATTATATATTATTTTTCCAATATAATATTATATATATACTCTTAAGTACGGGATGTTACACCCCCGCCCCCTTTAAGAACTCAGCGTCCTCGCTGAGCCCGGAGCTTGCAATCAAGCACAGGATCGTCTTTCTAGCAGACGTGGAGTGGAGTACCCTGATTCTGCAAGCTGTACAACTAAACCCAGGACCTGTACATCTGCTAGCTCCATCCCAGGCATACATTTAACCCACTCTTACCTACGATCGGTGTCGAAAGTCGATTCTGATACCATTTGTAACGCCCCAAGCTCCGCCCAGCTGCGTACGTGACTACACGTGCGCGCACACAAACAAAACAAGTCCTAACAACTGCCCACTAAAGGTGTGCCTCAAAAAATGTGTCATGACTATTCGGTGCCTCTTGATCATGGGCCTAATTGTATACACACTCACTCACTCACTAGAATTTCCGATGTGGGATCAAAGCACCCACACACACATAATAGAATTTCCGTTGTGGGATCAAAGCACTCACACACACATACTCCAATGCACGTCCACACACACCACACCACTTCCCTGTGCTCTCAAGTGAGCAGCACACACCAGCCCCCCCCCCCCCAACCAATTCTTTTCTCAACAATTTCCATACAACACCCCCATAGAACTCATCTATAGGCCAAACTACCCTTTCTCACTTATATTATTATTATTAGTATTATAAGAGAGAGAGAGATTGAGAGAAATGTTCCATTGTGCACTAGACATCCGTGTGCACTCGTCCTTCCCGCCTTCGTATCGACGATCCGAACCGTTCACATTGATCTATACATATAAATCAGTCTAAATATGTAAAATAAAATTATTTGAAATTTATTTGCCCATTCATCATGTAACGCCCCGAATCCCAAATACACTGAATTCGAGATGTTCTACAGGATCTTTTCGCTTCCTTTAGTACAATTTTACAAGAAAATTCAAACTTTTCACTTTACACCAGAGTTTACATCAATATTACACTTTACATTGCACAGCGGAAGTAAAATTTACAACAATGAAACAAATGTACAACAACATTTAATAATCTTTAAGCATCTGATCCTCTTTAATCTTTAACATGCCATTTATCCTGCATATAAAACTGTGGGTACGTCAGTTTATTCAACCGACGATAATTATACATGGCCATCTTCTCTATGCCAGAAACAGTATAACGATTCTCATTTCTTAACAGATCACAAACTTGTTCACATATCAAAATGAAGTAAAGGGGGAAATCTTAATGATGTCGTGTCGTGATCGTGCACTTAATCCTTAATACAATTATTTATATTAGATGACACTAATGCGCATTTGTTCGGATTCTATGCATCCCATACTACATAGGTCCGAGGGCAAGCCTTTTATTCGTTCTTCATCTTTGTAGGGTTCAATCCCTCGCCATGACTTAATCTACTACTGTAACTATGGTAAGTATCCTAGATGATCTATGAGTACAAGCTCGTGTACAGAAAATTCTGGAGGGGAATTCCACGCCATGTCTTGACTCATCAAGCATGCATTCTGTGGCAATTCAGCCTCACTTCATGGCACACGATCCTCTTGCAGTCACCAAACATCCCACAAGCGTGGCTAGAGTCCGATCATTCTGAGTTGTGCCCACGCCATGTCTTGACTCATCAAGCATGCATTCTGTGGCTCACACACCCGCACCGTAAATCCTAGTTCTCATACTCGTGTTTTTCTCCCACTTTCATCACATCTTCACTATGCACTAATCCTTAGTTTTTATTAGAATCATGAACAAAAATCAAAGCTCTAGAGTTAGCCTCTCCACTAAACCGGACTTATTCATTCATTCAACATGACCAACCTTGGTCTTTCTTTTCAAATTTCATTTCATTTCATTTTCAATGCCGGGGGAGACTTAGCTACTCTTTTATTTCAATTTCCAATTCGCAATTTCCAATTGAGCATTTTCAACTCATGAATCCATTTAATAGTCTCCCAGACTTCCTTTATCATGATCTTAGCTTTCATATTCATTTAATTCTCAATTCAAGTCTATGATTCATTTCATGTAAATTCATGCAGCAACAAATAGAGTTTACCAACATCAACCATAAGATTTATAACTTTTAACATAAACCAAATAAGATCTCTGACATATCAAAGTGTTCTGGACAGTCGACTTGGAGAAAGCCCAGTCGACTTGTTCAGTCGAATCAAGTTCATCATAACTGCTCAGGAGAGTCGACTGCTGCACATGGCCAGTCGGCTGCTCCGCAATTTTCCATGTTCAAAATATCATTCACGTAACAGTCGACTGTCATTCAATCAGTCGTCTGTCCTGGGGTTTCAACAGTACATTTTATTACTCAGCCCAGTCGACTTGCCACTTGCATTAAGTCGGCTGAACAGGTTAAATTTCAATTTAAGGAATTATCTTTCCATCTGTTCTTCCATTCACATGCATCATTGTGTCACATTACAATATATTCATACTACATAAACATGTAATTTCTTAGCTGTTCACTAACATCACGACATATAATTTCACATAACTAATATTTCCTTTCTCAAGGGAATGTCAAACATGTATTTTCATTTACTCATTATTTACTTGCAGAAATGAACACTAAATCTCAATTTAGCACACTAGAACACCACCATAAAAATACCGCATTTCATGGATTTCTGAACTATTCATAATTTACTTCAATATTTCAGTCGGCTGTTTACATCAGCAGTCGACTGTACAGGTTATTCCCAGTTTTACTAATTATCACTAGTTCCTTTTTCATCTGTTCATGTCTCCTCAGTCATGTATAATATGGGGAAATAAGTTTAGCAATCATTCTATCACTTCAGTTTGTACACACGTACATTATCAAATTTTCCAATAAATAATGAATAAACATTCGCCTCGTACCAGTCAACTGTACAGGCCTATTTCAGTCTTATTTATAGTGTCATTACTTCATTTTTAGTCCTTCACAACTTTCATCATAAGCATACACAGAGCAAACTAATATGTTTAAACTTACTTTTCACAAGTATGGTAACAATCATTAATGCCATAACATAATTACTACGTTAGAAGTCCTGAGAAACACCCACCTTATTGACGAAATAAACGAATCCAGTAAGGCTCTTAATGCGATGCACGACTCCTTGCTCCTTGCTCCTTGCTCCACACCGAAGCTCCTCTGCAGAGATGATCGGCCTCCAAGAGAACTCTCACTCACCAACTCAACAATATAATATATATATATCTTCTTTCAAAGGATTTTTGTGTAGAAGATGTTTAAGATAGGGGTATTTATACACCAGCTTGGGTGAGATGGAGGGCCAAGATTTAGTAGATAGTTATAGGGTCAAGGGCTAGGATGAACTAGGCAGTTAAAATAACTACCCATATTCTAGATAACCACCCATGACTTAAACCCACTTCTCTTCCCAATCCGGCCAAGAAAGTGTGCTCATGCACGTGTATGTGAAATGCACGTGCAAGCACTAGTCACCCAAAAGAGAAACTTGTACAAAATACAAAATAAAAGTCTTTAAAAGGTGTTCCACATTACAAGTTGTAAATAAAATAGAATTAAACCATGGGCTTTAATAAATGGCCCAAAACAATAGTTATGTCAAAAATAAAAAGAATGAATTACATTTTGGACTTTAAGAAAAAGGGGTTTTTATCTAATTAAAATAAGGCTTTGGTACAAAACAATCAAAAGCGCAAATTGAAATATCTTTACTCTTCTTGATGAAAATATTAACCAAAATATTACACGTGCACACTACGTGCCAAAATAAATAATTTTTCATTAATTGAAAAATCAGGGCATTACAACACTCACTCCTTAGAATAGTTCCGTCCCCGGAACTATAGTCAAGATTGAGAGGAAAATACAACACTCACACAAGAACAAAAGATACAAAGATACAATCAAGCAAAAAGCTCAGGATAGTCCTTCAACATCCTCTCCTCAGATTCCCAAGTAGCCTCTTCAACCAAGTGGTTTCTCCAGACTACCTTGACCATCGGTATCGTCTTATTCCTCAAGACTTTCTCTCGACGATCAACAATCTCGACAGGAGACTCGATGTAGTTCAGATCCAACTGCAAACCTTCCAGCACTTCAGGCAAATGATGACTCGGGTCTGGAATATAACCTCTCAGCATAGACACGTGAAAGACATTGTGCACCTGAGATAACTCTTCTGCTAATTCAAGCCGATAGGCAGTTTTCCCGATCCTTTTCAATATCTTATACGGGCCTATAAACCTCGGGGCTAACTTCCCGCCTTTGCCAAATCGAACCACACCTTTACTGGGGGATACTTTTAGAAAGATGAAGTCACCAACCTCAAACTCAAGGTCCCTTCTCCGGTTGTCTGCATAGCTTTTCTGCCTGCTCTGAGCTTCCACCAATCTTTTCTTGATCAGAACAATCTTCTCAGAGGTTTGCTGCACAAGCTCAGGACCAAACAACTGACGCTCCCCAACTTCAAACCAACAAACAGGCGTTCTGCACTTCCTGCCCTACAGAGCTTCGTACGGCGCCATCCCAATGCTAGCCTAAAAACTGTTGTTGTAGGAAAACTCTACCAAAGGTAAATGCCTTTCCCAACTGCCTCCAAAGTCTAGTATACAACACCGAAGCATATCCTCAAGAATACGGTTGACTCTCTCGGTCTGCCCATCGGTTTGCAGATAAAAAGCAGTGCTGAAATCTGTCTTGGTCCCCAAAGCTGTCTGAAGACTCCTCCAGAAATACGAAGTAAACCGCGAATCTCGATCAGACACAATAGTTGACGGAACACCATGAAGCCTGACGATCTCGCCAACATACAACTCAGCCAACTTGTCCATCGAAGCAGTGAGTTTCATCGCCAGAAAGTGAGCGGACTTGGTCAGTCGATCGACTATAACCCAAATCGCATCATTGCCTTTAGGACTCTTAGGCAATCCCGTAATGAAATCCATACTGATGTTATCTCACTTCCATTCCGGAATAGGTAACGGCTGTAATAGACCTCCGGGTCTCTGATTTTCGGCTTTGACTTGCTGACAAACCTCACACTTCGCCACAAATTCAGCTACATCCCGCTTCAAACCTGACCACCAGAAATACTGTTTGATGTCTTTGTACATCTTAGTACTCCCAGGATGTACCGACAAAAGAGTAGCATGTGCATCCTGAAGAATACTCTCTTTCAGATCCGCCTGATTTGGAACGCACAGTCTATCTCCGAACCACAGCACTCCATCCCTGATTTGAAATCCGGGCAACCTGCCAGCACCAACCTGCTCCTTCATCTCCAAGATATCAGCATCAACCTCTTGACTTGCAATAATCCTTCCATTCAGAGTAGGCTAAAGCCTCAACTGAGCCAAAGATACTCCCAATCCTTGCAAGACAACTTCAATACCTGCTCGGTCCAATTCCTCAATCAGATGCTTCTGAGTTGTAATCAAACTGGCTAAACTGCTCTTGCGACTAAGTGCATCAGCCACAATATTAGCTTTCCCAGGATGATACTTGATCTCAGGTCGCATGTCCTCAAGCACTTCCAACCATCTCCGCTGCCTCAGATTCAGATCCCTCTGTTGATATATGTACTTCAAACTCTTGTGGTCCGTGTACATGTTTAATTTCTCACCGTACACGTAGTGCCTCCATTGCTTCAGGGCAAAGATAATCGTAGCCAACTCTAGATCATGAGTCAGGTAATTCTTCTCATGCGGTCGTAGTTGCCTAGACCCATAAGCGATTACTCTTCCTTCTTGCATCAAGACACAACCAAGCCCACGATGTGAAGCATCGCTGTAAACATCATACTCAACATCTGCTCTAGGCAAAGCCAAAATAGGTGCAGTAGTCAGCTTCTCTTTCAACTCCTAAAAGTTTGCCTCACACTGCTCAGTCCACTTGAAGCTCACATTCTTCTTGGTCAGTCCAGTAAGCGGCACGGCTATCTGAGCATAACCTTGAATGAATCTCCGGTAGTATCCAGTCATCCCAAGAAAACTTCTGACTTCCTTCACTGTAGTAGGCCTAGCCCAATCTCTCACTACCTCTATCTTCTGAGGGTCAGTTGCCACTCCCTCCTTAGAAAGGATGTGACCTAGGAATGCCACTTCAGATTTTCAGAAATCACACTTGGATAACTTGGCATACAACTTCTGCTCTTCCAACTTCTTCAAAACTGCTGCCAGATGCTCGGTGTGCTCCTCCTCTGACTTGGAGTACACGAGAATATCGTCGATAAACACCACGACGAAAGAATCAATGAACGGCCTCAGAACTCTGTTCATCAAATCCATGAAGATTGCCGGTGCATTCGTCACTCCGAATGGCATAACTAAGAATTCGTAATGCCCATGTCGAGTTCTAAATGCGGTTTTGTGCACATCTTCAGCTTTCACTCGAACTTGGTGATATCCTGATCGAAGATCTATTTTGGAGAATACAGCTGCTCCTTGTAGGCGATCGAACAAGTCATCAATTCGAGGAATATGATACTTATTCTGAACAGTGACCTTATTCAGCCCCCGGTAATCGATACACATTCTCATCGATCCATCCTTCTTCTTTACCAAAAGCACTGGTGCTCCCCAAGGTGATGCACTAGGTTGAATAAAGCATTTCTCCAACAGTTCTTCAATCTGCCGTTTCACCTCATCCTGTTCCACTGGAGCCATCCTATAGGATGCCTTAGAAATGGGTGCACTTCCCGGTTGCACAGTGATGCTGAACTCTACATCACGATGCGGGGGTAACCCAGGAAAATCTTCCAAGAACACAGTCGGATAGTCCCGAACCACAGGAATCCCTTGCACTTCCACAGGAGTCTCTTCCTTGCAGATAGTTGCCACCAGCCTAGAACACTTCTGCTTCCCTTGGAAAGTGACTTCAGGTCCACCTGGAGCCTTCACTATTACCGTCTTGGTCTTACACTCGATGCTTGCACTGTACACCGACATCCAATCAATGCCAATGATAACATTGACTCCCAAGATAGTCAGCTCGATCAGATCAATCCCAAAGATTCGATCTCCAATCACAATCTCGCAATCAGCGTAATACCGATTAGTGGTTAAAGTTTCCCCTGATGGAGTAGCTACTGCCAAGATCTTGCCTGGAAAAATCTTCGGTTCAACTCCCAACACTTTAGCAAATTTTAGAGACACAAAAGTATGAGAGGATCCAGTATCGAACAACACAACCGCTTTCATTCCATTCACATAAAGTTCGCCTGTTACATAATACACACTCATTACGTAACAGTTTCACTAAACAGCGGGAAAAAGAAATGACAAAAACTTCTAAACATCAGCCCTCGTACCAGTGATGACATGATCGAACTCATCAGCATCAGCTTCCGTCAAGGCAAATACTCGCCCTGGTTGGTACGGCCTCTTCCCAGTCTGCTGCGTTGGTCCATTGCGATTACCATTCCGTGGCTTGGAGCATTGAGATTGGTAATGTCCCGTTTCACCACAGTTGTAGCAAGTCACCGCAGGAGGTCTCACCACATTGTTCCCAGGTCCTCCAGCCACACTAATAGCGTTCGCCCCTGTTGGTTTGAACCTTTGTGCAGATGGTTGCCCCTTGAAACTCCCAGAATTGGCGGGTCTCTTCCCAGACTGCCAGTTGTTCCTCCGGTCCTGAACAACATGGAACTGCTCCATATCTGCTTCCGTCGCTGCTGCTCTCTTCACCAACTTGTCAAATCGCCTGATGCCAAGAGGTATCATCCGGGACCTCAAGCTCGGTCTCAACCCATGCTCGAACTTACGAGCCTTCTTAGCCTCATCCATCACCAGTTCAGGCACATACCTAGAGAGCTGAGTAAACTTAGTCTCGTACTCTCTCACTGACATGCCACCTTGCTGTAGCGACAGAAACTCCATAGCCTTCTTCTCTTGAACATCGGAGGGGAAATAATGACTGCGGAATTCTTCCAGAAATTCCTCCCAGCCAAGCACTATGCCTCCCATGGTCCTCTTCATCGACTGCCATCAAACAGCCCCGTCCTTCTCAAACTGCAAAGTCGCTAACTTGACCTTACTGCCATCCGGGGTCTCCAACACTTCAAAGATCGTTTCCACTTGACGAATCCAGTTGTCAGCCACATCTGGGTTTAACTTTCCCTCAAATACAGGTCATTTCATTCGCTTGAACGATTCCACCAGATTAATCGCCTCGGGCACTGGATTCACCGGCCCCCTTCCTTAGTTCATAGCCACAGCATTGAGCGTCTGATAGACCCTCGCAAGTTCTGTCTCCAGATCCAAACCTTCCCCATTTCTAGCTCCTCTTCTCGACATATTCTGATGCAAAAGATCCATTAAATTCGAAGTATAAGATAAGAACTTTAAATCAACTTGCATTTCATTGAATTCCAAACTTTATACATTCGAATTAAAAACAATTCTTAACATCAGAATGAAAGATAGAAGCTACAACAATCTAACTTCTACGGTTCCTCTTCGCTTCTCGAAGTTCTCCCCGTAGTTCATCAACTTCATCCTTCAGCACATCTGTTAGGTTCTTCCTCTTCTCAAGTTCCCATACCCGGTGACTGAGAACTGAAAAGTTGTCCTTTCGCTTTGCCAGCTGAGCCTCCAATAACCCGACTCTCTCTCTCAGTGTCTCTACCTGTCTCTGAAGAGAAGTCACAAGACTACTCAAAACTGGTCCCTCTTCTTCATCAGAAAAAGAATCGTCAGATGAATCCGGAGGTGGGGTAATCTCTCGAGATTCAGGCCACTCCTCCTCATCAGAATCTGCTTGCCCAGGGTGGTACTCTTCCTCGGGATCAGCCTGTCCAAGATGGTACTCTTCCTCAATGATATACCAGTCGTCGTCTCCAGCAGGGTCGAAGTGGTCAGCCATCTTAGAAATAGAGAGGAAGAAGCATAAGTCATAGAGCAACACAAATGTAAGTCACTTACATTTAAATCTCTAGACTCAAACAAACACTCTAATGTCCACTACTAGGGTGTCGTTCCTTATAAATTTGTACAAATATGAAAAGCGTAGAAAGCGTGGCTCTGATACCACTCTGTAACGCCCCGAATCCCAAATATACTGAATTCGAGATGTTCTACAGGATCTTTTCGCTTCCGTTAGTACAATTTTACAAGGAAATTCAAACTTTTCACTTTACACCAGAGTTTACATCAATATTACACTTTACATTGCACAGCGGAAGTAAAATTTACAACAATGAAACAAATGTACAACAACATTTAATAATCTTTAAGCATCTGATCCTCTTTAATCTTTAACATGCAATTTATCCTGCATATAAAACTGTGGGTACGTCAGTTTATTCAACCGACGATAATTATACATGGCCATCCTCTCTATGCCAGAAACAGTATAACGATTCTCATTTCTTAACAGATCACAAACTTGTTCACATATCAAAATGAAGTAAAGGGGAAAATCTTAATGATGTCGTGTCGTGATTGTGCACTTAATCCTTAATGCAATTATTTATATTAGATGACACTAATGCGCATTTGTTCGGATTCTATGCATCTCATACTACATAGGTCCGAGGGCAAGCCTCTTATTCGTTCGTCATCTTTGTAGGGTTCAATCCATCGCCATGACTTAATCTACTACTGTAACTATGGTGAGTATCCTAGATGATCTATGAGTACAAGCTCGTGTACAGAAAATTCTGGAGGGGAATCCCACACCATGTCATGACTCATCAAGCATGCATTCTGTGGCAATTCAGCCTCACTTCATGGCACACGATCCTCTTGCAGTCACCAAACATCCCACAAGCGTGGCTAGAGTCCGATCATTCTGAGTTGTGCCCATGCCATGTCTTGACTCATCAAGCATGCATTCTGTGGCTCACACACCCACACCGTAAACCCTAGTTCTCATACTCGTGTTTTTCTCCCACTTTCATCACATCTTCACTATGCACTAATCCTTAGTTTTTATTAGAATCATGAACAAAAATCAAAGCTCTAGAGTTAGCCACTCCACTAAACCGGACTTATTCATTCATTCAACATGACCAACCTTGGTCTTTCTTTTCAAATTTCATTTCATTTCATTTCCAATGCCGGGGGAGACGTAGCTACTCTTTTGTTTCAATTTCCAATTCACAATTTCCAATTGAGCATTTTCAACTCATGAATCCATTTAATAGTCTCTCAGACTTCCTTTATTATGATCTTAGCTTTCATATTCATTTAATTCTCAATTCAAGTCTATGATTCATTTCATGTAAATTCATGCAGCAACAAATAGAGTTTACCAATATCAACCATAAGATTCACAACTTTTAACATAAACCAAATAAGATCTCTGATATATCAAATTGTTCTGGACAGTCAATTTAGAGAAAGCCCAGTCGACTTGTTCAGTCGAATCAAGTTCATCATAACTGCTCAGGAGAGTCGACTGCTGCACATGGCCAGTCGGCTGCTCCGCAATTTTCCATGTTCAAAATATCATTCACGTAACAGTCGACTGTCATTCAATCAGTCGTCTGTCCTGGGGTTTCAACAGTACATTTTATTACTCAGCCCAGTCGACTTGCCACTTGCATTAAGTCGGCTGAACAGGTTAAATTTCAATTTAAGGAATTATCTTTCCATCTGTTCTTCCATTCACATGCATCATTGTGTCACATTACAATATATTCATACTACATAAACATGTAATTTCTTAGCTGTTCACTAACATCACGACATATAATTTCACATAACTAATATTTCCTTTCTCAAGGGAATGTCAAACATGCATTTTCATTTACTCATCATTTACTTGCAGAAATGAATACTAAATCTCAATTTAGCACACTAGAACACCACCATAAAAATACCTCATTTCATGGATTTCTGAACTATTCATAATTTACTTCGATATTTCAGTCGGCTGTTTACATCAGCAGTCGACTGTACGGGTTATTCCCAGTTTTACTAATTATCACTAGTTCCTTTTTCATCTGTTCATGTCTCCTGTTGTGCTATCTAGATGATCTAAACTAGACACAAATTAAAAACCTCGCAAGTATACGAATCGCTTGGAGAAGCGTAGTGACGAGCAAGGGTCGATCCCACAGAGATTGTAGATTCAAACTTACTAATCAATAAAAAGAAATAAGAATATTGAAGCGTCGTTCTGAAAGTTTAAAAGAAATGAAAGATAAAAACATAAATAAATAACATCACAAATTGAGTCACAAATGTCTATTAAAGTAGTTGGGTTTTGATATCCACCAATAGTCAGCAATGCTAAGTTATATACTACTCTAATTACTCATGTTTGTTCCTTTAAGGGCATGGTATCTACTCCTTAAAGTTAATGTTTCCCTAGGCCAAGAATTAGGCATGGTATCTACTCTAATTCGTTTCTTTCATTAAGTATTTAGCATGGTATCTACTAAGTTGCACTTAAAGAAAACATAAGAACAGTGGAAACGAACAAACACTCAAAGTTCTAGAAATTGGTATCAGATCTAGATCCCTCAAGTTGATTAAACCAAGAACCCCTAGAGATTCCCTTGTTACAAGTTATGAGCACGAGATACGGGTCGTCTCAATATGCTCATTTAACAGATTCAGATCTATACTACACAAACTTGATAAACTCAGGTTCTGTATGGCAGTCGACTTACTGTCACATCAGTCGACTGCTCTTAGAACATCTGAACAAGTTCAAGCATTATAAATCTATACCAATACTCTCAGGTTTAATCAATAAATAATAGAGTAGCATTTAGAAAAATATAAGCATTACATGACTACGGTTTCAATCTACCCAACTATGAAAGTTAGTTGCACATAATACAACCTTTATTGATTAATATAATAGAGTTCATGACTACAATAGAAAATAAGATTCAAAGGCAGAACAGAAGAACACTGATTTGTATGATGTTGAAATTGAGCCCAATCAGTAGTCGTCTTGTTCTCCTTCTTGATGCTTGCTGTCGACGATCGGTTCTTGATGATGGATCCGGCCTCCTCCAGAGAGAGATAATTTAGCCTCCTGGTTGATATTTATAGAACACGGCTAGAGATTTAGGGTTTGCACTCTTCTTTTATAGAAAGGTCCTCTTCTTTTTATTTATTTCCTTTCTTTCTTTGATCTGCGTTTATTTCTTTCTCTTTTCTTCTTTTCTTCCTTTTCTGTTCTGATTTGGATTTAGATTTGGACGAATCTTCAAATATCTTATCTGTTAACTCTGCCGCCTACCAGTCGACTGGTGTTGGAGTAAGTCGACTGTGTCGAGACTTCTGCGTAAACTTGATTTCTCTGTCCGGTCGCCTGTGTGGGAGAATCAGTCGACTGATGATCTGCAATATTCTGAGTATCATCCTTAAAATCCTGAATCTGCTTCGTTTCTCCGTTTTAGGCTGTTTCCTATGGAAAAGAGAAAATAAGAGTTAAATACCACATATAGAGCTTTTAAATGTCTAATTGCCTTAAGATTATTGCTCCTAAAAGTGAATAATATTTGGTTCATCATCTCCTCAGTCATGTATAATATGGGGAAATAAGTTTAGCAATCATTCTATCACTTCAGTTTGTACACACGTACATTATCAAATTTTCCAATAAATAATGAATAAACATTCGCCTCGTACCAGTCGACTGTACAGGCCTATTTCAGTCTTATTTATAGTGTCATTACTTCATTATTAGTCCTTCACAACTTTCATCATAAGCATACACAGAGCAAACTAATATGTTTAAACTTACTTTTCACAAGCATGGTAACAATCATTAATGCCATAACATAATTACTACGTTAGAAGTCCTGAGAAACACCCACCTTATTGACGAAATAAACGAATCTAGTAAGGCTCTTAATGCGATGCACGACTCCTTGCTCCTTGCTCCTTGCTCCACACCGAAGCTCCTCTGCAGAGATGATCGGCCTCCAAGAGAACTCTCACTCACCAACTCAACAATATAATATATATATATATCTTCTTTCAAAGGATTTTTGTGTAGAAGATGTTTAAGAGAGGGGTATTTATACACCAGCTTGGGTGAGATGGAGGGCCAAGATTTAGTAGATAGTTATAGGGTCAAGGGATAGGATGAACTAGGCAGTTAAAATAACTACCCATATTCTAGATAACCACCCATGACTTAAACCCACTTCTCTTCCCAATCCGGCCAAGAAGGTGTGCTCATGCACGTGTATGTGAAATGCACGTGCAAGCACTAGTCACCCAAAAGAGAAACTTGTACAAAATACAAAATAAAAGTCTTTAAAAGGTGTTCCACATTACAAGTTGTAAATAAAATAGAATTAAACCATGGGCTTTAATAAATGGCCCAAAACAATAGTTATTTCAAAAATAAAAAGAATGAATTACATTTTGGGCTTTAAGAAAAATGGGTTTTTATCTAATTAAAATAAGGCTTTGGTACAAAACAATCAAAAGCGCAAATTGAAATATCTTTACTCTTCTTGATGAAAATATTAACCAAAATATTACACGTGCACACTACGTGCCAAAATAAATAATTTTTCATTAATTGAAAAATCAGGGCATTACACATCATGTGACTATAAAAAACAACGATTTTTAGCCATACAATTTTGTAACACTTCAATTGTTGGGCAAATGAATTTCAAATGATTTTATTTTATATATTTAAACTAATTTATATGTGCAGATAAATGTTGTAGCACCTTGAATTTCCAACAAATAAAATTAGAAATAAGTGGCACAATTCCCAGCATCAACTTCAATTGTAATTATAAACATAGTACAAAACACAGGGAAAATTAAAACTTTTTATTATATCAACTCTTTACAACACAGCGGAATTCAAACACTTTAAATTACAATTCTTTACAACATGATGAATTACAATTTTCAGTTAACTCCAAGCTCTTTCTTAATTCAACTTTACCCATAACTGTAAACCTGCAAACTGATTGAAAAGTGGGCACATCAGTTAAATGCAACTGACGTCAACTATAGTAATAGTGATACTTTCCAACCTCACAACCACAAACAATAATAATTAATACGTACATGACAATAATAATAATAATAAAATATGAACAACATGGCAATAATAGATGGAACATAAAACAACAATAAATGAAACATAAAACATCAAGTGAAGGTAGGCTAAGTGTCAAGTGTAAGAAAACAGAAAGCAAGCATGCATAAAAAAAGTCAAGAAAACACAAATGCATATGATGATTACTAATGCATACTTGTTGGATTCTATGCATCACATTCTACATAGGTCTGGTGCAAGCCCTTATCGTTCTCCACTATATAAGGTGCAATCCCACGTTATGCAACTAACCTACTTCAGTGATTACTTTAAGATTTAGATTATTATGTGAGTATCTAGCCCATGCCCCGATAATTCTAGAGGTCAGTCTCTATCCACAGATAATTCCGGAGACTATTTCACTCACACTTGAGAATTTTCGAGAATACCCCACACCGCAAGCAATGGCACCTCATCACACGCATATCCCATGAGCGTCGCCTCGATCCTGATAATTTCGGAGATCAATCTCACACCGCAGGTAATTCCAGAGACTATTTCACCCACACATCGATAATTTCAGGGATTATCTCACACCGTAAATCATATGAGGCCCTCTACCCATGTTTACTCTCATTTCACCACAGCTCCAACTAGTGTCTTTCCTTAGGTTGATTGTTATTAATTTAGTCACAATTCTCCTCTAGAGTTAGTGTACCCTACCGGGCTCAATTCAATTAGCTCAACAACAAGGCCCCACAGACCAAATATCCACAAAATCTTAACTACCGGCATGTTAGGGTCCCGCTTAACCTCTAGAGCCCCAAAACTCAAAAACATCATCTCAACATTTCTTGGTATCTCATAAATCCAAATAAGTCAACTCACAGCGAGGTTTCCCTCAAATCTAATAGTCAATCAAACCAAATACTTACAAGTACAATTGTATAACTTGTCAAAACTGAAACGAATTGCGAACAAAACTGAGATCTTATGCTCTCAAAATTGCATAGAATAAATCCAATATAATACTCTTGGAAATTACGAAATGTTTACTTTCTAAAACCAAAAAATATAACTTAATCTCCATCAAAACTTAAGAATTCACACTCTCTGAAAGTGGTGTAATCTGAACTAAATCGCCTTGAGAAAAAAAAGAAGAAATTATCTTTGCAAGTTCAAAGTAACAATTGTTCAAGAAACAGAAAGTTGCAGGAAAACAAATGTGAAAGTCAGACACAACGGTCGACCGGTAGACACAGTTATACAACTGCGGTAAACTGATAGCTTTCAAAGAAACCAACAATTCAAATTCATGGCAGTCGACTGACAGCCATAGTATGGAAAACTGCAGTCAACCGCCAATATCCAAGTGGCGACAACTCTGTCGTGATAGTCGACCGCATCTGCACGTTCAAAAGAACTGCGGTCGACTGATACGCAGTCTGCGATAGCCGCTTGGATTTGCAGATTTTCTCAAAGCTGATATATGTTTAAAACTTCGAATACATGATTTCAAACGATGAAAACCTAAGAGAATTCAAGTTCATCTTAGGCAAAAACAACTCAGTTCATGCAGCAAATCAAATCCTCACACAAAAATCTGAATTTTAAAGTTATAACTTGAATAAGAAGATGTTTAAAGAAACTTTTCATATAAATACTTGAAAACCACAAAACGCAGTCAAGATCTCTTCTCATACAGGATTTAAAACTTAAACATGTTTAAACTGAGATTACTCTTGAATTATACATTCATTGGTCAAAATATCTCAATCCATCCAACTCAATATTTAGTTCTTTCATCTCTCATTTAATTTAAATCCAAAAAAATAATAAAATTTTCATCTTCAGTCCCAAAACAGTAACTACATAGGGAAAACAGCAACTCAAATATTCTTTATTCATTCATGTGCATGTATGATGCCACCATTCAATTTGCATCTTATATATACAAGATATGAATCCACAAATCAAGAAATTCTCACACAAGCAATGTTTAGATCTATACTAATTAGATGTTAATTCTACAAGTCTCATACACATTCAATTCGAACATGATTATTCAGGCATGGCATAAGAAAGTGAAAATCTTTGTGTATTTTATTCATCAACTATTTACGCATGATAAATTCATATATCTTCATGAAGGATGTTGATTAGTTACTTGTTCATTAAAATTTATATTCACACATCATCTCTCATAATCATACGACTTCTAATCATGCATTCTACTTGAACAATTTACAATAATATAGCACAAGAGGTAAGAAAGCATCACCCACCTCAAAGAAGACTTATTTGAAGAACAATAGTAGTAAAGAAAAGCCTCTTCCTTCTCCTTGCAAAAGTCCAATATTCGAGCTTTAAACTCCAAGAAAATAACGAGGAAAATAAATTTTGGGTTCACAACAGGGGATGGTGGCTGCTGCTGCCCCGAAATAGGCCGAGATCTAGGTTTTAGGGTTTTTCTACAAAGTTTACAAAAATATTTCTCAAGAAAGTTAATTTTTTAACATATATGGATTGTTTCAATTATTAGTTAATCAAATCAATTTAAAATATAATAAAATTAAATCCCCTAACTCTCTAATTTTGACCGACCAACATGTGCAACCCAGAATTTGAAATTTCAGATTTTTACCCTCCAAGTGGCAATTTTACACAAAAATCCTTCTATCTGTAATATTTGCAAACAAGCCATAAAATATTTGTAAAAATCAAAAAAAAAAAAATTTATTTTCTACTAATAAATATTATATTTTTCAAATAATTTATGACTTTTATTCTCTAGAAATAATATTTTCAATAAAGTCTCCAACAATCTCAAAATTGTGTAATTATATATTTATTCAATTAAATCAATAAAAATCAACCAAATATGGATATAATCTAATTCCTTAGAGCCTTCTACTGATTAGCCGGGCCTAAATGCAATTAAACAATGTTTAAGTTTAATTATCACCCCTAAATGGCATTTTACAAAAAAAAACACTTTCTTTCAAAAATTTACAGAAGTAGTTTTCTTTATTCCGAAAAATCCCAAAAAATCAAATATACCCAATAACGAATAATAGAAGTTGTTCGTCAACTCATAATTCTAAATTCACACTTCGAATATATTTGCACGTGTGAAAATGTCGATTTTACGAAAATTCAAAATAATTAAATAAATTATTTAAAAATTATTTATTAATTCAAATTTTTTTGTGTTGAAAATTACGGGGTGTTACATCACTCCCCCTATAGAATAGTTTTGTCCTCAGAACTATCCTAAGATAGAGGGGAAAAATACAAAACTTACACAACAGTTTCAGAAATCATTCTATCTTTATTTTCTAATTACATTGGGTTGATAACTAAAGAAAATAACGTATAGTAGGAAAAGTAAAGTAAATATGAAAACTGACAGAACAACTAGTATAAGAAAAAATCCATAAAGCATAAAACTAATCCCAAAAAGATATATAAAATTTTATTAAAAAAATATATTAACTATGAAATAATTTGTCGAAAGCAACTAGATAATCAATTAATGCATACGAATTTCTACAGCATAATCGTCGTAACTAATATAGATTAGTCAATAATACTTTAAAGCACACAAATGAATCCAAATCTTCCTTAAAACTTGAATACCCTATAAACATAATGCGCTATGAACTTAAGAATTAATGAAAATAGACAAATGTACGTAACACAAAACTTAGACATGAATACGAGTAAAATAAAACTGTTTAAAGTAACAAATAACAATAAGTTTACTTAGTGAAACAAAATATTAAGCACTCCAAAGGTCGGTAAAACATTTGTATAAAACCATAAAATGCAAAAATAGATATATGAACAGAGCAACAAAAAAAATATTATTGATCAAATAATATCGCAAAAGATCATTACAGTAAGAAGATAATAAGGCCAGCCATACAAAATAAGAAGCAGAAAGAAAAAGTTAAGAATAGGACTAATGGCAAAAGTAAATAATAATAAAGGTGACAAAGAATACAAACTTAAAGATGATAAATATATATATATAGGCCTGGGAAGGTAGTCAATCAAGACACGTTGAAACACTAACAAATTTAGCTAAGAAAAAAATTGATAATAATAATCTAAAAAATAAAATAAAAATAAAACATGAGTGTCGAATTTTGTTTAAAAAATATGAGATAAGTGTAATAGTAAAAACAATGATGTATATAAAAATACACAAAAAAAAAATTCATTTGTAAAAGCAATATAATAAACATATAAGTAATTTAAAATTTAATATATAGAATAATGATTATTATATTCAAATATTTGTAAATTTTCAAGTATAGTAAGAAAATTAAATTGTGATGTTATATATGCAAATAAGTGTTTGGAATATATGATAAAACCAATAATAATATAATTTAAAAATTATAAGTAGTTGTAGTAGTGAAACAAGTATAATAATAGTAAATGAAATAATAATATAATATTGGAATAATTTATAATATTAATTATATAAAAATGAAAATAATAAATAACTATGAATAATAAAAACCATATTATATAAGTAGCAAACAAATATAAGATAGGCCAGGAAACTGAAATAGTTACGAAAATACTAACATATGCAAAGATAAATTATACACATATATATACAAAATGATAATACTAAGATAGCGAAAATAGTTGACAGTAAACCTCCATAATACAGGGTGAAAAATAAAATAACGCATATAAGACAGATATGAAAACAAGTATAAATAATAAGGTAATTAAATGTGTATATAAGTGTAACTGTATTATGAATAACAAAATTGAAGTAGCATAGACTAAGTTTTAAGATCTTATAAAATGGTATGAATAAGTACAAAATAATAGGATAGCTATAAGTAATAAGTAATATATATGGGAAAAAGGGGTATGAGCAACTTGCTCATTTAGTAAATAAGCAATTGATTATGTGGCATGCATGTGATAGATTGGACAACTAACCCTTTTAAGGATTTTCCAATCACATGCACATCATCAATAGCAACTTGCTCATTTAGTAAATAAGCAATTGATGATGTGGCATGCATGTATTTGGAAAATTCTTAAAAGGGTTAGTTGTCCAATGTATCACATGCATGCCACATAATCACTTGCTCATTTACTAAATGAGCAAGTTGCTCATATCCCTTTTACCACACACACACACACACACACACACACACACACACACACAACTAAAAGTGGGGGTTATTAGAGTAGAAATTTTTTTTGTTGTGAATCGCCACACAACTAAAAGTGGGGGTTATTAGAGTAGAAAATTTTTTTGTTGTGAGTCGCCTCATTGATGTCTAGCTGTAGACTTACCTCCTTGACATCAAGTTGCAGATTGCCTCCACGAGATCAGGTTGCAGGTTGCCGTCTGGATATTCGGTTGCAGTTTTTGCCTCCCGACATCCAGTTGCAAGTTTACCGCCATTGACGTCTAGTTGCATATTTGTCTTCTCGACATCCGGTTGCAATAAAACGATGAATGGAATGACGCAATCTTCTATATGTACATGGATATTGGATGTTTAATTTAAATATGATGTTACGTTTTGAAATTCGTGATATAAAAATAGAAGCAAAAGTAGGTAATGGAGTAGAAAGTCACACATTGGAATATTAAAATAGATGTATAGATTATAAATATCAAACACAAATAGTAGGAATTTGTAGTAGTGAAAAATGATTTATAAAATTAAAGGAAAAGACGGAATGAAATACATGCATAAGCTTAAATGTAACTGCGAATGAGAGATAACTATGTAGCATAAATAGTCATATGTCATAAAATATACAGTAAACAGTAGAAAGTATATGTTGTAAGAAAATAAAAAAGAGGGTAAAAATCATAATATTAAGGTAATAAGCGACTATACCATATTATAGCAGTAAAAGTATAAAAATAAAATAAAGTAATAGAATAAGTAGCTATAAACGGTGAAAAGTTAATATAATAAAAGTAGTAAACAATAAGCAATAATAAAGGTATTGAATATAAGGTGTAAAATAATAATAATAATAAAATAGAAATTTCAATGTGCAGAAGTATATCATATTTATATGAGTGAAAATATTACAATCAAGTTTAAATACAACGAAAAAGAAGACAATACCAAATAATGGAAAATATAGTATCAAAAAATCGAAGTATATATAAATGAATGTAAATTAAAATTTAATAGGAATAATAATAAAAGAAATTAATAATTCAATAAGTAAGAATTGAAACTAATATAATGCGAAACAGTAATAGCAAAATAAATGAGTAAACATAAAAATATATAAAAACATGAAGGACAGAAATTTAAGAAAGAAAATAAAAATATAAAAGAGAAAGGAAAAGATAGTCTACGTACAAAAAAAATAATATATTCAAAGCAATAATCGAAAGAACAAGATATAAGTAAATATTGTTAATTATAATGTAATTAGTGTAGTAACTGAAAATCGAATATTACATCATTCAAAACTATAACTGCAACCACTGATAGAAAAGCTAGATTCGCCACATTCCCAACTTCAATAATAAAATTCGTTTCCATAAAACACAAAACTTATAGAACAAATAGGCTAGAATTAGCAAAACATACTTTAAACTTATAATTAGATTTGTAAAAAAATAGATAAGTCAATAACTAATAAAATTATACCAATTTAACGTTAATAATAATTTAAAAAATTATTAAAAGGTAACTATAACAGTAGGAGAAAACAAATCATTCATCTTCTATTTGCGCAAAAAACAATCAACCGACTTACGATAAAGAAATTTTTAGTCGAATCAAGACATGCATAAATTCAATTTTCACTACAAGCATTCATGATCAAAACAACAAACTCACACATCTAATATCCACCCTAATAACTGACACTCACACATCTAATGTCCACCTAGGTACTCACACTTCTAATGTCCACCCTAATTTTGTTTTTCTATACCATGTTTAGTATTACTAATTGAAGTTTGTTTTGATACCAACTCTGTAGCACCCCAAATTTCCAACAATTAAATTAGAAATAAGTGGCACAATTCCCAACATCAACTTTAATTGTAATTATAAACATAGTATAAAACACAGGAAAAATTAAAACTTTTTATTACATCAACTCTTTACAACATAGCAGAATTGAAACACTTTAAATTACAATTCTTTACAACATGATGAATTACATTTTTCAGTTAACTCCAAACTCTTTCTTAATTCAACTTTACCCATAACTGTAAACCTGCAAAAAATCTAAATGAAAAGTTGGCAGGTCAGTTAAATGCAACTGGCGTCAACTATACTAATAGTGATACTTTCCAACCTCACAACAAAAAAACAATAATAATTAATACATGACAATAATAATAATAGTAAAATATGAACAACATGGCAATAATAGATTGAACATTAAACAACAATAAATGAAACATAAAACATCAGGTGAAATTAGGCTAAGTGTCCAGTGTAAGAAAACAGAAAACAAGCATACATAAAACAAGCCAAGAAAACACAAATGCATATGATGATTACTAATGCATACTTGTCGGATTCTATGCATCCTATTCTACATAGGTCCGATGCAAGCCCTTATCATTCTCCACTATATAGGGTTCAATCCCACGTTATGCAGCTAACCTACTTCAGTGATTACTCTAAGATTTAGATTATTTTGTGAGTATCTAGCTCATGCCCCGATAATTCCGGATGTCAATCTCTATCCACAGATAATTTCAGAGACTATTTCATTCACACCTTGAAATTTTTGAGAATACCCCACACCACAAGCAATGGCGCCTCATCACACGAATATCCCATGAGCGTCGCCTCGATCCCAATAATTTTGGAGATCAATCCCACACCGCAAGTAATTCCGAAGACTATTTCACTTACACCTCGATGATTTCGGGGATTATCGAGCACCGCATATCATATAAGGGCCCCATACCCATATTTGCTCTCATTTCATCACAACTCAAACTAGTGTCTGTTCTTATGTAACACCCCGAATTCCATTTACATGTAATTCGTAGCACAAAATGATCTTTTACTTCAAATTCGTACAATTTTACAAGAAAATTGAAAGTTTTATTTTATACAACAAGTTCTTTACATCAACGCAGCGGAAATTAAAAAGAATACAACATGATATATATACAATTTTAATATTTCAACATGGAAATAATAATCAGCTTCAATTCATCTTTATGCCCTTTTGCTAATCCAAGTCCTGCACTAAAAAAACTGTGGGCACGTCAGTTGCTTACAACCGACGTAGCGTTATAAAACAGCGATCCTCGTTATGCCATAATATAATGATTCTCTTACTTTAGCAACCACAAACTTGAATGCATACTAAAGTGTAAAAGAGTGACTATCCTAAACATGTCAGTGTATGATATGACTTAATGCCTAATACAGATGTTATACTACAATGACACTAATGCATACTTGTTCGGATTCTATGCATCTCATTCTACATAGGTCCGAGGGCAAGCACGTACGTACTCCACATTAAAAGGTTTAATCTCTCGCCATGAAAAGCTACTCTGTAACAAAATTAAGTTTTAGACATTCCACGAGTACGGACTCCAGCCCTGAAGTCCACCGCCAGGCTATACGGAAATCTTCATCGTGCAAACATCCCGCAAGTGCCCCTCTAGCCCCGGTATATGCATATACACTAGAGAACAGCCTCCCATCTGCCCAACCATTCATGATCGTGGAGTCCATCGTCAAACCAATCATAGTCCCGGATTTAATTATGGCTCGTCTTCATCGCAAGCAACCACAGTCCCGGAGTCCACCGTCAAACTGGGTCTACAGTCATGGAGTCCACCGTGAGACTTTATAGAGGCGCCGCACTTATGTTTTCCCAAGTTTTATTATATTTTCTCCTAATGCCTATCCTTAAATCAAAAAATGAATAAATACTTCCACCTAAAGCTAGCTTACCCTCCTACCGGTCTTACACAAAAATACCGAGAACGACAGGCCATATTGGCCACTTCTCAAATCAATTAATCATTATCATTACTTGCCGGCACCTGGATCTCACTAAGCCTCTAGAATCAACATTTTTTCATGTTCAAAAATCATGGGGTACTCATACCCTTATAATTCATATTCTCAATTTCATTTACTTCATTCACTTCTTTCATTCATTCTTATTTATCAATCATGAGGTAACACTTCTTGGTTGATCACACAACCAACAATTCACTTTAATAAGCTACAAAGTTTCTTTGACTAAATAACCTCTTTTCATATTCATCTATATTTCAATTATAAATCTCAATTCTATTCAAAAGATAGATTTATTAGTATCATAAACGAGTCTACTATATCTTTGTAGTTAAGATCACCTAAAATTATCCTTAATTACTTCATCCAAATTCATTTGCAAAACAGTAAGTTCAAAATCAGAAAACTGCAGTTCATTCTACTTGTAAAAATCTTAGAAAATTGTATACTTCATGAAACTTTGTGGATCAAAATAAAGGTATACAAGTATACTACAATTTCTTAGTATTAAGTTTTGATGAACCCAATAATATTCACATTTAGGAGCAATAATCTTAATGCAATTGGACATTTAAATGCTCTACATGTGGTATTTTACTCTTCTTTTCTCTTTTCCATAGGAAACAGCCTAAAAACAGCTAAACGAAGATTCAAGACTAATACAGACTGAGAGGATGATACACAGAGAGCTGCAGGACACAGTCAACTGGTCCTCAAAGATAGTCGACTGGACAGAGAAGTTGAGTTTCCGAAGCTGCGCAGTACAGTCGACTTACTCCAAAGACAGTCGACTTGACGGAGTGATTGTGAATCTACAGATGTCTCGACACAGTCGACTGATTCCAAAACCAGTCGACTGGTAATCAGCGGAGTTAAAAGATAAAGATAGTTTAAGATCCATCCTCAACCAATTCCGAATCAAATGGAAGTTATCCAAACCCAGGTTATCTGCAAATAACAACTCACCAACAATCAAAGTTAAAGAACCGGGATTGGCAAGTAAGAAGATGGACTCAAACCTATGCGTGAAGAGATAAGAAATCAGGAACTTGATATCTGCAGACAAGGACAAGAGAAACTATAATAAAGAGAGAATCATCTACCATCAGGCGAGGATCGACCAGCAAGCATCAAGATATCAGCATCAAGAAGGAGGAGAACAAGTCGACTGCTGATTGGGCTCAATTTCAACATCATACAAATCAGTGTTCTTCTGTTCTTCCTTTTATTTTTTATTTTTATTGTAGAGTCATGAATTCTATTTTATTAATCAATAAAGGTTGTATTATGTGCAACTAATTTCATAGTTGGGTAGATTGAAACCATAGTCATGTAATGCTGATATTCTTCTCAATGCTACTCTATTACTTATTGATTAAACCTGATTGTATTGGTATAGATTTATAATATGAATCAAACTTGTTCAGAAGTTCTAAGAGCAGCCGACTGAGAGTGACAGCAAGTCGACTGCCATACAGAACCTGAGATTATCAAGTTTGCGTATTATAAAACTGAATCTGTTATATGAGCATAGAGATGACCCGTATCTCGTACCCATAACTTGTAACACAGGAATCTTTAGGGGTTCTTGGTTTAATCAACATGAGGGATCTAGATCTGATACCAATTTCTAGAACTTTAAGTGTTTGTTCGTTTCCATTGTTCCTATGCTTTCTTCAAGTGCAACTTAGTAGATACCATGCTAAATACTTAAGGAAAGAAACGAATTTGAGTAAATACCATGCCTAATTCTTAGCTTAGGGAAACGTTAACTTTAAGGAGTAGATACCATGCCCTTAAAGGAACAAACATGAGTAATTGGAGTAGTATAGAAGGTGACTTAGCATTATTGACTATAGGTGGAAATCAAAGCCCAACTACTTTAATAGATATTCGTGACTTAAATTGTGATGCTACTTAATTTAGATTTTTATCTCTTTCATTTCCTTTCAATCAGACTTTTAGAACAAAACTTTATGATTTGCATTTTTTTCTTCTTCTTTGTTTTATTGATTAGTGAGTTAAGTACTACAATATCTGTGGGATCGACCCTTGCTTTTCACTACGCTTCTATAAACGATTCATACACTTGCGAGGTTTTAATTTGTGTCTAATTTATCTATTTATTTAGATCATCTAAATTGCACAACAAGTTTTTGGAATCAGTCGACTGTGTCGAGACATCTGTAGATTCACAATCACTCCGTCAAGGCGACTGTCTTTGGAGTAAGTCGACTGTACTGCGCAGCTTCAGAAACTCAACTTCTCTGTCTAGTCGACTGTCTTTGAGGACCAGTCGACTTGTGTCCTTAAGTATAAATAAATAGATAATAACTACTCACCAACAATCAAAGTTAAAGAACCGGGATTGGCAAGTAAGAAGATGGACTCAGTCCTATGCGTGAAGAGATAAGAAATCAGAAACTTGATATCTGCAGACAAGGACAAGAGAAACTATAATAAAGAGAGAATCATCTACCATCAGGCGACGATCGACCAGCAAGCATCAAGATATCAGCATCAAGAAGGAAGAGAACAAGTCAACTGCTGATTGGGCTCAATTTCAACATCATACAAATCAGTGTTCTTCTGTTCTTCCTTTTACTTTTTATTTTTATTGTAGAGTCATGAATTCTATTTTATTAATCAATAAAGGTTGTATTATGTGCAACTAATCTCATAGTTGGGTAGATTGAAACCATAGTCATGTAATGCTGATATTCTTCTCAATGCTACTCTATTACTTATTGATTAAATCTGATTGTATTGGTATAGATTTATAATATGAATCAAACTTGTTCAGAAGTTCTAAAAGCAGCCGAATGAGAGTGATAGCAAGTCGAATGCCATGCAGAACCTGAGATTATCAAGTTTGCGTATTATAAATCTGAATCTGTTATATGAGCATAGAGACGACCCGTATCTCGTGTTCATAGCTTGTAACACAGGAATCTTTAGGGGTTCTTGGTTTAATCAACTTGAGGGATCTAGATCTGATACCAATTTCTAGAACTTTAAGTGTTTGTTCGTTTCCATTGTTCCTATGCTTTCTTCAAGTGCAACTTAGTAGATTCCATGCTAAATACTTAAGGAAAGAAACGAATTAGAATAGATACCATGCCTAATTCTTGGCTTAGGAAAACATTAACTTTAAGGAGTAGATACCATGCCCTTAAAGGAACAAACATGAGTAATTGGAGTAGTATAGTAGGTGACTTAGCACTATTGACTATAGGTGGAAATCAAAGCCCAGCTACTTTAATAGATATTCGTGACTCAAATTGTGATGCTACTTAATTTAGATTTTCATCTCTTTCATTTCCTTTCAATCAGACTTTTAGAACAAAACTTTATGATTTGCATTTTTCTTTGTTTTATTGATTAGTGAGTTAAGTACTACAATCTCTGTGGGATCGACCCTTGCTCTTCACTACGCTTCTATAAACGATTCGTACACTTGCGAGGTTTTAATTTGTGTCTAGTTTATCTATTTATTTAGATAGCTGGATTGCACAACAAGTTTTTGGCACCGTTGCCAAAAACTTGTTGTGCAATCTAGATGATCTAAATAAATAGATAAACTAGACATAAATTAAAACCTCGCAAGTGTACGAATCGTTTATAGAAGCGTAGTGAAAAGCAAGGGTCGATCCCACAGAGATTCTAGTACTTAACTCACTAATCAATAAAACAAAGAAGAAGAAAAAAATGCAAATCATAAAGTTTTGTTCTAAAAGTCTGATTGAAAGGAAATGAAAGAGATAAAAATCTAAATTAAGTAGCATCACAATTTGAGTCACGAATATCTATTAAAGTAGCTGGGCTTTGATTTCCACCTATAGTCAATAATGCTAAGTCACCTTCTATACTACTCCAATTACTCATGTTTGTTCCTTTAAGGGCATGGTATCTACTCCTTAAAGTTAATGTTTTCCTAAGACAAGAATTAGGCATGGTATCTACTCAAATTCGTTTCTTTCCTTAAGTATTTAGCATGGTATCTACTAAGTTGCACTTGAAGAAAGCATAGGAACAATGGAAACGAACAAACACTTAAAGTTCTAGAAATTGGTATCGGATCTAGATCCCTCAAGTTGATTAAACCAAGAACCCCTAAAGATTCCTGTGTTACAAGCTATGAGCACGAGATACGGGTCGTCTCTATGCTCATATAACAGATTCAGTTTTATAATACGCAAACTTGATAATCTCAGGTTCTGCATGGCAGTCGACTTGCTGTCACTCTCAGTCGGCTGCTCTTAGAACTTCTGAACAAGTTTGATTCATATTATAAATCTATACCAATACAATCAGGTTTAATCAATAAGTAATAGAGTAGCATTGAGAAGAATATCAGCATTACATGACTATGGTTTCAATCTACCCAACTATGAAATTAGTTGCACATAATACAACCTTTATTGATTAATAAAATAGAATTCATGACTCTACAATAAAAATAAAAAGTAAAAGGAAGAACAGAAGAACACTGATTTGTATGATGTTGAAATTGAGCCCAATCAGCAGTCGACTTGTTCTCCTCCTTCTTGATGCTGATATCTTGATGCTTGCTGGTCAATCCTCGCCTGATGGTAGATGATTCTCTCTTTATTATAGTTTCTCTTGTCCTTGTCTGCAGATATCAAGTTCCTGATTTCTTATCTCTTCACGCATAGGTTTGAGTCCATCTTCTTACTTGCCAATCCCGGTTCTTTAACTTTGATTGTTGGTGAGTTGTTATTTGCAGATAACCCGGGTTTGGATAACTTCCATTTGATTCGGAATTGGTTGAGGATGGATCTTAAACTATCTTTATCTTTTAACTCCGCTGATTACCAGTTGACTGGTTTTGGAATCAGTCGACTGTGTCGAGACATCTGTAGATTCACAATCACTCCGTCAAGTCGACTGTCTTTGGAGTAAGTCGACTGTACTGCGCAGCTTCGGAAACTCAACTTCTCTATCCAGTCGACTGTCTTTGAGGACCAGTTGACTTGTGTCCTGCAGCTCCCTGTGTATCTCAGTCTGTATTAGTCTTGAATCTGCTTCGTTTAGCTGTTTTTAGGCTGTTTCCTATGGAAAAGAGAAAAGAAGAGTAAATTACCACATATAAAGCATTTAAATGTCTAATTGCATTAAGATTATTGCTCCTAAATGTGAATATTATTGGGTTCATCAAGTTTCTCCAAAATATTGTATCTATAACCCTGAATTCTTCGAACTCTACAGTAGGAACGAAATATTGAAATATTGCCACTTGTACAGTCTTGTAAAATTCATTATAAATTCAGTTGTTTGTGAAATTTTGATTTATTAGACTTTACAAAAAGGTTAATGAGTCTACTTCAAGTTTTTAGTTTTGACTTTTCTCAAATTACTTCATTTAAGATGTTAAAATGATCAAAATCCGAAATGTGTGCAGATTTCCAGCAAACTAGTCAACTGCCAACCAGTCCTAAGTTTGGATTTTATTAAAATAGTAAACGACATCCAAAAATTATGAAATTTTAAAGAGATGTTTCTGACATATACGAGAAGTTCCTATAAAAATTTTAACTGTACATTCCATCTAGTTTAATATATATGATTTTCTGAAGTGCAACTAACACTTAAAACCACAACTTTTTTTGCATAAATTAACAACTTTGTGTACGAATTTATACCCAATTCATTTAATCTAAATATGATATACTAGTATGCACCCAATACCACTGTAACAACTGTCATGCCCCGCTTCTTAAAAGGAATACAGAATACGGTACGTGACTAAGCCCAACGGATAGTTTTCACCATCCATAAGCTATACGGATCTACTTGACTCAGCACAACAGTAAATATAACAATATACCAACCAGGCATACATAAACAATTATAAAGCAACAGTATTTATTGACAATAATAATGAATATCCCAAACAAATACGAGATCTGAAACAAAACAATATTCTGGGACTACAAGCCCAAATACAAGTCTCAATACAGTACATGAATATAATAGTTCAAACAAAACATTAAGCAAATTTTCCACTGCGCAGCTCAGAACTTTTGTTCACCAACTCTAGTAGGCAAGCAATCACCAAAACCTGTGCATATAGCAATTATAAGGAAAATAGGAAGACAGGAAAACATAATGCCCGTTAGTTGTAAGTTCCAGGCCGCAAGCAGTACAAGTATAAAAAGGAAACAGAAAAATATGAAACAAAGACAGGAAATACTTACATGGAGAAAAGCAACAAAGGATAGCAGTCTATAGATAACAGTAAACAGAAGGTAAACAGTAAAGAGTATAACAGTAACAGTAACATTAATGGGTCAACAGTAATAGTGAAGTCAATAGTAACAGTAACAGGATGTGACCATGAAAACAATTATTCTTATGTCTAATGTTCATTACTATCTAGGTAGTACTTCATGCGTCTTAAATTATACCACATGGTTGCTACATCAAACAGTTTCGTTTTAAGATTGCGTAGTGGAATCTATAGGGCCGTATATTCAGACAAACAGTATCGGTAACAGTCATAGCAACAGTGTCATGGATCATGTCCTCATGTATCCAGAGATAAACAGCGGGTACCACATGGTTGTTTTCAACCCTTCTATATTGTCCACTACTAGATCTTTTCCCTTAAAAACCCCGGCTTGATTAGTTTTTATTATTATTAAACAGGTGTGAACGAACACAAACAAGGCAAAAGACATGTCAAGAACAAAGTATAAGCCTAAGATGAATAGGAAACACAAACGGGTGACAAAACAACTCCTAACAGTCAAAACAACAAAACTTTTAGTTCTGGACAGCAAGACACTACTGTACCAAATCTGAGATTTCTGTTGCTACAGAACTGCAAATCTAGATCCGTCAAAAAATTCAGAAACTAGACTCTCTGCCGAATCCAGAGCATATATACAAGTCATACATCAGCCACAGAAAAAGGGTTGAAAACAATGTTTAATACAGAAGTTATGTTCAGCAAGAAAATGCAAAATCTTGTCTATAATCATGAAAAGGATTTGAAAACATCATAATTAATTCTGAGAAAAATCTGGAAGATTCCCTAGTATATCTAGTCTCAACATATAAAATATCATGAAATTGTATTATAGATAGTATAGTCAACAAAATTGGCAAAACAGAGAAATGCAACAAAACTTCGAATCTGAAAGTTCAGACTAGCAGTACCAAAAAAGAGATAATTCACAATATACTATTCGAAATCTAGATCCGTCAAAAGGGTGATAAAATAGACAAATCGGGCTATAGTTCATATTCACAAAGTTTTCATCAAAAATAAATAGAATCAGGTTGAAAACATAATTCTTTACTGAACAGCACGCAGTTTGGAAATATATCGATTGGTTTCATAAGTATGAAATGAGATATAAAAGTCATTAATTAATTCCACAAAAATTAGAGATTGATCTCAGTCATGTCTAAACATACTCAGCAAAATATAGAGTTCAAATTCTACTTTTATTATCAGTTTTAAAATAATATTTCATACAGAAATCACATAGTTCAGAATCTGGAATATACAATATGACTGCAGTAAAACAGCAATAACTCATGCATCAAAAATTGGAATTCAGATCCGTCGAAAGTTCTGAAAACTAGAAAACAAAGACTAAAAATCATGTTCAGAAATTTATTAATTTTACTGATGTTAACAGGGTCAAAATTACTGTACAAAAATAGCACAGCAATGAAAACAAGGTTCTTTTATGCATTGTATCAAATAGTTTAATTACAAACGATCCAATCTATGATGTCATACAAAGCATGGTATATAGGTAACTCAAATCAGCATGGCATGTAAATAAACAGTTTAAAATGAGATTATACCTCATACAAGCATCCATGTAACAGATATCTACAACATACGATATGTCACAACAAGCTTATACATCAAGATGTTCATCTAATCTAAATTGTTTCTTGCAACGAGTGAAAACTACTGTGAACTACTCATGATCAAGAGATGAAGTAATGGATCAACTAACAAAATATGATCATCATGAGAGTACGAAACAATTTCATGCAAGACTACTTACAGTATTTAACTTGTATGACAAAAAATTACATACAAGCTACTTGCCTGAAAACGACGATAAAGATGAAGAACAGAATAACGGGAATGGATCCCGAACAACGAACACAACACGAACAAGAGACAGCACGAACAAGAGCGAGAACCAACACTAACACAACACGAGCAGTGCACGTGTTCACACACACACACACACACACACACAAGCAGCAGCAAACGACAACAGTGACGACAGCAACAAGAAGGACGATGACGGCTAGCGGCAGCACAGCAACGGGCGGCGACAGCATGGCGAGCAGTGCTCGGTTGTTGTCTACCACAGCAGAAGACGACGACAGAGAGGAAGAAGACAACGACGAGGAGCTTGGGTCGCTGCGGCTCGAACGGGGACAGGGCGGCACGGGGTGTGCAGCGGATGAGGGGAAGAGAAGAGGGGAAGTGTTGATTCTTGATTTTGATGATCACAACACAGTGCAACATGTGTCTATGTTATACAGCTAACATTACAGGTTGTACTACAAAAGACTATTTCAGCTGAACAAATGCACAAGCTCAAAGGTTACGGATAAAGACTTCACTCAGACAAGATTTAAGACTTCACTCAAGACAAGACTCAAGACACAAGACCTTAGCTCAATTGTGTCAAAATTATAGTGTCTTGTAAAAACATTGTATCTTACCTTTTTGTTGAGTCTTAATCTGATGTAAAGCCTTGTCACACACACACACACACTCAAAATTTTATATTGTGTGTCTCTTAAAAACCCCCTAAAAAAGAGTCAAAACAGTTTGAAGAAATTTAACTTTTGAGTATCAGTCGACTTAAGCCTCTGCCAGTCGACTGCCAGTACAAAACTGTTTAAATTTATTCAAACTCTGATCAGTCGACTCATATGGCAACCCAGTCGACTGTTCGAGAGCTTTTGACCGTTTTCTGTTTTTCAAAATCGAATTTTTCAAACTCAAAAGCTTAGATCCGTTGGTTGACAGTTGGAGTAACTGTCTCCCAACGTCCAGGAGATCAAACTCTTTAAGTAGAGTTCAGATCTCACTGAATAGATCTACAGAACTTTCTTTGAAAATCCGAGCATCCTTGAGAAAAATTCTATTTTTGAGAAATAAAGCTTTCAAGATCGTACTCTTTGGTTCTCTACATTCAGTCCAGTATAGCAACGAATTCGCTCTGGACTGAGTATAGAAGTCAACCTTGTTATTTAGCCACGTGCATCAACATATACACCAACAAGGCTATAGGTTGACTGTAAAGTATTTCTTGTTCTCTTGTTCTCGGTTGGAGAGTGTTTTTGACTCTAGGTTGTAGAGTCGGTTTTGTTTCACTCTTGGTAGTAGAGTGGGTCGGCTTTCTTTGGTTGAGAGAAAGGACTACGGGTTAGACAAGGTTGTTGTCGTAACGCCGTAGGGTATTCTTGTAATCTTTTTCAAGAATAGTGGAAATCTCAAGTGGGTTGCTTGGGGACTGGATGTAGGTCGGGAGGACCGAACCAGGATATATCTTGTGTACTCTGTGATTGATTGTCTTGATTTTGCATTTACACTTGTTTATTTAAGTTCTGCAAAAAGTGTCTGGACAGTCGACTCCTTGGTCTATCGGTCGACTGGTCAGTGGCGTTTGTAGTTGTTGTTTCATTGTGCCTTCAGTCGTCTATCTTATTCATCAGTCGACTGCACAGAGTTATTGTTTTTAATTAATTTTGGTTATATCAGTCGACTGGTTCATAACCAAGTCGACTGCACCGAGAAAATTTCCGCAGTTTTTTTTATCAACACTATTCACCCCCCCTCTAGTGTTTGTTGTCTCGCCTACAGGATCCAACACTTGGTATCAGAGCAAGGTTACAGGCTATGGCAACTACTTCAAATACAAATCAGTACCATGAAGGCCAATCTACACAACGGCCACCATTATTTGATGGAACGAACTACAATTATTGAAAGTGCCGAATGAGAATCTACCTCCAATCAATCAACTATGAGATATGGCAAATGACAGAGACGGAATACACTGCCCCTACCATTCCATATGCACAATGGAATGATGATCAAAAGAATCAGACTATGAACAATGCCAAAGCAATGAATGCCTTATTTTGTGCACTCACAAAGGAAGAATTCAACCGTGTATCCAATGCTACAACCGCACATCAAATTTAGCATACACTCGAGGTAACAGATGAAGGAACGAATAAAGTAAAAGAGTCTAAAATTTCTGTTCTTGTCCACAGGTTTGAGATGTTTAGAATAAAGGACAATGAGACTGTGTCCGAGATGATCACCAGATTCACAGACATCACAAACTCTCTTGTGGCGCTTGGAAAGACTTACACTCAAGCAGAGATGGTTAGAAAAGTCCTACGTGCACTCACTCCAGAATGGGAGAAGAAAACCACAGCAATAGAGGAAGCGAATGACTTGTCACAACTTTCTCTCGAGAATCTTGTTGGCAATCTCATGGCATATGAGGTCCAACTTGAAGATCGAAAGAAGGATACAGAATCACACCAATCAAAGAAGAAATCATTGGCTTTCAAAGTCATGACAGACTCAGAAGATGAGGAAGAAGATGAAGAAGAAATAGCAATGTTCACTCGAAGATTCAAGAAGTTTTTAAAGAAGGGTAAGTTTAATTTTAAAGTTAGAGATTCTAATGACCCTCCTACATGTTTCAGGTGCAATAAAATAGGTCACATGAAGAATGATTGTCCCTTAGAAAATGCAAAGAACAAGGGAAAATCATCCAACTTCAAGAAGGACAAATATTCAAAGAACAAATTTGCCAAAAACAAGAAGGCTTATCAAGCTACATGGGATGATAGTGATTCATCTTCAGAAGAAGAAACGGATGAAAATAACGAAGTGGCAAATGTATGTTTCATGGCTGCACAAGAACATGTAAGTAATGATTATGATTCCGAAGATCTTCTTGATGCTTTTAATGAAATATTCCAAGAGTTAAAGAAAGAAAAGATTAGAGTTAAGAATCTTGAGAAAGTGAATCAAGCACTCAATCAAGAAAATCTTAACCTTGATAAAGAAGTAAAATCCTTAAATTCTCGCATTGCAAGTTTAGATACTGATCTTGAAACTCTCAAAAAGAATTATGAAGAGATTTCAAAGAACGTATCTAAGTTTAACAAAGGCAAAGAGAATTTAAATGATATGCTTTATCATCAAGTTACATCTAGTCAAAAATATGGACTTGGTTTTAAAAAATCTTATGTAAAAGAATCTCCTGTTGTAAACACTAGTAAAAATAAATCAGCATCTATTTCCAGTGTTACACACAAGTTGTATGATTTCTTTGAAAAGCCTAAGGTTGATAAAAGCAAGACTACCGTTCGGTTAAGTCGACTGAACCATACAACCAGTCGTCTGTCCAGAGGAATTGGATCTTATTCAACGAGATCAAAACCTCTTATAAGTCGACCTAGTGTATCAGCCAGTCGACTGATGTACACTAACAATCGACTGAAGGACACTGTTAAGTCGACTGGACAGAACAAGTTAGTATGGGTTCCAGTCAGTCTAAATCAGAATGATAGAATTGCTTATATTAACTCATATATGTTAAATGTGTGTAATTCTACTTATTATATTCCTGCTTATGGAGGAAGATCAAACTCTTCATGGGTTTGGTTTCCTCTAAACTAATGTGTTTTGGACCCAATAAAAAGGGTACCATATTTACCTTAAACTTTTTATAGGTACCCAAGAAAGAACGCTGGATATTAGACAGCGGATGTTCAAAACACATGACAGGACATGCCAACCTACTATCCACCATTCAAAGCATAGATGGAGGAACCGTCACCTTTGGAGATAACAACAAAGGCAAAGTCATAGGTATTGGCATGGTCGGTAAAACTTCTAACCCAACTATAGAAAATGTGTTATTGGTTAGTGGTTTAAAGCATAATCTTTTAAGAATTAGTCAATTGTGTGATAAAGGATATAAAATAGTTTTTGAAAAAGATGCATGCATGATTTATGATTCTACTATGCAAAATGTTATTTTTCAAGGTTTTCGTAAAAATAATATTTATGAATTGTGTTTGAATGCAATTGATTTTTCAAATGACTTTTGTTTAATAGCCTCTAACAATGAATCTTGGCTATGGCATAGAAGATTTGGACATGTGAACATGAAAAATCCCTCAAAATTATCTAAATATAACCTAGTTAAAGGACTGCCAAAACTATCCTTTAAAAAGGATAAGTTATGTGATGCATGTCAACTAGGAAAACAAATCAAATCCACTTTTAAAACAAAAGAAGTAATTTCTACTAGTAGGCCGCTCGAATTAATTCATATGGATTTATTTGGCCCTACTAGAGTTGCTTCTTTAAATAAAAGTAGATATGTGTTTGTTTTAGTAGATGATTTTTCAAGATTCACTTAGACATTCTTTTTAAAACATACAAATGATGCTTTTGAGGAATTTGCACATTTTTGTAAACGTGTTCAAAATCAAAGGTCTCTAACCATAGTCACTATTAGAAGTGATCATGGTGGAGAATTTGAAAATGAAACATTTACAGAATATTGCAACAAGAATGGTATAACACATTCATTTGCATTTCCTAGAGCTTCACCACAAAATGGAGTGGTTGAAAGGAAAAATAGGACTTTGCAAGAATGCGCACGTACTATGCTTGTTGAAAGCAATCTACCAAAGCATTTTTGGGCTGAAGCTGTTGCTACAGCTTGTTATGTTTTAAATAGAATTCTTCTAAGAACTAAGCTAAAGAAGACTTGTTATGAGTTATTTTTTAATAAAATTCCTAAAATCTCTTACTTTAAGACATTTGGTTGTAAGTGTTTTATTCTAAACACAAAAGATAATTTAAACAAATTTGATCCTAGATCTAATGAGGGTATCTTTTTAGGATACTCAAATAGGAGTAAAGCATATAAAATTTTCAATAAGTCTACAATGACTATTGAAGAATCAATGCATGTTACATTCGATGAATCTTTACCTTCATCAACCTTAAATAAAGATGATGAAACTGATTTATCACCTTTAGATAATGTGATTAAATCCTTAGAACAAACTAATCTGACTGATAAGTCGACTGATAAGGTCTACCAGTCGACTGAAGTAAAGCAGTCGACTGAAGAACAAGTCAAGTCGACTGATCCGATTGTGATATCTTCAACTTTACCAAAGTCATTTGTTGAAGTTAAAGATCATCCTCATGACTTAATAATTGGTGACATCTCCCATGGTATTCAGACACGTTCACATGTTAATATGATCTCTCATACAGCATTCTTGTCGGATTTTGAACCGAAAAATATACAAGAAGCTTGTGAGAATGAATATTGGATGAATGCCATGCAAGATGAACTAAACCAATTTATAAGGAATGATGTATGGGATTTAGTTCCTAGACCTCCTGATCAGACTATTATTGGTACCAAATGGGTATTCAAAAATAAGTTAGATGAATCAGGACAAGTTGTAAGGAACAAGGCTAGATTAGTTGCTCAAGGGTATAATCAAGAAGAAGGTATAGATTTTGATGAAACATATGCTCCTGTTGCTAGACTAGAATCTATTCGTATTTTATTATCTTTTGCTTGTTTCATGAATTTTATACTTTATCAAATGGATGTTAAAAGTGCCTTTCTTAATGGGTTTATTAAGGAAAATATTTATGTTAAACAACTACCAATTTCCAGATCATGTTTATAAATTGAAAAAGGCTTTATACGGTCTTAAACAAGCACCTCGTGCTTGGTATGATCGTCTGAAAAATTTTCTTTTAGAAACAGAATTTGAAATAGGTAAAGTAGACACTACTTTGTTTATCAAAAGAGTTAAGAATGATATCTTAATCATACAAATATATGTTGATGATATAATTTTTGGTTCTACTAATAATAATCTATGTAAAGAATTTGCTAATACCATGAAAAATGAATTTGAGATGAGTCACATGGGTGAACTCAATTATTTCCTTGGACTTCAAATTAAACAGTCCTCAAATGGCATATTTATCAATCAAGGCAAATATGCAAAGGAACTACTCAAACGTTTTAACATGGATAGTACTAGTAGTAAATCCACACCTATGGCTACTACTACTACTCTTGACAAAGATTTATTAGGTAAGAGTGTTGATCAAAAACTCTATCGAGGTATGATTGGTTCACTCTTATATATTACTGCAAGTAGACCAGATATTATGTTCAGCGTATGTTTATGTGCTAGATATCAATCTAGTCCTAAAGAGTCTCATTTAAAAGCAGTGAAACGAATTATAAGATATATTAAAGGCACATCTGAATATGGTTTATTTTATCCACGCACCGATAATTTTCAACTTTTGTCATATAGCGATGCATTGCTGGAAGCAAAACTGATCGCAAGAGTACTAGTGGTACATGTCACTTTTTGGGACATTCCCTAGTATCTTGGTGCAGTAAAAAGCAAAACTCCGTATCCCTATCAACCACAGAAGCTGAGTATATCGCTGCAAGTTTGGCATGTGCACAAATTTTGTGGATGAAACAAACTTTATCAGATTATGGTATTTTATTTGAGAAACCCTCAATTATGTGTGATAATACCAGTGCAATTAATTTTTCTAAAAATCCGATTCAACATTCACGTACGAAACATATTGATATTCGACATCATTTTCTACGTGATCATGTTTTAAAAGGAGATATATCTTTAGACTTTATCTCTACTCATAAACAAGTAGCAGATATATTTACCAAGCCCCTTAAAGAAGATACTTTCATTAAATTAAGGAGAGAACTTGGAATTTGTGATTTTATTGATATTTGCTGAAAATTGTTTCTGTTAAGTCGACTGTATTCTTGAGTAAGTCGACTGTACTGGTCCTTAAACATATCAATTTTTTATCTGACCAGTCGCCTGGTTCCTATACCAATCGACTGATTAGTAGACATAAATCTTTTATTTTTTTCTCGACTCAGTCGACTGATATACCCTACCAGTCGACTGTCGCGAGCTCAATCGTCTTCAGCGACTATTCATCGCGTCTTTTGAGATGAAATTCACTTCTCTTTTCACTCGTGATCTCTAATCTCTACCGTCGATTTCTTCTCTCTTTGATCTCAGCCGTTTATTCGCAGTTAAAACCCCTTTACCAGCCGTTTTCTCACCCTTACCGATCTCAAGTTTTTACCCAAAATTCCAAACCCTAGTTAGTGAAGAATAAGGTGGTCGACTCTCACATTGCTGCTGGTGCTTGCCTCTGGTCTAATCTTTCCTTCTCTTTGGTAAAATCCTTTCCTCTCTCTTTTCATGGCACCTAAAAGATCTAAAAGATCTCATGAGGGTAGTTCTTCATCTCAAGACTACACTCAATTTCTCTTGAGTCCCGATCTCATTGATCAATGGTACCTTATTTGTACCATTACAATCTTTCCTGGAAGATTTGTTAACTTCAATGACCTTGATCGTTTCAATCTTATTCCCTTGTTCCAAAATAGTAGTCTTTATGATTTTCTCTCTTTATCAAACCAACCCAATTTTTATCCCCAACTCATCTATTTGTTTTACACAAATATGAGAGTTGTACAAAAACCAGATGGGGATGTTGTAATCCGTTCATCTGTGAAGAATGTCAAAATGACACTCACACCGACTAGGATCAATCAAATATTGGGTATTGATGATGGAGGATTAACTCTTGATGAAATTATTTTAGATGATGCCTCTATTTTATCTAAAATCTTCTTACCCAATCATGGCCCTCCAATGACAAGCAAAAATATTAAACCAATTGCTAAGCTTGTAGGTAGAATATTAGCCTATAACATCCTTCCCAAAAAGGGTAGTTATGACCAATATTCTATAGAATTACAAAAAGCTGTGTATGCAATTTTTGGTAAAATTGCTGTCAATTGGGGTCGAGTCATCTTTTCTAAATTGAATCAAGACCACACTCACTTTCTACCTTTTGGAGGTCTTCTTACTAGAGTCTTTATAGCTTTTGGTATTGATCTCGATTCCGAGACCAATATTGTTACTCATTATGAGTGTTTCGATCGTGCTAGTTTGGCACGAATGAAACTTCTTGATGCTCCTTCTAGATCACCCCCTAGGTCTCCTCCTCTTTCTCAAGCTCCTTTAGGTTCTACTTCTAGACCCTCTAGACCTTCTACCTCTACTGATCCACCTCTTCAAGCCAACTACGATGATCCTCGTACTTTATATGACTGTTTTTCCTATCTTATGAAGCATTCAGCCACTGTAGATACCCAACTTCATAACCTAGATTCCAAACTAGACCACATTGATTCTAAGATTGACAACCTCACTCATCTCTTCACCTCTCAATTTCATCCTCCTTCTCAAGGTGACGATGAAGACTCCGATGAAGAAGATTGAAGACTTTTTATTTTCTTTTTTATTCTGTAATTTTCCTTTTAATGCAAAAGATTGTTATTTTGTGCTTTTTGATGATAACAAAGGGGGAGAGATATCTGTGTTATATCTGTGTTATATCAGTTTATCTCTGTGTTATTTTCTGTGTTATTTTCTGTGTTATTTATGTTTTGATATCCTCTCATTTATTAACTCCTCTCATTTGTTAACTTTGATTGGAAAACTCTCTAGTCAGTCGACTGCCCAAAGGCATATCAGTCGACTGCTGCTACTGCATCTGTACTTATTTTCTGCTTATGATTTTTCTAAGTAAGGTTTCCTGATCAGTCGCCTGCCATTTTTGATAAGTCGACTGATACATGTTACATTTTTTAAGACAATGCATTTTGTGTTTTTAAAAGGGGAAGCATGTCTTCACTATGCTTGTATATTATCTTTTATTATCAGCTATTGTGTTGTCATCATCAAAAAGGGGGAGAATGTTGATTCTTGATTTTGATGATCACAACACAGTGCAACATGTGTCTATGTTATACAGCTAACATTACAGGTTGTACTACAAAAGACTATTTCAGCTGAACAAATGCACAAGCTCAAAGGTTACAGATAAAGACTTCACTCAGACAAGATTCAAGACTTCACTCAAGACAAGACTCAAGACTCAAGACCTTAGCTCAATTGTGTCAAAATTATAGTGTCTTGTAAAAACATTGTATCTTACCTTTTTGTTGAGTCTTAGTCTGATGTAAAGCCTTGTCACACACACACACACTCAAAATTTTATATTGTGTGTCTCTTAAAAACCCCCCAAAAAAGAGTCAAAACAGTTTGAAGAAATTTAACTTTTGAGTATCAGTCGACTTAAGCCTCTGCCAGTCGACTGCCAGTACAAAACTGTTTAAATTTATTCAAACTCTGATCAGTCGACTCATATGGCAACCCAGTCGACTGTTCGAGAGCTTTTGACCGTTTTCTCTTTTTCAAAATCGAATTTTTCAAACTCAAAAGCTTAGATCCGTTGGTTGACAGTTGGAGTAACTGTCTCCCAACGTCCAGGAGATCAAACTCTTTAAGTAGAGTTCAGATCTCACTGAATAGATCTACAGAACTTTCTTTGAAAATCCGAGCATCCTTGAGAAAAATTCTATTTTTGAGAAATAAAGCTTTCAAGATCGTACTCTTTGGTTCTCTACATTCAGTCCAGTATAGCAACGAATTCGCTCTGGACTGAGTATAGAAGTCAACCTTGTTTTTTAGCCACGTGCATCAACACATACACCAACAAGGCTATAGGTTGACTGTAAAGTATTTCTTGTTCTCTTGCTCTCGGTTGGAGAGTGTTTTTTACTCTAGGTTGTAGAGTCGGTTTTGTTTCACTCTTGGTAGTAGAGTGGGTCGGCTTTCTCTGGTTGAGAGAAAGGACTACGGGTTAGACAAGGTTGTTGTCGTAACGCCGTAGGGTATTCTTGTAATCTTTTTCAAGAATAGTGGAAATCTCAAGTGGGTTGCTTGGGGACTGGATGTAGGTCGGGAGGACCGAACCAGGATATATCTTGTGTACTCTGTGATTGATTGTCTTGATTTTGCATTTACTCTTGTTTATTTAAGTTCTGCAAAAAGTGTCTGGACAGTCGACTCCTTGGTCTATCGGTCGACTGGTCAGTGGCGTTTGTAGTTGTTGTTTCATTGTGCCTTCAGTCGTCTATCTTATTCATCAGTCGACTGCACAGAGTTATTATTTTTAATTTATTTTGGTTATATCAGTCGACTGGTTCATAAATGAGACAAATAGGCCCTAAATTAGGTTTAGACAATAAACAAGTTCAAGAACAAATTTGTAGATCAATCAAATGAGAATATAAAGGCTGAATCAACAAAAATGAATCAAGGAGAACACCAACATACAATTCATAAGGGATGAAAAGAGATACAATCAGAAATAAAATAAAATAACCAGAAATTTAATTAAATACAAATAAAAATAAAAAAATGAATCACAGGGGTTACAAATCCTACCCACCTTACAAGAAGAATTTTGTCCTCGAACTTCAACAAGAAGTACATAGGATAACCCCAAAAGAAAAGAAAATAACAACAAAAGCAACAACAACAAAACAAGAACTACACAAACAAATGAGGAAACCTCCGCTTGATATCCTCCTCCAGCTCCCATGTCGACTCACCTGGCGAGTAAGGATTCCAAGAAACACGAACAAGCTTGATCACCTTGTTCTTCAAAACCCTCTCCCGCCGGTCCAAAATAGCAACTGGCCGAATTTTACAAGACAAACCCGGCCTCACGGATAACTCCAAGTAGTCAATCACGTGGCTCTCATCACGGATATACTTCATCAGTTGCGAGACATGGAAGACGTCGTGCACTCCAGATAAATTCGGTGGCAATACGAGACGATAGGCTACCATGCCTACTCGTTCCACGATGTCAAACGGTCCGATGAACCTAGGGCACAACTTGTCTCCGCCACCAAAACGAATGACACCTCGCCACGGCGATACCTTAAGGAAAACATGGTCTCCCACCTCAAACTCCAAGGCTCTCCGATGAACATCAGCCCATTTCTTCTGCCTGTCTTGCGTAGCTTGAAGATGCTTCCTGATCTGACTCACAACATCCACCGTCCTGGTGATCAACTCTGGGCCCAACAACTTCCTCTCGCCAGTGTCATCCCAGCACATTGGCGACCTGCACTTCCGAACATAGAGTGTCTCAAACGGAGCAGCTTTAAGACTAGCCTGAAAGCTGTTATTGTACGAGAACTCTATATATCTTATCCAAAAACACTAGGACATAGAGATAAATGATTATCTCTAAACTGTCTCTTAAGGTGACTATAAATACCCCTCTCCCCCCACCATAAAAAGGTAATCAATATTTTTCCACATAAATGCTCTTTCATAATATTCCTGATTACTAACTTGAGCATCAGAGGGTTCATCGCCAGGATCCATCCCAGTGTATCTAACTTTTTGCAGGTCAACGCCAGCGGCAAGAAACCAGTCAAACACCGGTAAAAGTCAATAGGTTTGCCTTTATTGTTTCCAAAAGAATCCACAAATTCATTTGTTTGCTCCTACACCAAAATCAGCAGCAACAGATTGGCGCTGTCTGTGGGAAATGAAAAAGCAATCCATCCTTACAGCACCGATGAAGTTAATTTCCGAGCCATGCCCCCAAAGAAGGGAAAGACAGCAACCTCCATCCACAGAGCCACTCCTCTTCCTCCTCCTCCTCCACTCCATGATGTTTCTCTTCAACTCGACTAGCAAGTTCAGCAGCCACAGCCTGAACAACCTCTCTCCCAATAGCCTCTTCCTCTGCAGGCCCCTCCTAGGTCTCATGGGGGCTGCCCCGGGTGTCTCTCGTCGAAGTCATCCCCAGCAACACCCTCATCATATTCATGTCTCGATTCACAATGCCTCCTCCGACTCCATGGCCTCCCATAGTCCCCCAGGGCCGCGAGACCTTCGTCAGGTCATCGTCGACCGTCAGCATGGGATAGATCTCGAACTTGCTTGAATGAGAGGCGAGCAGTCGAGAAAATCCCTTACCCTGAGTGCCAAAGGGTTTATAGAGGATGGTCCCCCCGCAGGCCAGGGCCTAGAAGATCGTGCTCCCCCAGGAGGCAAAGAGAATCTCCTCCTCCCCATTGCCAGAGGATTCGTACCCCGATAAGTCGGCCAGCACCCAGGGACCACCGAGACGAAGGGGCGCCTATTTCTTAGGAAAAGCTCCGAGATTTCAAGGATGACATTTTTCGAGCACTCAATATCTCCATTAGTTGTGATCGCCACTCACCTAGTCCTCGCCATGCTCCAAGTCATCACCAACACACACCTAGTCCTCGTCGCTTCGCTCCTCATGAAGGAGAATCCCGAGGATCGGCTAGATCCCACCAGGTGGAAAACTCTGTCCATCACCGTCTCCAAGAGATGGAAAGGTGCCATTGCATTCTGGACAAAGAAGAAGAGCAACGGGCGAGGAACTTCTTCCTGAGCAGGCCTCCATTCTCCCAAACTATCATGGAAGCCCCGGTCCCAAAAAACTTCAAACCCCCTCACTTTGAGTCGTACAATGGGGAGTCAGACCCCGCTGACCACATAGAGAGTTTCAAAATGCTCATGATGATCCACCAGGCTTCAGATGTGCTCCTTTGCAAAACCTTCCCAACCACGCTGAAGGGACCCGTAAGAGAATGGTATTCCCGACTCGCCCCTACCTCTATCTTCTCTTTTGATCAGTTCGAGAAGCTCTTCCTTACCCATTTTGTGAGTAGCCGTCACGCCGAAAAGACAAGCACATCTTTGCTGGCACTCAGTCAAAGGAGGGGCAAGCGATTAAGGGACTATTTCAAGCGCTTCACCACCGAGGCCCGGTCAATCGCCTCCCTAGACTAGTCGGTAGCCTCTGCTGCATTCCGACATAACATCAACCACGCCGACTTGAAGGCATCTCTCGCTAAAAATCTGTCTTGAGACTTCTCAGAACTCCTACTGAAGAGCGAGAAATATATTAGGGCAGAGGAGGCCCTCCTCCCACTTGATCAGAAAGAGCCCCTATCCGGGAACAAACGGAAGGGCACTGAAGAATAGGGGGCTAAGAAGCTTCAGAAAGATAATGGTGGTCAGCACCCCCTCCTCCCCATTTTGAGAAGTTTACCCCCACTTAATGCTAGTGTTTCAGCCATCCTAATGGAGGCTGGGAAAGAAGGACTGCTCCCACCACCTTCGAAGATGAATACACTAGGCAAGAAAAGGAACAGGACAAATGGTGTCGCTTCCATAAGGATCATGGCTACGACACGGATGACTGTCGGGCCCTCAAAAACGAGATTGAATCCCTCATTCAGATGGGGCAACTCTAAAAGTTCGTAAGGAAGGACAGGGTAGATACACCTCAGCTTCCTCGAGAAGCTAATAAGCGAACTGAGTGACCCATTGAGACCCTAGACTCCGAAGCTGAAGCTGTTCTACACCTCATTCATGGAGGCCCAATAGGAGGAGATTCGAACTCCCCCGGAAAAGCCTTCGTCCGATAAGTAAACTCAATGTAGAATCATCCTCCCCCCAAAGGCCTTGGCCTGTTACCTTTTCAGAAAAGGATTTGGAAGGCGTCCGAATGCCTCATTGTGATGCTCTTGTGATAAACCTCCATATGTCCAACTTCGAAGTACACTGAGTCCTGGTCGACAATGGTAGTTCGGTTAACATCCTTTTTTTAGAAGCCTTCCAAGGCCTCAAGTTGTCTAAGGATTGCCTCAAGCCCGCGGGCTACACTCTCCACGGGTTCTCCGAGGTGCCAGTGATGATCGATGGAGTTATAACTCTCGACGTAACCGGTGGCAAAACCCAAACCACTCGAACCGAACCGATGAATTTCATTGTGGTAGACGTAAAGGCCGCTTACAATGTCATACTGGGCCGACCCGGCCTAGATGCTCTTCAGGCCGTACCCTCAGCCTACCATATGATGATGAAATTCCCCACCACAGCTGGGGTGCTAGAAGTCAGAGGGAGTCAGGAGACAGCTCACAAATGTTACATGACTTCAGTAGGAAGGCCGGTCCTCTCTCTTGAATCCCTCGAGCATCCTCAAGGGAGTAGCCAATCTATCTCAGAGTCGGTCGATAAATTGGAAGAAATAGACTTCTCAGGAGGAGATCCAACTAGGACATTCCAAATTAGTAAGGTCCTTCCCCCTCCCGTCAAAGCCGACATTATCCGATGTATAAGGGAAAATTGCGACATATTCGCTTGGACTGCGACCGACATGCCTGGGATCTCCGAAGAACTTCTCATGCATCACCTTAGTGTTGCTTCCAAGGCCAAACCTGTCCAGCAAAAGTGATGCAAGTTCATGCTAGAACGCCAGCAGGCAATCAAAGAAGAAGTAGAGAAACTCTTGAATGCTCGGTTCATACAGGAGGTTAACTATCCCGAGTGGCTGTCCAACGTTGTGATGGTCAAAAAGGCCAATGGGAGCTGGAGAATTTGTATTGATTTCACGGATCTGAACAAAACTTGTCTGAAAGACCCGTTCCCACTCTCAAGCATTGATGCTCTGATCGATGCAACCTCCGGCCACGAACTCTTGAGTTTCATGGACGCCTTCTCCTGGTACAACCAGATCAGGATGTCCCCCCGTGATATTCCGAAGACTTCGTTCGTAACCGACCAAGGCCTATACTGCTACCGGGTTATGCCCTTCGGGCTAAAGAACGTCAATGCAATTTATCAATGCCTTGTCAACAAGGTCTTTAGAGAACAGATCGACCGGAACATGGAGGTCTATGTGGAAAACATGTTGGTAAAAAGCATCAGCAAATTGAACCATGTGTCCGACCTTCAGGAGGCCTTCGATGTGTTGCGGAGACACAACATGAGACTAAACCCAAACAAGTGTGCCTTCGGTGTCTCATCCGGCAAATTCCTTGGGTTTTTGCCAAAGAGGCATAGAAGCCAACCCGAAAAAGATTCAGGCCATATTGAACATGGCTCCCCTTCCAGTGTCAAAGACGTACAAAGACTCACAGGACGCCTCGCGGCCATAGGGTGTTTTATCTCCAAGTCAGGAGAAAAATGTCTCCCGTTCTTCAAGTCCCTTAAAGGGGCGAAAGACTTCTAGTGGGTGCAACAGCAGCATGAGTCCTTCGATCAACTCAAAGCCTATCTGGTCAATCCCCCCACTCTTGAGAAAGCCAAAGTCGGAAGAAGTCCTCTACATATACATCGCTACCTCAGAACAGACCCTCAGCGTCGTCCTAGTAAGAGAAGAAGATAAGACGCAAAATTCAATCCACTATGTGAGTAAGGTCCTCAGGGATGCCAACTCCGTTATCCAAAGGTAGAAAAGATGGCCAATGCGTTAGTCATGGCAGCCCGAAAGCTCTGCCCCTACTTCCAGTCTCATTCAGTAGTCGTTCTTACCGACCAGCCACTCAAGCAAGTGCTCCACAAGCCTGAAACTTCAGGGCACCTTATGAAGTGGTCTATAGAACTGAGCCAACATGATATCAACTATCAACCCAGAACCGCTATCAAGGCACAAGCCCTGGCAGAATTTATAGTAGAGAGCACTATCCCTGACCGGCAATAGAGGAACCCCCATTCTGGATGGAGTATGTTGATGGGTCCTCATGCACTGACGGGAGTGGGGCTGGGGTCATCCTGACCGGCTCCGATGACTTCGTTCTTCAGTACTTACTCCACATTAATTTTTGGGCATCAAACAATGAGACAGAATATGAGGCTCTCATAGCCGGTCTGTGCATGGCACAAAAGGCCGGGGCCCAGCGCGTCACAATATTCAGTGACTCACAACTGGTAGTAAACCAGGTATCGGGGGGGAGTATGAGGCAAGAGGTGATCGCATGGTCAAATATTTGGCCAAGGTTAAAGAGTTGCTGGCTACTTTCAAACATGCACAACTCCAACGAATCCCCAGAGAGAAAAATGCACAGGCAGATGCCCTTTCAAAGCTGGCCTCCTCTTCCCTCTAGAGACTAGAACGAACCGTCTTGATAGAAGTCCTCTTGAAACCCAGCATCGAGAAAGAAGGTCCCAAATTGATGGAGAAGCTGCCCCTAGCACTCGGGGAGAATTGGATGAAGTCCCTGCTCGAGTTTCTCAAAGATGGAATCCTCCCTCCAAACCCTAAAGAGGCTTGAAGAATCAGAACTAGAGTTGAGCAATACACGCTCATCGAAGGGGTCATGTACAAGCGCTCTTACACTAAAGTGGACGGCAGACCTTACTTGAGATGCCTCTCCCCCGAGAAGGCTCAATACGCTCTAAAGGAGGCCCATGAAGGGATGTGCAGCGCTCATTTGGGAGCAAGGTCCCTCGCCCACAAAATCTTAAATTATGGCTACGTCTGGCCTACACTCCTTAGCTTTGCCGAACAGCATGTTCGCCAATGCGCCCCCTACAAAAAGTTCTCAACAATTCGGTGCTTACCACAAGCCCAGCTGTCCTCCTTATCCAGTCCGACCCCTTTCCCTCCAGCATTGGGCCAGCTGAAGTTCCTAGTCGTTGCAATTGACTACTTCTCCAAATGGATTGAAGTCGAGTCTTTAGCAAAAATCACTGCGAACATAGTCCAACGATTCCTTTGGAAGTACATTGTCTGCAGATTCGGTATACCTCGGGTCTTAGTGTCACGCCCCGCTTCTCAAAAATATGGAATACGAGCACGTAACATTGGCCCAGCGAATGATTTTCATCATCCATAAGTTGTTCAGGAGTCTTTACAACATATCACAATATAATCAGAGTCGGAAGCCAGAAAAGTCAACCACATGCAAATATGAACCAAATACCAACAAGAATACTTGAAATAAAATATATTAATCTTAAATAGTCATGATCTGAATAACACAAAATGATCTTGGATCACATTGCCCAAATACAAGAATAAATCCAAATACAAGAATACAATTATTGTTCAAGCAAACTACAAGAAATAATAATAACAAGATCCAACACTAATACTTCATGTCACCAATACCGTCTGGAACCTGTTATCCAAAATCTGAAATTCAACAATTGCAGGGAAAAGAAAAAAGAGAAAAATAAGTACCCGTCAATTGCAAGTTACGGGCCACTTATAATGTAGGATACAAGTATATTGGGGAAACTAAACAAATCTAAATAATAGTAGAAACAGACCTAGCATGATATTGCAGAATCAACTAGCATGATATACTAACATGCGTCAAGTGTCAAAAGTCAAATAGTATGCAGACAGATATACAGATAGTATCAAATAATAGTGTCAAGTAATCAAGTAAACAGGTAAACATGCAACAGGTATCAGGTAACAGGTATACAGGTAAACAGGTAAACATGTAACATGTCTCAAGTTTCAAATCTCATGTATCATGTTGTCAAGTATCAATTGGGCATGTATCATGTGATCAAGTAGCATGTTCAGGTCTCATGTGTCAAATCTTGTAGTTATTACTAACTAGGTAGCACTTCATGCATTTATCCTTTTACTACATGGTTGCTAAAGTTAAAGCAATTTTATTTTATATTTCATAGTGGACCATAGAGGGCAGTATACTCGGGGACAAGTAATCCAAATCATATACCAAATTCCAAATAATCCAAATCATATACCAAATTCCAAATTAACCAAATCATATACCAAATTCTAAATAATCCAAATCATACCAAATTTCAAATAATCCAATTCATATACCAAATTCCAAATATGGGAAACACGGGCCCCCTTCCGAGTACACGTTTCTGAATTATCCACTACTAGATCTTTTCCATTAACCCCGGCTTAGTTATTTATTATTAGGGTCAAACACGCATGTATGTGTCACAAAACAGGGAAAGTATAAAAGGGTATAACCATGTATCAGGTTCAGGGTGCAAGATAAACAAGTACAGGTACAAGATAACACATAACAGGGTAAAACAACTAGTTTTCTAATTCAGGATAGCAAGACAGTGCTGTACAAAAACAGTGATTCCCGCTTCTACAAACATCCAAATCTGGATCCGTCAAAGGATCTGGAAAATAGACTTCCACACAAATCCAGTGAGTATAAATATGTCATATAGTAATTCACAACATCATAACTCAAAACAGATTTGAAAATAGAAAACATGTTCAATCAGAAATCAGGAAAACAAATTCTCAGTCAGGAAAACTGCATCAAAACCTCTCAAATAAATTCAGGAAAAATCTGGGGTATTCCCCTATATGTCTAGAATCAGAATATAAAGTTTCATAATATTCCAGTAAAATTTGTTTAGTCATCAAAAATAGGAAAACCTCAAGAAACAGTACTTTGGAAAATCTGGAGTTCCCAACACTGCTGTACGAAAACTGAAATATCTCGTAAGCCGTAAAACGAAATCCAAATCCGCAAAAGGGAGATGGAAATAGATAAAATATATTAACTTTCATATTTCACAAATATTTTTCATACAGTAAAAGGAATCATAGTGAAAATAAGGTTCTTTACAGATTAGCGAGCGAAATACAGCAAGTATAGATTTCATAAGCGAGCATGAAACAACACATAAAACTCATCAATAAATTTCACCAAAAATCTGGGTAATCCCTATCTAGGTAAAGAAACACTGACCAAAGTTTTGGATCAAAATAATATAAGTAGCATAGTTCTTTAAAATGATTTGTCATCAAAATTACCGAAAAACAGAATCTGAAAAAGACCGACACCTCTGTACTAAAACAGTCATAACTCAGTCATACGAAAACAAAATCAAGCAAGGTTAGAGGGGTTTGAAAATAGACGAAATTATCTAAAACTCATGTTTTATACCAAAATCAAGATACTGAATTTAAAATAGTCCAAAACAGCAACCAAAACAGAACAACGACAAACTACAGATTTTTCCTTTAAAAACAAAATCGACATAGATTCAAGAAAATTGATCCAGACACATCCAAATATGAAATCGAGTCTACCAAGTGTCTAAACATCATGAATTAGGATATCTAACATGTCCATGCCAAGTATTTCACATGGGTCTCAACTAAAACACGAATTCTTGCACAAGTCTCACATACATGATCAAAATCAAGAACGGGCAAATCTTAAGTTAATTCATGTCAAGATTGTGTCGTGAGTCATCTATGGTCAAGTTTTCACAATAGAGACAAAACCCATCAAGCATATCATCAAAAAGAGTTGTCTCTAGACCCAACTACACTACAGGTGGTATTTTTTACTTGTATCAAACAAATGAATTGGAGTACAAGTTACTTGCCTTAACAGGAGATGAAAACTAACAACACCAAGAATGACGGGAGCGGATCCCGACAACGAACAAAATCCACGAACAAAAATCCACGAATCAACGAATCTAAGCAAACTCATGCAAAAATCTCCACACGAACAATTTCATCAAAAGAGAGATGATCCAAGAGGGATGATGACAATAGTGGCTTGCAGCTACAAGAGAACACCAAGAGAGAGAGACTAGGGATTATATGGTGGTGTGGGAGAGAGAGAGAGAGGGATGAGAGATATATATATAAGGGGATTAGAGTTGATGGGTAATTGGGTTGTGGGTAATTAGAAGTAGTAATAGGATTGTTTAATGGGTATTGAACGGGTCTGGGCTCAATTATCAGTAGGTTTGTTATTGGGTTTTAGGGTAGTTATGGTAATGGGTTTAATTTTAAAAGATCCAATAAAATAATAGGGAAAGATATATACAACTAAAAATAGGATATAGGGTAATGGATAATCCAATAAGGGAAATAATATACTAAATTTCTTAACACTCAAAACAATAATGAAAATAATAATAATAATAATAATGATAAAATAAGTGGTTTTCAAAATAATGGCTATATATAATTTGCAAGATACATTTTGTTTTAGTCGAGTTAAAAGAACCATAATAAGAAGAAGAAGAAGAATAACCGAAATAATAATAATAATAACAATAGTAACAAAAATAATAGGATTGGAAATAACTACATAAATTCATTGGAAAAATTAACTACAAATAAAACTTTTGATCATAAATAGATTTTAATAGAAGATCCAAAAACAATTTTTAACGAAAAGAGTTTAAGAGCGGAAAAAAAAATAATTTACAAAAAATTTTAATACAGAAAATATACGGAAAATACAAAATTTGGAAAACAGGGGTTACACTTAGTAACGGACAATGAGACCCAATTTACAGGAGCAGCCTTCCACAATTTCTGCATGGACCTTGGTATCCAGCAATGGTTCTCCTCAATATCCCACCCGCAATCCAACGGTCAATCTGAGAACGCCAATCGGCAAATTCTCTCTGGCCTAAAAAAGAGACTGCACAAATCCACCAAGAGATTATGGATCGAACAACTCCCCAATGCTCTGGCGCTACATCACTACTAAGAGAACCCCCACATGAGAATCTCCTTTCAACCTTACTTACGGCTCCAAAGCTGTCATCCCACTAGAAGTTGGCCTACCTTCTCCCCGCTTGATTGGATCTCATCAATGAGATTCGAGAAAGATCCTCTATCCGTCAGGAGTTCTATCAGTGTAGGATCGAGCAGTCCTACAACAAGAGAGTCCGCCCCACTAATCTCAAAGAAGGAGATATGGTTCTTAGAAAACTATCAATTTCTTCCCGAGTAAGAAAGGGAAACTATCGCCTAATTAGGAAGGGCCATATAAGATCTCCAAAGTTGTTCGTCCTGATGCTTATCAACTTGAAAACTCGGAGGGCAAGAGAGTACCAAGAACATGGAATGTGGAACATTTGTTGAAGTACCAAGAGGGTATTTAAACACCGCTCCAAACAACTTCTAATCCTAAAGTATTTCTAAGTTTGTTTTTCCTTCTTATTTAATTGATTTTTTTAAATGTAATAATGGCTTGCAACTCAGAAGAAGCCACTTAGTTCCTTTTAATAAAAGCAGTTTATTTCTCAGAAAACTTATTCTCTAAATGTTCTGGTTATCTTACCCCCAAAATGCACACTCTAAGTACGAAAACTTTCTTAAAACGACTAGTTCGGAGTCCAACACTTGGTTCGATGCCACTTTAGCTACTTGCGAACAAGCAAGTCTGAAGTAGCTCACCATTCAAATTGCTCCCATAACGGTTGAAACTCTCTTAAAACGAAAAGTTTGGAGTCCAACACTTGGTTCGATGCCACTTTAGCTACTTACGAATAAGCAAGTGCGAAGTATCTCACCATTCGAAATTGCTCCCACAACTATTGAAACTCTCTTAAAAAGAAAAGTTTGGAGTCCAACACTTGGTTCGATGTCACTTTAGCTACTTGCAAATAAGCAAGTGCGAAGTAGCTCACTATTCGAAATTGCTCCGACAACTATTGAAACTCTTTTAAAACAACAAGTTCAGAGTCCAACACTTGGTTCGATACCGCTTTAGCTACTTGCAAACAAGCAAGTGCGAAGTAACTCACCATTCGAAATTGCTCCCACAACTGTTGAAAACTCTCTTGAACACAAAGTGTTATTAGGAGAAAGAAGCTCATTACAAGATCAAAAGATGCAATCAATAAAAACATTGCTCGAATACTACAAATATCTTATTCCATTAAAAGTTGGGATACAAGTCTTATTCCAAGACCATACTATAAACATTTTATTCCACCAAAGATGAAGATACAAGTCCTATTCAAGACTAAAGACTCCTACAAAACTACAAAGTCTCTTGCTAACTCCTCCTAGGAAGTGGTACACTTCTATTTAGAGATACACGGGGACGACGAAAACGGTGCCGCTCCCTCGTGGCCTCCGAAGAGATCTCCAAGCCTGCGAGCCAAGTGGTACCATCGGGACCCATAGACCTAGCTGTCACACCAACAGATGCTCCGTTCGATGAGCCGACCACTCCACTTTGAGCATCGCCAGGATTTGGCAAAATAGGAGGCGAACAAAGCACTAACTCGTGGAACGATCTTCCATGGGCATACTCATCTCGAGGACAAGAAGTGCTTCTAACGTTGCTCCCTTCAGAAAGCTGTTTCAGATGAAGATTCTCTGCCTCTAACTCAGTGACCCGCTTTTTGAAAGAGTCATCCATCACTCTGAGCTTCAAGCAAGGCACTCGGTCCGAACTAACCCCCTGCGAGACATCAGAGATAGTCCTCTGAAGATGAGCCGCTTCGAGACTCTTCTCGAGCACCATGTTCTTTAATTCTTCCCTCTCGGATCTCGGTTTGAATAAAGAGTGGCAAAGGAACTTAAGCCTCAAGCCTTGGCTGACAGCCATCGAAGGGCAGGTCTCCTCACCTTCAGGGGGCACTTTGTGAGTTCTCTCGTCAAGACGCCTCATCTCGATATCTCGATGAGCCAAGGTCAGCCTCGAATGACCTAACTCTCGCTCCGCTTCAAAAAGCATCTCCCGAGACCAAGCAAGCCATAACTTAGTAATACCTAGCTTAGAGCAGAGATGTGATACCTCGTTACCCTAGAAAAGCCAATCAAAGAAAGAAATGTAAAACGCTCGGACTTTGAATAGAGCTACAAGATAGTTCTGAGTTTTAACTCTAAGGAGGCTAAGTGCTGGGTGAAGGGGAGCTACAAAATTAATTCTAAGTTCAAGTGCTAGTAAACTGAGAACTTTAAGCCTCGTTGCCAAACACTAAGAATTCCAAAAAGCCTTTTTCATTTCCAAAATGAAGATACAAGAGCGGTGGTCAGTCCGCTATAAGGCATCTATACAAAAATGCTCAAAGAAAAAACAATAGTGCAGATACAAAAAGGGCAAGGAGCCACCTTGGCGGAGTGCTCCGTGATCGCCTCCGGTACCCCCACAATCACTGACTGAGGGTCCGCCATGACATCCTCCTCTTCCTCTCCTTCTTCTTCCGCCTCTTCGCCTCCGCCGATGCCTACGGCCGCCTCAACCACTTCACCTTCAAGAAGGGTGTACAAACTGTACCCCGAGCTGTCGAAGCTGGGGACACGTACTTCCAAATGTTTGAGGGCCCTGGCATAGGACTGATCCATGTTTGTGTGCATGTGCATTTTCACCTCGGCCCTAATTGCCTATACAGCCGCCTCCACGTCCGCTTTCTTCTCTTTCGTCGCGTCTTTGACAGCCTTCTCGGCCATCTCCCTCTTCTTGTCAGCCCTTTCCCTCTCCTTGTCTGCCCTCGCCATCTCAAAGGCGATATGCTCGTTTGCCTTTGCCAAGGCAGACTAGAGGAAGCTGATCTGAACAGTCTGAGACTCCAACAAACACCTTTCTGCCTCGTACATCTTCACGGCCTTGGCTCTCTCCGACCGATCCTTATCACTTGCCGCTTTGAGCTCGTTCTCCTACTCGGCAAAATGCTCCAAAAGGTGGCTAAAGTGGCACGTAATCTACAAAAAAAGCAAGGAAAAACTAAGTGAAATGCAGGAAAAATTTCTATGTTTTGAGTCTAAATAGCTACTCACCGACATGGTCGCCCTAGCAATCTTGAGGGCATCGTCGCCAACTGTCCCTGCCTTCATCACTGCTCGGTCCTTCGGGGTTGGCAAATGACGAATCACTTGCATGCTCATAGTGGAGTCCCCTAAGAAGCCATTATTCTTCATCACTCGCCAGTCAAGGACGAAGAGCTTCTTGTGCTCCTCAGTAAGAATCGCCTCCGCCTCAGCGGTAAGTGGTGGTGCCTCGAGCACCAGTGCAGCGCTGAGAGTAAATACTTCGACGGATGGGGTAGGAGGGGCAGATGGGATAGGAGTGGCGGATGGGGCAGACAGAGCAGAAGATGGGGACTCCAAGTTAACCACCGGGGCTGTCACCACCGAGCCCTTTGTAGTTTGGTTAGATGATGGCCTCGTTATCGTTCTCTTCCTCTTCTTACAATCGGTGGCCTTCCCACCTACTCCTCCTCTATCGAATAACATCGCTCTGAAATCCATACCAGTGGCCTCTTCCAGAACAAAGGTCAAAAAAGTTAGCGTACGAAGAAAACAAGATTAAAAGAAGAAAAAAACGAAGAGAAATATCTGAAGCATACTGGGGTCGATCAGAATGAGACTCCCACCGTAGAGAACCTCCTTGGTCATATCCTTCCAACTTAAGGTAGGGCGGCCGAGGAGTTTCGATACGACCTCTTCTTCCTCTGGATTCAATATGGGCTTGGCCTTTGCCCACCTCGGCATATCCTCCCTCCATCTCATAGGAAAATCCCATGGTTCGCTACCCCGGACAAGAAATACTTCTCTTTCCAAAACTTGATGGAGTCTGGGTTCTCGATCAATCTCACACCCTGCCACAGCGACAAATAGTACCGACACTCCATTTTGCTCATGCGATGGATCCGGTAAAGACTTTGGAGGACGTTGAGCTGAGGCTCAACCCCCACTGCTTGGTAGTAAGTATGAAGTCGAGGACGTGCCTCCACATGTTTGGCATGTACTGGACAGGACTCAGTCTGTACCATCGCAATACCTCGGTTACGAACGGCGGTAGGGGTAGACGAAGACCGGCATTGAGCGCATCAAATGGAAAGATGCATGAGTCTGGCGAGGTCGCCGAACATTCTCGGAACCCTGGACCTGGAAGAAGGAGGGTAAACTCTGCCAGTATCATAAAGCTTCTTCAAATGCGCAGCAAGTCCCTCTCCGTAAGAACCGAATGGAAGTTGTCAACCTCGGAGCATTCCCTCGGCTTGTTCTCCTCGTACGAAGCCGAGCTCCCATAGAAAACTTTGGCAAGAAGATCATCGGAATACCCTCTAATTCTTCCGAGGTTAGTCAAAGTGGACGGTAGCCTTCCCGACTCCCTCGCTCTCCTCACCTCCTCCACTATCGTCTCGACGACCACCGACCTAACAACCCCCTTCCCTTTGTCCACGGTTAGGGAACTACCAACAGCCGATCATTCTCGTGGTCCGAGGTGGAGGTTTCACTCCCAAACGACACCCTAGACTTCTCGTAAAATATATAAATTAAAATATATATTTACCTTGATGTGACAACTACGGTAAAAAAAGATTGCCGGAAAGCACTAATGATTGGCCGTGAATGCCAGTTGAGCCACCCAGCAGTAAGAAAATTTTTACCAATAGTAAAAAGATAGAATATGAAAATGAGGGGAGGGGTGGAGACTTATAGTGAAAGAGGGGGCGCCGCTTGGGCTTTTGAGAGCTTTGGGCCACCGAAACCACTAAAAAGCCCATCCGAATACTAAACGAAAGAATTCGTAAAGGCGGGAATAGGATGCGGCACCGAAACTTCATTAACTAGTCAAACAGCCTCATGATTCGTGCCTGATCTTGATCAACGGTTCTGATCATGCCACGTAGCCCGAATCCAAAATCCGAGCGTCCGAACGACCGGGAGTGGGAAAAATCACCGCCTCATGATTCACGCTTGATCTTGATTAACGGCTCTGATCAAAAGACGAAAATCAAGTAGTTTGATGGAGAATATGACAAATCAAAAGACAAAAATCAAGCAGTTTGATGGTAAGATCAACTTCAATCTATGGAATGTGGACATGTATGATATTTTGGTTTAGAAAGATTTGCACCTTACCTTAGAAGAGAAAAAGCCAACCGGCATAAAGAAGGAGAAGTGGGATGTGATTTGTTTGAAGGCCTTGAGTTTAATTCAATTGCAATTGGCAGACGAAGTCAAGTATAATATTCTTGAGGAGAAAAGTGCGGCAAGTCTATGGGCGAGACTCAAATCTGACTGCTCGGGATCATCATTGGTAGATCGGATGTACTAGAAGAGAAAGCTATTTAGGTTCTCAATGAAGGAAGGTATCCATCTTCAAGATCATATTGTGGAGTTCAATAAGGTAATATCTGAACTGAAGGTGTTTAACGCTGATGATCTTAGCGAAGAGGACAAAGCTTTCAACTTGATATATTAACTGCCAACTTCTTATGATCAATTGATAACTACCATGCTACACGGGAAGTCAGCCAAGGAGACACTTAAAGTAGTCGGGGTGATTAAGGGTCTAAAGGAAGATGAACTGAGAAAGGAGACACATAAAGTAGGTTCTGTTTCTGCATGGTGTTTTGCGGTGGATGGTGATACTTCAATTGGAAGGGAGAATACTTCAATTCAAAGATAGAAGGCACATAAGAAAAATATTCATTGCCATTATTGTATAGGAATTGGGCATTACAAGAGAGACTATCGCAAGTGGTTGAGTCAGAAGAGTGCTACTAAAGGAGGTGATTAAGCCAACATAGTCGGCACAACTGATTCAGGTAAATCTGATAACTTCGATCTATGTCTTCTTATTTCAAGTTCTTCATATGTGGATTCAAGTTGGTATCTTGATTCGAGAAGTTCTTCTCATATTTGTTCCAATAGGGAGATGTTTTCTAATTACAAGCCGTCAAAAGGCCGTAGTGTGATAACGGCTAGATGGGAGATTTGTGAAGTAGTGAGTGAGGGAACAGTTGAATTAGAGATGCCAGATGATAAAGGGTTCACACTAGAAGAGATCATGCATATTCCTTCGATACAGCAAAATCTGATGTCTTTGGGGACTTGATTTTCGAGACTGCAGGTACACAGCTGAAGGTGGAGTTTAATAGTTTGGGATAGTCGTCGTAAGATAATGAAGGGTAAAGGGGGAATAGAGCCGGGTCAGCACAACCTCTACTAGCTTCGTAGGGGAAAAAAACTCGGCCGAGTGAATGGAAACTCATTGTTCCTAAAGCATCTTCTAGTAAGTCATCACTAGAATTACCGAAACGAGACTACAATGTTCGAATATTGTCGGAATGTGGAGAGAGCCTTGGGGTAGGTGGAGTTCGTGTGGAGGGTTGCATCTCCATGATAACATCTATTGGGATGTGCCCTTGAGGGGGCATATAGTTGGAGGAAAACAGGTGGAGATTTGTTTAACTAGCAGAAGAAGTCATAGAAGCGTGTTGTTTACAAAGCGGAGTTGAAAGATCTATTAGAGTTTTAATCATTGTTGTGGATTCATTCATACACAATCCAAGGTGGAGACTATTGGGTTTTACATCTTGCATACTTATTCGGTGTGAAGAGAAGATAGTGATATAAGTATATGGTTCGAAGCGAAGGATCGAAGAAGATGGAAACAGTCAGTAGCAGCAACAGTGACAGAGAGGCGACAGGTTGACTGTGCAGTCGACTGTCCCCTACTCGGGTTGGAAGATGGAAATTGCGGTCGACCGCCCGCGGCGCTAATGGACTTTTTGGGTCGGGTCTGATTGATTCGTGATAAACCCACTTTGTCTTCTGGTTAGATCGTACGGTCCTAATTGTATGTTTATCTCTTTAGTATACATCGGATGACTATTGCATCAAAATATCTAAACTAGGGTTTCTCTCGATCTATATGATCAATTGTAACAGCTCCTAGAACGAGATGATTCTATTGAGTGCCCAATAGAAGAAGATAGTACTTCATCTAAGAGGGTGAGAGATTTCTCCATTGTAACAGTAAGTAAGTTCCAGTTAGGCTCGAGAGAGGGTCGTGGTGAGAATTGTAAGATTCTTTTATCTTCTCTAGTTGAAATAACATATCGGATTCTTCCTCCCCCAGATTAAGGCGAAAGCCCCAACCTGGGACAATTCTTGTGTGCTTTGTGTGTCACTCCCCGCTTCCAAAAACACGGAATACGAGCGTGTGACGAAGCCCAGCGAATGATTTTAACATCATCCATAAGCTTTAGGATCGACTTAGCATCACAACAAGAATATAAAAAGATATACACAACCATGCATGCATGAATAATTTATTAAACAACAGAAAACAATTGAAACAAATATTAATATCCCAAATAGTTTTCAAGTCTGGATCAAAAGATAAAACTCAGGAACATAAGCTCGTTACAAGTTTTAAGTAGCAAGGAAAATAAATAACACGATGAAAACAAATAATTTAAGCAAGTCCTTGCTCCAAGCAAAGCCTAGAATGTTTGCTCACCAATTCCAGTAGGCAACACGTCTCCAAAGTCTATTTGTAAATTATAAAAGGAGAAAATTGAGAAAACAAGAGAAACGCCTTTAGTGCAAGTTAGGGCCACAAATAGTAAAATAAGTACAAGCAACATGGAACAAGATTTGGAATCAAGAATGTAATAGGGATGCAACAAGTAGTGAGGATGCAAGAAATTAGCTAGCAAGAAAGACAACTCAAGTGACAAGATTGTGTAACAAAATACTAATAGTAGGGTAAGTGGCAAGTGAATATGTAATGGTATCCAACATCAAGTGACAAGTATCAAGTACAAGTGTCAAGTAACAAGTCTCAAGTGTCAAGTCCCATGTATCATGTCATCAAGTATCAAGTAAACATGTATCAAGACTTATGGTTGTTACTATCTAGGTAGCACTTCATGCATCCATACTTTTACTACATGGTTGCTATAGTCAATGCAATTTTTTTTAGGCCTAGTAATGGAGTTTAGGGTGGTGTACTCAGACATCAAGTATCAAGCAGGCACGGTTCATGAATATGAAAATAAATAACAGGTTCACGAAGCAAGTTCGTGAATACTAACAAATTCAAGACCCACACAATGGGTTCATGAATATAACAGGTTCATGAGCCAAGTAATGGCTTCATGAATACATCAAGGTGAAACAGGTTCATGAACCGAGTACTGGAAAACACGGGTCCCCTTCAGAGTACACTTACCTATATTGTCCACTACTATGGTCTTTCCCTTAAACCCCGGCTTATTATTTATTATTATCATTAAGCAAGCATGAAAGTGTGCGAAATATGTCAAGCTAACATAATCAAGAACATGGTACGAGTCTAGGTTAGGTAGGGTACATGAACGAGGGTAAAAATAAATCAAAGTATCAAGAACAGCGAAAATCTCAAATCTGGATAGCATAAGGTTGTTGCACAAAAACTGCGATTTCCGTTGCTACAAAATAGGAAATGTGGATCCGTTAGAAGATATAGAAACTAGACTCCTACCCAGTTCCAATGCATATAATAAAGGTACATAAAAGTTGTGGTAACATGTGTCAAAACAGTAAATTATACAGCATTTGTGTTTAGCCAGAATTTGTAAATCTGAGTTTATACATATGAAACAGGATTGAAATATCATTAATTAATTCTGAGAAAATTAGGGAATGTTCTCAAGGGTGTCCAGTAATAGCATGAAAAATTTTAAGTCATTTACTTATTGGTAGCATAGTTAAAATAATTGTAAACTAAAGAGGTACAGCAGTTTTTGTGAATCTGTGACTACCGACATAGCAGCAGTAAAACTGCGATATCTCCTCGACCGTAACTCGGAATTCAAAAATTCTGAATGTTATTGGAAACTACACACTTAGAGCTACATTTCATATTCAGGGCTCAAGTTCAGATTTTGGTTTTAAAGGGTTTGAAACAGCAAGTAAAGTCAAGAACAGCAGCAAGTGTGAATGTCGCTTATATACAAGTTGCATGATAATTGACTATTATGAGTTTAGATTATTGTGTGATACAAATATGGATGCATTGGGGATCAAATCAGCAAATCATATGTATTTCTCAACTCTAAAGAATATAAGTTCAACACAATACATCACACAACACACGTCCACAAGTCAAGGGTTCATGTTCAAATAATTAGGAGATAAAAATGGGTTCAACTAGTTTTGTAAATATATAAACGAAGGGTTGTGACTCTTAAGATTATGGAATTGATGAGGAATAATATTTGATCAACCACGATGAGACAAGGAGGAGTCACAACTACTATCTATTTACAGTATTTTCAAATTAAACACTTGTACTAGAACAAAAATTTGTACAAGAAGAATACTTGCCTTAGGGGAGTAGTCGATGAATATGACGGAGAGCACGATCGGCACGGATCTTGATGGGATGATCAAGATCAAGGCGATCAACGGCCGAGATCAGATCTGATGGTAAAGATCAGATCAGATCAAGATCGGATCTTGAGAAGATCTGATGGCTCAGATCAAATCAACACTCCTTTCTTCTTCCCTCCTTCATAGTAACAGAGAGAGATAGGGACCTTGGCAGTGGCTGGCTGGCCGACAGTGCAGGCAGTAGTAATGTCGAGATAACTCGACGCATGGAGGCGACGGCGGTGACGAGGCGGCGCGCGTCGAGGGGATGATGGTGGCAATGAAAGGGCAACGCTCTGATTTTGGGTTTGAAAACAGGGGATGAGACAGCGGGGGAAACTTCGGGGGGTTTTGGTTTGGACGAGGCAATGGAGGGGATGAGGGCGATGCGGTGGTGATGGTGATCGGAGCGGAGGTCGAGGGACGATGAGGAGATGGGTTCCGATGGCAATGGGTTTCAGGAGTTGGGTTGATAATGGAGACGGCTGCGAGGTGAGGGAGGCGATGGGGTTGTGACCATGGTGGGGGCGATGGTGAGAGGACAATGGGGACGACGACGGTTGAAGGGGAATTGGGTGGATGGGTAAGGCGAAGGTGTAGATGGGAGATGGAGTGAGCGGGAGGTTGAAGAAGAGATGGTAGGCGGCTGCTGTAGAAGATTAGGTTAACACAGTAATCTAGGTTAGGGTCAAGTAGGTTTAAATAGTATAGGGTTTAGGTTAATGGGTATTTGGATAGCGGGTTTGAGGGGGATCCAACAAGAGATTGACCCAAAATTTAATATAATTAGGGAAAATGAAATAGATTAGGTGAAACAGTCCATTCTTCATGAAGAACGACCAACCAAAGCAGACACGAACAATGAAATCGAAATAATTATTGGCACAAAAATTGAGTTGAAACAAATGAAATGATTTTATTCAAACTGGAACAAAATACAGATCCCAAATTGATAAAAGAATACAAGGAATGTAAATACAGTAGAAAAATATAGATACGGGAAATAGGAGTATTATTGTGTGATTGGTGTGATTTAGTTTTATTTGGTGGTTTGTATTGATTGTGTTGAAAACTCAACAAGATCCTTTTTTCTGAACACAAAACATAGATGGTTACCTCGAACAATTATCATCGTCCATTAATTTGTATTTTAACCTCACATTTATGCTCTTTGAACTCAAGAATGTCATACTTGGTGTAAACAAATCTCATATTTACAGAAATTGATTTTTGCAATATTTCGGGGAATTATGCATTCGTATTTAGTAGACTTTCATATTATTTCAAAATCTTTAACAATATTATAATGTGAGAAGGCCTTAGTGTCATTTGTAAATCTACCAACACGTGCATAATTAATATGAATGAGGTGTCAGGTTCGAGTCCTCACTACGTCAGATTTTTTACTTTATTTTTTTTAATATATTAAATGTGCATTACACGTATAAATTATTATTTATCTATCTATCCATCTATCTATAATATAATACATAATCTCTACTATTTTAATGGGAGAGTTGGATTTGTAACAAACAAACCCTAACTTTGTAACTATATAAACACGTATAATATACGTTCAAGCTATATACAACAAATATAAATGTGCACTGCACGTGTAGCCCAAATCAAAACATTCAAATATAAACTATTTTTTTTCTTATTAGATATATATTCATTTAATTTGCTAATTTTACTTTTTTTAGACGTGCATCGTACGTACATTATACTAGTAACTATTATAATTGAAGAGTTGGAGTTGTAAATCTACCTACTTATGTGCAACGCACGTGCAACTCCAACTCTAACATTCTAGTCTTCACATTTACTTTCAAAAATATATAATTTTATTTATTAAGACATGCATTGCACATGTAAATCATAGTTTTTACTTTTATTTTTTTTAAAAATTTACATGCATCGCACATGTATATTACTAGTATTACTACTGCATCTAGAATTAAAACGAAAATGGCAGTACGTAAGGAACTAAGTGTTAGGATACATATGAGAAATCTCTCAACCCTCTCGACAACATTGGACCTTTGGTGTCTGACAACGTATACGTATCAAAACTGTCTAGATTAATTGGTTCAGTTCTCAGTTTGAACATATTTGTTGATGATTACTTTTGAAACATATTTGTTGATGACTATTTTTGAAAAATCATATCAATATGTAATCCATCAAATACTACAATAAATTTGAAGTTTTGGTACAGTTGTAGGCACAATCTATATAATAAAACACAATGAAAGCTATCAAGTGGCTCTCCTTCAATCCCCCCAAAATCAAAGGCCCAGATCTAACCTCACAAAACGCATTCCCCCAAAAGTTTCACACCAAAACTCAAATTCAAATCTCCTCCCCAAAACAACTCCTTTCTTTATTTAATGCTCTCTCTCTCTCTCTATATATATATATATATGTGTGTGTGTGTGTGTGTGTGTGTGTGTGTGTGTGTGTGTGTGTGTGTGTGTGTGTATACTTATGGAAGTATGGACTTTTATTTACAACTAATTATTGTCATACTATTCAAACTTGAGCTACATAATTGTTGATTTGCTATTTACAATGCTTTTCATATTCTATATCGTTCTGAAGACGTGCCGTAGGCACGTGCCCACGGGCAAATCTATTACTAATATACAAATACAAGATATATTAGGGTATCCCACAGTATTATAAAAGACTTGTAGGTAGGGGTAGACGTTGACCGTACCTGGTAGTGCCTAACTTAGTCCAGGCCCAACCCACGGGAGAAGGCATAGGTCATGTCTGGGCCTAGATTGATAAGCTCATACACTAATTCTATTGGGCTTGAGCCAACCACGTGCCTAATTGTCCGACACATCGAGACATTCGTTTATATATATTTTAGTGTTCTATATTATGCCTACGTAATACGGCCCTTTAAAATCTATTTCAGGTATGTAATAGCTAGAATCAAACTTCAAATTCATGTATAAAACACGTGCAAAGACGAAAAAAGAACATATTAATTATTTGTATTCCAACACAAAAATTGTACAAATATATGTAAACCTGTGAAACTTCAAATTTTTTTACGAGTCACCTAGTTTTATAGGTAGATAAATTTATGCATGAAGAAATAAGCAACAAAAAACTTAAGTTCTCTTCACATTCTTTGACTCTTCCTACCCCCTCTCTTTATACTAGCAAGTGACCCCGTGCATGCGCGGGGGCGAACGCGGGAGCAAGATTAGAATAATACGGTATAACTTCAATAAATTTGCAGCCATAGGTTACCCTAGATACTTCCCCATTCCTCCGTTTGTTTCCGAACCGAATCTTAACAATACTACTCTTTAGGATTGCCTCAAAGCAATTTAATTTTACCCCTAGTCCTTGCTACTTAACCAGATTATCAGGACAGTGCAGGCGTGAACCTGAAAGCATGGATAGAACAGTTCACTAAAACTTTTTTGAATTTGCAACATTTGCTAAAAAAATGTTGTGTGAGAATGGTATGATCGATAAATATAAATTAATTTGCTAGAATATGCAAAACATGGATTTTATTTGTGTGCCTATGAAGGAAAATTGTATATCAATTGCACACTGAAGATAAATATTATTTTTGATTGTTAACTGTTTAAAAACATATTTAAGATGTTTAATTGATATATAGTTGTCTGTAAAAGATTGTGAATATTCAATGCAAGAAACACTTCCAACATGTGTCGGAAAATATAGGTACTAACTTTAGCATAACAGCACAAAATATAGGAAAATATGTGTCTTTTTTACAATAAATAAATACTGAATCAGGATGAAGAGACATAACTTGTGAGCAAAACAATAAAGAGCAACACTTGATTTTTTTTATAAGTTCATGAAAGTGGATGCTTTCATCTGTCTTTCTTGACACTAATCTCATACCTGATTTCTGTTTTTGAAATTTTCTATGGCAATCTAACTTGCCTCTATTAATCAATTATTAGGAAAGAGTAATTAACTTCGCCTAAAACATGGCATCAATCTTATGTTAGTTAATATTGGCTAAAGATGTGAGGGAAAAAAACCCTATAAAGAGACAAATAGAAGATATGTCTTCACTTTCCATTAATCGAGAGGGCCCAATTCGATAAAATTGAACTCCATAAAATCAATTAAAATCAACCAAGAACCACAAAATAAAAGTAATACGCACCAAAAGTTTTTTATTCCTAGAGCACCCCCACATGAAACCACCTCATAGTGCATCAGCCATTTCTTGTACCTCGTCTCTGTCCCCTTTCCCTCTCCCTCTCCCTATCAAACCTGCGATCCACAAATCCAAACCTGGCCCATTTCTTCGCCTCCAATCTCCTATCTTACTTTTGAATCAGATCCACCTGCTACTCCTTACTTTTGAATTGGAGAACCATCCTTTCAATTGCTTGCAAGACACGAATATATCAAGTCCAAATAGCGCGGAGTTCTAGAAGCAACAAAGAATAATCACAAAACATGGATAGATAGCATAATTAAATTCAAGGGACACAAAATGTTTGAGACAAAAAAGGTACATAAAGAAACAATATTTTTGCAGCAAACTAAGTTCTAAAAGAAGTAATCGAGGCATGAATAATGAACATGTTGCTAATGACATTGAAATATTTAAGAGCAAGCTACCACCATATGTTCATTGTGTTTTGTGTTATTGTGGCAAGCACATTTGAAAAGTATTGCAGTGAACATATGCATGATTGATATATATGTACATATCTATTAAAGGAAAACTCAAGCCACTTAATAGTATATACAGACATATTTATTAAACAAATTCAAATCAGAACCAGTTCAACTGTGATTGTACCTAAGCATGAATACTAACAACCAACAATTACAGTGTTTTTTTGCTAAACACACACAACCAAAACTTGATAGTGACACTTTTAAAGGAAAATATTGCTGCAGAGAATCCAAACCACATTTGCTATATCAGTTTAGCGCCGAAATCTAAGATTCTAACTTCATTAAATATCAGCTTAGCATAAATTCATCTTATCATCCTCCTCTACTCTTGCTCCCAAAAATCACATAATATATAGAGGTAAACTGGTAAAGTATACTCTATTTTAATATATAACGCATGCCCTCCGTCGTTTAATAGCCTTATAATTTTAAAAGGAGAAATCAAAGTCTACATTTTTTTAATTACTCAAAAGAACAAAACATCCAAGTTTTATTGAGAAGGAATTAGCTCCCAATTAAATAAAGAATTTCAATAATTAGCAAAGAAAGTGTAAGTTAAAATTCTATAATTAACAGAAACACTTAAAGATATATTGTAAATATATATTTGGTGTATTCCTACCCATGTTTTCTTTAAAAAAATTTATAACACAAATCAGTATTATGTATTGTAGTCTCCTAATGCAGTCACAGGGTATGTAGGAGCTAGCTAGGTGATGAACAACTTAGCTCAGGAGGGAAAGAGAGAGGTTGATATTACCACTATTGTGGCTTCGTCGTTGGTCCTCCGGACTTGCTGGTGCCTCTCGTGTCTTGGTTTGTGTCACTGTTTTCCTATTTTCTCGTGTCACTGGGCTTGTATTTGTTTAAATGAAGATGCAGGTCCCAGTATATGTCAGTATGCTTCTTTTGGAGATATTATGTTTGTATTTGTCTTGAGCGAGACGTGAGGGTGTACTAAATGTTTTTGTGCTATATGTGAGACATATGGTAATCGCTTCATTACCTACTCATTAATGAAGAAAAGTGAGTGGTTTCTTTGCCACTTTTATTCATTAAAAGAGAAGGAATAACGATTTTCTCCAAAGCCTTTTCATTCCCTTTCCACCCCTCAAATTGTAAATTTAAATTAATTGAAATACGATCAGAATAACGAAATATAGAGCTACATGTAGAAAAGTGAGATGGAGAATACTGATACGAAGAAGATATACAAAATGGTCACAAAAAATATCCACCCAAAGTTTGCATAAATATTATTCATTGAAGTTAAGAGAAGGAAAATACCGATATGATAAATTATTTTTGATCAACATGAAAGTGATTTTGTTTTGTTTGTTTGTCGTTGTTTATTTGCATTTGGAAACCTTCAATAACATCAAACTTAATCTCAAGTAAAAAGTAAATTAGATATCAATAGTCTGTTAGATTGACTATAAATGTTACTATCCTAGGAAATAAAAAAAGTTAAAATAAGAAATCTGAAGCACAAACCGCCTTTAGAAGTTTCAAGCTTGAATCTATATACAATTAGCAAAATGAATATTCACATAAAAAAGAGTACAATGAAATCCTTAGGTTAATTCTTTTAAACTGTAATTCATTCAATATATGTACCTTCATCCAAATTCTATCAGACTCCTTAGGAACAGTTTTTGTCAAGAATTTTATTCAACCATGGAATTATTAAACTCATGTACTCACAGTCATGTTCTGAGAACAGTACGTTATTAGGCATGTCGTTAGACCAAACACAACACACAATACAATAACAATAAATCTCCCAAAAGATCTACAGGGAGTGAGTGAAAATCATATAACTTTCTGCTAGCCTAAAATGAGGGATAAAAAAATTGGTCTAAAAATAAAATAGAACATTGAAATTACATATTCAGTTCCGTAGGTCTTAACTTTTAACACAACTTTTAGAAGTTCCAATTCTGGAAGTATATTTAGTTAGCAAAGTGTGTGTGTGTGTGTGTGTGTGTGTGTGTGTGTATATATATATATATATATATATATATATATATATATATATATATATATATATATATATGCACTTTGAGATAAACTTTTGTTTATAATATTAGGCTCATGACAGCTCTTCCTATTCTTATATAGAAAAAAGAAAAGTAGAAATTCCTCGTGTAAATTTTCACAAGCACAATTTTACTTACATATACCTGTTAAGTCTATTAGCAAAGCTGTCATGTAATAAAGATAAAAATGTAACTCTAAAGGATCACAACTTTATCAAGAAACATAGAGTGCATAACATGAGTTGAGAAAGAAGGGGAAACCTAAGAGATACTCTCCAATTGCATGATTGGTGGTAATGAGAGGACCAACAATTCATTTGCTCAATCCATCCAACAACTGTAAAATCAATTTTGAAGAATAGCTCTCATAAATCCCTACGACAATAAAACCTGCAGAAGAGATGTTAGCAAACAGAGTGCCCGCCGCAAGATTTGAAAGTGTTGTGATCATTTTTTTTTATAAAAAAACCATTACGTAGCACACAACTAGGCCCAAGAACTTTTCACACCATTAATTCATCAAGCTATAAAATAGACCTATTAGCCAAACACATGCTGAAATTAGGATCTCAAAATGAACTAATGGAAGTAAATTTTGAGGGAATCAAAAAGTTTTTACAATTTTATGAAGCTACAGACATAAAGTTATAAGAACTGCAAAGAAATACTGTAAATTGCAAATAAACACAGGAGAAAAAGAGGATTAAAAACCAAAATCAACGATTATAATCCAAACCCCAAATTCGAGAACCGAAACCCTAAACTCATATGAAATTGAAAAGGAGGGAAAGTCTAACCAAGAATAAATACAAGAGAAAAGCAACAAAATTAGCAATTACAATGTCCTTACATTTTACTGTCCAATTAGCAAACCCTTTGTTTGTGTTTCTCATAACTGTAAACTCCATATTTCAATATCTTTTTGAAAGTTAACTAATTTTCTATAAAGCAAACAAAATACAATGATGGGCAACCTCAAGTTTGCATCTTTATCACACCAATATACAGGCACAATTGGGGTGCAGTGCTCTTATTAAAACAAAGCTATAACAACATAATTAGGTTCTCATTCAACCAGTATGAATAAAACGTCATATGTTTATATCCAGTAACCAGTATGAATAAAGCATCATAAGTTTGTCAAATCATTCAGCATATCAGAAATTGACTACACTCAAATAAGGCAAAACAAACATTAAAAAAGTTGAGTTCAAATAACAAACATTAACAAAGAACCTATACCTTGAGATGATGGAAGTGGTCGAAGCAGCGGGGACGGTTGGATTAGGCACAGACCTTGATGAATTTTGGCAGTGGAGGAGTAGGAGTAGGTAGTGGATTCGGCATCAGCCTGGGAGTGGAAGTCGATGAAGGGGTAGGGGTTGCCGGCGATGTTGTCGGGTTGGGAGGCGGTGTCAAAGAAGTTGTGTAACCCCCGTTTCCGTAAATACGTATTTCCTGAATATTTTTTGTATTTCGATTATTACTTGTTAAAATTATTTTGAATCTTCAGTTAAAATCTTTTCTAAACGAAAATTATGTTATTTCAAATAATAGTGTATTTTAACTTCACTTTCCATTTTTGATCGACTATATATATTCTTGTTTGGCTTATTTAATATAAAGTTGATAAGTCAGATTCTTATTTTGTTGTATAATGTTGTTATTATTACTATTATTACTATTATTAATGCTATTGTTTTCATTATATTATTATTATTATTATTATTATTATTATTATTATTATTATTATTATTATTATTGTTATTACTATTACTATTATTATTATTGTTTTCATTATTTTATTATTAATATGTATTGTTATTAGTATTTTTATTACTACTTTTGTTAAAGCCCATTGAATTTTAATATAATCTTGTATTATTATTTAGTAGTATGAAGCCCATCGTCTAAAGCCCGAATTTTATATTTATTTGCATTATTTATTAAAAACCTGAGCCCAAGCCCAATTTTTTAATTATTTATCATAAGCCCAATCCTATGACTAATTTATTAAATTATTTTAAGCCCATAGACCAAGTCCAAATCCAAACCCAGTACTCATATAAATTTATATAGACTCAATCCTATATGATTGTATTCAAACCCCCATATATTCTAATCCACCCGCTCTCTTTCTCTCACGTTCTCAACTTTTCCCCCTTCTATTTTCTAACTGTCCCATTATCTCCTGATAATCTGAAACTAACTCCATGATCTTTCCCACTATCTCAACTATCCCTACTAATTAGCCCTCCCATCTTCCCTGTTATTAATTAAAATCCCTATACCCCGTCTCTCTCTCCCCCGTAACTCTCTCTTCCTCTTCTTTATACAAAGCCAGAGCCTTCACCTTCCTTATTCAACTTCGTCATCCCCGAACTCTCCCTTCCCCGTTCGCCTTTGAAACCCACTCTCCCTTTGCCTGCCATCACCCGGTCGCTCCTCGCCAACTCCCTCAGCCCCTTGTCGCAACCCTGCCTCGCCGCTCAACACCTCCTTCATCCTCTTCCCGCCGCTAGCTCGGTCGACCCCGTCGCTGCTCCTCATCCCCGTCGACAGCCATTATCATCCTCAAACCTTTGAGCCGCCATTGCTATCCTCGTCCAGTTGCACCACCGGGCTCATCCTCCACCTCGCGCCCCGACCTTGCACCGCCCTTCTTCTGTTTTCTCCGAAAAATAGAGCACCAGCCCTGCCTTTGCCAGCCAGTCAAAGCCGCTTGCCGTCAGCCATTGTCGAATTCCTCCTCAGCCAGCGACTCTGACTTCACAGCCCCCGCTTGCCAACCCTTCTAGTCACCCTCCTCCCTGAACACCGCGCCCCATCTCGACTGTACACCCACTGCAGAACCCATCGAAGACCCCGAAGTATCTCCCCTGTCTCACTCCTCGTTGCCGACCGCCCTCGTCGCAACGTCGCCATCCGCCGTCCCCTCTCCCACCAACACTCTCTCTCTCTGTTGCTTGGAAGAAGAAGCACAGTTTGGGATTCCTCTTGCTGTTGGCTGTTCATGAGGTAGAGGGATCTGCCATTGTATGTTTGCTGTTCTGGTGTGGCGTAGAGTTGGTTTATTGTTGTTTGCTATTTTGGTGAGGGGGATCCCGATCTTGGTGTTTGGTGTTGGGTTGGATCCACTACTTTGCTTGGTTGTTGTGCGCATGTTGCCCGTTGCTCGCACGTGCTTGCGTATTTCCATGTTCGTAGTTCGTCGCTCGGGATTCTGATCCCGTTATTCTAGTTATTCGAATCTCTCACACAAAAGGCAAGTCCACTTGAACTCGTTTAATTTTTCTAGTTCAAGATCGTTGGTCTCCGCAAGTAGTTCTCCTTTGATTATCGCAATATTGCTTTGTGTACCTTCCGTTGGGGATATCGAGGGTTTACATGAGCTAACCCGAAGTATCCTTGACTTCGTACCAACATCCATTGATTCAAACCCAAACTTACATGTACACACGACATGAACAAATTGACTAGAACTTGCATATGAGAAATATATAATGATATAAATACATGTTGATTGATTGAGATCTCGTGAATTGAATCGTGACATGATATTTTGTCTTGTATACAGTAGAATTTCATCTCAACTTACTGTACCTTAATGTTAATGCATTTCATGATATAAGAACATGTTGATTATTAACTTTGATAAATATATATGATGACCTTTGTTATGTCTTGCTGCCTATTCTGTTTTGTACTGAGGTTTCGACCCTATTATAATTAGAATCAACCAAAACTAAATAAAAATAAAATTTAGCCTAATGAATCTAGTTTTCAGACCACTTTGCGGATCTTGATTCTGATCTGTAAGCTGTGAGATATCGCAGTTTTAGTCACCACTGGTTTGTATTTTTCAGATTGTAATTTAGTGAAACATCGACACAACTTTCAGTTGAAACACCATGATAACAGTATTGTAATGACTTGAAACTCTCCGGAAACTTATTAGACATGCTTAGGTTTCATTTCCTAATTTTTGTGGATTTTTATATTGATTTTCCACCTAGTTTTCACCCATAAAGTTTTGATTATAAGCTACTGCCAGAACCGTTAACCTGTAAAGATTAGAGTAATCGACCTAGTTATAGTCAGAATCAATTGAAACTTACTGAATATGAATTGTAGCCCCAGATGTCTAGTTTACTGCCCTTTTGACGGAATCGAATTCGAGTTATATTATTTGTAAGTTACTGCTGTTTTAGTACTGTTGTGTCTGCTCTTTTCAGACTCACAATTACTTGTATTTTATCATGCATCGCATCATTTTGTTGCATCTTATCATTCCCCTTGATACTGTTATACACATTGCATGATCATGAATGACACAATAAAATATTAAACAAGTTGGGGTAATAAGGGTTGACTTAGTAGTGGATAATCTCAGAAAATGTACTCGGTAAGGCCTTATCATTATATCTTATTGTCATGGAAGGAGGAGTATCGATTGTGAATTATTGATTGTCAATTGTTGATTGTAAATTATTGTTATCGACACTGAGTACACGTTCTGTAGATCCCACCACGAAGTCTAAAACGAACACTGTTTTTCATGCACCGAACCTGTGGTATGGAACGCAGTAGTACGTGCATTAGTTAGGCTAAATACTAATAGTCTAGATTGACGCTTGCATCATTGAATCATGACTATTGACATTGACATTGTTTATCGATTATTGTTATTGAAAATTACAATGTTAAATCTAGACCTTTCATCAGTCTCTGTTATTGCTTTTGAATTTTGATCTTGCTTCATATTCCTTGATGTACCATAATCCATTACTCTTTATTTTTCACTACTTGCTGTCCGTACTTGCTCTAAGGACATTTTCTTTTCCACTATAGTTGATCCAACTACAGGTGCACAAGGAGAATTGCCAGAAAGCATTGGTGAGCAGTTCTTCTAGGATTGGAGCAGGAGCTGCTTTAAAATAAATTATTTCTTCCATGTTTATTTTTATGTTGCATTGTTACTTTGTTGAACTTTGTATTCCGGGCTTTGTTGACCCATAACTGTTGTTTATTTTTCCAGTTGTTGGTTATTATGTTGGACTACTGCATGTTTAATCTCAGTTATTGTTTATGTGATTATTTTTATCTGCGTGGTTGTGATTATTTCTTTTCATATTGGTGAGTTAAGACTGGTACAGCTTATGGATGATGTTAAAATCATTCGCTGGGCCTTCGTTACGGACTCGTATTCCCGTATTTTGGGAAGCGGGGCGTGACAAGTTGGATTGGAAATCGTGGCGAGAATTAGGGTTAGGATTTGGGGTATATAAGGGATTTTTAGGGTTTGGGTTTGGGATTGAGAACAGAGGAGAGAGGGGGGGATTGGGGAGGATCATAAGAGGAAAGAGAGTGGGGGATTAAGTTGACAAATTTTGAGGGAAAGGTGGAGGTGGTCGTCAAAGCTATTGGCGGAGGCTTACCAAGTGGCCGTCGGAGTTGCTGAAAGGGTGAAAGGCAAGAGGAGGCTAGGGTTAGGGTTTCAGTTTGGGAAGGACAGAGGTGATGAGAAGAAGAAGAATAAAAGAATGAGCTTTCTCTCTCTTCGTTCACACAATGGGTGATATAGTCACCCTTAATTTTCTCAAATAAAAGAAGCAACCACCACTCGATGTTTGGATTATACTCACTAAAAGAAGGGTACATATAGCAAATGGAGACATCTGCACAATACTGATTTTAATCGGAGGACAAAGAAATGATGGTAGTTCAGTAAATTTTCAAAAAACTCAGGGTTAGAGTGGGGACCGAAAGAGGGCATAAATTCTTTTCCCTAGCGCCTTTAAGTAGTAGTATAGATGTGTATCACAAACCTAAAACCGTATATATAACTCATACTTAAAATGTTACATGTATTGTGGGTCCAACTTGGTCGTGTATGGGCCGCCCACGAGCTGAAATCTGTGCATACCCAGGTTCAACCCATTTCAATTTGAACCTCAATTTAGAGATTCAAATCCTACCCATTTGCAAATAGTGTTAACCTATATACCATAAAAATTTATGTCGGTCCATTTAAACCGAAGCCCATGTTCACCTCTACCCCAACTTGTAGGACCCAATTTTTCTAAGTGAAACCTCGGCACGTTCACCGTTGTTAATAGTCAAAGCCAGAAAGATACGAAGAAACAAATTAGTTAAAAGATGAGATTTTATATATATCTAATAATTAACTTCTAGTTATGATTGCTTTTGGGTGCACCATTAAAAAAGAGTTTCTCTCTCTAGATTTCTAGAGAGAGAAGCTCCAAAAAAAAACCCCAAAAACAAAATCCTAGATCTAGGAAGAGATTGGAGGGGGTGGCGGCCGGGGTAGCGCCGCCCCCTCCCCGACCGCCGTTTCGACGACACCGCCGCGTTCCCCACTCGTCTTCCCCTATCTGGTCTCCTTGCCCAACGGCGCCGCCCTCCTAATGTCGCGCCGCCAGCTTGTAGCACCGTCGACCACCACGACGCGTCGTTGCGCCGTCGTCCTCCACATCGCATCGGCGTGGGTAGTCGCGCGACGCCATGCCCCGCCCCCTCGCCCCTCTCTCAACTCCCCGAACTCCCTCAGGCATTCCACCTCCCCGATCTGCCTTCCCGTCAAGCCATGTCAGCCATAGCACCGTGCTGGGCCATCAATCTTTCGACGGTCAGATCTGTTGCCAGCCCCCCCCTCCCCCCGTCGATCCTGATCTATTGGTGGGGTTTGGAGGAGTGTTGTTTGGGGTTGGGGTTTGGGTTAGGTTGGGATTGGGTGGATTTGCTAATTATTTGCCCGGATGTTCTGTGCGCTTGCCACCATGTCCATACCATCGGTTTGTTTTTGCAAGGGTTGGTAATGCGTGTGCAGATGTCAGAAGTTAGGTTGTCTTGCACGATTATGGAGCTTAGGCCCAACGATGGGGTCCCTCCGTGATGTGCGCTCACTTGTCTCATCTTCCGGGGTGCTTGTCTCAACTGTCGCGGAGCGACTATGTCACGCCAGAGCATCCTCCCGCGCCTGTTGTCACGAACACCATGGATCTGGAGTTCAAGTGTGTGAGGTCAGTGGTTCAGTTTGGGGCCCGTGGGGCCAGACCAGTAGTGGTTGGGGTTGGGGTTGGGGGTGATGGGGTGTGGGGTGTGGGTTTGGTTGGGCCTACGATGTCACCGGTGAAGTCTTCACAGCACCTACTATCAAACTATTGACTTCCCTCCACCTTAGGCCACTGGCTCGTGACAGCGTCGACTCTTTCCTCGGATTGGGAGTATGAGTCGAGATAAGTCTGTGCGGTGAGAAATCGCCGGAGAGAGCTTGTGCGTGAGAGAGGTGAAGGTATCCTCTCCACGGCTCTCTCCTGAAGCGTGGTGTCTGGTGGGGTGAGCGAGATAGTTGTTTGGTGAGAAATTACCTGAGAAAGCTCTATCATGTGAGAGGTGAAGATATCCTCTTCACGGCTATCTCTTTGGTAGCGGCTGTGGGAGCTACTGGCACGTTTGTAGGATGAGTGGTGGAGATGGTGGGAGGGTGCGATGCTGAGCATGTGCCATGGGGTCAGTTCTCGCTCGGCGGAGCTTGGGCCCATAGATGGGGTCCCCCAGGCAAGGTGAAGGCAGGGATCAGCGGGTGATAAAATCCTAACAGACTTGTCTCAGGTGGGTGTGCATGTGCCGTTGAGGCGCTGTACGAAGCTAAACTGACATACTTAAAATTTTGCTAGACCGAGTTGTTTGTCGGCTCACCCTCCAGGATTGTTGGAGGGATTTGTTATTTGTACGCGTCATGTTGCTTCATATATGTTTTATTTTCTGTCTGTAGTTTGTACTTGGGCTCAGTACTCTGGGTTTGTTTCGTTAAACTCTTATTAATGAAATAGGGTGGCTATATTCCACCTTTTTCCTATAAAAAAAAAACATATCACACCCTAACTCCTAAATATTCGGTAAAACGATGAGGTGTACATATCATGCATGTTGAAATAATTTTTGGTGCAATTTTAAAGGCACAAACATGGTATATATATTACTATAAGGTAATAATAACTATACTACTAGTTGGTACAAATTAACATAACCAATTAGAAATTATATATATATATATATATATATATATATATATATTAATGAGTATAGTAGTAGTTAAGAAGATGACTGGAGCTTTGCAAATCAACTTCATTCAAAATTTCTAATTTTTGTTAACCATCTCTTTTGGATATTTTTGCTCGGTATATCCTTCCGTAAATAAAGACTGATATATGACTTTGTGGGTAGTTTTTGGAGGGCAAAACAAAATATGTGGCGCATAAGAGCGAACATATTATCACATTGAAGGTATTTTTCTCCTAGAATGCATACATCTCAAACTGATGTTTCGTTTCTATTAGTTTACACCGTAACATTTCTAAAAGACCTACTAGCTTGCACCAGAATGGAAGGTATTTCAACTCGATTTTGGTCCTTTCCAGAAAGAGAGAGAAAAAAAAAAAAAGACTTGATTTTGATCCGCATCTTAAAGCAGGATGATAGCATAGCATACGCATTTTGACATGAACAAAGCAAATACATCCAAAATTTCGCCTGGTAATGGGATGATGATGGAACCTACCTCGATGATTAGAAAGAACATTTTTTAAATAGGAGCATAAGTTTAAATTGAACTGAGGTTTTCTTCTTCTTGGAGAAAGAAGAAAATTCTTGAAGATCTTTATAGATAGTGAGTCAAACTGGAGAAGAAAGAAAGCTGTATAAGTAATTTATTTAAAATGAGATGTCATAACTCTGTTTAGCATGTGGTCTTACTTAATTATATTTTATTTAGGACTTGGAAAACTTCACTATCACAATAGGTAGGAATTACATAACTTGATCTTAGGCCTTTCATTTTGGAACGAAATCATATGTATATGCCCGCCCCCCACTCGTAGGATTGGAATGTGTATATATTGAAATCATATGAAATCATATGTCTCAGTGCATAAGATTTTTCCTTTCTTTTTTTTTTATATTGTTTTTTGATAAATGATGACCTTTCTTGGAGTATAAAAGGCCCGGCCCATCTTCAGTGAATTGCTGCTCCTTCGCAGCATTTCCAAATTTTAGGCCCAACTTGGGCCTTCTATGAGTCCCAAGATTAGGATGAGGATGGCCCAATAAGTCCATGTTTAAGGTATTTTGTGCACTACCATTTCAGTTCCAAACATGATCTATTCAGCTCACAAACAGTCAGTAAAATCGAATTATATTGCACACATTAATAACATTATGAAGATATCAGTTCAAGTTTTCCAATCACAAAGTATAACATTAGCCAGACGCAACAAAAAAAGTGCCTACATTTTAATATTGGCAAAACCTTATGGTATTCATATGAATATAGGCCCGATTTTGTCGGAAAGTTTACAAAATCCAAAATCTGAAGAATCCATCGTTGCAACAATGAGAGACTCATTGTAAAATGCTCTGCCTCATGGTATAGTATACTCAGCTACCTGGCGATATCATTATCCACTTCAAATGATAGATATAACAATAGATATACGGAAACAAACACTTATTAACAACTGGTCTCTATTATCAATCTAATTTTAATTGAACAAGAACCACAAGGAAGAATAACTGATACTGATGCTGTGCCAGCTGCTTCATTCAACCCAGTCATCCTATCATCCCTCCTATCATCCTCCGCTAGTGAAATGCCTATTTTCTCCAGTTCCACACTACTAACTGAAAAATAATCCCCACACCTACACTGATGGAAAAACTCCCTTGAATCATCGACTAACTCCTCAACCATCTCCTCTAATTTGATCTCATCGGCAACAACATCAAGTTCTGCATTCCTAGTCGCTCGCAATTGCTTATCATAGTATGATCTTGATTTTGAATCAGAAAGAACCTCCCATGCCTTTTGAATGTCTAGAAATTTGTCTCGAGGCTTGCAAATCTCGGATTTTGATTGAAGCTTGTCAGGATGAGAATTTAAGATGGCAGCCTTGTAGCTTGATCGGATTTCATCATAGCTGGCATCTTCTTTAACAGAAAGAACGTCGTAGTGGGTCTTCGGCAATGAATTACAGCCACTAATGACCATGGATGCAGACTTCAGGGTCAAGCTGTCACTGGATGGAAAATAACAAGATATAGTTACAGGTAGTAGACAACGACAAGAATAATTAAAACAATAATCAGGAAGTAGATATGTTTGACATTAAGTGGTGCTTTGGATGTCGTGTGGAGAGTGAAAATATTTGTATGGTAGATGCATCTACGTTAGGGGCGGCTAATAAGTTGCAATTTCACTCCAACATGCATCTCGTCTTTGTCTCAGACATGTATCAGACAGTAACACTTGCTTAAACGTATCGACAAGCTAAATCCATGTCCTTGTATTAACTTGACTCAGAGTGGCGTGTCTGAGTGGCATGTCTGGCCCATGTCAGCCAGGTATCCTTGTAGCCAGGTAGACATGTAAAACAGAGGTATGAAGTGTGGCATGAAAGGTGGTTATGGAATTCAAGGGGCAGTTATAAGTTTCTATACTATATATATCAGTCTTAAGTGGAATAACTTATTTGGTTTCTCTTAGCAATTAGAAGTAAATCCAACAACGTGATCTTACAATCAAATCAACATTCTATATTGTATATAATGGCTTATTTTTATCGAATTATATATAAGAAGAGGATAAGGAAAATGAGCTAGCAGCTTATACCCCATTTATCCATATAAGATCTAAATGACAATTTCAATAAATACACATATAATACATATACACATATGCATGTATACCCCTATCCTATAATTTTGAGAATTGCCATATAGCCATGTCGACGTCCAAATCGGTGCAGCATAGGGAGGCAATCTGCCAATGATGCCAACTGACTAATAGACTGATCCGGGTTCGATGAAATTAGAGGTGGAAGTGAGGCTGGGCCAGCAACATGTTTCAGAACATGGTTTAGTTCCATTTTTCACTATACCTAGTTTCAGCTAAGAATATCTGGCCCAAGTCTATTTCTTTTCAGGCCTAGGCGACTACAAGCTTGAACAGGTATGGCTAATAGCATGATCCATTTACGTAGGCACACCATATGTGGTATTATATCCTCTTCATCTTTGGATTGATGCAACTTCATATCTCATTGTTGGATTAATAAAGGGGATACATTAGTTTCAAGCTTCCACATAACTTGATGTCAAAGTAAAAATATATTTAACATACATCATCTTATTACACAGTTCACAATCAAAAGAGAACGAGTTATGTCCAAAGAAGATAGAATGATATCAGAAGACTTTGTCAAATGAACCTTTGCAAGCTGCTTCAAACATTTTCCTTCAGTCAGAAGTTTTGTCCAAAGTAATGAAGTCCTTTTCAACTTCAATAAACTATTTTACGAAAACAAAATCTAAGCTTCCCAGAACTAAGTAGCTAACATTCATGTAGTGTAGTCAAGCCAGGTAATGCATAAAAATATGAAAGAACGGATTGTCCGCAGCTACACCCATTCTCCTTGTGTGTGGCCACGACCAATAGGAACAGGTTATAGACTTGTGTATCTAGCCCCATATTGGGCAGTGGCCCAGACATGGTACAGACTTAAATGAGGTGGACATGGCCTTTGCTAGGCACGACCGAAACAAAACCCAGGTCCCAATTCCATCCTAACCAAAATTTTCGAGTTGGATTCGTGGAATTGAATCCCATGCATTATTGGGTAGGAAACAAGTCCTACAAATGAACCTGCTCCCCTAGTAAATATGGGTATAGACCCTGAAGATCCAAAACCTGATAATTTATCAAAAATGTATACACTACAGTTCATAGCTAGCTAAATCATTCTATCATTTTCATAGTATTGGATTTGGATAATCCAAAATCCAGATGAGAGTCCGAAGAGAATTCTGGTTTGGAAATCCAAGTAGATGATAAAACTCTAGCAGATCTGCAAATCGATATTATACATACTGTGGTCCCCAGAGAACCGTTGATTAATGAACTAATATGATATCAAGCTATGCAAAAAGAGAAAAGTCAACTGATGAAGGAACTCAAATTGTTAATCCAAAATGGTAATGACATATAACAGACGATTCTAATTTTGAAATTAGCTCTCTCATCGAAGAATAGAAAAATTCTCGTCTGAAGCCTTATAAGAAATATGATAACATTTTCAAGTGATGTTTACATATCAATTATAAAACAAGCAACAAAAATGTAGTTTACCCACAATGCTAGCCATGTTAAGAAGACAATAGGATCTGGAGAGAACTACAGGAGAAAAGAGGAAAGTATAAGAATATGAGCAATATGCCTTGATTTTGGTAAGAGCAGTACGCAACAGGCCAACATTATTAAGCACTAACATGTGTAACTGGATCCTATCCTTAAAAGCTATAAGTTTTTGTTGTTTTCGCTTAAATAAATTGTAGCAGTTAATTCCGTAAATTGTTCATGCACAGAACTTTCTAGAGGATTTGTTGATACAAAATGCCCATAAAAACGAAATGTTCCTCCCACTTACAGATCGGAGGTGAAAATAATCGTGGACTATGAGAGTGCAAAGTTATACAAAGGTTAATTTGAATATAAATAGACAACATTTTCTGTTATACAGTAGCTTTTCAAGATCAGAAGCCTGAAAGATGTTATAGTTGCTTAGGTATCAAAACCATGCCACAAAAACTTGATATTAGCATTGGTATCACTGTAGCAGTCTACCATTTACAGGCAATATCAGATATACAGCGATTAGAAGGCAGAATACTAATCCAGAAACGTTGCTGTACTTCAATATCGATAATACTATGATCAAAACACTAAAATTCTCAAGATTTGTAGTGCTAGACTTAACTCTTTTTTCTTGATTTTCCTGAAAACCAGTTTATTTAGTACAGAAACATAATCAAAACAAAGCTAGACGTGAAAGACACTAAATAGGAAAACAATAGAGCCTGGTAAACACTCCTTAGACAAAAAGATGCAGGTGATGTATTATATGATATTAGCAACTCATTATGGCTTGCTGATGACTTTTAAAATGACAAAATTTCAAACTTGGTAGGAATAAAAATAGATAAATTATAATTGGAACAGGTAGACAATTTAGATGTTTAAATTTCTCGCATCGCTTCCAATTAGTACAAGTAGATATCGTTGGAGCTAGATATTGCATGCTCCGATATCACCTATACTAATCCCTCCATAGGATCCTGCCCCCACCTAAATTTGGAACAAATATATTTTGCCACAGTTAACTATGAGGATAAGTGTATATAACTACTATAGCATTCACTAATTTAAGATTTATAATTACTATCCAGTTCTAACTTCCAACGGGCCTAATCTTCTGACGGGAACTTTTTAAGATAATGTTCCTATTCTATCTTCCATCATTTTCTACATAACAAAATCTAACTAATTAGCTTTGGATGTTGGAATGAGACCCTTTATTTTTTTTCACCTTTCTTCCAAAGAAAATGAAATCTTTAACAGTGTTCTAAATGGCGGCCGCATCGGACGCCTAGGCGGCGCCTAGGCGCTCAGATGGAGAAGAACGAACCGCCTTTGCCATAGGTGGTGGTTTAGGCGGCCGTTTTGTTGAGAAGGCGTCCATGGAGCCGATTAGGCGTCCGCCTGATGTCCAATGTCCAACGCCCAGACGTTTTCTATTTTAAAAATTTTTAAATACTATAAAATAACACAAAATAATAGAACTACTATTAATCTATTAATCTATTATATACTATGCATGGATCTTTAATAGTAGTGGAATTGTTTTTACTTTTTTTAGTATAATTGGTGATGGATTGCACATATTACACCTATTACACATATTAAAAAAGCACATGTTACACATATTATACAAATTGGCATATTACACATATTACACATATTAGAATTGGACAATTGTTTTTTTAATTGCACATATTATACATTAATTGCACGAGGAAGCTTTTTTATGCATAAACACCCTTTAATTAAACATTTTACACAAGAACATGATGAATATTTGCAATTGGATTGCATAATTATACTTATGATTGAAGAATATAGGTTGAAATTAACTAAATTGGCAAAATAAATTCAACCGCCTAGGCGCCCTAGGCACTAGGCACCTCCTGACCGAACCGCCACTGCCTAATGCCGTTTACAACCTTGATCTTTAATAAGATATTTATTTATATTCTTTTTGTCTAATGCTTTTGAGAAATTATGTGGATCAAAATCTTTCCGACAATTAACTTTATTTTCAATTTCTACATTTCGAATACAATATTTTTCAATATTTTACCCCAAACAACAACAACAAAGCATTTTTTCCAACTAGTTGGGTCGGCTACATGAATCCTGATTTTCCATTCTGCTCGGTTTAGCACAATATATATCGTAGGGCTACAAGCTATCGTATGTTTTCTCACACAATATTTTACCCCACTAGTGGACATTACCCGTTTCTTGCACCTACTTAGGTGGGAGGGAGGAAGAACTTGTCGAAACAAGTTAATGCTCAAACAACCGAAAGTTCACGTTCTATTAAGTTAGTAACAAAATATGAACAAAATTTTTAGCAATCCTCGTATTCATATAATACCCAGTTTGTTGTCTCTATTTATCATCTCTCACAGAAGTGCCGAAGTTGTTGAGCAATAGTCATCATGTATCCAACTTTTTAACTTTCTATTCCATTGTTGGGTTCGTTTGGGGTTCCAAAACATAGTCAGGAGCTTCGGGTACCTTGTGGAGATAGGCAAGAGTACTACGTTACAGAATCGTCGGGAATTCGCTCGTATATGAATCAGGATGGAGAACACTCGAGAGATACCGTCCATGATTCAAAATGAGCTCAAGGGAGAGGTGTACAAGGTTAAAGTGGTGGTAGAGAGGAGGAAGAGCATTTCATTTAAGGGCACAACGGAGAAGGAAACATCGACTCGAAAGATTCAAAAGAAACCAGTGGTAGACGATAGGTGCAGGCCATTGGATCTAGAAGCAAACAATCGTGATCTCACATCACGAGAGAAGATGGAGAAACAGTAGCTATCAGATTTCAATCAAGGAAATCAAGCCCGTTTATTTCAAAAGGGTCTTGTTGACGAGTTGGAAACAGTAGCAAGTTTGCATGGAAAGGAAAAGGGGGACAGTTGTCCTATTGCGAGTGGAGGAGAGCAGTTGAGGGGCGGTGTGGGCTTCGATGGAGACTGGGACAATACAACGCCGAAGGAGGGTATCGTCAAATCATCGTACAACTGAAAACAAGGGATTCTGAAACATGGGATAGGAAAAGGTAGAGGAGAAGAGTTGCGGAGTCCAACCGATGGCGATGTTTTGACACTGACAAAGGCAGAATTTAAGGAGAGTGAGGATGGTTGTTAAAGAGTTGGTCTCAAACACTAATGGGTTGGGTCAATTCAGTAACAAAGATTCGGGCTTTGGTAATTCTAACCAAGTTAACCTCAATTAAGATAGGGAAGTGGGAAATTTCCATGAGTTTATCAAAGTATTTTTGAGATCATATAGAAGATTTTATCCGTACTTTTTCGGTCACGGTAAGAATTAGACGGAGTGACGACTGTGAGCATATGGTCACTTCGATCTACGTCCCGTATGATTCGAGATGTCGGGGAGTTTTGTGGGACAAACTTAGAACTATTAGAGAACGATGGGAGGGTCCATGGGTGGTTGGGGGAGATTTTAATATAACTAAGTTTCACAACGAGCATAGGGGAAGAGGGGCGAACCAATAAGCCAGAAACTTTTTTAATCGCACCGTCGACGATTTAGAACTCAATGAGATTAAACCCACAGATAGGAGATTCACTTGGACTAATATGTAAGTTAACCCAATCCTAACCAAGCTGGACATAATTTGTGTCCGTGGAGTGAGAAAACGCGGTAAGAGATGCAGAAGAAAAAGTTTATGATGATTTATACACAAAATTAGGAACAAAAAAAGGAGAAAATAATATTTATAAGCTAGCTAAACAAAGGGATAGGAAAACAAAAGATCCAGGTACAATTAGGTGTATTAAGAACGAGGATTCAAGGGTTAGTAAAAGACGAAAGAATTAAGGAAAGATGGCAAGATTACTTTGAGATGTTATTAAATGAAAAGGTTATGGGCAACTTAAACATATAGAATTCGAGAGTCAAGAGCAAATGTTTTTTCCGTAGAATTAAGACCTCAGAGGTTCGAAATGTTCTAGGAATGATGAAAATAAAAAAAGCTTTTGGTCTGAATGATATACCCATTGAAGTTTGAAAGTGTCTTGGGGATGTAGGAGTTGGTTGGCTTACAAAATTATTTGATGAGATTTTGAAGACTAAGAAGATGCCCGATGAATGGAAAAAAAATATTGTAGTACCTATATATAAAAATAAGGGAGATACACAAAGTTATTCCAACTACCGAGGGATTAAATTAATGAGTCATATAATAAAATTTTGGAGAGTGATCGAACATAGACTGAGACTAGAAACTAGTGTCTGAGAATTAGTTTGAATTTATGTCTGGGAGGTCAACAATGAAAGCAATTTATCTACCGAGACTTATGAAAAAATATAGGGAGAATAAGAATTATCTACATATGGTGTTCATATATCTAAAAAAGCATATAATAAAGTTCCTAAAGACATAGTATGGTGGGTGTTAAATAATAAAAGAGTAATATTTCAGTATATTGAGGTAATTAAGAATATGTATGAAGGAGCAAAACCACAATTAGAACAACCACATGAGAGACCAATGATTTTCCTATTACAGTAGGTTTACACTAAGGTTCGGCTTTAAGCCCCTACATTTTTACTTTGGCTATGGATGAATTGACGCAAGGAATACAAGATGAGGTGCCTTATGTATGCTTTTTGCCAATGACATCGTCTTAGTAGACGAGACTACTGTAGGAGTCAATGCTAAATTAGAATTGTGGTGAGAAATTTTGGACGTTAAAGGCTTTAGAATAAGCAGAACTAAAATAGAGGATATGGAGTGTAATTTTAGTGATATTCGGAACACAACTGAAGTAGTGAGATGGTCAAGCGATACCTAAGAGAGACCGGTTTCGATATTTAGGCTCGATTATACACAGAGATGAGGAGACTTGTGAAGATGTTATACATAGGATCCAAGCAGAGTGACTTAAGTGGATAAGTATCAGTGGTGTTTTGTGTGACAAACGTATACCTTTGAAGTTGAATGAAAAAATTTGTAGGACGGTTGTAAGACCATCAATGATGTATGGAGCAGTGTTGGGCAACAAAGAAACATGTCAAAACAATGAGTGTAGTGGAGATGAGGATATTAAGATGGATGTGTGGTAAAACCAAAAATGATAGAATTAGAAACGAGCATATACGAGACATGCTAAAGGTAGCTTCTATCCAAGATAAGAGAGAATCGCCTCAGAATTTGGATATGTCACGCATAGATCTAATGGTGCCCCTGTTAGAAAGAGTAATTTGATAAGTATTGAGGGTAGAGTTGAGGTAGGGAAAGACCTAAACTTACTTGGGTGGAAACAGTGAGAATAGATATGATAGCTTGTGACCTTACAAAAGATATTGCGCTAAACCGAGCAGAATGGAAAACAAGAATTCATGTAGCGGACCCAACTAGTTGGGAAAAAAACTTTGTTGTTGTTGTTGTTTGGATTGGGAAAACACATTCCCATTTGTTGTTGCCAAATCCATGGTTAGGTTCACCTCGGATCATACGCCACTAATCTTGGACTACGGAGGTACCACGTTCCAACATAGAACGTTCCGCTTTGAGAAGGCGTGGACGGTTAGTAACAATATTCACAAGATTATTGAGGATTCTTGGAAGGCATCTATAGACGCTATGGGAGCTACAGCAAAATGGAATATGAAGATTAAAAGGCTTAAATGCCTAAAGGAATGGGCTATTCAGAAGTTCGGTCATGTAAAAAAGAAGGATGATATAATTAGGAGAAAGAATACAAGAGTTTGAGACTATTCAGGAAGATGGAGACCTTCAAGCCACTGAGATAGAAGAGGTAACTAATAATCGAATAGAGATCCAAGATTGGAGAAATTGAAGAGCTTTATTGGAAACAAAGATCAAGGGCACAATGGTTAAAAGAAGGCGACACCAACACAAATTTTTTTCATAAAGTGGCCAGTGGAAGGAGGCAAAATCATATAATGGGATTATTCGTGGGTGATAATTGGAGTGAAGATCAAGGAATTATGGGACAACATATAGACGACACTTACAGAGAGTTACTCGAAAAAAGGAATATCAATAGATGCTACTTGAAGGAGGACATGTTGAACGAGACAAAGATAGAAGTGATGGAATCGAAGGAATATTCACAAGGAAGAGGTGCTTTGTGCTATCAAAAATTTGGGACAGGACAAAGCTCCACATCCAGACGGATTCTCGATTTTCTTTTATAGATTGTACTGGAATGTTATTAAGGAAGACTTAATGGAAATCTTTAGACAGTTCTATCAGGGTGAAGCGGATATTCAAAGACTTAACTACGCTAATGTAGTTGATACCCAAAAAGAATGAGGTGCTAAAAGTAAGTGACCTAAGACCAATTAGTCTATTAAACAGATCCTTCAAGATTATCACCAAAGTGTTGGCGAATAGAATATCACTGCATCTGAACGACGTGGTAAGGAAGTCCCAGAGCGGGTTCATCAAAGGGAGGGATATTATGGACAGCATTGCTTCGACCAATGAGATTGTGTTCAAAGGATGCAAGGATAGAGTAGACAGTTTTCTACTAAAACTCAATTTTGATAAGGCATATGATTCAGTCGAGTGGGATAGTAGAGACGAAGTTCTAGAGGAAAATCATTCATACAGTTCAACGGTATATCGGGCAGAGAAATTAGATGTCATAAGGGACTCAGACAAGGGGATCCATTGTCCTTTTTATTATTCACCCTAGTAGCAGATGGACTGGCACAAATAATAAAAAACGGAAGAAATGTGCATGTTATTCAGGGACTTCAAATCAAAGGAATATCAAATACAATCTTGATTCTTCGGTACACGGATGACACATTATTATTCAGAACAGCAAAAGAGGAGGAACTGATGGCACTAAGGACAGTTTTGCAATGCTTTGAATCGTGGGCAGGACTGAAGGTTAATCATGTTAGAAGATGGGTATTTTATACATCATTTACAAACCAGTTTTTTAGCAATTTTTTGAGTAAGATCCTCTATAAGTTAGTGAGAGAACTTGATGGATTTGTGTTCTCCTTCATGAGTAGATCAAAATCATATATTTACTTGCTCAAAACGGTTATCAGGTGAATAAGATATTATCTCCCAAAGTAAGGCAGTTTCATCTCTGAAAATGAGTTGAGAAATTTTAGTCCCACATCGGAAAAAAAACAAATGAAATAAAAGAGGATATATAATAACCTCTTTCTTGGCATTGTAAGATAGCAAGTCAAGAGGCTCTCTCGCGCGCGTGCAGGAGAGGCAAATCTCGAACCGAATTATATACGACTTGTGTGCGCATGCACGTCCTGCGGACATGAATGCCGGACCGACATGAATCCACCCCTTGCAAAGCCAATTTTTTGCTAAAGTTTTTTTTGATCTGTAACAGCTAAAATAAATGCAGAAACTGTTTTGTCTACTATTTATTCACGTAACAGTTTTTCTGCCGTTACAGTAGTGCATTCAAGCTTCTTTTTGCCGTTATAGCGATGCATTGAAGGAGTTGTCTGTCATTATAGTGAATGCAGTCAATGCATTGTCGTTATAGTGAATGCACTCCCCTGAATCAACGAACCAGAAGCTCTTCTTTCTTCCAAACCATCTGTTCTGTGCTTAGAGTCGCGTTCCGTTCATCGGTCGTACGGTGATAGCTTTCAGATGCTGTCCAGTTCGAGAGCGTGACGTGGTGCCTACGTTAACTCTTCTGTCGTTGTATCCTGGAAGACATACGCCTACACAAATTTCAGCACTCAAAATAGGTGAAAACTGTTTTAAGGAGACTGTATGGTACACAAGCCTCGACGTAAATAGTTTTGGTTTGTAATTTTGTTATTTTTTTCTTTTTATTTTCTTTTTATTTTATTTGTTGGTTTTCTCCCTCTTCTTCTTCTTCTTCGATTTTGTGCCTCTCAATCATGTTTGGTTTTACTACAAAAATTTTGTAACAAATCTTACCAAGAGTTGTATTATCCCTCTGAATGATGAACTATCCATCCCAATCGCAAACATAAAGACCATTATTGGATGTGAGATTGGTGAATTCCTTTTAAATACCTCCGTACGCCCATTAGGCCAGGGGTTATGAGAAGAGAGGATTGGCAGCCTCGAGTGGAGGTGGAAAGGAGATCGGCCGGATGGAAAGAAAAATTATTATCCCTAGGAGGAAGAATTACACTGATCAACTTTGTCCTCGGCAGTCTACCAACAAACATCATGTCAATTTACAAGCTTCCAAAATGGGTCATAGCAAGAATAGATTAAAGTAGAAGAAGGTTCCTATGGGAATGAGAAAATAAGGAAAATAAAGGATTTCATCTTCTCAGGTAGGGTGTGTACGAGAAAAGAATTTGGGGGACTAGGAATCTTGAATTTGAGAGAGATGAACAAGGCAATGCTGAGTAAATGGTGGTGAAAAATGATTAGGAGTAACAGTTGGTGGTATAAATCTTTCTTAATATATCGGAAAAGGAAGAAATTCATTTTTGGAGGAAGAAGTAAATATGGAAGGGCGTCTTATCTTTGGAAAGGAGTAGCAAAGTGGGAGATATGTTCCATACAAATACAACATGTGATTTAGGGAATGGGAAAGAAACCAGATTTTGAAAAGATAAATGTTGTTGGCAGAATACTCTAAAATCCCTCTTCCTGGAGGTTGCAAAGGAAGTGGACACTAGTTGCCGATATTTGGAAGAACGGTAACTTAAGAATCCAAATGCAAAAGCATCCGTCTTCGGAATGTAGGCGTAAAATATGTAAAATGCGGGACTTCATTAGCGAAGGAAAGGTTGGTTAAGTATGGTCGAAGACGAGAGAAGAAGGATTTTGAACTCTAGTAACAATTTCTCACTTACACCTATGTATGATTGGATTAACGAAAAAGGAATTAGAAGTACAGAAGCGAAAACGATATGGAAAACTGTTGCTCCATCGAAAGTTATGTAGCACGGACATGGTACGGGAACGACACGACTCGGGTACGCGAATACGTGATTTCTCAAAAATTTAGAATACGGGTACGTTAAGGGTATGTTGAATATTAGAATAATAAATTTAATATATATTATGTTAAAAAATAGAAAATTCCAAAAAATTATAATAGCTAGAAAAACGATTGTAATCTAGAAATTGTAAATGTAATCATACCTCAATTAAAATTCCAAAAAAAATCTACAATAAAAATGAAAAAGTATTACAATCTATAACTAAAAACTGACAATTAGAATGAACTAACTTGGAAGAATTAGAATGAACTAAAAAAACTAACAAATATTAACACCCCATATGAACTCACAACAGTGAACTATTAACACTAAGTAACTAAGTAACTCAGTGAACTATTTACTCACAACAATGAACTAAAAAAAACTATCAAAATGAACTCAGTGAACTAACTAAGAACTCAGTGAACTCAGTGAACTGGAAGTGAACTCAGTGAACTCAAATTAATTCTAAACACCTCTCATTGAACTAATGAACTATACTTGATCATATCATATCAGTGAACACAGTGAACTCAAATTAACACCCCCAAACACTTCTCATTCATTCCATATTTCTAATTCATTCCATATTAACTCAATATTTCATAATTCTCAATCTCAATTATTCTCAACAAATTTGTATACAGGAAGAAGTGAAGAACAAGATCAAACCTTGGGAGAGAGAGACGAAGTGGAGTGGCATAGCAGTAGAGAGAGAGGAGGAGGCGCACAGCGGTCGGTCGATGGTCTGGCGCACAGAGACAGCGGTAGAGAGAGAGGAAGAGGCAGGAAGTCTCGGTCGGGGCTTGGGAGAGAGGAAGAGGCACCTCAGGGTTTGGGGGATTGGAAGAGGCAGCTTGGGAGAGAGAGAGTGGTCGTCGTCTGTCAGGGCTTCGGGGGATCGAGAGAGTGGTCGTCGGTCGATGCTTGGGGGAACGAGAGAATGGTTGATTGGGGCTTGAGGGAGAGAGAGAGACCGGACGATTATGGTTTGGAGAGATAGAGAGAGATCAGATCTGGGATTGGGGAATGGGGAGCGATCGAGAATTTTTTGCCCTAATAGGCCAATTTTTTGAAAATATTTGCGATTATGGGCCAGTTTCAAATCAATTACGATCATGAGCTACTTGATGCCACGTCAGTAACGGCCGATTTTCTCATTAGCGACATCTTCATTTTGAAAGTCGCTAATGGGAATAGCTAGCTGCCTATGTTTTAAAATATTTGGAATTTTTTGTTTGTTGTCGCTATTCCCTCTAGCGACCTTGCTATATATGAGGTCGTGAATGAAATTAACGACCTTAAATGAATGTATTAAGACAATTAACGAAATCTATAAAGCTTTTGCTCTCCTAGGAAGAAAAAAATAAAACTGAGGTCTCCAGTCTGAATAGCAACCTCAGTAGAAGACTAAATCTCCTTGCTTTCTGTAAAATTTATAAAATAATCACTCAACTAAGATCGCTATTGGGAATAGCGACCTTAGTATACTTCGGTCGTTATTCACAATAACAACCTCAGTAGGAAACTCAATCTCATTGTTCTTTGTAAAATTTGTAAAATAGTCACACAACTAAGACTTCTATTCGGAATAGCGACCTTAGTACATTAAAGACCTCTATTCCGAATAGCGGCATTTGTACAACTAAGATCGTTATTCTGAATAGTGATCTCATTTTTTTTATTGTTATTTTTTCAAATAGCAAAAGGTTCTTAGATTTTGCTAAATGTTGGAATACAGTTCATTGAAGGTCGCTAATTATATTGGTGACTTCGTATGTGCTTTGGTCGCTAATAGGAATAACGACAATAAACAAAAATTTCAAAAGAAAATTTAAACAGTAAGTTCCAGTTAGGCTTGAGAGAGGGTCGTGATGAGAATTGTACCAATATTTTATCTTCTCTAGTTGAAATAACATATCGGATTCTTCCTCCCCCAAATTAAGGCCATAGCCCCAACCGGGACAATTCTTGTGTGCTTTGTGTGATTGGTGTGATTTAGTTTTATTTGGTGGTTTTTATTGATTTTGTTGAAACTCAACAAGGTCCTTTTTTTTCTTAACACAAAACATAGATGGTTACCTCGAACAATTATCATCGTCCATTAATTTGTATTTTGACCTCACATTTATTCTCTTTGAACTCAAGAATATTGGCATCCTTGGTGTAAACAAATCTCATATTTACGGAAATTGATTTTTGCAATATTTCCCGGGAATTATGCATTCGTATTTAGTAGACTTCCATATTATTTCAATATCTTTAATATTATAATGAGAGAAGGCCTTAGTGTCATTTGTAAATATACCAACATGTGCATTACACGTGCATAATTAATATGAATGAGGTGTCAGGTTCAGGTCCTCACTACGTCGTATTTTTTACTTTATTTTTTTTAATATATTAAATGTGCATCACACGTATAAATTATTATTTATCTATCTATCCATCTATCTATAATATAATACATAATAACTATTATAATGGAAGAGCTGGAGTTGTAAATCTACCAACTTATGTGCAACGCACGTGCAACTCCAACTCTCCCATTATAGTCTTCACATTTACTTTTAAAAATATATAATTATATTTATTAAGACGTGCATTGCACGTGTAAATCATAGTTTTTATCGTTGCGGATTAAAGCAATCAGGTTTGTGGGTTTGTTCGAGTTCGTTGGAGAATATGACAAATCAAAAGACGAAAATCAAGCAGTTTGATGGTAAGATCAACTTCAATCTATGGAAGGTGGACATGTATGATGTTTTGGTTTATAAGGATTTGCACCTTACCTTAGAAGAGAAAAAGCCAACCGACATGAAGCAGGAGAAGTGGGATGAGATTTGTTTGAAGGCCTTGCGTTTAATCCGATTGCAATTGGCGGACGAAGTCAAGTGTAATATTCTTGAGGAGAAAAGTGTGGCAAATCTGTGGGCGAGACTCAAATCTGACTGCTCGGGATCATCATTGCTATATCAGATGTACTAGAAGAGAAAGCTGTTTAGGTTCTCAATGAAGGAAGGTATCCATCTTCAAGATCATATTGTGGAGTTCAATAAGGTAATATCTGAACTGAAGGCGTTTAACGCTGATGATCTTAGCGAAGAGGATAAAGCTTTCAACTTGATATATTAACTGCCAACTTCTTATGATCAATTGATAACTACCATGCTACACAGGAAGTCAGCCAAGGAGACACTTAAAGTAGTCGGAGTGATTAAGGGTCTAAAGGAAGATGAACTGAGGAAGAAGACACATATAGGAGGATCTATTTCTGTATGGTGTTTTGCGGTGGATGCTGATACTTCAATTGGAAGGGAGAATACTTCAATTTGAAAGGAGAAGGCACACAAGAAAAATATTCATTGCCATTACTGTAGAGGAATTAGGCATTACAAGAAAGACTGATGCAAGTGGTTGAGTCAGAAGAGTGCTACTAAAAGAGGTGATCAAGCCAACATAGTCGGCACAACTAATTTAGGTAAATCTGATAACTTTGATCTATGTCTTCTTATTTCAAGTTCTTCATATATGGATTCAAGTTGGTATCTTGATTCAGGCAGTTCTTCTCATATTCGTTCCAAGAGGAAGCTGTTTTCTAATTACAAGTCGTCAACATGTCGTAGTGTGAGAATGGCTAAATGGGAGATTTGTGAAGTAGTGAGTGAGGGAACAGTTGAATTAGAGACGCCAGATGGTAAAGGGTTCACACTAGAAGAGATCAAGCATATTCCTTCGATACAGCAAAATCTGATATCTTTGGGGACTCTTGATTTTCGAGACTGCAGGTACACAGCTCGAGGTGGAGTTTTAATAGTTTGGGATAGTCGTCGTAAGATAATGAAGGGTAAAAGGGGAATAGAGCCGGGTTAGCACAACCTCTACCAGCACTGTAGGGGCAAAAAAACTTGACCTAGTGAATGGAAGCTTATTGTTCCTAAAGCATCATCTATTAAGTCACCACTAGAATTACCGAAATGAGATTGCAACGTTTGAATATCGTTGGAATGTGGAGAGAGCCTTGGGGTAGGTGGAGTTCGTGCGGAGGGTGGCACCTCCATGATAACATCTATTGGGGTGTGCCCTTAAGGGGGCATATAGCTGGAGAAAATCAGGTGGAGATTTGTTCAACTAGCAGAAGAAGTCATAGAAGCGTGTTGTTTACAAAGCGGATATGAAAGATCTATTAGAGTTTTAATCATTGTTGTGGATTCATTAATATGCAATCCAAGGTGAAGATTGTTGGATTTTATGTCTTGCATACTTATTCGGTGTGAAGAGAATATAGTGATATAAGTAGAGGGTTTGAAGCGAAGGATCGAAGAAGAAGGAAACAATCAGCAGCAGCAGCAGTGACAGAGAGGCGACAGGTCGACTGTCCCCTACTCGGGTTGGGAGACTGGAAATTGCGGTCGATCGCCTGCAGCACTGATGGACTTTTTGGGTCGGGTCTGGTTGATTCGTGATAAACCCACTTTGTATTTTGGTTAGATCGTACGGCCCTAATTGTATGTTTATCTCTTCAGTATACATTGGATGACTACTGCATCAAGATATCTAAACTAGGGTTTCTCTCGATCTATATAATCAATTGTAACAGCTCCTAGAACGAGATGTATCTATTGAGTGCCAAATAGAAGAAGAGTGTACTTCATGTGAGAGGCTGAGAGATTTCTCCATTGTAAACAGTAAGTAAGTTCCAGCTAGGCTTGAGAGATGGTCGTGGTGAGAATTGTAATATTCTTTTATCTTCTCTAGTTGAAATAACATATCGGATTCTTCTTCCCCCATATTAAGGCGAAAGCCCCAACCGGGACAATTCTTGTGTGCGTTGTGTGATTGGTGTGATCTAGTTTTATTTGGTGGTTTGTGCTGATTGTGTTGAAAACTCAACAATATCCTTTTTTTTTTCTTAACAGAAAACATAGATGGTTACCTCGAACAATTATCATTGTCCATTAATTTGGATTTTGACCTCACATTTATTCTCTTTGAACTCAAGAATATTGGCATACTTGGTGTAAACAAATCTCATATTTACGGAAATTGATTTTTGCAATATTCCGGGGAATTATGCATTCGTATTTAGTGGACTTCCATATTTTTTCAATATCTTTAATATTATAATGACAGAAGGCCTTAGTGTAATTTGTAAATCTACCAACACGTGCATTACACGTGCATAATTAATATGAATGAGGTGACAGGTTCAAGTCCTCACTACGTCAGATTTTTTACTTTATTTTTTTTAATATATTAAATGTGCATCACATGTATAAATTATTATTTATCTATCTATCCATCTATCTATAATATAATACATAATCTTTACTATTTTAATGGGAGAGTTGGGGTTTGTAACAAACAAACCCTAACTTTGTAACTATATAAACACATATGATACACGTACAAACTATATTTAACAAATATAAATGTGCACCGCACGTGTAGCTCAATTCAAAACATTCAAATATAAACTATTTTTTTCTTATTTGATATATATTCATTTAATTTGATGACTTTAATTTTTTTAGACGTGCATCGCACGTACATTATACTAGCAACTATTATAATGGAAGAGTTGGAGTTGTAAATCTACCTACTTATGTGCAACGCACGTGCAACTCCAACTCTCCCATTATAGTCTTCACATTTACTTTTAAAAATATACAATTCTATTTATTAAGACAAGCATTGCACATGTAAATCATAGTTTTTACTTTAATTTTTTTAAAAAAATTACGTGCATCGCACGTGTATATTACTAGTATTACTAATGCATCTAGAATTAATACGAAAATGGCAGTACATAAGGAACTAAGTGTTAGGATGCATATGGGCAATCCCTCAACCCTCCTGATAGCGTTGGAGATTTGGCGTCTGACAACGTATACGTATCAAAACTGTCTAGATTAATTTGTTCAGTTCTCAGTTTGAACATATTTGTTGATGATTGCTTTTGAAACATATTTGTTGATGATTATTTTTGAAAAATCATATCAATATGTAATCCATCAAATACTACAATAACTTTGAAGTTTATAGTTGTAGGTATAATCTATATAATAAAATACAAAGAAAGCTATCAAGTGGCTGGCTTTCCTTCAATCCCCCTAAAATCAAAGGTTCAAATCTAACCTCACAAAACACATTTCCCCTCCCCCAAAGTTCCCCCCCAAAACTCAAATTTAAATTCCCACACTTCTTTATTTATTTAATTCTCTCTCTCTCTCTCTCTCTCTCTCTCTCTCTCTCTCTCTCTCTATCTCTCTCTCTCTCTCTCTCTCTATATATATATATATATAGCAACATAGATTTTTATACTCCAATTTATAATTATTTTTTAACATATACTAATTGAAACATGGACTTTTATTTACAACTAATTATTTTCATACTATTCAAACTTGAGCTATATAATTGTTGATTTACTGTTTACAAGGCTTTTTCATATGCTGTATCGTTCTGAAGACGTGCCGTAGGCACGTGCCCACGGGCAAATCTAGTATATATAATAAAATACAAAGAAAGCTATCAAGTGGCTCTCCTTCAATCCCTCCAAAATCAAAGGCCCAGATCTAACCTCACAAAACACATCCCCCCCTCCCCCCCCCCCAACAAAACAACTCCTTTATTTATTTAACTCTCTCTCTCTCTCTCTCTCTCTCTCTCTCTCTCTCTCTCTCTCTATATATATATATATATATATATATATATATATATATATATATATAAAGGGGTGATCCAATGAGAAACACATTTAAATGAGAAAAATAAGAAACACTATTATAAACCATCGGATCTGACTTACCATCATAATTTCCATCGAATGGTAGATGCATACCCCCTCTCAAGCGGGGGTATTTTAGTCAATTCCCAAATAAAAAATATACACCCAGCATCATTTCTTCTCTTTCTCTCTCTCAATCACTCCCTTCTCAATTTCTCTCTCGTTCCTCTACCAAATTCCCCAAACTCCAACCACCGAAACTCTTCCTCCACCTTCGCCTGACGCCCTCGACACCCCCGATGCCATCATCGATGTAGAACCCCGTATTTTCAAATATTATTTTAGATATTTAAAAATGAATTAAATTGATTTTCTGGAGATTTAATAAATATTTTCTAAAAGATTTATCTTTTTACACGTGTGAAACACGTGCATAAATTTTTGGTGCAAATAACCAATTTTATATTTTTAGTAAATTCTCCTAATTGTAATGGAGTATATTATAAAAATTTGGGATTTTTCTGAGTAGAGAAACTATTTTTATAAATACCTCGAAAGGGAGGGGCTTTTATGTAAAAAGTCGATTGGATCTTAAATAAATTATGAAAATTCGTTGTTACTGATATTTTGGTTCTCCATGGTTATCATTTGAATTTAAATATATTTAGATTTTATTTAAAAGTCGATTTGGTGAACATTTAGTCAAAAAGGGTGTTTTTGCAAATATGGAATTCATGTAGAATTTTGTGCAAATATTTTCTGGAAAGTAAAAGTCAAATATTTTGGTTGAAAAATATAATATGTATTATTAGATATTATTTCTGATTTTTCTGGATTTTTCTGAATATTTTATGATATGTTTGCAAATATTACAAATGGGAGGGCTTTTGTGCAAAATCGCCACCCTGAGTTGTAAATCCGGATTTTTCTTATTTACTGGGCTGTGCTGGATTGCTGGACAACTCAGTGATAAGAAGATTTGATTTGGTTTGATTTAGTTAACCTATTTTTAACTAAGAAAGGGTTATATATATGAAAGTTATATTTTGGAAGGACCATTTTGCAAATGTATTTCTAAAACCCTAATTCCTTATTTCCGGCCTGTGTAAAAGGGATGTGCAGCCGTCATTCGCTGCACAACTCAAGTTTCATTATATTATTAATTTCTTGGTGATTGGAGAGGAGGATTATGGATCTCACAAAAGAGGGACTTCTTGTTGGATCTCTTCATTTCTAAGGTGAGTGATATTGTTTTGTTTTGTTTTGTTTTGTAAGTGATATGAACTTTGATTTGTGGTTTGAAGTGAACGATTGTTTTGTTGTTGTTTGGCATGTATGTTTATTTAGTAGTTTGCATGAAAACGATGCAATGGTTGTTGTTTGTATCATGTATGTGAAATCTAAGAATGTTGAGTAGATTTTGGTTCATAAAATTGTATTTCTAGAAAGCATGTTTATGATTTGAGTATGGTTATGATCGGATGGGGGAACATCTGGATCTTGTGGATACAAATCAATTTGGTTTTGAGTTTTAGAAGATATTGAGTATTGAGAAATCCTAATGGAAGAAGTAGGAGTTGAGAACATGAGAATTGAGTTTTGAGATATTGGGTGATTTGAGTAATGTATCCAAACAGAGGATACTTTGAGATTGTTGTTTTATTTGAGTACAAATTATTTTAGTAAACAATGATTTCTTCGGAAAACCCTAATTTTGATATACAACCAAAATCTTGCAGTCTGTAGGCCGACAGTCGACTGACAGACCTATCAGTCGATTGATACGACTCTGCTGCTGTGTCTTTAGTTTCTTGAAAATTCATTCTGGACAGTCGACCTAAACCTTTTACAGTCGACTGATGTCCCCATATTACTTTTAAAGATACTGTAGTTTTCTCTCAGGTAAGTCGACCTACGACCTTTAAGTCGACTTACAACACATAGAATATTTTCTTAAAGAAATGTTGGAATTTTCTCTGGACAATCGACTTATATTATTAACAGTCGACTTTCACTATACTTAGACTTATTTTCTGAAAGCTACTGGATTTCTCTCTGGACAGTCGACTGGTGAGTTTTGCAGTCGACTGTAAATACTTAGATTTTATTCTCTTAAAAGATGTTAGTTTTCACTCTGGACAGTCGACTGGTGACCTTTGCAGTCGACTGGTCCTGATACTTTCCTAAGGTATTTTGATGTTCTTTAAACGACTATTTCCTTAAATGTTTTGGATCTATAACCTACCCTTATAAATATTATCCTTCTATAGAACATACATTTTCAATATATATTATGGTTGGATTTGGATTATGGAATTTACTAAAGACTTGAGCTTTGTTGAGTGGAGAGATTTCTCCTTTGATCGTTTGACGATGGAATAGTGAGTTATGGTCATATTGGGGTCTCTAGGAGTTGAGTGGGAGTTCTGCGAACCAGCAGGCTACACTAACTCTAGAGATAAGGATTTATGGTGTACTTGATAATAATAGACGTAAGTAAAGGCTCATGATTTGTTAGTCCCACTAGAGGATATTTAGGTGTTCGCATGTCGAGGGTCTACGGGCCTATTCACGGAGCATGCAGGATGCACTTGCGTGTTGAGGGTCGGGAGACCTATTCACGAAATGTATCGGGTGTATTCGCACGTCGAGGGTCTTGAAGGCCTATTCGTGGGGTACATAATATTTAGGTGTTCGCGTGTCGAGGGTCACGGGCCTATTCACGGAGCATGCAGGATGCATTTACGCGTCGAGGGTCGGCAGACCTATTCACAGAATGTATCGGGTGTATTCGCACGTCGAGGGTCTTGAAGGCCTATTCGTGGGGTACATAATATTTAGGTGTTCGCGTGTCGAGGGTCTACGGGCCTATTCACGGAGCATGCAGGGTGCATTTGCGTGTCGAGGGTCGGCAGACCTATTCACAGAATGTATCGGGTGTATCTGCACGTCGAGGGTCTTGAAGGCCTATTCGTGGAATACACAGCAGGGAGATGATTCTCCGGTTATTGTTATTGAGTTATCTTACTTGATGCTTGCACGTCGAGGGCGGTGATGCCTATTCGCGGAGTATTTTGAATCTTGTTACCCATCACCGTAGTGGGATTAGTTGCATATGGAGTTGTGTTTTCTTAACTTGGTTTTACGCATGTGTTTTCCAGTTTTCCTACACTTGACACTTAGACTAGATTCACTTGTTGTTTCATTCCATGATGTTTTCATGCTTCACATCCTTTGTTATTTCTCATTCATTTATCATTGTTGTTAATACATGCTGTTGATGACTTTATGTTTTATGATTAAATTATGTTGTTTGTTTTTATATCACTCACACCATTTATGGCTGACCCCTTTAGTTTGGGGGTTAGGGATCATTTCTAGCCTCATGTGTTACAGGTTGTTGCTTAGAGTTTGGAGGCTTGGATGCTTGAGTTAGTTTTGAGATAAACTGATGTAATAGAGCTTTGTATAAATTTGTGTAAAAAGAAGTATTGTGAAAAGAAAGTTGTAATTCAAGGTGTTTGTAATTCCGCATTGTTTGAAAAAGATTGTTGTAATAAAAGTTTGGATTAAAATTATTTGTGTTTTGAGCTATGTGTACTATTACATTGAAGTTGATGCTGGGATTGTGCCACGTATTTTCTAAGTTATTATATTAGAAATTCGGGACGCTACAATCGAAGCCCCCGACGATCCTCTCTGCCGGCGAAATCACAGGGCCATGTGGTCAACTATCTTCCTGGTTCTAGCGCAACTAAATGCCAAGTAGTGTTTTAGAACACCTTTGGCCAAAGCATGTGTACAGATTGTATTGCAGTTACAAGATATCTTGTCAACTTACCACAATCATATCTTCCATATCTTGACCCCAACCACAAAGGAGTATCCTTTCAGGGGACTTTGGTTCACTAAAATCTTTAGGTAGATATCCTCCAAGAACCTGCAGAATTGATACAAAAAAGAAGGCATGAGGGGATTCAAAAGAAAAACTTGCATATCATCTATATCCCGTCGCCATCCACATAGTAGAATCTTTTGTGGTATTCTTGCAGGCCTAAAAATGTCTATGTATACAGTTTCTTGATGGAATTTTATATACACTTAAGAACGTGCATAAAATATTAATAACAACCTAAAACATGTTTATATGATTCTAGATCTTAATCATGTTGAAAAAGTGCTTTAATAAAAATTCTAAATCATGAAACTATAGATCTTTGCTAAATCAAAAGAAGAAGAACATTAAAAGCGGAAGTACTAACCTGAAGCCATTGATGGAGATTGCGCAGAGGGTTTGGATCTTCCTATATGATACGCACTTCTATGAGAGGTCGTCTCTCTATTCTTCTATTGATGGGATTTCAGATGGAATAAGAAGATACGTATATATAGGGGACCATAATTCTAATTGATAATTATTGATTTTCAATTTTGCCCATCACAAAATGAGAAATTTACTTTACGGTCTCTACACGTGTTATATCACACTTTAAATTTTATGTTTTAACCCATTACTTAATCTTGATTAGATCACTTTAATTTGGGTTAAACTTTAGAATAGCAATTATACATTTAGTCACATATGCGAGCCTACATAAATTATTTTCCAACAATCTCTCACTTGGGCCACATATGTTACTCCTTATAAATGTACATACTTTATGAGCTCAAAATTTTGCTATCATAACCAAAAGCATAGCCAAATAATCTCGTCCATGAATCATGTAAATATAGGATCAAAGCAATTTTCGTTACATTTATCGTAACTAAGTTCATCAATGGTCACATATATCTACATAATTAAACGACATAGATCAAGTTTGAATGTGTAGCATGGAAATTTCATGCAATGTGATCTATACACATGCCTATTTCCAACTGGTCCTCTTTAAAACTTAAATGAGGTTAGAATCAAAATATGACAAAAGAGTGAGAAAACTGAATTCTTTATTTCTGATTAGAAAATAACTAAATGTATAAATGTCTCACACAAACATAATACAAATAAAATACAAACTCCCACTAAATTATGATATCCTCAAATAATACAACACCAATATGAGCAGTATGCTCATAAAAGACCTTGGGTGGTAATCCCTTTGTGAGCGGATCCGCTATCATGGAATTTGTCCCAATGTGCTCTATGGACATCTGTCCACTTTGAACTCTTTCTTTCACAACTAGGAACTTTATGTTAATATAGTTCGACTTTATCGAACTCCTGTTGTTGTTGGAATACATCACTGATGATTTATTGTCACAGAATAACTTGAGTGGTCTTTTTATTTTCTCTAAAATGCGCAGCCCAGTAACAAAATTCCGTAGCCATATTCCATGATTTGATGCCTCATAGCATGATACATACTCTGCTGCCATAGTGGAAGAAACTATAAGTGTCTGTTTGACACTTTTCCAGGATATAGCTCCTCCAGCTAACAAGTAAATATAGCCTGATGTAGACTTTTTGCTATCTTGGCACCCTAGCGAAATCAGAATTAGAATATCCTACGACCTTCAAATGATCTAATTTCCTATATGTGAGTATGTAATCTTTTGTTCTCTGAAGATACCTCATAACCCTTTTGGCTGCTATCCAATGGTCCATACCAGGTTTGCTTAGATACCTGCATAACATCCCAACGATGTACGCAATACCCGGACGCGTACATACTTGAGTATACATTAGACTCCCAACAGCTGATGCATAGGGGATCTTTTGCATTTCCTGAATTTCAAGGTTACTTTTAGGCCACTGATTAAGACTAAATTTGTCTCCTTTAGCAACAGAGGTTTTCCCTGGTCTACAATCTTGCATGCCAAACCTTTTGAGTACTTTATCGATATATTCCTTTTGTGATAATCCAAGAATACCTCGAGAACGATCTCGGTGTATCTGAATTCCTAATACAAAAGAGGCATCCCCAAGATCTTTCATCTCAAAATGCTTGGACAGAAACCTTTTTGTTTTGTGCAATAAATGTATATCATTAGTAGCAAGCTACATGTCATCGACATATAGAACTAGGAATATATGCTTACTCCCACTGAACTTGTGATACACAGACAATCATCAACTACATTCATCACAAAACCAAATGAGATAATTACTTGATGAAACTTGTGGTACCATTGACGAGAAGCTTGCTAGAGTCCATAGATGGATTTTTTCAATTTGCAAACCATATTCTTTGGATCTCCCGACCTAAAGTTTTCTGATTGCACTATATAAATTGTCTCGTCAGTGTCGCCATTGAGAAATGCCGCCTTGACATCCATTTGATGTAGCTGAAGATCAAGATGAGCAACAATTGCCATAATTGTCCTAAACGAGTCTTTCGATGAAACTGGAGATAAAGTCTCTGTAAAATCAATGTCTTCTTTCTGAGTATAGCTTTTAGCTATAAGACGTACCTTATACCTTTCCACATTACCATTTGCATTCATCTTGGTCTTAAATATTCATTTACAATCAATTAGTTTTGTACCTTCTGGTAATGGGACAAGTTCCCAAACTTTGTTGTGTTGCATAGACTTATACTCCTCATTCATGGCATTCATCCACTTTTGAGAGTTACAACCTTTCATGGCCTGATGAAATGTGATTGGATCATCTGCCATCATTCCATTGTCATCCTCATGTTCTTGGAGAAATACAATATAATCATCCGAAATAGCATTCCTCCTTTTTCTCGTGAATCTCCTTAATGGCACTGGTTCTTGAGGTTGTTGAGTTTGTTCTCCTGGAACAATTACCTCATTTTGAATGGGGGGATGTTCAACATTGTCTTGTTGAGGTTCCGGATTCACTTCTTAATCAATAATAGGTGTGAGAACCTGAATATTGTCAAAAGTGATAATAGGAATTGGATTTGTAATTGAATCCAATTTCTCCTCTAAAGCAATGTCCCTAACCTTATTTCTCCCCAAACTCAACTTCCTCAAAAAAAAGTTGCAGTTTTCGTCCAAAAAATAAATATTCCTAAGTGTGGGATCATGAAACTTATAGCCCCTAGATCGTTCAGAATAACCAATAAAGTAGTTGCTCACAGTTTTGGAGTCCAATTTATTTTCATGTGGCCTATAAGGCCTTGCCTCAGCTGGACATCCCCAAATGTGAAAGCACTTTAGACTAGGCTTTCGACCTGTCCAAAGCTCATAAGGTGTTTTTGCAGCTGCTTAAGTTGGTACTCTATTGAGAATGTAAGCTGCTGTCTTTAATGCTTCTCCCCAAAGGGACTCAGGTAAGGTGGAATGAGCAATCATACTCCTTACCATATCCTTAAGAGTCCTATTTCGTCTTTCAGCAAAACATTTCTCAATTTGATCGTGAGAATCTTTAGCCTTAGTAATCCCATCGGATTCTGTGCCCCTAAAGGCTTCTGGAAAGCTATGTTTCATAATCATTAGACTCATGCGATTTGAACGATCCCACTTCTCAAAATCCATTTTATCATCAGGAGTGTTTTCCGCAGTGAGAGGTGGAGGTTGTTCTTCCCTTAATGCATGGTCTAATTCCATACAGCCAAGAGTTATCAGTAAGGTCCCTTTCCAATCCTTGAAATTTGTCCCATTAAGCATGAGAATAGAATTGATGTTAGCAGTTATTGAGGCAGCAGAAGATACACTAGTTAAATATAGAACAAAAATAAACAAAATAAGCTCATATGAGAATCCATATAAAACAATAAATTCAAATAATGGTTAATCCCATCTCAAGATACCATGCACAACGTTAATATCAAGTATTTGGACTGTAACATTAACTGTAAGCGGTACTCTTGTTGTAGTAATCAAATATTGACAATAAATCCTGTCAATTAATATGTCATTCTTTGGACTGACTTATTGTTCACATGGAATGCCTTATAATTGTCACATATTTATTACAATAGATGTGTATGAAATTCGGCCAAATATCAACTTACCTTTGGGTCAGTTAATAAACGCATGAATTACAAACACACAATCATCTTGATATTTTAAATAAATTAATCTACACAAAAGATGTCACTTTGGCAACATTTTGTTTCAATTGATCTATTCAAAATATTAGACATTCATAAGAAAAACCAAAACCATAATTTGAATTTAATTGTTTCCCAAAATTTTATCTTTTCCTTAATTTTATAATTTTACTTTATTTGTAGATGGATAATGTCAAGATAATATCTATTTAAAATGATAACAAAACCATAACTAAACCATATCTATCTACTGTTTGATAATATCAAATTAATCAAAACCATAACAGAAAATTAATTTCACTAATAAATCAATTTTATAACAGAAAAATTTTATAACAAAATATTAACAACAGAAGTTAACAGAAAATTAATAAATCCCATTGTTGCCCCTCGTGAGAGTGCACAGGCGCACAGCGAGCCATGGATTGGCCCTGGCTGCTCTCACCTGCACAGGGGGGCCCCACCTGCCTGCCACTCTGCACGTAGCATTCTCTTTGGCCCCACATAGCACCAACAGCAAACAGTCTGAACTGATTGTTCATAAATCTTATTTACTTTTCTGATATGTGTAGATGGATTTGAACCTTTGAGATGAATTAGACCATCCAAGCACTACTACCCCATACAAAAAATCTATGAGCAATCTCTAAAAAAAATGTGGACTGTAGGCAATTTGATCTTCCTTAACCCATTGATTAACAATGACAAAATCCAATACCAAAACGACAGTACTTACGTTTTGTTTTGTTTTGTTTTTTATTTATTTATTTATTTTAATCTGAAGATAATCTTAACATGAATCTGAATATATAGTCAACCAAAGTACATCATATAGATTAATACACTATTCAATCCAGAAAATGCAACAGAACAAATGGAAATGTAATGGCTCCAAAAGATTAACATATCAATTAGCCTTTACAAATCCAAATTCAATTAATTTAATTGTTGAATCTGAATCTTAGAAGACAAATACCATAAAAGGAAGATCAAAAGAAACCCTAAATTTCTTAAATTTCTTAAACAAGAAACCCTAAATTTCTTAAACAAGAAACCCTAAATTTCTTTAAATAAGAAACCCTAAATTTCTTCAATTAATTCAGCAAAAATGGCTCTGATACCAATTGATGGAATTTTATATACACCTAGAACATGCATAAAACATTAATAACAACCTAAAATATGTTTTTATGATTCTAGATCTTAATCATGTTGCAAAAGTGCTTTAATATAAAATCCTAAATCATAAAACTATAGATCTTTGCTAAATCAAAAGAAGAAGAACATTAAAAGCGGAAGCACTAACCTGAAGCCATTGATGGAGATTGTGCAGAGGGTTTGGATCTTCCTATATGATATGCACTTCTATGAGAGGCCGTCTCTCTATTCTTCTGTTGATGAGATTTCCAATGGAATAAGAAGATACGTATATATAGGGGACCATAACCCTAATTGATAATTATTGATTTTCAATTTTGCCCATCACAAAATGAGAAATTTACTTTACGGTGTCTACACGTGCTATATCACACTTTAAATTTTATGCTTTTAACCTATTACTTAATCTTGATTAGATCACTTTAATTTGGGTTAGACTTTAGAATAGCAATTATACATTTAGTTACATATGTGAGCCCACATAGATTATTTTCCAACACTTCTTTTACCTGAATAATAAAATTGTTTGCTTTTGTAAGTTCTAGCTGTGGTGCGCTATGTTTATTTATAGTTTATGGATCAGACCTCCACTTTGAAAGTTATGGGCAGGTTTCCTTATCACTTGTCATGGTTGTTCATTGTAGCGTTCTAAGAGGCACTGGTACTTGGTAGTGATGAGTCCTAATAGAAGGTCAACATTTTTATAGTAACGATTTTCAACATTTTTATTTCCTCTCAATTGATGACCCCTTGTACTTTC